>JAIFGZ020000400.1:0-600000 GCA_019925245.2 Oryza australiensis | reverse complement strand
TCGGGAGCCACCGAAGCTTGTCGAAGATCTCGATTGGCTCCGGCGGCCCCAACTCCTTGATCGAACAAGGACAGCAAGATCGGCGTGGCGGCGTTGGCGACCTCTTCACGAATCTCGTCGCTGGATTTGATCCGCCCAAGCAAGACGTCGTATTGGGCTCGGGTCTTCATCTTATAAGCTGCAAAAAGTCCTAGATCATTCAAAGCACTCGGATATAAAGCAGCACATGGAATTCGACTTCAAAGAAGATCACCTTCAAATTCGGCCTCCATCTCGGCCTTGTCAAGGCTGACCGCTTCCAGCTGGACTTGAAGCGAGTGGACCTCCGAAGAATTTTCTACAACGAAAGAAGATTATCAATAGCCAAGATCAGCATGAGAATCACGATGAAGCCGGGAGAGGCAGGCTTACTACCGATTGATCCGCGGAGGTCGAGGTTCGCTTCCGAAGCTCCGCGATCTCCCTCCCTTAAAGCCGCCTCTCTTGATGCGGCCTCCTCCCGAGTGGCCTTCACTGTCGCCGAACATCCTCCAAGGAGTTTAAGTGGGGGACCAGCTTCTCCAGCACTTCAGATTTTGCCATTGAGCGGCAATATTCTTTCTGCACACGAAAGCAGTGGAGTGATCGACTGAAAGATAACGATGATATAATCAAAGAGAAAGACAAAGGCTTACGTTGAGCGTCGGGTCGCCTCATTCGGGCTCTCGACAAGGGCATCCCTTTCATCTTTTCGGCTTGCCTCTAGGATGATGCCCCGTCTCTCGCCTTCCGAATCCCGCCACTCGATTCGATCGGGGAACCCGTGTCTCGAAGACCGCAACCTGGGATCTCTTCTACCGTGGCTGACAAGCAAGAAAGACAAATGAAGACATGAAAGATTCAAAATTGAAAGAACAAAGGAATGCTTCAAGCAAGTCTTACGGTTTGGTCGCCGCCTAGGTGGAGCGGCCGGCTTTTCTTCTTCTTCGGGCTCGTGCCGAGTGACCCCGTCGGGGTGCTTGAGCCGCAGCCTCGGGTTTCCGGCCGATGACTGCCTTCCGCCTGGATGTCCCGACCGCGCATCGGGGCTCCTTCCTAGGGGCGTCCTCCTTCGGAGGCGAAGGATGTTTCACCGAACGCTCGCACTCGGTTGCGGGCTCCGGGTTCGCTCTACCGGCCTTGGCACTTCGGGAGCAGCGGCGGAGTCGCCCTTCACCCCCTCCCAGGATCTATGTTCGGGGTCTCCGCGAAAGTGAATACAAAAAGATAAAGAAAAGTTTTCCGCGAAAGAGTTCGGGACTTCGGTTTGAGCATACCTGGATGATCGGCGGATCTTCGGTGCCGTCCGCGGCGATCGCCTTAGAGGCGGGGTCTCGACTGGAGGAGCGGAACGTCGTCATCCGAATCCTCGATGATTAGCCTCCTTTTGCTCGCGCGCTTGTTCGAGTCTCCACTCGGCGCCGCCCGCTTCCCGACTGGATCGCTCTGGATTTTGATCCCGCCAGCCGGCTTCTTGGCGGGGCGATGCAGCGCGTCGTCATGAGCCACCTTGTATGGTTTGGAGGTGATAGAGGCGTTTTCCTACAGAGGAAAGAAAGTGCAACGTTAAGAGACAAGATGTCAAGATTGAAAGATACTATGAAGTAACCAGTCGGCTTACCGGAGGAGGAGGTCGGTGAATGCTGAAGGGAAGGACTGGCAGAATGAGGGCCCGCTCAACTGCTATCCCAGATGAGAAGAGTTTGTACATCCGAATCTTCAGGATCTCGTATGTGAGTGGATCTGGGTCTTCCCGATTGGGATCTGTCCCGCCTTCATACTCGAAGGCCGGCTTCGACCGCTCCTTGATCGGCGCCAGTCGGCACCTGATGAAGTGCCGAGTGATTTGTTCCCCGCGAAGATTCCTCTTCTTCATCGCCAGGATCTTCGCGAGCAGATCATTGGCTTCGTCCCAATCTTGGGCTACCGGGACGGTGCTCCAAGATGGCTTAGGGACAGGAGGAAGACCGACAAAGGCGGGCAGGCTGGGTTCGAGATTACTGATGTAGAACCAGCTTGCGTGCCAGCCTTTGTTGGAAGATTTCAAAGGGAGAGAAAAGTAGTCTTTGCGGAGAGATCCGCGAAGCTGGAAGCCTGCTCCGCCAACAACGCAAGGTTGGTCCTTGTTTGGATGGGGTTTCAGATAGAACATACGACGGAATAGATTGAAGTGAGGAAGAATGCCAAGGAAGGCTTCACACACATGAATGAAGAGTGCTATGTGAAGCATTGAGTTGGGGTTCAGATGGTAGAGGTGAAGCCCATAGTAGTCCAGAAGCCCCCGAAAGAACTCGGAGGTGGGAAGGCTGAACCCGCAATAGAAGAAGGAAGTGAAAACAACGAGCTCACCGGTGTTTGGGGTCGGGAAGTCCTCCCCTGCCGCCGGGCGCCATCCCACAAGTTCCTTTGGCGGAAGCACGCCGTGCTTCACCATCTCCTTGAGGGTGGATTCCTTCACATCTGAGGCGGCCCATTGGTCGAACGGAATCCTTTTTTCCTCCGCCATGAGAATGGGTTGATGGGAAGTGGATCTGGCTGAGAAAAGTTGGATCTTGAGCGATGGAATGTGGGAGATTTGGCTGTGGAGGCTGGTTGTTGCAGAGAGCGAGCTCTTAGATGGATGGATTTGGGAGCGCGCGAGTCTAGGGTTCTCCGCGGTGAACTGTTGAACAGGCCGTGAGAAGGGGAATCGTTTGGAAGACGAAGAGGCGGGGACGACCTCGCATCTTTATAGAAAGATTTGAGGGTTGCGCTAGGTTTTCGGTGAGTGGGCCGAGCCCATAAGAAAATCTACGGCCCGGCTAAGGTGTGGTCCGATACGTGTCCTTAGGGACTTAAGCGGATGAGCTTAAGCAGATTTGCCCTGGCAATATGCGCGTGTCCGAGTGCCCTATACCTTCCATACCGCGGTTTGCCCGACTTCATGAGAAGCGGCACGATGCAATTTGGAAGGTGACCAACAATGAGTTTTTATAGCCGCCTTGATGAACAAGGGCTGTTTGGTTTTTTGGCATTTGGTCGGGTAATCTTACCGATGTTGTTTATTTTCCACCTTGGTGAAGATCTTTATAAGATTGAGACCAGATTATGGCAAAAGCTATTTAATAACTTGGTCATATTTTTCATATGATTGAAAGAACTTGTTTTCCCATGAGGGATGATTAAAATATTTGTTCCGGATGACTCGGGCAGATCTACTCGGATAAGCATGAGCTTACCGAGTGCTTTTACCCGCTAGGGTTGATTGAGTTATTTATTCGAAATTACGGGCAAATCCACTCGGATAAGCAAGAGCTTACCGTGTGCTTTTTTCCCATAAGGGTTGACTCGAATTATTTGTTCGAGATAACTCAAGCAAATTCACTCGGTTGAGTATGAACTTGCCTGTAATGAGATTTCATGATTGCTTTAGCATGAGCTAGGCATCTACATGAGAATGATTTTTATAGTTCTTGACTATATGCTTAGCCTATTTTTGACTAACCACATAGTCGGGGGCTACACCTAATTAGGTGCATCAGGAGATGCACCTAGATATTTATTTTTTGAGAAATTTTTATTTTTCCAGCCCTTCACAGTCTTTGGAGCCACTCGGGAAGATTCAGGCAGAGATGATGGAATCACTCGACGCCAAAAGCATTCGGTCAAAGAAATTTTTGGTTGAGTGCCGCTTTGGTCCAAGGCCGAGTTGTCTCGTCGACTGAAAAGGACTCGGGGGCTACTGTGGAGATTGTGGCAATCGGGTATCTACATGGCAAGCTTATCCGACTGGAGGTAGGGATAGATTGTGCCTGCTATATCTGTAAGCCGAACTTGACTTGGGTATTACGGTTGTCGATAAAGATAAGGCAATCGGCCTATAGTCACGGTTTGGTAAGATTGAGGAAACCGACTTAGAATAAGATAGGGTTTCCGACTTGTAAACCCTTCCTCCCAAGACTATATAAGGGGGGTAAGGGGCGTCCCTTGAGGGATATTCCGATAGGAGATCAGAGATCCAACACTAGATCTGAGATACAACTTCATAAGCAAGAGCTTTAGATCACGAGATCAATAAAGACACTCGGCGGATCGAATCCACCGAAACAGGAGTAGGGTATTACCTCACGAGAGGGCCTGAACTCGTCTAAATCTTCTCCTTCTTCTAACCCATTGTGCTTGGCGATCTCGACTGCGACCCCGGAAAAATATATTGCCGAAACCAAGTTTCGACAACCGCTCCCCGTGCCGAACCAAAAAGGGGGTCCCTCGGATTCCCGCGTGTCGATCTCCGACATCGACAACTTGTATATCGTAAATAATTTTTGGTAAAAATATAATTATAACTTGACATATTTTAATTCGAAAGACAAAATAATATACATGAGATGATCCAATAACAGATACTAAATAAAAAACAAGATCCAAGAACATGTTTAACACTAAAAAAATAAATGAAGGTAGCATACCTGAAGAACGCTCCTCCAGATGATGAGGCAGGGTTGGTGTTGATGCTTTCGTTGAGTTGTCGTTCTCACCTCCACCAGCGCCATAGTTGTCGTTCCCGCCTCCACCAGCACCACTCCCGATCGACATGTTGATGTAGAGGAAGAATAATGTGACAAAGATGTTGCAATGCCTAGAGCAGTCGCGCGAGAAGCGCTCCCCAAAAACGCTCATCTACCCATGCAGGTACTCAAGCGAACGGAGTTTCGAAGGCCTGCTCGTTCCAAGTACTCATGCACGGAAGTACTCAGAATCGAGGATACAGAAGCGCAGCGCGTAGGAACTGAGGTAGAGGGAGTTGTGTATCGATGGAAATTAAAGAGACAGAAGGATGAACAATAGAGAGGAACTCATGTCTATCCCGGAGGTAGGAGATATCATGTGTGAGACTGTTTTGGGAGAAATCAATCCCATTCACTACTCTGTCTGTTACCGAAGTAACGTCGCCCGTCAGTTACGTTTTCGTTTATCAAAACAAAAGTAACGTTGCAAGAGAGGGGAGGTGGGAGATATCCTGTGCGAGAGAGACGTTTTAGGATAAATCAATCTGATTCACTGCTTCGTCCATTACCGAAGTAATGTCGCCCATCGGTTACGCTTTCATTCATCAAAACAAAACGTAACGAGAGAGAGGGAGGTGGGAGATATCCTATGCGAGAGAGACATTTCGGGAGAAACCAATCTGATTCACTGCTCCATCCGTTACCGAAGTAATGTCGTCTGTCGGGTACGCTTTCATTCATCAAAACAAAACGTAACGTTGGGAGAGAGAGAGGAATCCATCCCGCCATGGCCCGGGCGGCTCGGAGTGAGCGCGGTGGCATTCCCACCATCACCTTAACCACTCAACATGTGCTCTCATCTAGTAGCCTATTTAAGTTGAGGTCTTTTCATGTTGGCTTTAAAGATGATATTAATCTCTTTAACATTAATTATGGGCTCATAAAATTTATTAAAATTAAATTGGGTCTAGCCCATTTAACTCTAACAATTTTGTTGTATGACAGAGTGTTCCCACCGAGTTTCACCGTTGTCACTGATTGTTGCACTTGCCATGGATGCACCGTAGTTGCTCTCATTCATGCAATGCTACCTGCAGCTACTTGTTTGCAACTTATAGCGCTCTGATCTCAACACCAGCTCAAAACAGCAATCATCCAGTAAGGGTAACCAGCAACAAGTTCTAATACACATAGATGAATTGGAGGAAGAAACTAGGGAAAGACAAGTCTTAGAAGGTGCTAGAAACTTAGAACAAGTAGAGGAGAAGGGAGGTACGAGGAGAGAATTCGGTACCAAGACAGGCCACCAGGTCGTCGTTGTTGTCGTTTTGTTGTTTTTTCTGTTCAATGCAGAGTGATGCTTCTGATTTTGTATTGTTCTCCTCTTTGATCTGTTTGGGTTAGGCTTTGATGTGTAGTTGAATAGGCTCATATGCATTTAAAAAAATGGATTAAAACCCGGCCTCTACACCTAAAATGGATTTTACAGAAATCAACATTCAAACAAGAGTACATAAAACTCAAGCTTGCGTGAGGTTCGCTCAAACACTAGCAAACGAGCACTAAGACTCACACTCATTACAAAACATTCAACCAACCTCAACATACAACCTACCAACACGAGAAAACATAAAGCTAAGCCTCTATTATTTTCATCAAGTTCCAACCGGGTTTAGTGAAGAAGTGTAACATTATGACTTCCAACAACTTGCATCCCTCCTTCAGCTTACCACCATCCTCTCTCTTGAGCAGAAACAACCGTTGACAAGCCCAATGTGTCCCTCTAAAGATTACCTTCAAAAAGGAATTGAGATTAGTGTTAGTGATATGCCCTAGAGGCAACATGGAGATGTTGGATATCACGTCAATGTTTATGTATTTATGAATAAAGTGTTATTCAGTTCCATGAAATAGACATCTTGTATTGATCAATAAGTACGTGACTTATTTATGAGACTCGATATGTGTGAATCTATTTCTAAATGATTCCTGATCATATATCATATTATTGGAACTAATATGTTTCTAAGATCGGCATGTATAATCCAATACGGTTCGAGTGAATGGTTAAGCTATTGAAGGGATGACACACATCTTGCCTATAGCTTAACTGGTATCGTGAGGCAAAAGGTTTGTGTACACATTACATGTTCAGAGCCGATATTATTCTTGTATACTATGGTGTCAATATGTGCTGCTAGGCGCCGCTGTTGACGGTCGCCGAGTTTGACTCGAGCCAACGATCGGCTAAGTTAGACTATAGCCGAAACCGAGTATACCTGAACCTACAGGGTCGCACGCTTAAGGGGATAAGAACAGGCATTCGAGTTGGACTCGAATACGGCTCGATCGGATAGTGATCCGATCGGATAGAGTCCTATGGTCTTACGACGTATGGGCGGCCAACTCTATGAGATTCGGATGAGATCCGATTCAAAATAGAGTCCTGATCGGCCACTAGTCCCAGTCGGCCAACTCTATATAAAGGGGGTGAGGGGTGAAGAGTTGCTGTACTGCATTGAACCGAATTCGCAACAGAAGTCGTCGAGATCAATCAACACGGAAACCCTCCCCACCTTCGAGCCAAACCCTAGCCTTGCATCGCGTGCTAGCACACGGGTGTTCGGCGTTCTGTCCCCGGACGTGTGGATACCGGTAGAGGCGCTGCTACATTGCGCGCTGTTGATCGGCTGCGGTCGAGCGTATCGGAGCGAGGCGCAAGAACGCGGTCGGACGACTCGGCGAATCGGCTACATCCGCGAATCGGCTGATTGGTGAATCGGCTGTCCTCGGGAATCGGCTGTGGGCTTGCGAGAATCGGCTACACTGTTCCAGATCGGATAGTCCTGATTGGCTATTTCCGCTGCATACTCCAATCGGTAACGATCTATCGGCCCTTACTTGCGAGTGTTCCTGGTTTGCGCGGTAGAAAAGTTTTTATTTTTGGCTAGCGTAGCCTCCGCGTAACCCTTCAATTAGGGCCATTGAAGCCTAAACCCTAACTCAGAAAGCCAAATTACCTAACATAAAGCCACCCCCCACAAAAACAAGATATTTTAGTTTAGTTTGTAGACCATTAAGACAACTACCAAACCTATTAGTAACATTTTAGTAGGTGTTTGAATTCCATAGGTTATGAAGACGGTATTCAACACAAATCTAGAAAATTGACAGTAAGAGAAAAGATATGTATTGTTTCAGTATGAATATTTTTGGAAACTTATCCTTAGTGAAGACGACCTCCTCTTTAAAAATCATAAGAAAAATCTTGATTTTAAAAGAAACTCTAGGTTTCGAAAAAGATTTCCTTGATACTACGAGCATTTTGTACACAGAGTTTATCATGAAATTTTCATTCTTATTAGCTTTCCAAGCAAAAGTATCCCTTTGATAAGAGAGGTTTACCATGGCTCATATGCACTTAACTAGGCAGGCTCTTGTTCATCTTTATCGACTAACATATACTAATCAGCGTGATTCTAGTCCTAATGATGAATTATACGAAGCATTATTTTGTCTTCAAAGTTTTTCAGTTGAGTGTTTGAACTAGACTATTTTAGTGTGCTGGTGGAGTACTTTTGTTAATGACCAAATAGACTTAGGGGTGGACAAAAAGCTCGGGCTCGTGAGCTCAGCTCGAAAGCCAAACAAGTCGAGCCCGAGCTATCATGTAGTTATGTGGATTGTTTTATTGTCTAGTATAGTTGTCATTTGCCTACTTGTGATTTATCATGTGGATTATGAAGAATCGAATTTGTTCATGTTTTTTTAATGATTACAAATCATATATGAAGATGTGCTTTGATAGGAAGGCTCGAGCCAAGAAACGAGTCGAGCCGAGCTCATGTATTAGTTGCTTCCCCTGACTGAGCCGAGCCTATGTTCATGCAAACGACTCGAGCTTAGCTGTGCACCCATGGCCTCTCTCAACTCTTGCCTTGGTCGAATCACATCCCTCAATCGCAAAACCATATATAACACATCCCCTATTTTAAAAAACCAGTATAAATCGATTCCTTTGATGGTTTAGAAAGCGGTATTTCTAACGTGGCAATTTGATCGTAGTCAGCCGAGGGGACCCATGTCAAACATTCTTCCCATCTTCTTCCTCCAACCTCCTCTATTCTCCGTCTCTCCACTTCTTCCCTCTCTCCATTGTGATCTCCAGGGTGGTAGATGGTGGCCAACGGGAAGAGGAGCAAGGCAGCAGCATGGGGTTGTTTGCGATGGAGCGGCAATGGTTGCACGCAGATCACCGCCGGTGGGGAGAGGAGAAAGACGGCGGCCGGCGGGAGAGAATCAAGGTGGCAATGGTGTGTGGTTGTCATCACCGCCATCAGCTAAGGCGACGGAGACTGTGGTGACTACATTTGGATCATCTAGATCGCGTCCTCCCTCCTCCTCACCCTCTTCGCCCTCTCTGTCGGTCGCCCTCCCCAAGCAAGAACCCACCGAGGAACCTGTCGCGGATCCCGCCCCACTTCCTACCGTGGTCGGCGATAGAACTCCAACCAGATCCCGCCACCCGCAAAACCCTCGTGTTGAACCAGACGGTGTCCATGAGCTCAAACGCGTCGCAGAAGTCCCTGATATACCTAAGGAACTCGGCGTGGCTGGGGAACTGCCGCACATTGACCATCACTTCATGTTGGGTCAGAATGAGAAGTCGAAGAAGCCCATCACTTCCCTCGAGGTGATGAGGCAGAGGCGACGCATACCATGCTGTGCACGTTGGCCACACCGAGCGGGACGGCGCTGTCGGTCACTGTGTTGTACAACCACTGCCTGCCGATGCCGCCTCGCTGCTCGAGCACCATCACCTCAAGGCCCTCTCGCCGTAGCTTGCCATGGTGATAGCACGGCAATCAAATTTGCAACACGTTTAAACAAAGCTTGTACAGAGCAATAGGGGTCAACATGGACAGCTCCCAATCCATTTAAAATTGATTTTATTTTTTCTTTGAAAATTTTCAACTTGAATGGATTTGGTTGAAACAGCTCCGAACAAAGCAACCAAGCAACCAATCAAACTGAATGCAACAAACAATAAATACAGAAGATACCATTATAATCATCATTTGTGAATAGTTGAGAAAGACCAAAGTATGTGTTCTCATGTAGACAGTCGAGATGCCTAACCTGCTCATCATTTTTTACAACCGTCCGGCTCAATACGACGGTCTTGCACATCACCTGAACTCGAAGCTCGAAGGAGTCGCCTCTCCAAGTGCAACCGCTGCTGCCTCCGTCGCAGACAAACACACGCCGCCGCCTTGCTCCTTTCCTCGCCGCCCTAGAGATCATGAGGAAAAGAGGAAAGAAGTGGAGAGATAAAGCATAGAGGAGGCTGAAGGAAGAAAATAGGCACGTGGGTTTCACCATCTGACTCAGTGAGTCAACGACGTTCAATCTACCATATCAGCAAAAATCACTTTCTAAACCATAGAAGAAGTCAATTTTTACCTTTTTTAGATAGGAGAGCTTTCTAAACCATAGAAGAAGTCAATTTTTACCCTTTTTTTACATAGGAGAGATGTTATATCCGATTTTACGATTGAGAAATGCGAATCAACTAAAGGGAAGAGATAAGAGAGGCAAAATGGACTTATTCCTATTTAAAACTATGTATTAATGGGCCAGCTCATGAATACCAACAAAAGCCCACCATCCAGGCCCACATGAGCCCACTTGTAAAACCCTAAAAAACCCAAACCGGTCTGCGCCTCCACTATAAACTCCCTTCACCATCTCCTCTTCCCTCCTCTCCCTAAAACCCTAGCAACCACTAGGGTTTATCTCTCTCCTCCCCCTACACCGCCGCCGACTCCTCCGCGCCGCCTCAACACCGATGGGGAAGGCGAGCAAGAAGTCCGTGGCCGTGGCGCCCGCTCCGGCGGCGGCGGCTGTGCCGGCCAAGGGGAAGGGCGGCAAGAAGCGGGAGGCGGAGGACGAGATCGAGAAGGCGGTGAGCGCCAAGAAGCAGAAGGCGGCGCCTCCGGCCAAGGCCGTCCCCGCGCCCAAGGCGGACGCTAAGAAGGCCAAGAAGCAGCCGCCGCCCAAGAAGGCCGTGAGCAGCAGCAGCAGCTCTGAGGAGGATGACTCGTTGGAGTCCGAGGAGGAGGTGATTTCACTTCCGCCGTTTCATGTTTCTCCTTTTCAATTTGCTACTAAGTAGCACGCAAAATTGCTGTGCGACTGGGGATTTGAACATCTCGGAACACTCTTCGTAGCGTTTAGAGTTTAATGTTTACTATGCTTTAGCGTTTACTATGCAGAGTTCAGAATTTGTAAATGAGAGTACTTCTTTTGAAACGATCCGAGTAGTTCATTGAAGGGATATGTTTTAGGTTATGGGTGGTATAAATTATTGCTTTTGTTTTTAGTTTAATACTCATACATTGGATACCGCTTTAGTCCTTATTTCCGCATTCATAAATATGTTTTCTGTGAGCTTTCTTTATGCTTTTAGGTGTTCATGGGCTTTTGTTTGTGTGCAAAACGTGTGTTGAACTCCATAGATTAATAAATATCTAATCTTTGCTATGTAGGTCAAGGTCCAGCCAAAGAAGGCTGCGAAGCCTGTCAAGCAGGAGTCTTCTTCTGATGAGAGCAGCGATGAGACCTCCGATGATGAGGTATGGAGGCATTGTTGCAATTAAATCTTATTTTTACTGGATGAGATGCTGATTCCTCACATATTTTAATTAAGGATGCTAAGCCTGTGGCTCCGGTTGCTAATAATGGTCTGGAGAAAGGCAAGCCAGAGAGCAGCGATTCTGAGAGTGATTCAGATGATGAAATGGATGTGGACGAGGTTGGCATTTCATTCTGTTTGGATATGTTTCACTTATGTAGTTCTGTATTTATGATTGTGATGCTCATGGTAGTTAGTTAGATTACAGTGGTTCTATGTAACAGTATATTAAACATTCAACATTGCAACATTTCAAAGGAAACTGACCAACCTTTTGTTTTAGCTTGTTTGACATTGTTTCTATGTTCTTTTGTTCATCCTTCAGAAACCTGCTGCTCCAGTGAAGAAAACTTCTGTGACTGGTGCACAAAAGAAAAAAGATGATTCTGACAGCTCTGACAGTGATTCAGACGAGAGTGATTCGGACGAGGTGAGTGCTTAGAGATGACTGGATGAACTCCTCTGCAGTTTTATAGTTGTACTTCCACTTGTATCTTTGTTGGTTGCATTCCTTCTAAATGTTAATGGACATATTTTTCATGGCTACTCTGAGAGTATTTGATTATATTTTTCAGGATGTGCCTGCAAAGTCTAAAGCCCAAGCTGTAGCTGCCAAGAATGATGATTCTACTGATAGTTCTGAGTCCGAAAGTGACTCTGAGGATGAGGTATTCATAGTACTAATATGTCTAATATGGTTCCATTGTTGAGTGTAACAACATTTATGTTATCCATAGTGCTAATATCTAACATGGTTCCATTGTTAAGTGGTAACTCCATTTATATTTGTCAACTATCTAGGAGAAAGCTAAGAAACTAACCCTACCTGCCAAGAATTCTAAGAGGAAAGAGGAATCAAGTGATTCATCTGATAGTGATGAGAGTGATGAAGAGCCTTCTCAAAAGAAGGTGCTACTCAATTTGCATTTAGTTCACTTTGAAGACTCAGTTTTCTTTGTTTACATGCCTATCTCCTTTTGCCTCACAGGATGCTGCACCTAAGGGTGCTGCCAAGAAGGAAAGCAGCAGTGATGAAGAGGATGACAGTTCTGAGGAAAGCTCTGATGATGAACCTAAACAACCTCAACAAAAAAAGGTAATGTGGAAGTTTTCAATCTGCTGGATGACTGTACTGTCCTGAACAGTCTGAACAATTATATACTTGTTTTTAACTTTTTTTTTGATAAAATGTTAAAGCAGGCCCAAAAGGAATCCTCTGAAGAGTCCTCTGAAGAAGACAGTGATGAAGAGGATGAAAAATTGGCTGAAACTCCTAAGAAGGTTCGTTTTCATGCAAGTATTGTAAATTTGATTGTATAGTACATAGATTGTTCTTTTGAATTTACATTATAAGTTGTATGAAATAATTATTTTATGTAAATTCCTCAGAAAGCGCCTGCTACCACCAAATCACAAAATGAAGTATGCCCTGCACCTGACTTGAAGTTGTGTGTATTTAGCATTTTCTAAATGTAGGATATATATATATCTGATATGATGCTTTTGTGCAGCCTAAAACTCCAGCAAGTAACCAAAGTCAGGGGTCTGAGTCAGCAACCCTTTTTATGGGCAACCTTTCTTTCTATGTAAATCAAGACCAAGTGTAAGCCTTTCTCCAGAAGATTTGTCGACGTATTTCAGAAGGTATATACTTAATGCTTTCCTGCTTGTGTCTACAGGAAGGAGTTTTTCCAGGAAGCTGGTGAGGTTATTGGTGTTCGTTTGGCTACACATGAAGATGGCTCTTCCAGAGGCTTTGGCCATGTTCAATTTGCTTCATCTGAAGATGCTAAGAAGGTATGTTTTCTTGTGCTTGTCATTTTTAGTTCCTTGAGCTAAGGGTGTGATGTGCTGCACTAATTGAAGAATGTAATTACCAATTCTATAATGATTTCATTTTGTACAGATCCAGTTAGATGATTTTGTGTGATTATTTCATCCAAAAGTATAATGACACAGTATCAGAAAAATGAAGCCAATAACTACTAGTTCCATCTGCTGCTTAAACTACAGCAAGCAGTGACACGTTTGCAAGTCTTAACTAGGTATGATGATTTGTTATTTTCTTTCAGGCGCTTGAATTGCATGGCCGTGATCTGGATGGTCGTCCAGTGAGACTTGACTTGGCTCATGAAAGAGGTGCATACACCCCTCACAGCAGGTGACATTTTTTCTTCTTTATTTTTGAAAAGGTTTAGCTACACTGACTGAATTTATGTGCTGACAATGTGCGAACTATTTTTCTAATTTGATAGGAATGATACTGGATCATTCCAGAAACAAAACAGAGGTTCCAGCCAGTCTATATTTGTCAAGGGTTTTGATTCATCTCTTGAGGAGAGCAAGGTAATTTCTTTTGGTTAGCCTATTATGCATCACCTTTTTTCTGATTGTTGTTATTGCCAAATCCAGATCCGAGAATCTCTCGAAGGACATTTTGCTGAATGTGGAGAGATCACACGAGTCTCAGTTCCCATGGATCGTGAAACTGGTGCAAGCAAAGGGTCAGTTGCAAAATAAAACCATTAACAATTGTCACATTCCGATTAAACTTGCAGTGACTAGTGATGAAACTTAATTTGCATGTGCCAGTATGCATGTGTTTTTTTGGAAGAAGGTTCATCTAGTAAAGAAATTAGTGAGTGAACATATATGTTAACCGGCTATTGTTTGCATTTTGTGAATTCAATAAAAAGAGATGTAAACCATGGAGCTATCAATATCTATTCCTTTAGGAAATACTTTTTTCAGCTTTATATCTGACACATGTCGACTTAAATTTGTTATGTCAAATGATTTTCTTTGTCAAATGATTGGTTGCCATTTTCCATGTATTACTTTGAATTGGACCTTGAAATGACCATGAACGCTATTTAGCTTGTGAATTTACATGGACTTTATTATGTAAAATACCTTTAATTTTAGTTTCTGCCCTTCTGTTTTAATTTATTGTTGTTTATTTACCGTTTTGGTTACATTTTCTGAAGCATCTACTGATAGTTGTACTGTACAAATGTTTTCGAGTAATGCAGGATAGCATACATAGATTTTAAGGATCAGGCTTCCTTCTCGAAGGCACTTGAGCTAAGTGGGTCTGACCTTGGTGGCTACAACCTTTATGTTGATGAAGCCAAGCCTAAAGGAGATAGCCGAGATGGTGGTGGGAGAAGAGGCGGACGATCTGGTGACAGATTTGGTGGCCGATCTGGTGGTAGGTTTGGAGGCAGAGACGGTGGCAGAAGAGGCGGACGTGGTGGTAGAGATGGTGGCAGAAGAGGTGGACGTGGTGGATTTCAGAGCAGGCAGAGTGCCGGTACAGCTAGTACAGGTATGCGGCTGTGCTAATGTGGAAATAAAGTGCAATGTTTAGATAATTATACTATGTTATGAGTTGATAGTTATGTTAGATGATACTCTGGCTTCTAAGAAGTTGTATATTGTTTTGTCTTGCAGGAAAGAAGACAACTTTTGGAGACGAGTAATGGAGCTTGATCTTGCACAGCTACATCTTATGCAGCTGTCAAAAAAGGACTGCCTACCTGCAACTGTAGTGAAATGCGATGAATTTTACTACCATGGTTCACTCTTAATATTGCCGCCAAATGGCTGTACCAGTGGACAAGTTACTGTGCTGGTATTTTTGTCTGCAGTTTTGGTGTGTTTCCGGTGATTGTACTGGACTTACAGTGATTAGTGTAATGCAAGGATTTCTATTACATTGTTATACATCAAGTATTTGCTTCCTCCTGTCTTGGTTTCATCGGAGCCTTATGCAGGAGCCTTGCGCTTTGTTTGTATTAAGATATTAAGTTCTGCGCGAGGATAAATTCTGAATGTGTTAGTTTGGCGCTTCCTAAATACTGGGAAGATAGCTAAGGCTGGGTTCTTTAGGTGACTTTCTCAGCTTTCTTGTTTTTCGGGCATACAACGATTTGTTTTTTATAAAAAAAATTTATACGAAAATTGTTTTTAAATAATTATATTAATTTATTTTTCAATTTTTTAGCTAACATTTTACTCATACATTAATAAACCACTATGTTTTTCGTGCGGGGACAACCCGTTATATCTGTGCCATCGTAAATTTAATTTATCGATTTAAAATAAAATATCATTACTATTTACTTATCCTGATATAAGCTGGGTGTCATCATCGTCACGTTGGAAAGTAGCCATAACTGTAATTTGCTAGGCCACATCATTTGGAAATTCTGGTGAACTTATAGGGGCCTGGTGATAATCATCACTAGCATATAAGCATTGCAAATGACCATCATCAGAGTCGGTCACAGTATTTCCCTGTAGAAACGCTCGAGTTTCTGCTGATCTGTTTATTGTACTGGAATGCTTACTGTATTTCAGTGTCCGCATTCAGGCACCAGTGTTTAAATACCACGAAAACCACGGCATACTAGGGGAATGCGAAACAGCATCATCACGGTTTTCGTTTAAAAAATTTAAAGTGAATTCAAATATTTTTTTAAAAATAATTTTTTCACAAAAATATATTTATCAGTAATTAAAAAAATAAAACCACGGAATGTAACGCGGTTTGAGAAAAACCATGTCCATAGATATAAATTTGGTTTAAATTTAAATTTTATTACTTTTCACTTCCTCGCAGTTTTCGTCACGGTTTTGGCACTACATAGCTACACGAAAAGGAAAACCCTGATCGGCACAGCTGGGTGGTCGCTTTGAGAGGATGCCAGTTTGTTTTCGTGTATTACATGGTAAAATCCGATCTTTTTTTCTCGAATTATAACATAATGATAATGCTAGCTATCGAAGTCATATTATAACATTTCACTTTAGGAGTTCTAAAGTTTTTGAGCCAAAAAATCGTTATTGCGAGTACAAGTGTGCAACAAGACTCGATCATTTTCACATAAAGTTATATACACAGCCAACTACTGCGATCTGCAGAAACACCGACCAGTCGTCGCGTACTACTTCACAGATGCATTACAACAACCTGTGCAGCTATGCTGCCCATCTCCATCAACCTCACACATCCACACAAACTTTTCCCTTTGGTTGACCCCCTGATTTTTCTGAGTGCTCCAGTCAACCAGCAGTCAGCTCACGACCGGGGAAAGCAAAGCAACCATGAGAGGACAAAACAAACAAAATAAATAAATAATTCAAATGCCCCAAACAAGATTCGTCACAGCAAAGCAGCTGCATGATTTCCATCCTGATACTGATGGATCGGATTAACAGCTCGATCAAGGTTTCAAATGACAAGCACTTTAACATGAGACAAATCGATCAAGTTAGCAACTAAACAAGGATTCCATGCCAGCATTGTGTGCTCACACAGAATCAGTGGAGGTTGGTTGTTCACATAAAAAAAGGCTCTATGCCTGACAAAAATAGATAAGCCTTGGCATAAACAAGTCAAGGTCAAGCACTCAGGCTCGCTAAACTCGGGAAATGCCAAGCCTAGAACAATTAAAAGCAAAACCGAAGAACAATAGAGCCAAAACTATGGTCTTGATATCTCAAAAAAAGTTGGATTGCCTATACTCATGTTCATGAATTCATCTGTGACGATAAAACTCACCATGGTAACAAAAGAGCAGACATTCACAATTCATACTTTGTATAGAACATCACCAAATAATTGGAACATCATCTCATTTTAACTCCATCCCATCATATCAGCGAATTCTCAATCAAGCAATGGCAGGTCAAACTATTAGAAAATCAACCCTTGGAAAATTTAGATGGGCAGAAAAGTAATGCATTTCGGTTGACATTTCATGTAATTATGCTCAAGACAGAATAGAAGGATGTTTGATTTGGTTGCATTGACAATGGATTGAGTAGGGAAAAACACCTTCAACCCAAAAGGTGTATGCCCAGAGGAATGGATTACCCTACACAAATGTGCATCATTTGGCATCAAGCACTAACACCAGAGCAAAACCTCCACCCCTAACTTATAAATTAGTCTCTTGTAGTTTACCATCAATCAATTAGTATTGCAACAAATACCAGTGCTACCATTTAAGATATCAGACGAAGATCCACAGAAAATATGCAACAGAACAAAGACGGCAGGCACAAAAACATATGAAGATGATTCGAGACGAACTCATGATTAAATGCTAACACATTGCTACCTTTCTCTTTTCCTTCGATTATATTCCCTTCTTTACAATGGTCTTAGTTTGCCAAATTACCCACAGAAACTAGCTATCCACTACTACCAACAACCTAAGGTGAATGCAGACGCACACACGAACATAGCTCACAACAACTTGGAACAAGAACCCATCCAATTTCCTATACCACACTACTCAAAATACGTTGCCAAAATGGACCTCAGTCACCTACTAAAATCACAAAAATCCTATTGTTAGAGAAAGAAGCAACACCTAATCGGGAGACTGGGCATCATCCCCGTCTGAATCAGAGTCCCCAGAGCTCCTCGAGTCAGAATCTGCAGAAACACTCTGTCAGAACAATTCAACTATGAAATAGAAACTGCGGGGGCATAATTCACATTTGCTCCACCGTACCACTGGATGCAGACGAGCCGCTATCAGACCCACTTGAGCTGCTCGCCGCCTGGGCATCCCTCTCAATCTCCACCGACTGGTAATTTGCCGTCGGCATCTCATCACCAATATCAACATACTCATCAACCATATCAACCTCTGAAACCCTCTTCTCCGGCATGTCATTCTCCTGCAAAATAGCAACAGAAACAGAACATGATAACACAATTCAAGCATCAGTCACACAGAACAAAGGATTGCAACAATTCCATACAGAATCTCCAATGTCAACCACAGCAGGCTGATGATGCACATTCACCTGCACGGTATCATCCTCGATAGGAACAATAGCAGTCGCATCAACAGCATCGCCATTCATCAGAACAGTCCTCCGGCTCTTGCTGAGTGCCTTCTTTCAATTGACCACAAATCGATCAAGCTCCCACAGCGTCTCGACATCCATTTCGTCGAAATCAAGCTCAACGACCTCTCCCATAAGCGCCGGATCGGTATTCCTCTTCTGCACAATCTGTAGCACATTCCCCATTTTCTCCTCAGGCAAGTTCCCGATCTCCACCCTCAACTTGTGCTTTTCCTCCTCGCTCATCTCCCTCTTGTTGGGCTCCCTCGCCTTGGGCTTCGGCCTCCTCCCACCACCCCCAATCCTTGACGGGGCCTGCACTGGCATAGGCACCGGAGGCTGCGGCGGTGGCGGCAAAGCGAGTGGCATTGGCGGCTCGAGACGCTGGCACTCCAGCTCGAACCAGGACACGGCCTCCTTGTACAACCCCTCGAAGGTGGCCAGGAGGTTGCCGGCGTAGCGGTGGACATGGTGGTCGGCCGGATTGTACCGCAGCGCGTTGCTGAAGGTGAGCCGGACATCGGCGGCGAAGGCCTCATGCGAGGGGTACCTCCCGAAGGCGAGGTTCTCCTTGACGGTGCCGAGATCCATGGGGTTCCTGATGATGGCGTGGTAATCGTGCAGCTTCAGCCGCTCGACGTCCACCGGCGAGTTGAACCAGACGCTGATCTTCTGCTTCCGCAGCCGCGTCAGGATCTGCGTGCACCGCTTCCGCATCGCCGCCTGGAGGGCCGGGGGCAGAGACACGTGGCCCCGCTGAAGAGTTGGTTCCGCCACCGCCGGCCGCCGCCGCGCCTCCCACCCGTCGATGTGGGAGAGGAGGGCGCGGACCCGGCTGAGCTCGCCGGTGAGCCGCACGCGGAGCGCCTGGGCCTCCCTGCGAGACAGCTCGGAGGGCCGGAACGTCACGTGGCCCGACGGGGAGGGATCCGGCGCGGACGGGGCCACCGCCGCCGCCGCCGGCGGCGGCGGGGGATGCTGGGGCTCGGCCGGTGCCGCCTAGGGTTAGGGTTGGTGGTGTGCTTGGGCATGAGGGGGACGCGGGCGTCCGCCCAGTGGTGGTGGTGGACCTCATTCCGGCCGGAGAGCACCGCGGACGTCATCGCCGGCGGGGAGGGCGAGCACGGCCACGGCGGCGATCTCACGATCTCCGGCGGCGAGAGGAGGGCATCGCCTATCGGGTCTGGGGCCCTTGGCGGGTTATCGGGTTCTGGACCCGGTTGGTGATCTGGGCTTGGGGACGAGGAGGAGAGGAGGGGAATGGAGCCCCTTTTAACGGCAGCGCGGGGTGCCCGGCGCCACCGCGGGCAGGATCTGGACCGTCTATACGAACCTAATGGCAGATCGCACGGTCTTGATTCGCCGGTGATATGACCGCGGGCAGCGCGGCGCGGAGGGTCGGGATGCGGGAGCGCGAAACGTGGCGGCCATCTGGGAGGTGGCGTGGCTTTTGCCCGGGGAAAATGGTACGTCGACCGCGTGGGGTCGGGTGGTTGCTGGAAGGAAGTCACTGACATGTGTGCCATGCCTTGGCGAGGCACCGTGGGCCCGATCTGGCAGTGGCGTGGTTTTGCTTTTCTGTGGGAGACTTGCCGGGTGCGCGTGGGCTTTTGGGAGACGTGTTTCTCGCGCGAGTTTGGGCCGCACGAATCGTGTGCTTCTCGCGAGTTGTTTTGCCCCCGCTATTGTCCATTATCTGTTGTGGGGACCAGAGTATTATTTAAGGATAAGCCCCCAGTAAAACTGAAATCTATCGGAGACAAGATTTTTTTAAAAAAATATATCAGAAAATACCATCAACAAATATCCAACTTTATTTGAGTACGAGTTTAATAAAATAATATCGTATAAATGATTTTATTTTAAAAATATTATCACTTGTCCATCTCACTTTTAAATACATGTTTATCCTATAGCATTTATGAAATGTTGTTAATAAAACCCTAACGATGATAACATTTTTTAAGTCAAATTGTATGATGACATAAAATTGGACGCTTATCAACGATATATTTTAAATTTTTATATAATATGATCTTCAAAATATAAATGTGGTAACTGTGTTATGTTGTATTTCAAAATTCATTAAATTTTTAATATTATGCCTGCATTTTTAGATAAATCTTAGCATACAATTTTCATGTGTTCGATTCAAATATTCAAAATACATGGAGTATTTATAGCCTAACGCCTAACAGTTTTAAAACATTAATCTACTAAAACTGAAATCCACCAGCGATAACGCATTACTTTTGTCCATGTGAATATGATCTTCAAATGTGAATGTGGTAACTGTGTACCGTTGTATTTCAAAATCCAACAGAACGTTAAATTATGACCACATTTTTAAAGATAAATCTAAGCATATAATTTCCATGCGTTCAATTCAAATATTTGAAAGACATGGATACTTAACTTAGCAGTTTTAAGACATTTAACTTATTATTTGTCCAAAACAACAAAGTTTATTATGACTGTAATGAGACCTCTTGGGTTGCACAACATGGTTTATTGGTTAATAGAAGACATAATAACATGTATACTTTACATAATGATTGAATTTATTTGGTGGTATTGAATTTTGCCATGCTACTTTAATCGATTTGTCTCGAGCATGATAAGATACTCACAAAACAAATGCAATTTCTTGTATCGGGTGATTGTGTTTTCAATTTTGTGGATTTATTTTATGTGTGAGATAATACTTAGTGTTAGAATATAAAGTGAATTGTTCACATTTTTATATCACCTAAGCTTTTAGGTTGAACTGATTGGTACATACAACTCAATTGCAACTCAATATGGTAGAGATATTGAGTTCGAATTCTAGTTGGCGCACAATTAAATAAAAGACTACAGCCCACTTCTATTTCACTAGGGGTGGCAATCCTACCCGTAGATATGGGTACCCGCAGATTTCGTACCCGACAAGCATAGGCATAGATAGTAAAATATGTCCGTGGATATGTCTGAACCCGAACCCGAAGTTTATAGGCGTGAGTATAGGTTCTGTTTTTTACTCGTGGTTTACCCAAACCCGCGGGCATACCTGAACCCGTATCCAACCCGTTCGAAACAGACAAAAAAAGCCTTAGGCTAGGCGTCCGTCCTTCAGACTCCAGTCTCTGTCCGGTACGCTCTCCACCCACAACTCCAATAGCCAAATGAAATGTTTGTGAGATTTTTTTGCATGGTTGTGACATTTGGAGGGCTTATTACACATTCACACCCTGTAATGAACCCAAATATTTAATGCATGTTTGTGAGATCATATTTTCTGTGTATTGCATGATGTGTTAAAATGAGAATTCTGTTCCATGATGCGTTAGAATGAGAAATTTGTTGCTTTATGTTATAGCGAAATTTATTGTTTGATACTTTGGTGTGCTATTGCTTTCTGTATATGACAAACTAACAATTGCCTATGAGAAGTTGAGAACCCGATGGATACTTGAAACCCGATGAATATTCGTGGGTTTGGGTTTGGGTTTATATTTGTGCCGTAGGTTTTTCGTGGATGGGTTTTGCTCGGGTTGATGGGTTAGGCATGGGTGGGTTTTCTTTGTACACGCATTCGAACCCGATGGGTGCCATCCCTATATTTCACGTTAGATTTCACGTCAGAGGTCAGTGCATGCTCAATACTTAGAGCAACTCCAACATACCTCTCCACATCTAACTCTCCAAATGTCTATTTGGTCAACTCTTCATTTGATATGGTTAGTTAAACATGATGTTTACTCTAACTGTCTCTCCATCTATCCTCTCCATTCTGAGTTTATGACAGTGGAACTCACATGTCAGCCTTTACAACCGTCCTCTCTTTCTCTTCCTTTTTCCCGGGTTAGTCCTCGGCCGTGACGGAGGCGCACAAACTGGGGACGCGACAGGCCGAGGTTGCTGAGCTCGGCCATGCGGGTGCCGTCGCTGGGCAACAAGCTGATGATGGGTGACGGCGGACGGCCGTCGCTGCGGGGCCGCCGGTGAAGAGGGAGCGGCGTTCGCGGGCGCACGTGGACAGGCGGCATGAGATAGAGGACGGTTGCAGCAAGGTTGTGAGGTGGTGGTGGCATCGGTGGAGGGAGCGGGAGCTGTGGCGGTGGCGGCGCCAAGAAACCGTTCCACTTCGCACGATCGCTAACATACCAGCACCACCAGGGGCACTGGCTACTACCACCGACGATGAAGTGGCGGCGACACCAGCTCACTGACGAGCCACGGGCGTGGCCCAAGACAGTGGTGCTGTACACAATGTCGTTGCGCGGGGTGTGGCGCACATTCATGGACTGCTCTTCGGTGCGCGCCATCCTGCGCGGGTTCCGTGTCGCCATCGACGAGCGCGACATGTCCATGGACACCGCGTTCCACCGCGACCTGCGGTCCTTGCTCGACGCGCGCGGCCGCGCCTTCTCGCTCCCGCAGCTGTTGATCGGGCGAGGGCGAGGACGGCGGGGGACGGCTGGCCGACGGTGGGCGGACGGGCGGGCGGGCGACGACGAGCAGTAGGGGGCAGAGGGAGGGGGAGTTGAGGATGACATGGGACCCACCATTGGCCAGCCAAATAGAGTGACCAAATTTGGCCAGGAAGGAGGTGAGTTTGACCAACCAAATAGCTTGGCCAGTCAAATGGAGAGGTTGTTGGAGCACTTTTTTAGATGGAATATCCAAAATTTAACTTGAAAAGCCTATTGGAGAGACTGTTGGAGTTGCTCTTAGAGAGTTAGGAGAATCATGAATACATGGCTTTGAACCAGATGTATTCCTACATGTTACAGATCATAGGGCCTAGGATCAAAGATACGTAGGTTGTACCAAATCTATTCAACAAAAGCACAACCTGAAGTGTTAGGTGGTGCTGGATTTGTCATAAAGATGCAAGGTTCAACTTAACTTGATTTGTAAGTGTTTCTTTAAGTACAATTAGACAACCACTAGTGTTAAATATATATTACCGCATATGATACATTTCGAAAGATGCTGATGTGGTATGTCAAAATCCATTAATAAAATTTGAAACATTTCAGCCAAAATTATGATCATGTCTTCCATGTTAAATTATAATCCCTCCAGTTATAAATGTCATTTTGGATATTGACAAAACTCTCAAAAATACAACTTTAACGACTATCAAAAATCATTTGAAAAGACCAATAAAAGTATAGTTTTATGAAAGTATTTCCGAGGCAAATTTGCATGCATCTTTGTTGTTCATTCTAAATATTTTTTAAAACTGATATTTTCAATTTTAAGAAACTAACTCAAAACATATACATAAATACATAACGATATATTTTCGTGACCAGAGGACGGAGGAAGTATCGAAAATACATACTAAGCACGAAATGCACATACAAAAATCATTGCCATTTTACACATTATCAACAAACTAATCAAGAGAGGCGAATCATGTAACTCCAAATCGTATCACGAGTTCGCAACCATGGAAACCAAAGCTTATGAGTAGTATATCTAATTGTACCTCACGACTCATGAGCAGGCACGTAAGTACACACTACCTCTACCAAAACAATCATAGTATTAATCAATTGAAGTGGTCAGTGACTCGGTGTAGTACATGTTCCAACATTCAGGGAGTAACTTTGAATTTTTCCTTCTATTAAGGACCTAAATACAAAATTCCTCAACCTCCTCCCAGTCCCAGACTCCCAGTCCTCTCCTCCCGGCGCTATTTCAATTTCGCGGGAGGCGAAAAGTAATAACTACACCTGTAATAAGTAATAAAAAAAGGAGAAAAAAGCGGGGCGAGGTGGGGCCCAGCGCGACGCCAGCTGGGAGCCGGCACGGCGTCAGGGGAGGCTGCAAATTGCAAAAGCGACCAGGAAACGGCCCCACGCAAGCAGAGCAGGGGGGACGGGGGGTGGGGCCCCGACGTGCCTCGCGCGGGACGCAAGCGCGGGTGGGGGGTGCCAAGCGTGTAAGGGCGACGCGACGTGGAAAACGTCCTCCTTTTCTTTTTTTCCCCCTCTTATGCGCCGGAGAATGAAGGGAGCGAGCAAAATTTTGTTCACTTTGTTTTCTTTTTAATCTTATCAAATTTTATTATTATCAGATTTTGATAAGGTAATAAACTAAATATATCAACTATTGTTATCTTACCAAATTTTAATATTTTTAGAAGCTTCCTTTTTAAAATTTTATTAAAATTTGGTAAAAACATCAAACCAAACAAAATCAATACTATAAAAAAATAAAATAAAATTTGATATTACCAAAATTAATATAAATAATTTGGACAACAAAATAAACATACTCTGAAATATCAGCGCTGAAATATCAGCGCGCGAGAGAGAGAGAGGGGGGAGGAAAATCCTCTCCCGCCATACGATTCTCCTCCCCCTCCGTTGCTTTTCGCTTTTCATTTCCCTTTTGAATCATCTCGCGGTGCATGTGACTGGATCAGACGGGGAGGGGGGTTGGGTCGCCAAGTTGGCAGCGGGAAGGGGGTGATGGGAGGATGACACGTGGGCACTAGCCATGGCGCAGTTACATTCGTATTTTACCCAGAATTTTTGTTTTACAATCCTTGATATATGCCTGATAAGTCGGAAAAAAAGAAGCAATAAAATATAATTAATAGATAAAATCTTTATATCTGTTTTTATTATTAACGTTATAAAAGACAATGCTGAAAAATAAACTATAATAAAATAACCTTAGAATTTTAAAGGTAAGTTTTAAAGTTTAAATTTTGGTGTAGATGATAAGAAGACAATAAGAGACACCTTCGTCAAATCATTATAAAAATGTGCGCATCATATATAGCCGCCAGTTGTAGTAGCATAAGCATATTTTGGCCTCGTTCAAATCTACTTAAGATTAACTTCGGGCACACAAAATAAGAAAGTTACATGATTAATTAATTTTTAATTATTATAAACTTAAAAGATGGATTTATATGATATTATAAAGCAATTTTTTTATTGAATGTTTTTTATGAATTTAAAAGGCGTGCTAATGAAAACTAAGAGGAAATCTTAATGAAAAAAGATTAAGATTTTGCTGCTTGTGGTAGACTGTAGTGGTAACATCTAGCACAACCTCGCAATTTTGTCAATGCCCTAAATTTGGACAGGGCAGAGGCTGAGGACTAGACCTATTCTTTTACTAAGATAGGTTTTCGTTAGCTGTTAAAGATGTATTTCACATAAAAACTTTTTATGTAGAACATGCTTTAAAATATCAATATTTTTTTAAAATTTAAAACAATTAAAACTTAAGTAATTATGTGTTAATGATTTTTGTGTTTTGCGTGCTTGCATCTAATCCTCATCTCAATTGTTTAGATTGTTGAATTTTGAATATGACATTTGTATATACATCGTCATTTTTTAAGAAGTGGGGGTAAACACTCCCACTTATCGGTTGTGAATAGAAAATTAAAGACAAAGAGTTTCTTCGATAGACGTCATGGATATTTAGATGTCAACATTTATGGTTTTTAAACAGCAAAAGTTTGTTTACTTTTATATGTGCATTAGCAAGTTGTGGTTATAGATTCTATTTTTTTAGATGAACAAGTTTTAGCACACAGAAAGTAGTTTTTTCCCCTACCACAGTAATGGCTCCCATATATTCATGAGTTATTCATAGCGTGGATACATCCTTTTGCATATTGCTTTTTTTCAAAGCAAGCACTAAACATGAGAAATATCTGAAAATGGTTGGACCAAGAATTGTCGTAATCCACCTTAATTAGTACAAATGGGGACCTTAAGCATTGGGCAAAAAACAAAAAAGGCACAAACTATATACAACTCCATGATGTAGACACATGTACCAAAACGCTGTAAGCACAGGACACTAGTACCATAAAAACATGTTAATGCATTTTTTGAAATATTTTAACTAAGCTAAAGTTGTTTGAAGGTGTAGCGTTCATGCATGTTTCTTGGTGACACGATATGCCTGGCTGCCTCATTAAGATGTCTTTGCAAAGGTCCTCAAATCATCTTAACCATAACCTCATATAGTCATGCTCTACCAAACCACTATCAGGGACCTTCCAAAAGTGAACTACAAGTCTACAAACAAGAGCTAGCTACACCTCCAACAACTTTAACCATTCACTGAAAAAAAAAGAGCTGGTATAGTAGAAACAAAAGCTAAGAGTTGCTTCATGACAATGAACTTTGCCATCCAAGTTTGAGTTGCCTCTTCAGGTCAGGCACTGAATTGCTATCAACGCATCAGGAGATTGGCAATGTTTCCAGGGCATCTTCCTCTGCCATCTTTCAGTGCTCTGCCCTGCACAGCAAGAGGAGGAGAGGAATGGATGGATGGCGGCTGATCATAGTAAGGTTAGGAGGGACAGTAAAAACCACCATGTGACATGCCTCTTGGTGTTCGCAAAAAAACATGCTTTGTGTTTATTACCCTTGAGTTCTACTGTCCGTTCAAGTAAAACGTACTTCTGAGTTTGAATCTGGACATACTTATGTCTATATTTAAATTCAGAAGTGTTTTTTTACGGAGGAAATAATACTTCATCTAATATTTTCATCTCAAAATAAGTAAACTCAAAATAAATATACTTTTTTAAATTTAAATTAGAGAAGTATATTTATTTTGGGTCAAAGGAAGTATCCAATTTCAATAGCTTGCAGGGACAGGTGTCCACAATGGTACACTCTATGCTTGTTTCTGCATGTCTTGTGTTCACATGAATTTGTATGTACCCCTTCAGTCCTAAAATGTATTACCTTCGTCCTAGAATATAAAACGTTTTAAAGGTGGATATAGTTTAAAAAAGTAGATAGAATTAGATGAAAAGAGGTTGTGATTGGTTAAAAAGAGTGGAGGTAGCTGAAAAAAGTGAATTGTGGAGGGTTGCGATTAGTTGTGAAGAGAAAGTTGGTGAAAAAGTTTGTTATATTTTGGAATGAAGGGAGTAAGTATTTTCAAAGTTTTTTATGAGAATTAAAGAAGTATAGGTGGAATTAAATGATAGAAGATTGTGATTGATTGAGAAGAGAAATTGGATGAAGAAATTAAATGGGAGACAATGAAATATCTATATTTTAGAATGAATTTTGGAAATATATATATTTTGAAATGGAAAGAGTAAACAACTTTTATAAGGGAATATATTGCTAATTGTTACAGTGTCTTACACAAGTTTCTGAGCCTGTTTGATGTGTGTTTTGGTAACCAATGCATCAGATAGACTGAATAGTGTTGAAAAGAGCTTCTCATATTTGAGAAGGTTATTTTTCAGACTAAAGAACAAACTGCCAGGACACTGATGTTTATGTTAGTCAGCTCAGCTGATCCACTATGATGCACCTACCATTTGATGCAGAATGTTTTTTTTGGTCGATGTCCGCTTGATGTGGAGCTTTTGCCTGAAATACCATGATAAATTTAGGGTCAGTGGAAGCTAAGCCCTAGGTGCAGGCCTGCAGTCATTGATGCTTGTGTGGGTACAACACCTTTCTTATGAGCAATTGATGTGGAGAAATGATGAAGCTTGTAAACTGAAAGCCGACCTACTTACTCCATTGAGTAGCAGCAATTTATACGGGAATAATGTATCTTTCTTGCTCATTAGAGGATTTTTAAAGAATTGTTGTAGGAATTAAAACCTTTGGAATTTTCTACATGCATAATTTGTTTCATAGGAATAGATCCTATCAAATTCGATAGGATTTTAGTCTTAGGGAAAGATCAGGTTATCTAACCTATGTTAGAAGGAGTTTTGGTGATTAATGATAATAATTATCAAAAATAACCTTTACTATGAATTTATCATGTTTGGTTATGTTCCGGCATCAAGCAAAAAGGTTGATGGCTCATATGTGAGGATAATTGATAGGATTATGGATTGATGATAAAAAAGATGATACCTCATCTATCGGGAACCAATGAGAGTCAAATGTTAGATGATGAAAATGCTTAATAAGACCCCATCATGAGTTGATGGACGTGTTGAAGAAGATAAACACCATGGTTGAAGTTGATAAGAATAAAGATGTGTGAGAACCTAGAAGATAGACTTTTTCAGTTGATGAGAACCAAAGAGAAGAGAATAAAGATATGGGATATGAAGTGGCTACTTATGGCAAGAAGGTGAAGCGCAAGCAAAGCTCGGCCACGATGGACTATGTGGTGATGAAGGGTAAGCAAGGGGCTTGGTGTTGACGAACTAAATCCAGTGGAAAAGCGCGAGTGAAGACATTGTCATGACGGATCATGTGAGGCCATTTGAAGCTATGGACTATCCGTATCAATCGTTTAATAAATAGAAGATGCAATGGCAAAGATCAATATGTGATTTGTTGGTGATCAAGAAGCGCATTGATCAAAGCAATTGATTTGGGAATCGTTTAATAAATAGAAGATGCAATGGCAAAGATCAATATGTGATTTGTTGGTGATCAAGAAGCGCATTGATCAAAGCAATTGATTTGGGACTAATGTGCTTATTGAATTGTAGGAGAATAGTCTTCATGGTGAGATGAATATGACGTTGGCAACCCTTAGAGTGAAGAAAAAGATAATGTGAATGCATTTTTATTGGTATAGCTTTTCTGTTTGCATTTGAGTATAGAAATATCGTATTATTAAGAGGAATACAATGTTGATGTGTTTGTTTATGTCCCAGTGCTCAAGGTAACCTATCCAAGTGCTACCTCGAGAGAAACCTAACTTTTAGACTATCCTATGGGTGGTTTTAAGCTTGTTTTTGGTTGGATTGAGTAGCTATTTCAATAAACTTTCTATAGAACTCAAGATCATCGAAAACGGACTTTGGAGTCAGAAGTTACTTTTTTCTTTGGATGCTGTTAGATGGCTATGGGACTCTGGTAAAAAATCTCCAGGCACCCAAGAAGGCTTACCGAACAAGAAGGCTTACCGAAGGCTCTAGGCCTTGTCCAGAATACTCCGGGCCTTATACATTCCAGGAGACTTCAAGGAAAGACCTTTGGGTTTCTAAGAAGGCTTCCCAGAGGCTTTAGGTCAGATCCTAAAGACTTTGGGCCTGTACAAACCTAAGCCTAACGGGTAGTTTTTGAGGTGTCCAAGAGACTCAGGGCCTAGGTCCAAAGACTCCGAAATTGTGCACAGAGCTATGAGTAACGACTAATTTTTGAGATGCTCAGCTATTTAAATCCCTCTTTCTCTCCATTCATGGTTGTTGACTTTGGGATAGATTAGATCCATCCGAAACCAAGAAGCCACACTTCAATAGTTTATTTTTTTGGTATAACTTTTTGTGAGTGATATTAGAGAAGGGAATTTGAAAAGAGAAGGATTAGGTGCTGTGAGAGAGGTTGAGAAGAGAAGTTGAAGCTAATGAGTTTCACTCTAATCTAGCACTTTGAGTTCATAGCAAATAAATCTTAATTAATTAAACGCTAATGAACTTTCTCATTTCGTATACGCTGAAAATCTTTCTTCCTTTTAAACGGAGAGAACGAAAGCAGCCAAGGCTATTTACAAATAACATATAGCATTAACTATTTCATGAAAAAGAAATTGAGCCCCATGTCATTTCTGAATGTGAAAACCGAAAGAGAAACCTTCAGATAGGAGGACAGTGGAATTGTGTGTACTTTGCAAAAGGGCCCCAAGAAAAACGGCGGTGGCGATGTTCTCGCCGGCGGCCGCGGTGAGGCCGCACAAGTCGGCGGCGCCGGCGCGGGTGCTCACGCGGCTGGTGGCTGCGCTCTGCACCGCTTGCTTCCTCATCGGCGTCTTCGTCGTCAACAGGTTAGCGTCTCGTTCCCTTCGCCTCCCCCACCCCAAATACGCTGTTCCTCTTGCTCCGGGCTCCCGTTTTGTGCTGCTTAGGTTCTACTTGCCCCAATATTTTCTTCTGGCCACGAATTGAGACAATGCCCGACGGTTTCGAGGCCGGAAATGGTGATGTTTAGCTCTGTTTTGTAGATATTGGGAGGTTCCGGAGCTTCCCGATTGCGGAACCAAGGTAATCTGTATTCATATTTTCTCTTAATTGCTGTGTTCATGTGGATGCGGTACAATGCCATCTGGTCGAAATTTTCCAGGTAAATTCGGATAATCCGGGGGCTGTTATGAACCAAGTGTCACAAACTCGGGAAGTCATCATGTAACGTCAGAAGCTTCTGCATTCATGAATATTTATGATTGAAGTTTAGGTTTGCTTATACTACATAAAAAGCGGGTTTATGCACGACAAATCCACAAGACATACAACTTCGACAGCAAAACCTAAGCTTTCTAAAAATTAGTCTGTAATTAACGATACTATTCTGAAGCAGCCTTCTTTGGCCTAAGGGCCTTCAAAAGTTTTCTGGGTTTTTTCATGATTATCTGGAGTGTTTAGTCTTTTTTCATTAAAAAAAATTAATGATGAATGTTGATCAGCTTAATCTAATGGAACTTCATCTTATAACAGGCCAACAAAACTGAAAAGCTTGATGGTGCACCTCAGTATACTATAGCATAACTGTAGAGCTAACTGCTCTGATTTGTTTCGTTCTATTGTTAACACAGTTTAATTATGTTAAATATTCTAGAAATGATTTGTATATTGCCTCCTTACATTTTACATCTTATCTTTGTATATCCTATCCATTGATGAAATCCAGATTCAACAAATCTTGAAACAAATCTTGAATCTTTGTGATTACTGTTTACACACAAAATTGACACCTAGGAATCAAAATAGGGAAGATTGCCAATATTTGGAAATTTGCCGGTTTCCTTCGGAGAGGCCGGTCTAACCGTCGTGTATAGGCCGGTCAGACCGGGCAGTATGGCCGGTCAGACCGGCGGCATGTGGCCGGTCTGACCGGCAGAGTCCGAAACCTAGACGACTTCGTTGGTATTCGGGTTTCCTTCCTTCATACGGTATATCTCGGGTTTCCAAACGTGTCTATCCCGAATTGGACGTGGAGAAGAGCCTGTGGAGGACAAGACTAACCCCTATTTAAGTGCCAAGGCCGGTTCAATTGTAAAGAAGAATCAACACAACATTAAATCAATCTACTTGAATCGTTTTTTCAATATTTTCTACTTTGCCCTAGTTTAGTCTATCTTTGTCAGTTTGCGCCGTAAACCATCCGTCGCCGCTGTGAGAGTGCGACATCTCTTTGTAGGTTTGTCCTGAAAACCTTCCGTTTGCTCACGAGACGAGTAGTTATCAATCTATCCATCTAAATCGGTTCCGCTAGCCGATTTAATCTACAAAACCCACTTCGTTCTAGTTTTTCCAGATTGAAGTGGTTGGCGACTCCGTACCAAGAACCACCACAAATCTTTAGGTGATTCGATCGCGTTCGTGCCTTTGTCAAAAAATGTGCCAACACGATTTTTGGCGACTCCGTTGGGGAACACACGACGCCAACTCGGATTCGACGCCGTCATGTCCAAGCAAGCGGCGCAAGACGTAGAGCCATCCAACGTTGTCCACATCTCGTTGGACGACTTGGAGGGGGAGGCTCGTGTTGAAGAGAAATTTCTCTCACGCGTTCGCCAGGGAGATCTGCTTAACTCCAGTGCAGATCCTTCTCGGCTGCCTGTGCTGTGCAGGGCGTGCCAGTTGGTTTGATCTGTTAACCAACAAGAAAAACAGACAAATATGCGTTAAGTGTTAGGTTAGATCCCCACCGGATCGGCTGAGGGAATCCACGAGCATATATTTGCTATCACAAAATATATTTAAGCCAAACGACTAGAATGGATCGGCGATACCAAGACAACATTAGCCATTTAACCTAAATACAGTAAAGGATAATAAATACATGTGTTAATAACCTAGCCGATACTGGAAAGCTAACAATGGATCGGCTAGTACTCCGATCGGCTAGTACTCCGATGGATCGGCTAGCCGAAGTCCTGCGCAGAGAATCACTCTCGGATCGGCGCGATCAAACCATGAAAGGCCAAATCGGCTAACTGGGCATCCGATAGCACCAGGCTGTAGCATCGGTTCCTCATCTCCCTGAAGCGTTGGATGTATTCTTGAACCGATTCGTTGTGTTTTTGCCTGATGCTGGTGAGGTCCGACAACTTCATCTCATGGTTGCCGGAGTAAAAGTAGCTATGGAATTACTTTTCAAGATCGGCCTAGCTCTGAATTGAGTTGTATGGCAATGAGGAGAACCAGGTAAAAGCTGATCCTGAAAGAGAAAGAGGGAACAATCGGACTCTCAAGGCGTCTGTAGCTGATGCTTTCCCGCACTGCACCAAGAATTGGCTAACATGCTCGTAAGTGGAAACATTGTCTTGCCCTGAGAACTTTGAAAAATCTGGGACCTTGTATCGGTTAGGCAGCAGGATCCGCTCGAAGTGCTCTGGACAGGGATACCGATACATGTTTCCCGAATCTTTTGGTTTGAGGCCGAATTGATCGTGCATGACATCTCGCAATCGATCGGCTCGAAAGTCCGGTTGTCTTGGCTGGCATGTCGGCTCATATGGGTCAAACGGCGCGGTGCTTGCCGATACAAATGGTGGCGCCCGAGGCTGTAATGATGATATTGACGGTCTCCTTGGTACTGGTAGTGATGATCAGCGGGGGGTGGCCGATGCGCCGGTGGTGGCGTTGGTGGTCCTGGGAACAGCTGTCGGCCACTGGCATTGTACCGTTTGTCCAGGTCAATATGGGGAATCGACTCTGACTGCCGATTGTCGTTGAACATGTTAGCAATTTGATCCCGGGGTAGCGGTTGCTGTTGGTTCAACATGGTGATCACCGGCTTTGTAGCCGACTCAGTTGGATTTGGCCGGCTGAGGATCCATCCTGGCGGCCCTGGTTGTGCTAGTGGTGGGATCGACCGATTCTGTGTGACTAATGTCCTGTAACCAAGAAATTGGCCGTCTGTGAAGTACGTCGACCCTCGTTGCAGCTGGTCGGCTATCTTGGCGTCGACCACGGTAGCGATCATGTTGTTGAGAGTATTGACCAGGATGCTACTTCCGGTCTTGTAGGGAATATAGAGCCGAATCGTCCTGTTCCTGGATCGGCTCCTCCTCCTTCTGTTTGCCTTTTGTCTCACCAGAGGAGGATGCCTTGAGATCGTCCATGCTGAATTTATACTTCTGATGCACGGCCCCGGATCTTGTTTGGGTGAAAGATTGCAGGTAGTTGGCCTAGAGTTCTTTCACCATCTTCTTATAATCGGCTTGTTGTTCAGCCGATAATTGCTCCATCTTCACAGGCACGATTTGTCCTGGGAAACATTGGGGCTCTTGGAGTCGACCATCTTGCCGGCTGAATCGATGCGTCCTAGTCGAGCCGACAAAAAAAAGTCCCACCGGGCGTGCCAAGAAGCGTGTTGATGAGAAATTTCTCTCACGCGCTGGCCTGGGAGATCTGCTTAACTCCAGTGCAGGTCCTTCTCGGCTGCCTACGCTGTGCAGGGCGTGCTAGTTGGTTTGATCTGTTAACCAACAAGAAAACAGAGAAATATGCGTTAAGTGTTAGGTTAGATCCCCACCGATCGATCGAGGGAATCCACGAGTATATATTTGCTATCCCAAAATATATTTAAGCCAAACAACTAGAATGGATCGGCGATACCGAGACAACATTAGCCATTTAACCTAAATACAGTAAAGGATAATAAATACATGTGTTAATAACCTAGCCAATACTGGAAAGCTAACAATGGATCGGCTAGTACTCCGATGGTTCTTATGAAAAGATATCATCCTTGACCCAGAGGCTTAGTCCGAAAATCGGCCGTTGGCTGTCGATGGCAAGCCGATTTCGGCTTATAAGGTCCGACAATAACAAGATCTTAACATAAGAGACAGTCCTAACATAAATATAATAATAAATATAATAAAAAAATATATTAGGGAAGATAAGGCTGGCTGAAACCCCGGCACTGTCTCTAAACAATATAAATCTAGCCGAACAGATCATTGGAAGTTCTAAAAACGACTTAACAGTTCAATGTTGATGCAACATTAAGTATAAAAAGAACAACATAATCTGTTATGATTGATTTATACTTCTCGATGAAAGGTCCGAATATGGCTAGAGGGGGGTGCATAGCCTATTAAAAAAAATTCTACAAGCCACTAGAGCAAAGGATTAGTATAACAAATGGCGTAATGCAATTTTGCTCTAGCTCTACAAGGGTTGCAAGACACCTATCCAACAATTCTAGTTAGTAATGTCTCTAGTCACACAAAGCCTAGGTTGCTACTTTCCTAAACTAGTGAGCAAGCTAAAGCTAGCAAGACAACTTAAACTACACGAGAAAGCTTGCCACTACTAGAGTGCGGGAAAAATAAATGAGAGGTCAAGAATATTATACCGCCGTGTAGAGGATGAACCAATCACAATATAAGAATACCAATCACCGGGAGAATTCCAATCATACACAAGATGGACACAATATTTATCTCCCGAGGTTCACGTGCTTGCCGACACGCTACGTCCCCGTTGTGTCGACCAACACTTTGTGGTCCGGCGGTTAATTGAGATTCCACACCCAAGCTCACCACGAGCACCGCAAGGACCTACCACAAGTACGGTAGCTCAATGACACGAGCAATCCACTAAAGTACCTTTTGCGATCTCCCGCGGAGAAAGGCCAAGAACCCCTCACAAATAGCACCTTGATTGGGGGCGGATACAATCACCAAATCCCCTCACTAATCAATCAATCACCAAACCGTCTAGGTGACGGCAATCACCAAGAGTAATAAAAAATCACAGCTGCAATCACCACCTAGTGCCACAAATATGCAAAAATCAAATGCACCTAGGGTTTCCTCAATCCTCTCAAAAATAAGCCCTAAGCTTGGAGAAAGGAGAGGAGAGGGAGGAGATCAGCTTGGAGCTCTCAGATCCGCACTTAGATTCGAATCCCTCACTTGATTGAAGCACAAATCAATGGGAGTGAGGGAGGGAGAGGAGAGCTCAGTTCTTGGCTGTTCTTGAGATGGAGGAGATGAGTTCTATTTTGTGTAGAGTCACCGGCCAACGAAGGGGTACGCTCGGCTTAACTCTTCGGCCAGCCAGCCAGCGCCGACTGCAACGGGCAGAAACACAGGCCGTACGCACAAACGCAGCAGCGACGACGGGCGACTTCCGCGAAGCTTCCTGCGGACGGCGTGCCGTGGACGCAGGACTTCCTCGGACGACCGGACCTGGGCCAGCAAGAACGGCCCAAGCGGCAAACTGCACCTCTCAAAAAAAATTCAAGCAAGCCACGCCTAAAAAAGAAAATAACAGGGTAGGCAAAAGTCGACATCCTTGCATGCACGTACAGTACTTGCTGGCTGTTGTTTTTTTTAATGTTAAACACTTGCATGCATGCATGCAGTGCTTCCCAGCCAATCACGCACCGACTAAAAAAAATATGAGCAGAAGATTACGAGCTCCACAAAAGCTAATCAGCTTCTGTCCTTCTGACTCCAAACAACATGGTTTGCTTGTCCTCTCTGTGTTGCAAAGTCGCCAGGCTAGTTACTCATTTTTTTTGAATCAGAAATTCCAGTTTGACACAAATAAAATTCCAACAGCTACAATTTCATGCAACTTGTTCCAACAGAGCAGCTTGACAGAAATTTTAGCACCATTTTTTTAAAAGCCAACTCATGTTGCTAACTCCATCAAAAAAAATAGTCCAAATAAATTGGTCACTAGAGTTAGCATTTCACAAATATTTTACCGGGCTTGCTCATCTCACCACGCCACTAGCGAAATTAGTAGATGCAAATGAAACGCATACTAGTGGCACTAGATAACCATTGCAACCATAAATTTCCCCTCTTTATAGTACGGTTATCTATCCTAAATCCACTCACACCCACTAGGTGTCTTGAGCGGCAAAACAAAATGGCTCTATAAAAATAGCTTTTGCCTTGAGCCCATTTTGTTTTTCTCTTTCTTCTTTTCCGAGTTGGAGCACATATATCATCTTTTGATCACCTTCATCACCATGACCATCATCTAGCTCCATCACTTGGTGTGTACCAACCTATCTTTGCATTTCACTTATGACAAAGATTAGTACACATAGGTTTCATCAATTAGCCAAAACCAAACTAGAGCTTTCAATCTTCCCCTTTTTGGTAATTGATGACAACCCTTTCACAAAGATATGAAATAAAATCAGATTTGAATCCATGTTGCTTGCCCAAGCATTTTTACCATTTGTAAGGGATTTGGACAAGTTTCATGAATTCTAATTGGTAGCATTGCTCCCCCTACATATGTGCTAAGAGTTTGGATAGAAGCTTGCACATATGCTTAGATAGGAAATATAGGAGACAATGTCTACCAAATGATGCTAAGGTATAAGAGACGACCTTTGAAGCGTGATACCAATCGGAGTGCACAAATATTCCATCCTTAGCACCATGTTAGTTAGATGCTCTTGCAAAACACAATCACTAGATACCTCGTGAGATCAACGTTATAAGAAAAGTTCTAGTACCACTTGTGAAAACAAAAGCAAGGCACATCTAACTATCACCTATGCATGCTAGTTCTTCATTTCATCATTCAAACCTACAACTAGCGTACACCACACAAGCATGTATATTGAATTGAAACTTTTCAAATGCAAGCATACATATGGGAATGCACATTGAAATGCAACATACAAGTTTATGAGCTTGCTCCCCCTACTTGTGTGCTTCAAAATTTTAATCTCTCGCTTTTTGTTTTCTCTCCCCCTATCTTTCTAAATCTTTGTCTCTCTCCCCCTTTGTCATCGATGACCAAGAAGGCGGACCAAATTTTAGGGAGTTGTGTGAAACCATTATGTTTGAGTGGAGATCATTTTCCCAAATTTTTGTTCAATCTAGATGAGTTGTCCAAGATATTTAACTCGGTTTGATCCAAGGATAAGCTTCTTCACACCTTCAAATAAGGGTTATCTTGTACCATGTTGAGTTAAACACTTATAGCTCATTGTCTAGATTAAAAACTAGGTTCACAAGCCCACAAACAAGTCATATGCTACCACTAGGTCATTTCAAGCATAGAAGCATTAGTGGTACCATACAGGCATCAAATTCGGTTGATTTTCATGAATGAGCCTATTATATGCAAATATGACTAGATGCACTAACCAAGTCCTTAGCAAAGGATGAATGACATGACAACCAATTTTACCTTGGGGCTTGGAGTAGAGACATGTCATATATGAGTGGGGTGCATCAACACACATTTGATGAATCAATAATGTTCAACTCATTCTTTAGCTTGTGAAACCTCTTCTCATCAAGTGGCTTGGTGAAGATGTCAGCAAGTTGATCATCGGTGCCCACATTTTGAATTTCAATGTCACCCTTTTGTTGATGATCTCTAATGAAGTGATGTCTTATGTCTATGTGCTTTGTTCTTTGATGTTGCACCGGGTTATTTGTGAGCTTCACGGCACTTTCATTATCACATAGCAATGGCACTTTCTTGAAGTTGAATCCATAATCCCTCAATGTTGCCTTCATCCACAAGATTTGTGCACAACAACTACCCGCAGCAATGTACTCCGCTTCGGTGGTTGATAATGCAACACTATTTTGCTTCTTGGATGACCATGATACTAGTGATCTTCCCAATAGTTGACATGTGCCTGAAGTGCTTCTTCTTTCAACTCTATCACCGGCATAATCCGAATCCGAGTATCCAACTAAGTCAAAGTTTGCTCCTTTGGGATACCAAATTCCAACATCTTGTGTACGCTTCAAGTACCTCAATATTCTCTTAGTTGCCTTCAAATGACTTTCTCTTGGCGAGGCTTGAAATCTTGCACACATACATACACTAAACATGACATCCGGCCTTGATGCGGTCACATAGAGTAAGCTTCCAATCATTGACCTATACATCTTTTGATCCACCATGTTGCCACTTTCATCATTGTCCAAAGCTTGATTTGTTCCCATAGGTGTACTAATGGACTTTGCATCTTGCATACCAAACTTCTTGAGCATGTCCTTAATGTACTTGCCTTGACTCACAAATGTACCATTCTTTGTTTGCTTGATTTGAAGACCAAGGAAGTAACTCAATTCTCCAAGCATGGACATCTCAAATTCTTTTGCCATCATCTTTGCAAACTCTTTACAATAAGCTTGATCGGTTGACCCAAAAATGATATCATCCACATATATTTGCAACACAAACAAATCTTTCTTGATCTTCTTGGTGAAGAGGGTAGTATCAACCTTGCCCATAGTGAACCCCTTAGAGAGCAAGAAATCTCTAAGCCTCTCACACCATGCTCTAGGTGCTTGTTTCAATCCATAAAGAGCCTTTCTAAGCTTGAACACATGGTTGGGTTGCATGTAATCTTCAAAACCGGGCGGTTGCTCAACATATACTTCCTCATTGATGTACCCATTCAAGAATGCACTTTTCACATCCATTTGGTACAACTTGATATTGTGTGCACAAGCATAGGCCGATAAGATCCTAATTGCTTCCAATCTTGCAACCGGGGCATAAGTTTCACCAAAGTCAAGACCTTCTACTTGTGTGTACCCTTGTGCCACTAATCTTGCTTTGTTCCTTACAACTATCCCATCTTGATCTTGCATGTTCTTGAATACCCATTTGGTTCCAATGACATTATGCTCTTTGGGTCTCTCAACTAGTTCCCAAACTTGATTTCTCTTGAAATTGTTGAGTTCATCATGCATGGCATTTACCTAAATTACAGATACAATTACCGTTACAGGACTCTATCCATAGATGACAATATCGTTTAACGCGCAATCTAATAACCGAATCTTCTATTTATCTTCAAACTGCTGCACCAGAAACAGCTTTATCTTCTCCGATCTTAGAATCGGCTATCGGCCGCCCTTGTCCGATCCAACCTTAGCCGACCGGCCTCACAGCCGATCGTTTCTCAGCCGATGCGGCCTCTGTTTCTCCGCCAAACCAGCCGATCCGATTCTGCTTCACCCTTGCTATGACTTAGGGATTCAATTACCAAATTTCGGTGTTAACACATGCCCCCCAAGTCCGTGATATGAAGTGTTACAGATTTGCTTGCCTGTTCAAATTCCCGCTCTTTTCTTGACCTAAATCGCTTCGGCTGCCCTGAGTGCCCTTTAAATAGCCCTTCGCTTCAACCGAAACGATCACGCTTTCAAAACCCACTCACAACACCTCGCAAACAAGCCTCCTCTCTCTCCTCTCCGTTGATTCACCGGTATCCTTCGTTAGATCTCGGCGCCCTTCGCGAATCAGAACCCGGCTTCATCTCCAACAACTCAAATGGCTTCCAACACCGCCGCCGCGTCAGGGGCCTCCGCCACACCGGCCGCCGTCGGCGCTCCGCCTACCGCGCCACACCCGCTTCCGCTCCGCACCGCCGCCCGTCATCGAGTTCCCCGAGGTACACTCATTGGTCCAGAACTCCTTTTCTTTGGATTTATTTTTCCACCATGCTTCCACCTTGTTGCAATCATCTTGCTTTTAGCCGTTCTCGATTAGTACTTTTCTGCATCCAAACTGTAGCATTTATTCATTCTTGATTAGCGTTTTTTCCTCTTTCAAACTGTAGAATCTATCACATCAAGTGGTCATTCCCAGTTTGACCCAAGAAAGGCGATACTTTCTCGGCCCCATCGGCAACACTGACCTAGCCGATGTCATTATAGCCGAGACCAACAAGATTCCCTTCAACACCAACAAACCGCCCCTAGCCCACTGGAACGGGACCTTCAAATCATGGCCGACCACCGACGCAGCGTGGATCGAATGGTACAAGAGGGTGCGATCGGCCAAGTACACTCATTGGGAGGAAACTGGGATCTCCCAATGCCTGGCTCTGTCCGTTGCCAGCATGGAAAAGGACGAGCCGCTTCTGTTGGCTGCGACATATTTCTGGAATGACAGCTTCAATGCTTTCATCTTCCGGCAAGGGCCGATGACAATCACACTAGCCGACGTGTACATGACGACTGGGCTGGACATCCAGGCGTCGGGTAACCCCAGCAACCTGAGCCGAAAAGGGCAACATCAGTTCAAAACCAAGGCCATCGGTGGGTGGAGCAGCTTCATCGCTCAGAACATGAAAGACGGATCAGTCGGCCACAGGGAGCACGCCGCGTTCCTGATGATGTGGCTTGAGAAATTTTTATTCTATGGATTGAGCTGCGAGCTGACCGCCAACTGGCAAGTCGTAGCCGAAATCCTGGCCGACGGGGGCGAGCTCGCGCTGGGGAGATACCTCCTCGGCTACTTGTACCAGATGCTGCATCAGGCCGCCGCAAAGATAGCCGCCAACGCTCCAATCAACACCGGCGGACCCTGGTGGTTCTTACAGATCTTGCTGGTGCTGGCGACCCAAAAGATAGCCGGTCAATTCCCTCTGACGAAAGCTGCATTCCCAAGGTTGGAGCCGATCGAAGATGAAGACGGCAACCAGATCAACACCACCAGATGCATGAGCTACGGAGAAGCAGCAGCTGCTCATGCGGGCTCAAGGCAATCGGCCGACCTGCTGGCCGAATGGTTTATTGCCCTTTACGACGGGCTGTCTCGCGAGAACCGCGCCTGGTACTTCTACCGGGACCTGGGACCGTTTGAGTTGCCGGCCGATTTTAACTGGGAAGACATCAACTTGGTCGACAACCCAAGGTGCAGGGAGTTGTTGATCGCCGCTCTGTCCCCCTGCATCTTGCCGACCGGAGTCCACCAGGGCCGATCAGTGGCCAAAAGCTACGAATTTTATTACCCGGTATCGGCTGCGAGACAGTTTGGTCTTGGGCAGCTGCCCATCGGCTTTTATTATGCCGATAAGATTGAGACGAGGGGAGTGGTAAACCAGGACTTGATAATGCATCAGCTGCTAAGTATAGCTGGCCCTTCCCTCGGCAACATCGGCGAGATGACCCTGGCGCTCAAGAAAAGTGCGGCCTACGACCAATGATGGGCTGAAATCAAACGACACATCTTCCACCAGCGGTCATCTCATTACGTTGATCTGCTCCTGCCCGAAGAAATCCCTTCGGTAAGCTTCAAATTCCAAATGATTTTCCTTTTTTTATCATTGGTTGATATAGCTGATTAACATTTGCCTTCTGACTTGCACGAGACGGAGACGGAGCGGCCGACGGTGAGCGACTTCGGGCGCCCCATTGAATACTGCCTTGGCGTCCTAGATGGGGGTGGCCTTGCTTCGTCGGCGATTGGCTAGGGAGTGCCGAAGCTGGCGTCTTTGCTGCGCGGGTAGGTGCGTGAGTCGATTGCCCAGAAGAAAAGGGCCGCACCTCTCATACAGCCGTCGGTCGCGCCTCGCCCCAAAAAGTGCGAAAGAGCGTTAAACCTGGCAGCGCCGCCCGATAGCCTCCCCTTGGACCCGGCCGTCGCACGCTCCTCGACGCCGTCGCCGGTGAGGAGATGCCGACGGCTGTTGGAGCGGCGGCCGAACTCGGGAGCTCGAGCCATGAGTCCGTCAACGCTCTAGCCGACGTCCCGCCGGTCCCAAGTCCCCTCGCAAAAAATCGGCCGGTAAGCCCTCATCTCATCAAATTCGGCTTTCTGATGATATCACTTGCATTTGACCGAACGATTCTTCTCAGGTCAAGAAATTGGCCGGCCGCACTCCACGTCACGCGCCATCGGTAACCGTCTTGCAATTTGCTTTATAAAACTTGGCCGACTTGACCGCTAACCCTTTCTTTCACAGCCCCCACGATCTCCGTCGGCTGCCCCCCAGGCGTCCAGCGAGCACGTTGTGACTGCCGCGGGCGGCGGCAACGGCGCTGACGATGCCTCGACGACTGCAGGCGATGCACCAGCCGAGCCAGTCGCTTCGACCCCGGTGCCCATGGTAAGCCGATGGAATTTCATGATCGGCTCTGCCAATTCAACACCCTCTAATCATCTTTCTCTTTGCAGAATATAGCCGACCTCCTCAACTTTGACTTGTTGGAGTTCGAGGAGTCCGGCGAGGTCGGCGAGGAGGCATTGGTGACGCCGGCCGAGGACTTGTGGGCTACCCTGGCTGACATCGGCAACCGGCTGGAGGCCTCGCTGGACGCGCTGGTGGTCGACAACGGTTCAATACGCGCGCACTTCAAGGCAATCCAAGCCCAGCTGCCGGAAGCTCTAGCCGATGCCATCGTGCCGGCTACCTTCATGGAAGCCCACCAACTCAAGTATGAGCGGGTACGACAGTGGATAGCCGACCGTCGCGAGAACCAGGAGAGGTCGGCGACCCTCCAGTCGACCAAGGATGCCATTGAGAGCCGAAAAGCCGCCTTCGACCGCCTGAAGACTGAGCCGGTGGCCAAGCTTGAGCAACTCCTCTCACGCCAAGATCAGCTGATGGCCGATCTTGTTCAAGTCACGAACGAGATCGATGTCCACAAGGAGTACATGGCCAGCCTGCTAGCCGAAATTGAAGCTCAACGCCAAAGTGTCAAGGCGGCTGTGGCACATCTACGAGACCTGGTGAAGGGCATCCGGCCGGTGGCTGGGTCTGAGGCTGACAACGTCAAGGCCATTGAAGAAGTGGATCAGATTAGGCGGACGGCGTTGTCGGCCATAGCCGATTTCTTGAAACAATGATGTAATATTTAAACATTCTGAAATCGGCTACTGCTTCCTGTAATATATTTGTCAAATTTTTGTAATGGGCTTGAACTTTGATCAACTTGCTCGAACTTTGTAATCGGCGTTAACTTTTGTGTAGTACAACCTATCAATCTTTTGCAGCTGTGCTCGTGGATGAGATCAGCTTCTGCTGCACGTAGTATCTTGAATTGCTTAAGCTGAAATCTGCCCTAGCCGCCCGTATCGCGTCATGTTCGCCGATTCCGAGACCACACCACAACTGTCGATGTTAACACTTGAATCACGACCGTCGATCCGAATCACTTCCAACGCTTTTATTTTGACTGCCGATTCCGAGATCACACCACAACCGTCGATGTTAACACTTGAATCACGACCGTCGATCCAAATCTCTTCCAACGCTTTTATTTTGACTACCGATTACGAAGCTTAAAAAGTTTAAAAATTCCTGATGCCCAATTTTGCAATCGGCTCGTGTATATATATGCCCCCCAAATTTTGTTGATAGCTTTGGTGTTGACAAAATTGTGAATTCGAGCCGTTCACGCATCATTACCGTCGCTATCAGCCAATCATTAGCCGATCGTGGAAGACTTAGGGAAAAATGTTGCATAAAAATGCCTAAAGGCGATGCCTTATTGAAGCATAAATCGGCTAAGCAACCAGAACCGAATTATGAGTTGATCCATATACTTGGGTAGTATTTCTTCAGGTATTTTTCATTAAGAGCCCTTCCAAATACTTCTCCATCTAGCCCTTCTAACATGTAAGCTCCTTTAGAGACGCATTTGTGGATCTTGAAAGGCCCTTCCTAATTTGGTGACCACTTGCCGTATTTGTTATCTCTAGATCCGATCGGCAATATCAATTTCCAAACGAGTTCGCCTTCCTCGAAAGCTTTAGGCACCACTTTTTGTTATAATGTCTGGCAACTCGTTCTTTATCCCTTGTAACTTTTCCAAAGCCCTCATCCTGGATAGAACTAGATCTTCTGATTCGTCCACCATTAGGTGATAATAATCGTCGGCTGTAAGTTGATCCTGTAGCTGAATGCACCTTGAGCCGACGACGTTTTCCAATGGTAGCACCGCCTCGTGCCCGTAGACCAGCTTGTACGGAGGGACTTGAATTGATCCATGGCATGCCATCCGATACACCCACAGTGATTCGGCTAATCGGCTGTGCCACTGTTTAGGATACTTAGAGATCTTTCTTTTAATCAACTTAATTAAACTTTTATTTGAAGCTTCGGCTTGTCCGTTGGCCTGTGCGTAGTACGGCGAAGAATTAAGTAGCTTGATTCCCATGCCGTCGGCAAACTGAACAAACTCATCTGATACGAAGATAGATCCCTGGTCTGTTATTATTGTTTGTGGGATGCCAAATCGGTAGATAATATGTTCTTTGACAAACTCGATTGCGTCCTTAGAATCCACTTTCCTCAGTGGAATCGCCTCCACCCACTTTGTGAAGTAATCCGTCGCCACCAGAATAAATTTATGCCCTTTGCTTGAGGGTGGATTGATCTGGCCGATCATATCGATGCCCCATCCTCTGAACGGCCAAGGCTTAATGATTGGGTTCATAGCCGACGCTGGTGCTCGTTGTATGGCGCCAAACTTCTGACAATCCTGGCAGCCCTTGTAATACTTGAAACAATCCTCCAACATCGTCAGCCAGAAATACCCTGCTCGGCGAAGTAACCACTTTATTTTGTGGGCCGATTGATGTGTGCCACAGATCCCTTCATGCACTTCTCTAATGGCCACTTTGGCCTGATCGGCTCCCAAACATTTGAGTAGCACACCAACAATCGTTCGATAGTACAGATCTTCATCGAGCAAAACATATCTTAACGCCTTATATCGTAGCTTCCTTGTAACCGATTGAGAGGGGTTTTTGAGATAGCTGTAGATTTCAAACCTCCAGTTATCGACTGTAATGGCGACAACCTCTACGTCAATTTCTTTCAACATCGGCCGATAGCCCGATGCCCCCTGAGCCAGATCATTGGCCTCTGTGTTCTGCTCTCTGGGGATGTGTTTCAAAGTAACTAGCCGAAAACCGTCCATCAGTTCCCAGCATTGCTGATAATAGACCATCAGCGCATCGTTTTTGCATTCGCATTCTCCTGATAATTGGCTGATGACCAACAATAAATCTCCCATTATTTCGATGGCGTCGACTTCAACTTCCTTGAGTAGATGTAATCCTTTAAGGACGGCTTCGTATTCGGCTTGGTTGTTTGTAGCGTGGGGGTTGATGACGAAAGCAAACTCGAAACTTGCCCCCCTGGGCGAAAATAATGACTAAGCCAATACCGAAGCCGTTGGTGCAAACCGAGCCGTCGAACGTCAAAGTCCAAGGCATAATTTTCACCGAGCCGATCGAATCATTTCTGTGCTCCACAATGAGATCGGCTATAGCTTGTCCTTTGACTGCCCTTGGTACCTGATACCTCAAATCAAATTCTGTTAGCGCAAAGATCCACTTCCCAATTCTTCCTTTCAGCACTGGAGCCGATAGCATGTACTTAACTACATCGGCTTTGCAGATTATTGTGCACTCGTTGGATAACAGATAATGTCTTAACTTTGTACACAAAAAATAGAGGCATAAGCATAACTTCTCCACAGGCGTTCTGCGTCTAGTAACCATCGGCTGAGATAGGAGATGGCTTTTTCCTTGCCCTCAACCTCTTGGATTAGGACGGAGCCGATTGACTTGTCATCGGCTGATAGGTACAGCTTAAACGGTATCTCTTTTTGTGGAGGCATTAAAACTGGAGGAGAATTTAGATAGTCCTTGATGTTGTCCAAAGCTTTTTGCTGCTCTGCCCCCCATTCGAATGCTTGATCGGCTTTCAGCCGAAAAAGTGGTGTGAACGGCTCCATCTTTTCTGAGAGATTGGCTATGAACCGTCTAATGAAATTTATCTTGCCGATCAATGACTGGAGTTGTTTCTTGTCCTTCGGAGGCTGAATTATCTTGATAGCATTTATGCTTCTTGGTGTAACCTCAATTTCTCTTTCATGAACAAGAAATCCCAAGAACTGCCCGGTCGATACGCGGAACGCGCACTTAAGCGGATTCATCTTCAGGCCGTACTTCCTCGTCCGCTCTAATACTTGTCTCAGATCGGCTATGTGACCCTCAATCTCCCTGGACTTGACAACCACGTCGTCAATGTAGATCTCTACTAGTGAGCCGATCATGTCGTGAAAAATATAGTTCATGGCCCGTTGATATGTTGCACCAACATTTTTCAAACCGAATGTCATTACCACCCATTCGTATAAGCCGATTACGCCGGGACACCGAAAAGCAGTCTTGTGGATGTCTTCGTCGGCCATAAATATTTGATTATAACCTGCATTGCCGTCCATAAAACTAATAATCTTGTGGTCTGAAGCAGCATCGACGAGCAAATCGGCTATCGGCATTGGGTATTCGTCCTTGGGGGTCGCCTTGTTTAGATCTCTGAAATCGATGCACACCCTAAGTTTACCATTTTTCTTCAACACTGGGACAATATTCGAGATCCACTCGGCGTATCGGCAAGGCTGAATGAATCCTGCGTCGTATAGCCGAGTGATTTCGGCTTTAATTGCATCGTACATATCGGCCTTAAACCTCCTGGGAGTCTGTTTGAACGGCCGATAGCCTGCCTTAATCGGCAGTTGGTGGACCACTATTGATCGGCTGAGGCCGGGCATCTTGAAGTACTCCCAAGCAAAACAATCTTTATATTCTTTTAACAAATCAATAAGCTGGGATCTACAATGAGGAGATAGATTTTTGCTAATATACGTCAGCCTCGGCTTGTCACCAGAGCCGATGTCAATTTCTTCTAGTTCGTCGGCCGACGTGAAACCTTGCCCGAGCTTGCCATCGGCTTCGTCTGCGGTGTCCATGCCGAAGACGCTTGAGCCTTCCACCATGTCTTGTTTAAAGCAGCAGCGTCGGCTCGTCATCTCCAATCGACTGTCGGCTGGTACAATCTTGATCTTGTCACCGTCCCATTGGATTAGGCTCTGATGCATTGTGGAAGGAATGCAACAATTAGCGTGTATCCAGTCCCTTCCGAGTAGCAGGCTGTAAGACCCCTTCCTGTCGATGACAAAGAATGCTGTGGGCACGGTCTTATTGCCGATGGTCAGTTCGACGTTCATCATGCCCTTGGTTTTCGATGGGTTGCCGCCGAAGTCTTTGAGCACCATGTTGGTCTTTATCAAGTCTTCGGCTCCTTTGCCTAGTTTCCTGAACGTTGCGTAGGGCATGAGGTTGACTGCAGCTCCCCCATCAACTAGCATCTTGGAAATCGGCTTGCCGTTGATGAATCCTTTAATGTACAATGGCTTTAGGTGCCAATTTTTGGTTTCCTCGGGTTTGTCAAAGATAGCTTGGTCTGGTGAGATTGCTAGTTTTACTAGGTCGTCCTCGATGGTGTCTGCATCGGCTTCAGGAGCGCTGAACTCAGCTGGCAGTACGAACACCATGTTGACCAATGCAGAAACCTTGCCTTTCCCTTTGGCTGCCCTCCTGGCTTGTTCGGCTGAACTTTCCTGGGCTTGCTCTTCGTCGGCTGTGGCGGTTTACTCCTTGGGAACCCATCGCCTTTTGATCTTGCCCAGCCGATGGCGCTGATCTTGGATCATGTGCCGAACTTCATCTTCTCTTCCTTCACGCTTGAGTCGTTGAATTCTTCTTTTCTGCGTTCTTGTGAAGAGGTCGGACGGGCACCATTGGGGATTGGCCGATTCCTCGTCGTCGGCCTCTTCGCCGTCGCGGTTGTTGTTGTTGTTGTTGTCCTCATCGATGAAGAAATCTTGATGGATCGGACTGAGCCGATCATGGACGGACCGCCGCTTCTGGTTTAGCTGAACGGCTCTAGGGATGAAGCGGGCTGGGCTTGCAGCCGATGAGCTCCTGTGTTCATCGTCACGGCGATCGTTGCATGCTGGGCAATCGTCCAGTGTCGGCAGCCTCATGCCGGATTCCTAGCAGTACCTGAAAAAATCACAATGGCAATGTGGATCGGCACTGTTGCAGTTTACCTCGTATCGGTGGCTTTGGATCTTCGGCTCGCGCCGACGAGGTGCTTCATTGCGAGCTTCTTCCCGCCAAGACCGATGCTGAGGACGATGTCGACTGTTTTCATAGATCGATCGTCGGTTAGCCGATCGATATCCGGCGCACCATGTTAATTGGCGTGGCATGATATCCAGCCGCTCGTCTTCGCCTTGGCCCCGCTCGATGTGTTGACTAAGCCGTGCGCCATTTTGTTCTGTCGATTAGCTTGCCTTGGGCCGGCTTGGACTGCATTGACCGGGAAAGGATTGCTGTCTACCTTCATCGGCCGATTTGAATCGGCAAAATTCAACTTCCCGGCCTCAATTGTCGACTGGATTTGCTGCCTGAAGACCATGCAATCGTTGGTGGCATGGGATGTGGAGTTGTGCCACTTGCAATATTTCTTCTTCTTTAGCTCTTCGGTCGACGAGATCACGTGATTTTCAGGGAGTTGAATCTGTTTTTCCTTGAGCAGCAAGTCGAAACTCCTGTCGGCCTTGGTGATGTCAAAATCATATCTTTCTTCGTTGGCCGTCTTCAGCAGCCATTGGCAGATGATGACCTTTTTGTTCTTGGCCCATTCGGCTGCCGCCACTTCTACGTCATCGTCGTCGGACTCGTAGTCTGATTCGACGACGACCTGAGTTATGTTTTTGATGGCCTTCCCGGTGTCTTGGAATCGCTTCTCGTGGGCCGTCACCTTCGCGCCAAGTGGGCTCGGCGCGAAGTCTGCGGAGAGAATCACTCTCGGATTGGCGCGATCAAACCATGAAAGGCCAAATCGGCCAACTGGGCATCCGATAGCACCAGGCTGTAGCATTGGTTCCTCATCTTCCTGAAGCGTTGGATGTATTCTCGAACCGATTCGTTGTGTTTTTGCCTGATGCTGGTGAGGTCCAACAACTTCATCTCATGGTTGCCGGAGTAAAAGTAGCTATGGAATTGCTTTTCAAGATTGGCCCAGCTCTGAATTGAGTTGTACGGCAATGAGAAGAACCAGGTAAAAGCTAATCCTGAAAGACAAAGAGGGAACAATCGGACTCTCAAGGCGTCTGTAGCTGATGCTTCCCCGCACTGCACCAAGAATCGGCTAACATGCTCGTAAGTGGAAACATTGTCTTGCCCCGAGAACTTTGAGAAATCGGGACCTTGTATCGGTTAGGCGGCGGGATCCGCTCGAAGTGCTTTGGATAGGGATACCGATACATGTCTCCCGAATCTTTTGGTTTGAGGCCGAATTGATCGCGCATGACATCTCGCAATCGATCGGCCCAGTCCGGTTGTCTGTTGTATCGGCTCATATGGGTCAAACGGCGTGGATGCTTGCCGATACAACGGTGGTGGTGTCTGAGGCCTGTAATGATGATCTTGACGGTCTCCTTGGTACTGGTAGTGATGATCAGCGGGGGGTGGCCGATGCGCCGGTGGTGGCGTTGGTGGTCCTGGGAACAGCTGTCGGCCACTGGCGTTGTACCGTTTGTCCAGGTCAATCTGGGGAATCGGCTCTGACTGCCGATTGTCGTTGAACATGTTAGCAATTTGATCCTGGGGCAGCGGTTGCTGTCGGTTTGGCATGGTGATCACCGGCTTTGTAGCCGACTCAATTGGATTTGGCCGGCTGAGGATCCATCCTGGCGGCCCTGGTTGTGCTAGTGGTGGGATCGGCCGATTCTGTGTGACCAATGTCCTGTAACCAAGAAATTGGCCGTCTGTGAAGTACATCGGCCCCCGTTGCAGTTGGTCGGCTATCTTGGCGTCGACCACGGTAGCGATCATGTTGTTGAGAGTATTGACCAGGATGCTACTTTGGTTGACTAGCGCGTGATGGACGGCCGAGTCGATCCGGTCTTGTAGGGAATATAGAGCCGAATCGTCCTGTTCCTGGATCGGCTCCTCCTCCTTCTGTTTGCCTTTTGTCTCACCAGAGGAGGATGCCTTGAGATCATCCATGCTGAATTTATACTTCTGATGCACGGCCCCGGATCTTGTTTGGGTGAAAGATTGCAGGTAGTTGGCCTGGAGTTCTTCCACCATCTTCTTATAATCGGCTTGTTGTTCAGCCGATAATTGCTCCATCTTCACAGGCACGATATTGTCCTGGGAAACATTGGGGCTCTTGGAGTCGACCATCTTGCCGGCTGAATCGATGCGTCCTAGTCGAGCCGACAAAAAAAAGTCCCACCGGGCGTGCCAAGAAGCGTGTTGATGAGAAATTTCTCTCACGCGCTGGCTCGGGAGATCTGCTTAACTCCGGTCAGTGTCCTTCTCACGCGCCATGCGTGCGGCGTGCTAGTTGGTTTGATCTGTTAACCAACAAGAAAAACAGAGAAATATGCGTTAAGTGTTAGGTTAGATCCCCACCGGATTGGCTGAGGGAATCCACGAGCATATATTTGCTATCCCAAAATATATTTAAGCCAAACAACTAGAATGGATCGGCGATACCGAGACAACATTAGCCATTTAACCTAAATACAATAAAGGATAATAAATACATGTGTTAATAACCTGGCCGATACTAGAAAACTAACAGTGGATCGGCTAGTACTCCGATGGTTCTTATGAAAAGATATCATCCTTGACCCAGAGGCTTAGTCCGGAAATCGGCCATCGGCTGTCGATGGCAAGCCGATTTCGGCTTATAAGGTCCGACAAGAATAAGATCTTAACATAAGAGATAGTCCTAACATAAATCTAATAATAAATATACTAAAAGAAATATATTAGGGAAGATAAGGCCGACTGAAACCCCGGCACTGTCTCTAAACAATATAAATCTAGCCGAACAGATCATTGGAAGTTCTAAAAACGACTTAATAGTTCAATGTTGATGCAGCATTAAGTATAAAAAGAACAACCTGATCTGTTATGATTGATTTATACTTCTCGAGACGGTGGATACCACATATAAACCAGCCAACCTTTAGATCTAGCCTTATTGGCTGCGGTTTCCTGATGGAACTGGCCAATGGCAGGATAGATCTAAACATTGATCTAATTTATATGCGCTATATGATAAATAGCGCAGTATAAACCCCTAAATCTAATGTGTCATTACGATGAAAGCACTAGAAATAGCAGGTCATACTACTAATGACAAGCATTTACCTGGATTTGGGGATCGAAACGATGCAATCCATAGCCAAACGAATTGCTCGTCTGAAGAAAAAGGTTGGTGATGCACCGAAAGTTTGATTGATTGTGTTGAATGTATAATTACAAGGGGTCTCGGGTCCTATTTATACCCAAGATACATTATCTGTACAAACCCTGGACTCTATCTAAACTACTATTTAAAACACGACGTTATCCCGGAAAGGACCCATGCCGCATTACAATGAACTATTTAAACAAACTCCTAAATTACAGATACAATTGCCGTTACAGGACTCTATCCATAGATGGCAATATCGTTTAACGCGCAATCTAATAACCGAATCTTCTTTTTATCTTCAAACTTCTGCACCAGAAACAACTTTATCTTCTCCGATCTTAGAATCGGCTATCGGCCGCCCTTGTCCGATCCAACCTTAGCCGACTAGCCTCACAGCCGATCGTTTCTCAGCCGATGCGGCCTCTGTTTCTCCGCCAAACTAGTCGATCCGATTCTGCTTCACCCTTGCTAGGACTTAGGGATTCAATTACCAAATTTCAGTGTTAATAGCTCGCCAAATCATGGAGGAGCGCATTCGAGCGATCACTCAAGAGGTGCTTGATCAATCTTGCACCAAAACACGACAAGGCGTCATCATCAAGCTCGGGAGCCCGCTCAAGGTAACTCGCGGTGAGGTAAGCACTGATAACATCTCTATTCCTATTCAAAAACTTGTTGCTAGTACGGTGGATGAGTCCGTTACCGGCGATGTGAACAATAAGATTGAATCCGCTATGGAGGTTTGTTTTAATAGGATGTTTAAGGCGCACATGAGCGGCAAATCCAGTCTTCCCGTGACCGATTCGCCGCCTACCTTGATTGCGAGTGGAAGCCAGCCCCCTGTGAACCACATATTCAGCAAAACCAACGGGGCGATTGCCCAAGGGCCCGACGAAAATAGTTCTGCCGCCTCTGTCGGTCTGACCGGACCTACTGCCGGTCCGACCGGCCCTCACCACGTCGGTCTGACCGCCCCTACGGTCGGTCTGACCGGCCCACCGTATCTCGGTTTGATCGGCCCAACTGCCAGTCTGACCGAAATACAGTACGACGGTTTGACCGGCCCTATGGCCGGTCTGACCGGGTCGCCTTACGTCGGTCTGACCGGCTCGCCATACATCGGTCAGACCGGCCGTCAGGCCGGCCCGCACCCATACTACACCGGTCTGACCGGCGGCTATATGGCCGGTCAGACCAGGCCCTTGGCCGGTCAGATCGGCACTCTGGTACCAGTACAGGAAGTGGATCCCATCTCGGGCAACTCGGTTCTATACCACGTTCCCGCACACGACTCCCCTATGGCTACTGTTCATGCATCGATTCCCCCGCATGTCCCCAATCAATACAATGATCCTAATAGGGGATATTCGCGCGACATGAGAGATGGCCAATATGACAATATTGCGCCGCAACAGCCACCTTTCAGGCCGCCGGTCTTGCCCGACCCGCCTAGGCCTGAAAATATGGAGGACCAAATTAGGAGCATCATTAGAGAGTCATTCGGAATTGAGCCCAGGAATCATGCTAAGGTTTACCAAAAGCCGTATCCTGACTATTTCGATAACATCCCATATCCTCGTGGTTATAGAGTCCCTGAATTCACCAAATTCAGTGGAGATGATAATAGGACCACATGGGAGCATATCGGCCAGTTCTTAGCGTAATGTGGGGAAGCTAGCACTTCGGATGCTTTTAAATTGCGCTTATTTTCTTTATCTCTATCTGGTACTGCTTTTACTTGGTTTACATCTTTACCGGCTAACTCTATTCGTACTTGGTCTCAGGTAGAACAGAAATTTCATGATTATTTTTATACTGGTGAGACTGAGCTTAGACTTTGTGACTTGATATCGGTTAGGCAAAAATATAATGAATCTGTTACATATTACATTAAGAGGTTTAGAGATGCTAGAAACCGATGTTTTATCTTGAGATAACCGAGAGAGACTTGGCCGGCCTCGCTTTCAATGGGTTGCTTGCTCCCATTAAAGAATGGTTAGATGGCCAACAATTTCTTGACGTTAGTCAAGTAATGCAGAAGGCTCTGGCTCAGGAAAGCCGAGTCAGAGATGCTAAAAAGTTTGTTAGGCCCAGTGATAAGAAACCTCATATTAGCATGATCGACTGTCCTAATAGTGATTCTGATTCTGATAAGGGCGATCATGACATGTATGTCGCTGAGTGGTCTTGGACAAATAAGAACAAACCCTTTGTTTGTTCTAGCTTAACGCCGACTCCTCGCAAGGATCGACAGAGTGAGATTAAGTACAGTTTTGATGTGGCCAAGTGTGATAGGATTTTTGACTATCTTTTGCAGGAAAAACAGATCAAATTACCTAAAGGCCACATCATACCCTCATTAGAAGAATTAAAGCGCCGTTCTTATTGTAAATGGCACGATTCTTATTCTCATTCTACTAATGAGTGCAATGTTTTTCGTTGACAGGTTCAATCGGCCATAGAGGAAGGACGATTGAAATTCACCGAGGGCCCGAAGATGAAGCTTGACAGCGATCCTTTCCCGGTGAATACCATCGACCTTGATGGCAAGAAGGTGTTGATTCGGCCGGAGCAAGCCGAATCGGCTAAGGGAAAGGAAGTTGTCATTGGGGAGCCTAGGCCCGAGATGCTTGTGCCAAAGAGCCCAGAGGTTGGGACGTGGAAGGAGAATAAGGCCAAGGCATCCACATCGAAGAAGCCCTACAAGCCCAAGGTGACCTTTGATATGCTCCTTGACAAGTACAAGAAGAAGAGCGCCGAGAAGGAGCGTACCAAGGGAAAGAGACCAAGATCGCCCCCTAAGGAGCGATTTGGTCCTTCGTCAAGGGTTTTGGAGCCACCGTTTCCCCATTGCCCTCAAGTCATGCCATGGGGACCGTGCCCGATGCCGCCTCTAGGTTATCCGTTCCCTTACTTTATGCCTTGGGGGGCACCCCCACCTATGTACAACATGCCTCCGATGCAGGGTCATCAAGGATGGAGAAGGGAGAGGAGATCGCCGCGAGGGCATGCGTCTACTTCTAGTGGAAGCCGGTTCCCCACAAAGGACCAGTTTGATGGCGAGAAAAGGGCATACAAGCGCGCCAAGCCCGAGGAGAGAACTTCGGAGGCGATCACTATCAAGATAGGATCGTATGATGTGCCGGTACCATCTGGCAAGGAGGCCAAGTTGATATTTGGCCCCCGAACCAAAGCCGCGAAGGATGCCGCGCAGAGAATGCCGACCGACGCCCGGCTCTGGCCGATCGTAGTTCAAGAGCCGGTCGACCGAGCTTCTCGGCCGGTCCGACCGCAGCCTCGCAGCCGCCGACCGACGCCCGCCGGTCCGACTGCAGCCGCAGCCGGTCGACCGAGCCTTCCGGCCGGTTCGACCGAGCTCGCAGCCGGTCCGACCGATCCTTCGGCCGGTCTCGGCCGCAGCTTCGTGAGCGGTCGACCGCGTCGTCGGCCGCCCGACACTGCTCGGCTCCGACCGGACTTGGTCGCCGGTTTGACCAAAGATACAGTACCGGTCTGACCGGCCACCAGGGCTGGTCTGACCACCGTTCTGGTAGGATGAGTACCAGGGCGGTTCCCTCTTCGGGCAAAGGTAACGAGGGACATTATTTGCCTCCCGGAACAGAGCTGAATCCTAGGTGGATGCCTGAGGATTTGACGGCTACCCAGAAGAGGAGGTTGCAGCGTCTTCGTGCTTCTGAATTAAAAGAGAAGGAAGCCGAAGAGAGGAGAGACAGGGAGTTTGATGAGTTGCGGCCACCGCCTGTGAAGGAGTGGATGCGTAAGTCATCAAATGTTGAGAAGCCGGTAGTTGTTCAAAAGGATGAACAACCGGCTGTGGAGGCATCGTCCAGCAAAAACATGGATATCAACATGGTTTTCATATTGCTCATGGAGTTTTGCGCCATGGACAAGGCTGAGGTCGCTCAAATGTCACTAGGTCCAAAGGATGCGGTCTTCGAGAAGCCCGACGAGTCTAGCCGTCACATGAAGCCTCTCTATTTGAAGGGCCACATTGATGGGAAGCCGGTCTCGAGGATGCTAGTGGATGGAGGCGCGGTGGTGAACCTGATGCCTTACTCTCTCTTCAAGAAGTTGGGTCGCGAAGAAGCAGAGCTGAAGAAGACCAACATGCTTCTCAACGGCTTCAACGGCGAGTCAACGGAGGCGAAGGGGATCTTGTCCGTGGAGCTTACGGTGGGGAACAAGACGTTGCCTACTGCCTTCTTCATCGTCGATGTACAAGGTAATTATAGTGTCATCTTGGGACGGTGTTGGATTCATGCCAACTGCTACGTTCCCTCTACTTTACATCAGTGCCTAGTATAGTGGGATGGTGATGAGGTTGAAGTAGTTCAGGCGGATACATCGGCTGAGGTTGCCATGGCCAATGTTTCTGTAGGATGGACATGGAGACATGCAGTGCTTATCAGGGCTGGATCTTTCTAGTTTTGATTTTATTAGTGTTTCCAAAGAAGGCTTTGTACCCATTTCTGTAAAGCCGGCTAGTTTAGCACGGCTGGGTGACATTACTTTATATGATGAATAAAACAACCAATTTGGAATGGTTACAAAAAAGAGTTCAGGAATATCGGTCAACAAAGAACGATATTGGAGAGACTATAGAGGATTTTGATGAGGTAGAGAAGCTCGGTCAAGGGTTCACATCGGCCGACACATTAGAAGAAATAGACATAGGAGATGGGAGCGTACCAAGACCGGCCTTCATAAATAAAAACATGAGAGCCGATCATAGAGTTAAGATGATCGAGTTGCTTAGAGAATATAGTGATTGCTTTGCATGGGAATACCATGAAATGCTTGGACTCAGCCGTGACCTTGTTGAGCATCGGCTTCCGATAATGTCAGGATTTAGGCCTTATAAACAACCTCCTCGTCGGTTTAACCCACTTATATATGATTAAGTCAAAGAAGAGATAGACCGATTACTGAAAGCGGGATTTATTAGGCCGTGCCAGTATGCGGAATGGGTGTCTAACATAGTACCGGTAGAAAAGCAGGGGAGCAGCAAGATTAGAGTGTGCATAGACTTTAGAGACTTAAATAAAGCCACTCCTAAAGATGAGTATCCTATGCCTATAGCCGACATGCTAATAAATGATGCCTCAGGTCATAGAGTGATTAGCTTTTTAGATGACAATGCCGGCTACAACTAAATCTTCATGGCAGAGGAGGATATGTATAAGACAACCTTTAGATGTCCAGGATTTGTCGGGCTGTTTGAGTGGGTAGTTATGACATTTGGGTTAAAGAATGCCGGCGCAACGTATCAAAGAGCGATGAACCTAATTTTTCATGATTTGTTAGGTTTTATCCTAGAGATTTACATTGATGATATTGTAGTCAAATCGGATGATATGGATGGACATATGGCCGATTTGAGGTTAGCTTTTGAGAGGATGCGTCGGTATGGTTTGAAGATGAACCCACTCAAGTGTGCCTTCGGTGTGTCGGCGGGAAAATTCTTAGGGTTCATGGTTCATGAGAGAGGGATTGAGATCGATCCTAAGAAGGTTGAGAAGATTCAAGACTTCAAAGCGCCGACATGCAAGAGAGAAGTTCGAAGGTTGCTAGGTAAAGTAAACTATTTGAGGAGATTCATATCTAACCTAGCAGGTAAAATCGATGCTTTTGTGCCTATTCTACGCTTGAAGAAAGAAGCCGATTTTACTTGGGGGCAGCACAACAGGAGGCGTTTGAAGGTTTGAAGAGATATTTGTCTACTCCACCTGTGGTGCGAGCACCTAAGGCCGGAATTCCATTTCGGTTGTATATCGCTGCCGAAGACAAAGTTATTGGAGCCGTTTTGACACAAGAGAAAGACGGCAAGGAGTACATAATTACTTATTTAAGTCGCCGTCTTCTAGATGCCGAAACGAGGTATGTATTTGTAGAAAGGTTTTGTCTTTGCTTATACTATGCTTGTACCAAGTTACGTCATTACTTGTTATCTAGTACATGCATAGTTACTTGTTAGACCGATGTAGTTAAGCACATGTTGCAAAGGCCAATTCTAAGTGGTAGAATTGGCAAGTGGGCATATACATTAATTGAATATGATTTGGCCTATGAATCGTTGAAGTCTGTGAAGGGCCAAATTGTAGCGGACTTTATAGTAGATCATCATGTAGACGTTGATTGTGGAGATGAAGTCCGTTTAGTTAGTGTTACACCTTGGAAAGTTTATTTTGATGGCTCTTCATGTAAGGAGGGTCAAGGCATAGGTGTAGTTTTAGTTTCGCCCAATGGTCAATGCTTTGAAGCATCGGTTCGTTTAGAATATTATTGTACAAATAATCAAGCCGAATACAATGCTTTGTTATTCGGTTTACAAGTAATGAAGATTGTTGGAGCTACACATGTAGAAGCGTTCGGTGATTCGGAATTGGTGGTGCAACAAGTTGACGGGGTCTACAAGTGCTTCGACGGATCATTGAACAAGTATTTAGATCAATGCCTAGATATTATTGTCAGTTTCGATGAGCTTACTATTAAGCATATTGCTAGGAATGAAAATTCTAGGGCAAATGACTTAGCTCAACAAGCATCTGGTTATAGCGTCAAAAGAGGTTTATTTTTCATATTAGATCAACCGATGCTTGATTATAATTTTTTGGACGAAATTGGCAAAGAGGCAGACCGTAGGCGGTCGACCGGCGCACTATCACCGCCGACCGTGGATGGCATCCGAGTCGACCGGAGTTGTGGCCGGTCCGACCGCGGGTGGTTGCCGTCGGCCGACGGTGTTGCTTGGCCGGTCAGACCGACTTTACAGAAGGTGCTGGGGGCACAATTTTCTCAATACAAAGGCCAAATTAAGTGGAAATTCGGACATGTGTGCCCTGGAAATAGTAAATGATTGGCAAATTCCTTTGATTAGCTATTTGAAGGATCCTAGTCTTAGGGTTGATCGGAAAATTCGGCGGCAAGCGTAAAAGTATACTTTGCTTGATGAAAAGCTATATCGCCGAAATATAGATGGTGTACTATTAAAATGTTTAGATACCGATCAATCTAAAGTTGCTATGGGTGAAGTTCACGAGGGAATTTGCAGGACTCATCAATCGACCCACAAAATGAACTGGCTACTTAGGAGAGCGGGGTTCTATTGGCCGAGGATGATTGATGATTGCTTCAGATACTATAAAGGTTGTGAAGCTTGTCAGCGGTTCGGCAATGTTCAATTGGCACCGGCTTCAGTGTTGAATCCTATTATTAAACCATGGCCGTTCCGGGGTGGGCTTTAGATTTTGTTGGTCAGATCTATCCTCCGTCTTCAAAGGGGCATCGGTTCGTGCTAGTTGCGACGGATTACTTCACCAAGTGGGCCGAAGCCGTGCCGCTCAGGAATATGACACATAAGGAGGTAATTGATTTTATTCTGAAGCATATTATCCATAGGTTCGGCATTCCTCAAACATTAACTACGGATCAAAGAGCTTCTTTTATGTCTAAAGAAGTGAAGAATGTTGCTGAATCTTATGGTGTTAAACTGTTGAGTTCATCTCCTTACTACGCTTAGGCTAATTGACAAGCCGAGTCTAGTAATAAGACATTGTTGAAGCTAATCAAGAAAAAGATCGAGGAACATCCGAGAAGGTGGCATGAGGTGCTTTCTAAAGCTTTATGGGCGCACAGGATATCCAAGCATGGTGCTACCAAGGTAACCCCTTTTGAGCTCGTTTATGGACAAGAAGCTGTTTTACCGGTTGAGGTAAATCTTGGCTCTTTTCGATATATAAAGCAAGACGATTTGTCAGCTGAAGACTACAAGTTCTTAATGGGTGATAACCTTGATGAAGTGGTCGACAAACATTTGAAGGCTTTGGAAGAAATAGAAAAAGAAAAGAAGAGAGTGGCCAAAGCATACAACAAAAGGGTGAAGGCAAAGACGTTCCAAGTAGGAGATCTAGTATGGAAGACTATTTTGCCTTTGGGTTCCCGATCTAAAGAATTTGATAAGTGGTCGCCGAGTTGGGAGGGACCTTATCAGATATATGGAATCGTTCGGGGCAATGCATATTTCTTGGAGACGCTTCAAGGAGAACGGTTTCAGCGGGCTATCAACGGTAAATATCTGAAGAAATACTTCCCGAGTGTTTGGCAAGATGCTTAGGGAGTTTTGTGGCCGATAATTGAGCTATTGTCCTAAGTAAAACATGTCTTGTGCTTTTAGATTCACGATGTTCATCATAAAAGGCAGGGGGGCATGTGTTTACACCCAAAATTGGCACCTAGGAATCAAAATAGGGAAGATTACCAATATTTGAAAATTTGCCGGTTTCCTTCGGAGAGGCCGGTCTGACCGCCGTGTATAGGCCAGTCAGATCGGGCAGTGGGGCCGGTCAGACCGGAGGCATGTGGCCGGTCTGACCGGCAGAGTCCAAAACCTACACGACTTCGTCGGTATTCGGGTTTCCTTCCTCCATACGATATATCTCGGGTTTCCAAACGTGTCTATCCTGAATTGGACGTGGAGAAGGGCCTGTGGAGGGCAAGACTAACCCCTATTTAAGGGCCAAGGCCGGTTCAATTGTAAAGAAGAATCAACACAATATACAATCAATCTACTTGAATCATTTTTTCAATATTTTCTACTTTGCCCTAGTTTAGTCTATCTTTGTCAGTTTGCGCCGTAAACCGTCCGCCGCCGCTGCGAGAGTGTGACATCTGTTTGTAGGTTTGTCCTAAAAACCTTCCGTTTGCTCACGAGACGAGTAGTTATCAATCTATCCATCTAAATCGGTTCCGCTAGCTGATTTAATCTGCAAAACTCACTTCGTTCTAGTTTTTGCTAGATTGAAGTGGTTGGCGACTCCGTACCAAGAACCACCGCAAATCTTTAGGTGATTCGATTGCGTTCGTGCCTTTGTCAAAAAAGGTGCCAACAATTACTTCTCCATTTGTGCTTTGCAAACAAAGTATGTTGTTCTAATTTAGATGACTAATGCTGCTATCCTATTGAAACATCTATTTTAGGTTCCATTTATTCTTATTCCGACTTATGTGATGAGTGATGACAATGTCATCCTGCTACCCCCGTCTTTTCTTGGGGACAATCGGTAGGAGAGTGTGGAGATTATGGTAATCGGGTATCTACATGGCAAGCTTATCCGACTGGAGGTAGGGATAGATTGCGCCTGCCATATCTGTAAACCGAACATGACTTGGGTGTTACAATTGTCGATAGAGATAAGGCAATCGGCCTATAGTCACGGTTTGGTAAGATTGAGGAAACCAACTTAGAGTGAGATAGGGTTTCCGATCTGTAGGCCTTCCTCCCAAGACTATATAAGGGGGGTAAGGGGCGTCCTTTGAGATATCAGATTCTAGATCAGTTTTTAGCTTTCAGCTTTAGATCACGAGATCAATAAAGATACTCGGCGGATCGAATCCACCGAAACAGGAGTAGGGTATTACCTCACGAGAGGGCCTGAACCTGTCTACATCTTCTTCTCCTTCTAACCCATTGTGCTTGGCGATCTCGACTGCGACCCCAGAAATTATATTGCCGAAACCAAGTTTCGACAGTTGGCGCGCCAGGTAGGGGGCCGCGCGTCGAGACCTCTTCAACAATCTCGCCGACAAGCGTGATGGGATCTCCTTCAAGATTCGGCGACTTCGCTGCCTACTTCACCGACGATTCCTCTTTCGACTCGGATTCGGACCAGTCGGAAGGAAAAATCCACTCGACGCCATTCGGGCTCCCGAACAGCGCCAGCATCTACAACGACATCTTGAAGACCAAGATGCAATCTACTTTCTCCGACGACGGACTTCACTCGGCACCATTCGGATTACCGAATACCGCTGAAATCTGTGCCAATCTTCTCACCTCCCCGACAGAGGCGATCTATTCAGACGAAGACCTCTCGGTGCCGTTTGGGTTACCAAATGCCGCCAAGATCTACAGCAAACTTCTCTTCCCCAAGTCAGCGGCGACCCACTTGGAGGAACCCACACCCCCAAGCTCTGACTCGGACTGGAGCGATCCAGATCCGGGTTACCCAGGATCAAGGGAGGTCGCCGTCATCCTCCCATCGTTCGGCTCCTGCTCATCTTCGGAGCTCAATGGATACCTCAGCTCCGCCGGCTTCGACAACCTTTACGACATCCCTTCTGACGAAGCCGACAACTCCGACTGCCCCATGGACTATGAGCCAAAGTGCTTTGATGTCCTCATGGTCGAGCCGGACGAGTCCGACTCAGCCATGGCCAGAAGGCTTGCTGAAGAGGAGCGAGCCAAGATGGAGCACGAGCGCAAGACGGCCGAAGAGGAGAAACAACGCAAGGACGAGGCTGACAAGAGGAAGCAGGACCTACGTGCAGCCGGACGATCTGCCCAGGAGGCCATCCTCCAAACACGGGTCCGCAACACCAACATCTTCCAAACGCCACAGCAGAATGCTGTTGCCGCGCTCACCCTCTTGGACACCGTCATGGAGACGGCACCCGCCAATGTGACTCCGATACTCGACAAGATCAAGACGATCGTCGCAGCCACAGCTAACGGCCACCCCGCCACCCCGGCACGAGGGCCGACTGAATCTGTGGCCGAAACGCCAGACAAGAGCTGGCTTCCGCCTCTAAGGTCGGAGACTATAAGAGGCCCGAGCCGATCGGTCGACGACCAGTGCCAAGAGGCCCACCCCGCGAGTCTATGCGGAGGTACCGGGAGCAAACGGTCGACTCCGCGACAAACGACATGGACGTCCACCCGTCCACCACCGCGTCCGCCGCAACAACGGCTCCAGCTACCCAACCAGCCAACCGAAGACCCCGCCGAGTGATCTCGCGGGAAGTCCTCGATCGCCGCTACCAAGAGCGAGTCCGACGCACTCGGGAAGATCGGAGGGGATCACCCGATAGCGGCGACGACGGAGTACCAGCCTTCACTCGGGAGCTCCGCCGAGTGCACTGGCCGAGTGGGTTCAAGCCCACAGGGATTGAAAGGTACGACGGCAAGACCGACCCTGAATCTTGGCTAACCGTATACACCCTCGCCATCCGTGCTGCAGGTGGCGACAACAAAGCTATGGCCAATTACCTACCCGTGGCCCTCGCTAACTCAGCCAGAAACTGGCTCACGAGCCTGCCAAGAGGCTCAATCGGCTCGTGGAGCGAGCTGAGGGACCACTTCATCGCCAACTTCCAAGGTACCTTCGAGAGGCCCGACACACACTTCGACCTATACAACGTCATCCAGAAGCCAGACGAGCCTCTCAAGGATTACATCCGCCGTTTCTCCGAGAAGCGCAACAAGATCCCCAACATCACCGATGACATCATCATCGTCGCCTTCCAGAAGGGAGTCCGTGATGAGCTGCTAATCGGGAAGTTCGGGCGCAAACCACCGAAGACGGTGAAACAGATGTTCGAGACGGCGAACTCATACGCGAAGTCCAACGACGCCATTAAAGCTGCCCGTCAAGACTAGCCCGACAGGAGGGAAGACAAACAGGCAGGAGGAAGCCGGAATCCTAAGAAGGATAACGGCAACGGCAACAACCAAGGCCAGAAAGATTGCAAGCGCCGATCCGAGGACCTAGTCGCCGCAACCTCCAACACTCAACGCCGTCCCCGAATCGCCGCCTATGACGCCATCATGAACGCCCAGTGCACGCATCATCCCAATCATAAGCACGCGGCGAAGGACTGTTTCATCTACAAACAGTTCGCCGAACAGTACGCGGCGCAGCTCAACAAGAAGCCGACTGACGAGGCCGGACCGTCAGGCGCCAAGAAGAACAACGTGGCTGAAAATGCCGAACCTTTTCAAGACCCAGTGGGGGAGCTCAACCACATCTTCGGGGGGCCGCTAGCCTATGAATCCAAGAGGAAACAGAAGCTAACTGACCGAGAGGTCAACGCGGCTCAACCCGAAGTCCCTCAATATCTTCGATGGTCGGAAGTGGCCATCACTTTTGACCGCTCGGATCATCCTGACCGAGTGGTTCACCCGGGGCGCTATCCACTCGTCCTGGATCCCATGGTCCGCAACATCAGGCTTAAGCGCGTCCTCATCGACGGGGGCAGCGCCCTCAACATCCTGTTTGCCAAGACCATGGATGAGATGCAGATCCCGAGGGCCGAACTAAAGGCAAAGCTCAGCCCCTTCCACGGAGTCATCCCGGTCTATCATCCACACCACTGGCACATCTCCCTCCCAGTCACCTTTGGGGCCCGAGAGAACTTCCTGACGGAGAACGTCACTTTTGAGGTGGCCGACTTCGAAACAGCATACCACGCCATCATCGGAAGGCCCACGCTTGCCAAGTTCATGGCGATCCCTCACTACACCTACCTCTGCATGAAGATGCCGGGTCCCAACGGCGTCATCACTCTTCGCAGCGATGTGAAGCAAGCCTTCACCTGCGATAAGGAGAGCTGCGGCATGGCCCAATCTCGCGAGAGATTACGCGACCAACAAGAAGTCCGATTGGCTGCATCGACTTTGGCAGAGGGCGAAGTCCCCGCGAAGAAGATGGCCAAATCGGGATCCGGCGACGCCAAGACCAAGAAGATCTCCCTTGATCCGTCGGATCCCTCGAAACCGCTAATCGTATCGCGCGACCTAGATCCCAAATAGGAAAGCGCGCTCGTCACCTTCCTCCAAAATAATAAAGATGTTTTTGCTTGGAAACCATCTCGATATGCCTAGAATTCCTAGGGAGGTGATCGAGCACTCTTTGCACGTCAAAGATGACGCCAAACCAATAAAACAACGATTACGCAGATTCGCGCAGGACCGAAAGGACGCTATCAAGGAAGAGCTCGCAAAACTCTTAGCCACTGGCTTCATCAAAGAAGTCCTTCATCCCGACTGGTTAGCCAACCCAGTCCTGGTCCGCAAGAAGACGGGGCAATGGCGCATGTGCGTTGACTATACTGACCTCAACAAAGCCTGCCCCAAAGATCCGTTCGGGCTGCCTCGCATCGACCAAGTCGTTGACTCAACACCCGCCAACTCCCGAGTTTCCTAGATCATTACTCGGGCTATCACCAAATCAGCTTGAAAGAATCCGACCGCCCAAGACATCGTTCATCACGCCGTTTGGGGCCTACTGCTACATCACCATGCCTTTCGGCCTAAAGAACGCCGGCGCCACATACCAACGCATGATCCAAAGATGCTTCCAGACGCAGATCGGCAAGAACGTTGAAGCTTATGTCGACGACGTTGTCATCAAGACCAAGCAGAAAGAAGACCTGATCGCCGACCTAGAAGAAACCTTTGCAAACATCCGGGCCTTCAGAATGAAGTTAAACCCGGAGAAGTGCACTTTCGGTGTTCCATCAGGCAAACTGCTCGGCTTCATGGTGTCACATCACGGCATTGAAGCAAATCCAGAGAAGATCAACGCCATCTTGAGCATGAAGCCCCCGAGTAACCAGAGAGACGTCCAGAAGCTCACTGGCTGCATGGCGGCACTGAGCCGTTTCATATCCCGACTCGGCGAACGAGGCATGCCCTTCTTCAGATTGCTAAAGAAAGCAGACGACTTCCAGTGGACCGCGGAAGCCAACAAGGCCTTTGAAGATTTCAAAGAGTTCCTCACAACGCCGCCCGTCCTGGCCTCGCCTCAACCCCAGGAACCTCTGCTCTTGTACGTATCAGCCACTCACCAAGTGGTTAGTACGGTCCTCGTGGTCGAACGCGAAGAAGAAGGATGGGCTCAGAAGATTCAGAGGCCAATCTACTTTGCTAGCGAAGTGTTGGCAGGAGCCAAAATTCGCTACCCTCAGGTACAAAAATTACTCTACGGTGTTCTAATAACCACGAGGAAATTGGCACACTATTTTCAGGGTCACTCGGTCACCGTCGTCACTTCCTTTCCACTCGACGACGTCATCCACAACCGGGAAGCAACTGGATGCATCGCCAAGTGGGCTTTAGAGCTAATGCCGTTGGACTTGACTTTTAAGGCGAGGACGTCCATAAAGTCGCAAGCCTTGGCAGATTTTCTGGCCGAGTGGACTGAACAACAAGAGAACGTACCTCGGGAAGACCTCCAACACTGGACCATGCACTTCGACGGATCCAAGAGGATCATTGGCTTGGGAGCAGGAGTTGTGCTGATCTCCCCGACCGGGGAAAGGCTAAGATACGTCCTTCACCTCCATTTCTCCGCCTCGCACAACGTTGCCGAATACGAAGCTCTCCTACATGGACTGCGCCTCGCAGTTTCACTCGGGATACGTCGGCTTATTGTGAAAGGCGACTCCCAGCTGGTCGTCAATCAAGTAATGAAGGACTGGTCCTGCCTAAACGACACCATGGAGGCCTACCGGCAAGAGGTCCGCAAACTTGAAGACAAGTTTGACGGACTCGAACTCTCACATGTCCTGGGGCATAACAACGAGGCCGCCGATGAGTTGGCACAATTCGGGTCCAAGCGCGAAGCTGCCCCAACAGACGTCTTTGTCGAGCACCTCTACGAACCAACCATCACGACAAAGGCAACCCCCAACGAGCAAGTTACGAACGAAGTCGCCATGACCGACACCAACTGGAGGACGCCGCTCATCAAATTCTTAACCCAGCAAGAGCTGCCGGATGACCGGGATGAAGCAGAACGCGTCCGGCGTCGTTGCCAAGCATATGTCATGGTTGACTCCGACCTATACAAGAGAAGCCCCTCCGGAATCCTAATGAGATGCATCACACCCGAGGAAGGAAAATAGCTACTCCAAGACATCCACTCGGGCATATGCGGAAGCCACGCGGCAGCACGCACTCTAGTCGGCAAAGCTTACAGGCAAGGTTTCTTTTGGCTTACCGCGGTCTCTGACGCGGACAAAGTCGTACGAACCTGCGAAGGCTGCCAGTTTTTCGCCCGACAAAGCCATGTCCCGGCCCAGGAGCTTCAAACGATCCCACTTTCTTGGCCGTTCGCGGTATGGGGCCTGGACATGGTTAGCCCTTTCAAGAAAGCTCCAGGAGGATTTACACACCTTTTCGTCGCAATCGACAAGTTCTCCAAGTGGATTGAAGCCAAGCCGGTCGCCACCATCACTGCTGACAAGGCACGGGACTTTTTCCTCAACATCGTGCACCGCTTCGACGTCCCAAACAGAATCATAACCGACAATGGGACTCAATTCACGGGAGACATATTCAAGGAATTCTGTGAGGATTTCGGAATCAAGATCTGCTATGCATCAGTTGCCCACCCCAAAAGCAATGGACAAGTCGAGCGAGCCAACGGCATGGTCCTCCAAGGCATCAAGGCCCGCGTTTTCGATCGCCTAAACCCCTACGCGGGCAAGTGGGTCCAAGAACTTCCCTCGGTCTTATGGTCACTGCGGACCACACCCAGTCGGGCTACCGGCCAAACTCCCTTCTTTTTGGTCTACGGCGCAGAAGCCATGTTGCCAAATGAGATGGAGTACGAATCTCTCCGCGTTCGCAGCTTCAACGATGAACGCTACGACCCTGACCGAGTGGATGACCTCACCCGATTGGAATAGGCCCGGGAGGCAGCCCTCATCTAGTCGGCCAAATACCTTCAAGGGCTCAGAAGATACCACAGTCGCAACGTGCGAGCACGAGCTTTCATCGTTGGCGACCTGGTCCTACGCAAGATCCAGACCACTAAAGATCGTCACAAATTATCCCCCTTATGGGAGGGACCGTACATAATCGCTGAGGTGACATGGCCTGGCGCGTACCGGCTAAAACGAGAAGACGGGTCTATGGTGGAAAACTCCTGGAACATTGAGCATCTCCGACGATTCTATGCCTAATTTGACTAAGGCTTCATGTTTTCCTTGACTGCCAATCTCAAGCAAGATGACTTCTTGAGTTAGCAGTCGGGGGCTGTACATATGTCAATAAGGCTTAAATTTCCCTCATCAACTTCTGTGCATGATTTGGTTTATCATTGTTCAATGTCCCTCGATTCGAGTTCAGTGTCTAAGGATTGAGAGTTTTCCGATGACCTAATCGAGCCTAGGCTTGGTGACAGTCAGACGAAAACTACTTAAGAAATTTCACACAAAAACTCGGATCGAGGCATTAACATAAATAAACTAAATATATCACAAATTCTACGTCAAAGCGTCACGATCACACAACATTTACAAGACAAAGTTTGAAAGACAAATCAGATCCGAAAATTGTTCACTACATCAATGGATATCTTCTTTGCTTGCCTCCTGCGCCTCACTCAGCATATCCAAGGCCTGCTCGTCTGTGGTTCCGTCAGCAAAGCCCTCCCCGACCGAGTGGATGTCCACTCGGGGGTAAAGGGACTTGGTCTGTGCAAGAGCCAGACCAGCCCCCATGTTGGCTGCTTCAGTGATGTTGGCCAAATATTGGTCAGGAGCCCTTCGCAGCTTGTCGAAAATTTCCAACGGCTCTAGCGAACTGGCCCCGACTCCTTGATGGAATAAAGACAGCAAGATCGGCGCGGCAGCATTGGCGACCTCTTCTTGGGCCTCCCCGGCTCGTTTGACCCACTCAAGCAAGACGTCATATTGAGCCCGGGTCTTAACCTTGTAAGCTGCCAAAAGCATCTGATCATGCGGAGCACTTGGAAATAAAGCGGCGCAAGAAATGTTACTTCGAAGAGGCTTACCTTCAAACTCGGCCTCCATCTCGGCTTTGTCGAGGCTGACTGCCTCCAGCTGGACTTGAAGCGAATGGACCTCCGAAGAATTTTCTACAAGAGAAGAAGATCATCAGCAATCGGGGTTAACGTAAGAATCATGAAGAAACTTGGAGAGGCGGGCTTACTCCCGATTGATCCTCGGAGGTCGAGGTTCGCCTCCCAAAGCTCTGAGATCTCTCTCCTTAAAGCCGTCTCCCTCGATGCGGCCTCCTCCTGAGTGGTCTTCAGCTTTCGCTGAACATCCTCTAAGGAGTTCAGGTGAGGAACTAGTTTTTCCAGCACCTCGGACTTTGCCATGGAGCGGCAGTACTCCTTCTGCGCGTGAAATCAGAAGAGTGACCGACTGAAAAATAAAGATAATACAACAAAAGAGAAAGACTAAGGCTTACGTTGAGCGTAATGGTCGCCTCGTTCAAGCTTTCGACAAAGGCATCCCTTTCATCTCTCTCGGCTTGCTTGTCCGGATGATGCCCCGCCTTTGACCCTCGGAGTCCCGCCACTCAATCTTAATTGGGGGAATCCAGGTTTCAGAGGACTGCAACCTGGGGATTTCCTCCACTGTGGCTGGCAAAATAAGAAGGGCAGATGAAGACATGAAAGATTCAGACTGGAAGAGCAAAAGAATACTGTGATACAAATCTCACCGGCTTCGGTGGCCGCGCGCTTGGGAGGAGCGGCCCGGTGGACTCCTTCCTCGGCTCGCGCCGAGTGGCCCTCGGTCGGGGCCGCCCGAGCCGCGGCTGGGGTTTCCCGACCGATCGGCTTCCCGATCGGGACGTCCCGGCTAGCAGTCGGGGGCTCCTTCCTTGGGGCATCTTCCTTCGGAGGCGAAGGTTTCTTGCCCAGAGCGCTCTCGCTTGGATGCGGGCTCCGGGACTTTGGCTCTGCGGGCTTTGGCGCCTCGGCAGCTGCGGCAGGGGTTGGCCTCTCGTCCTCCCCGGCAGGATCTATGTCCTAGGGCCTCCTGCAAAAATGAATACAGCTGGGGTAAAGATAACGAAAGCCTTCAACGAAAAAGTTCGGACTTCGGTTATGGAGCAAACCTGGATGACCGGCGAATCTTCGGCGCCGTCCGCGGCGATCGCCTTAGAGGAGGGGTCTCGATTGGAGGAGCCGGGACGTCATCATCCGAATCTTCGATGATCAGTCTCCTTTTGCTGGCCCGCTTGTTTGTGTCCTCACTCGGCGTCGCCCGCTTCCCGACTGGATCGCTCTGGATCTTGATCCCGCCGGCCGGCTTCTTGGCGGGACGACGCGGCGCGTCATCGTGGGACACCTTGTATGGCTTGGAGGTAACGGAAGCGTTTTCCTGCAAGAAAAAGAATGCACAACACTAAGAGACAAGATATCAAGATTGAAAGACACTATGAAGCAACCAGTCGGCTTACCGGAGGAGGAGGTCGGTGGATGCTGAAGGGAAGAACTGGCAGAATGAGGGCGCGCTCAACTGTAATTCTAGTTGAGAAGATCTTGTACATCCGGATCTTCAGGATTTCGTAGCTGAGTGGATCTGGATCTTCCCGATTGGGGTCCTTCCCGCCTTCATACTCGAAGGCCGGCTTCGACCGTTCTTTGATCGGCGCCAGTCGGCACCTGATGAAGTGCCGAGTGATCTGTTCGCCGCGAAGACCCTGCTGTTTCATCGCCAGGATCTTCGCAAGCAGCTTATTGGCCTCGTCCCAATCTTGGGCTACTGGAACAGTGCTCCAAGTTGGCCTGGGGACAGGGGGAAGACCGACGAAGGCTGGCAGGCTGGATTCGAGATTGTTAATGTAGAACCAGCCCGCGTGCCATCCCTTATTGGAGGACTTTAAGGGAAGAGAGAAGTACTCCTTGCGGAGAGATCCGCGGAGTTGGAAACCTGCCCCGCCGACAACGCATGGGTGGTCCTTGTTTGGATGCGGCTTGAGATAGAACATGCGGCGGAAGAGTTGGAAGTGGGGGAGGATGCCAAGGAAGGCTTCACATACATGAATGAAGAGGGCGATGTGAAGCATCGAGTTGGGTTCAGATGGTAGAGTTGAAGACCATAGTAATCTAAGAGCCCCCGGAAGAACTCGGAGGTGGGAAGGCTGAACCCGCAATAGAAGAAAGAAGTAAAAACAACGAGCTCACCGGTGTTTGGGGTTGGAAATTCCTCACCCGCCGCCGGGCGCCAACCCACGATCTCCTTTGGCGGAAGCACGCCGTGCTTCACCATCTCTTTGAGAGTGGATTCCCTTACGTCCGATGCGGCCCATTGGTCGAACGGAATCCTTTTCTCCTCCGCCATGAGTGTGGTGTTGATGGGAAGTGGATCTGGTCGGAAAAAGTGGGGATTTTGACAAAGGAACTTGGGAGATTTGGCTGCGGAAGCTAGTTGTTGCAAAGAGCGAGTTCCTAGATGGATGGATTTGGGAGCGCGCGAGTCTAGGGTTCTCCGCAGGGAACTGGTGAACAGTGCTGCAAAAAGGGAAAATTTTTGGAAGATGAAGAGGCGGGGACGACCTCATGCCTTTATAGAAAGATTTGAGGGTTGCGCTAGGTTTTCTTGTGATTGGGCCGAGCCCATAAGAAAATCTACGCCAGCACGGTGTGGCCCGACGCGTGTCCTTAGGGACTTAAGCGGATGAGCTTAAGCGATTTGCCCGGCAATATGCACGTGTCCGAATGCCCTATACCTTTGAAAATCCTTCCATACCACGGTTTGCTTGACTTCATGAGAAGCTGGCACGATGCAACTTGGAAGATGACCAACAGCTAAGTTTTTATAGCTGCCTTGATGACAAGGGCTGTTTGGTTTTTAGCATTTGATTAAGTGATTTTATCAATGCTATTTCTTCCACCTTGGTGAAGATCTTTATAGATTGAGACCAGTATTATGGCAGAAGCTATTTAATAGCTTTGTCATATTTTTCATATGATTGAAAGAAATCGTTTTCCCATGAGGGACGATTAAAATATTTGTTCCGGGATGACTCGGGCAGATCCACTCAGATAAGCATAAGCTTACCGAGTGCTTTATGTCCCTGAGGGTTGATTGAATTATTTGTTCTGAGATGACTCGGGCAAATTCACTCGGATGAGTATAAACTTGCCGGGTGATGAGATTCATATGATTGCTTTAGCATGAGCTAAGCATCTACATAAGAATGATTTTTTATAGTTCTTGACTATATGCTTAGTCTATTTTTAACCACATAGTCGGGGGCTACACCTAATTAGGTGCATCAGGAGATGCACCTAGATATTTATTTTTGAGAAATTCTTAGATATTTTCCAGCCCTTCACAGTCTTTGGAGCCACTGGGGAAGATTCAGGCAGAGATGACAGAATCACTCGGCGCCGAAAGCACTCGGTCAAAGAGGTTTTTGGCTGTGTGCTGTTTTGGTCTAAAGCCGAGCCGTCTCGTCCGACCGAAAAGGACTCGGGGCTACTGTGGAGATTATGGTAATCGGGTATCTACATGGCAAGCTTATCCGATCGGAGGTAGGGATAGATTGCGCCTGCCATATCTGTAAACCGAACATGACTTGGGTGTTACGATTACTGATAGAGATAAGGCAATCGGCCTATAGTCACGGTTTGGTAAGATTGAGGAAACCAAGTTAGAGTGAGATAGGGTTTCCGATCTGTAGGCCTTCCTCCCAAGACTATATAAGGGGGGTAAGGGGCGTCCTTTGAGATATCAGATTCTAGATCAGTTTTTAGCTTTCAGCTTTAGATCACGAGATCAATAAAGACACTCGGCGGATCGAATCCACCGAAACAGGAGTACGGTATTACCTCACGAGAGGGCCTGAACATGTCTACATCTTCTTCTCCTTCTAACCCATTGTGCTTGGCGATCTCGACTGCGACCCTAGAAATTATATTGCCGAAACCAAGTTTCGACAGGGAGAGTCCAACGGTAAATCAATTAAAAGGGATTGAAATCATAGAAACAAAGTTATAGGAGAAAATGGAAAATAAATATCCCCCACAGAGATATCAAATATAGCATTCTTTGAAACCGTTACCCAACATCTCCAAAGTAAAAAGAAGCTTCCTCTTTCTAAATTTATTGGGGAACAGATCACAAAGGTGCCACTCTGTAACCAAATGTTCAAATAACCAAAAGTAGTTAGTTCTTTGAATAAATTGCTTATTCCCTCTAATAATTTTTCTCAATTCCACATATCTTGAAGCTCAGCAACGTATTCTCGTGAAATGTTGATTAATAATAGTAGCGTGATGCCGTGATCAACAGTCTTTGCTGAAGTTTTGTGAAAAGAACAGATGAAACAAATCCTATGGACAATATGACCAGAGGACACACGTCAGAGTGAACAAAAATGCTGGTCTCTTCTTTTCCTTTTATGAATAAACAGAAGATTTTTGGATCTTGTTAACATTGGAAATTAATGTTTGGGTACAGCAGTCCACGTGCTAAGCTGCTCTGGATCAAGAAAGAAAGAAAACTATAATCATCGAGCATAGTTTCATTTCTTGAGAATCCGTAGGAAACTTTTACCATTCAACATACACTTGTTCTTAAGCCCATCCATATAGAGGTGTAATTCATGTCCTCTATAAATAATTTATATGCCATTGAATTGCTGAAAACACTAGTATTTCATGATGCCACCAATTGCTGAGAGGCAGCCTCCGAAAAGCGGCCCATAGGAGTTTGTCAATGTCATGCTCTATTAGAAAATTGACTAAAATCAAAGGCCTTTTTGCAGAAGTGTGAAGATGGTAAAAATCATGATTCAGAACCTGGCAAAAGATAATCCCAGAATAAACTTGTTTTCCATCATGAAAGGATGGGCAATCTGCTTGAAAAGATATAGATGTTTAAGAATTCTCCTCCACAAAAGTAATCCTTTTGAAGTATTTTCAGCTGGGACTGAGTTATCATAATTGGGCATTATTTTGCTAATTTTTTTAATTTTCTCTGAGCATTTGATATACAGTAAGATTAAGCCATAAATGCTTATTCCCGTATTTTCACAGGTATGGTCTTTATCGTCCTTCTCAAGGCTCTTTATCTGAGAGACATAAAGGTTGGCAGAGGATGTGGTGGCACTATGCTCAGAGATCTGTTTTAGCAGATGTTCACAGAAGGCTGAGGAAAACTTCATGGAGCTACTTGGGGCAACGACTGTGAGCTTTTTGAAAACTCTTTCCTTTTCAACTTGATTTGCAAGATGCAAAATGAAATTTCTAGATAATCAATTATTTCTAGATGGGTGATTTTCATGCATATAAAATGGAATACATTTAGGTAAATATGCAGATCTGGATTTGGAAACTAATTGAAATTTGTTCTTTAAGGAAATGACTAAACTATTTGGCTGTATGGTTTTATTTTTGATGTCAAAGTTTAGGTTGTTGGTAGCAGCAAATGCAATAAGTTACTACCTATTAATATATGTTCCTGTTTCCTTTTTTCTTTCTAAACAAGCTTCAGGGAGCTCAGGGTCTCAGAACTAATGAGTCATGGACCCTATCTGCTGACAAGTAGAGATAGCTACTCGAATATTTTATTGTTTTTTTAGATGATAGTAGCAATTGCTGACTTGGTTGGCCTTTCACCCTAGCTACAAGTCATCCCCATATTTTGCCACATACGTGGGTTTGGTCGTCCAAGGTCTGTAAGAGGTTAGAACTCACTTCGACCTGCTCATGTCTAGATCAATTGGTTTCAGGTCAAATAAGAAGAATGTTAAATCCTCCACCTCTGGAAGGCACCTACAGCTTAACAGCTACTTAATCTTCCTTGCAACATATCATGCGAAGCCTGGTTTCTTGTCATACCGCTCTTGGTTTTTTAACTCTAAAGCTTTATGATTATCAAATTCCATTATCTTATAATTTCTGTAACCACTAAGAGTTAAAACACTTTCATTGTGTAATGCTTTGTGCAATGACCTGTTGCACGAGTATGTTGTTTTTGTCTATCTGAACCAAATGTCCATCTATCAAATTCTGTTTATTGTGTATGAAACATGCCACTCTTCACATATTTCTCCTTGATATGTTTAACAGGGACTGCCGTTGGAAATATGTCAATTTTTATACAATGAAATTGGAGCTTTTGCAAGAAAGAACAGGTATGGTTCTCTCGACATAGAACATGTTTCATCTTTTTTATATGTGGTTTCGGAGCACACATCGACATAAGTATGTTATTTTCAGCTTGTCCGTGAAGACATTCTACAAGAGCTAGAAAATATGGATAAGGAAGGCGATATAGATGATATACTTCACTATAGAACTATTGCAGAGCAGCAATTACAGGTATTTGGTACTTATATTTGATGAATAATGTGAATGTGAGACTTATTTTTGTTGATAAACACATTTACCATTGAAGCTAGAACTATCTCGACCTAAATCAATCATATCTAACAGCCATATTTCATCATTTCCCACTTGCCTAAAATTCTTAATCTGGATTGATGGTATATTGATCTTGGCAACTTAGTTTAATAAATGCTAGTAGTATATATCTCCAAGGCTTTGGATATTGCCACCATGGTTTTTGTTTCCTCCTGGTATATGTCTACACACACATCAGATACACATTTTACAGTAATTATAGGATCAATTTTGCGTTAAGCCCCCTCTGTGAGATTAAATAGGGATATCATATTATTTTCCTTTTTGGTAGAAAGTGACCTGGGCGTGATGGACCAATACGAACAATGCATCTGGACTGTAGCTTTGATCGCATTTTCTTCCCATTTTTATTATAAGAACAATTAAATCTACAGTTGTTTTTGGGCTCTTATGTAGAACTTACATATATTAGATTCATGTTCTAGAATGCACATCAATCTTTAAGTTTTTCAGCATTAGCTTTGCTAACATCTCATTGATTATTTACAGGAAGCATTGGTGAAATCTACCAAAGATAATTTTTCTAGTCCAGGAAGTCCTCGAACTGATGAACAATCAGCTGGAGCAGGCCAAGGATGGTTAAAATGGCTTTCTCGTGGAATGCTTGGTGCTGGTGGAACAACTGTACCAACTCTGTAGAGAAAGTGGAATAGATGCCTCACACCCAATATGGGGAGGTGATCTCTCTCTCTCACATACGCGCGCGCGCGCGCACACACACACATATATATATATATAGTATATATATATAGAGATGGGCTGCCGTGCGCGCGCCAGCCATCATCCCATGTGGCGTGGTTCTAATTTGAAAACTCAAATTGAAAATCCAGTTCAAATTGTTCTACATATTAATATTGCCTTATATACCAAATTTTACATTTTTTTGAATTTTTTACTATTTTATCGATAGGTCAAAAATGCAATAATCCAACGATTTCTCGGAGTATCTATTTTATTACATTTTTGACCTATCTGATAAAATAGTAAAAAAATTCAAAAAATGTAAAATTTGGTATATAAGGCAATATTAATATGTAGAACAATTTGAACAGTTTGGATTTTCAATTTGAGTTTTCAAATTAGAGATTCGGCCACGTCACACGGGATGGGCCGTGCGGCGCGCCACACGAGCCCATCTCTCTCTCTCTCTCTATATATATATATATATATATATATATATATATATATATATATATATATATATATATATATATATATATATATATATATATTATGTGTGGCGCGCCGCACAACCTTATCCCATGTGGCATGGCTGAATCTATAATTTAAAACTCAAATTGAAAATTCAAACCATTCAAATTATTCTACATATTAATATCGCCTTGTATACCAAATTTTATATTTTTTTGAATTTTTTTACTATTTTATCGGATAGGTCAAAGATGCAGTAAAATAAATACTCTAGAAATCGTTGGATTAATGCATCTTTGACTTATCTGATAAAATAGTAAAAATTTTGAAAAAAATGTAAAATTTGGTCTACAAAACGATATTAATATGTAGAACAATTTGAACGGTTCGGATTTTCAATTTGAGTTTTCAAATTAGAGATTCGACCATGCCACACGGGATGGGGCTGTGCGGCGCGCCACAGAGTAGCCCAACTCTATCTAGGAGTGTAAAAGTCTAGGAGATAAACAACCTATAAATTAATAAATAATCCTAATACCCGCCCGCAGTCGCAGCGGGAGGATCATGAACGCAAAGACTGGACCAAAAATCATTAAATAACTGAATCGGCAAGCCTTTGGTCATGATGCCCGTGTACTGGTGCGATGAAGGAACGTGAAGCACCTGCACGTGTCCCAAAGCCACCTTTTCACGGACAAAGTGGATGTCGATCTCGATATGCTTCGTTCGGCGATGATGCCCATGATTCGTTGTCATGTAAACAACGTTCACATTGTTACAATAGACGATAGTAGCCGAAGCAATCGGAACATGAAGTTCATGGAGCAATTGCCGCAACCAGCAGCACTCGATGACAGCATGTGCAACGATACAGTACTCCGCCTCAGCACTGGAACGGGAGATAGTAGTTTGGCGCTTGCAGGACCAACAAACCATATTGTCTCCAAGGAAGACACGGTAGCTGAACATAGAACGACAAGAATTGGGACAACTTGCCCAATTTGCATCGGAGTATGCTGTTAGGGACTGAATCGGGCCGGAGCCGATATGAAGGCCGGCGGAGAGACTGCCTTCATGTACCGGAGGATACGCTTGATCCTCCACTTGACCAAGGCAAGATGGGGCTCCCGCGGATCATGGATGAAGAGGTAGACCTATGGAACAATGTATGCCAAATCCAGTCGAGTCACCATGAGGTACTGTAAGGCACTAGTGTCAGCGAAATGATGATGCGATGAGTGGAGAGATCCAGACATCGGTAACCCTTGTGGGAGGCCAGGTACACAAGAAAAACACAAGCCATCGAGCGAGGGGCAAGCTTATGTGGAGTCGTGGCACTCAAGTTTAGGTAATAAAGGTAGCTAAAAACCCGAAGGTGGGAGTAGTCTACAGTGGTGCGATGGAGGAGCTGAAAAGATAGTGATTAGTGGACTAAGGAGGAAGGTCTCCAGTTGAGAATGTATGTGGCGGTGGCGAGTGCCTCAGCCCAGTAGGAGGGAGGCATGGAAGCCTGAATAAGGAGGGTGCTTGTGGAGTTGTTGATGTGCAGCATTCCTTTGGCTTTACCATTTTGAGGAGAGGTGTAAGGGTAGGAGAGATGTAGCTGGGTGCCACGACTAGCTAGAAAGGTAGTGGTGGTGGTATTGACGAACTCTCTGTCGTTGTCAGCTTAAAGAGGTTTTAGCGGTAGGCCAAACTGGGTGGAAACATACTCGGCAAACTCAACAATATGACGATGAACGCCAGATTTGTGTCAGAGCAAAAAGGTCCAACAAAAATGACTAAAATCATCAAGCATCACTAAGTAATATTTAAAACCTGAAGTACTCAACACCAAAGAGGTCCACACATCGCAATGGACAAGCTCAAAGGGAACGAAAGTGCGAGAGGAAGACCTAACAAAAGGTATCCTGGTATGTTTGCTTAACTGACATGCATGACATAGAGATATGTCTATTTTATTACAGGAAATGGAGGACATATTCCGAAGACTGTGGATGGTGGCTGGACCAGGGTGACCGAGACGACAGTGCCAAAGCGTGGATGAAGTGGCGAGGGAGCAGTGGGCGGCACTAGAGGGAGTGGCGGCTGGAAGGGTGTAGAGTTCCCCATGGCTATTGTAGCGAAGAATCACGTGCCAGCTTTGTTGGTGTGATTTTTTACACGCACCGACCTAGGAGATCTACTTAACTTTAGTGTAGGTCCAAAATTGGTCGCCTTTGGTGATTGAACGGGCGTGCCAGTTGGTTTGATCCTGCAACCAACAAGAAATAGAAATAGGCGTTTGGTTAGGGTTTGATCTTACTCGATCGGCTATGGATATTAATAAATATACAATTGCTATCCCAAAACACATTTAGATTAAGTGATTGGGATAGATCGGTAGTATACCGAGACAATATAAATCACTTAGATCCAAATATACATTAGGACCACAATTATATATATTCATGACCTAGCCGATATCGCAGATCTAATGTAAATCGGTTAATACTCCGATTTGTTTTATAAAAAGACGTTATTCTGGATTAAATGCGCTAAACTAAGATCAATCAGCTGTTAGTATAACCTAACAGATTGATACCAATCTTAATACATTTAAGTTGATTAAAATCTTAATATAAAAGGTGGTTTTAATACATTTATAAGTGAAAATACATAAAAATGATTAGAACAGATAAGATCGGTTGAAACCCCGGTTCTATCTCTAATAGCAAACATTGAACCAAATAAATCTACATAGTTCTAAAGGCGACTTAATAGGTCGATTAGATGCAGCATTAAGGACCAAAAGAATTATGAGATCTATGTAGGCTAATGAGAACTCTTCAAAATGGTAGATACGCCATATAACCTAGGTCAACCTCTGGATCTAGCTCTGTCGGCTGTTATCTTCAACGAGATATTAGCCGATCACGAGATAGATCTAGACACTGATCTAGATTATATGTCGCATATGATAAATTAAGCAGTTTGCAACATCAGAATCAGAATATCATAATGATGGAAGCACTGGCCCCGACATCACAAGCTGCTTGTAACAAGAAATTACCTTTCCTGGAGATCAAAGTCGATGCAGCCCGAGGTCAAAGCAAGAACTCGTCAAGAAAAACGTAAAACAAAAAGGTTGGCAATGCGTCGAGATTGTATTGATGTGTGTTGATATGTTTTACAAAGTTTCGGGTCATATTTATACCCGAACATACAATGAATCCGTGACAGACACGATTCCTATTACATATTAAATCTCTAAACAAACCGACATTATCACGAAGGAAACTATACAAGATATCATAACTTAAAAGATACAATTGACATTGCAAGACCTTATCCGTAGATGGCAATATCTTTAACACACTTTGGAAACCGAATCCAATACTTATCTCTTAAGCTTTCCTTCCGGGACCCGGCCTTTCCTTTGGTCTTCAATCGGAATCGGCTATCGTCTATTCTGCTCCGACTCGGACTCAGCCGACTGACTCCGTAGCCGATTCGAACTCAGCCGATACAATCTCTGTTTCCGCAGATTGCACGTTCCTTCAATTTCTCTTCAATCTCTGCTCCAAACTCGGGGATTTGGTTGCCAATTTGGTCGTTAACACATGCCCCGCAAGTCCGCGATATGATAATCTTGCGGATTTGATGCAATTTTAAACTCAGCGCAACCCTAGGTCGAGTCTGCCTCGGCCATTATGAAAAACTCTTTAAATAACACTCGTTTCGCACTAAGCAATCTCACACCGTCACTCTGTGCTCCATCCAAACCCTAGCTGAAAACCCCTTTAGTTTTCCTTGGCGATTTTCTCGAAGCAAAAAAGGCGCATCCACCGACGATCCTCTCCGCGGCGGCATCCTTCCCCAGCAATGGCGTCTTCCAGCACCCCTTCCGGCACATCCCTAGCAGAGTACCCCGAGGCAAGGCCATGGTGCTGTCGGATGAGGACTTAAGGGCCACACTATCGGACATAGCCAAGCGACTAGAGTGCTCCCTCGACTTCTTGGTCACCAATTGCGGTTCCATCTGAAGTCGGTTTGAAGACATCCAAGATTGGCTGCCAGATCAGCTGGTCGATATCATCGCACCGGCCATCTTCATGGAGGTGCATCGGCACAAGTTTGAACGAGTCAAGCAAAGAATAGCCGATCGCCGAGAGAACCAAGCGCTGGAGGCCAATATCAAAACCAGCCAACAAGAAATCATTGCTGAGAAGGCTAAGTTTGATGCCCTGAAGACTGAACCGACTGCTAAACTAGATTGGCTTCGCAAGCGTCGGGAAGAATTGGCGGCTGAACTTGCCAGGCTTGACGCCGAAATAACATCACAAGAACAACGCGTAGCTGGCCTTCCCAAGGAGATTGAAGACCAGAGGGCGAAGATCAAGGCAGCAGTGTCATATCTATCCGATCTGGCCAAGGCGGTGAAGCCGATCCAGGGGAGCGACACAGCCGACGCGAAGGCCATCGAAGACATAGATGAAATTCGTCGCAAGGCTATATCGGCCATAACTGACTTCCTGTCTCACTAAGCCGATTGTAACTTTTGACTTTACGACTTTCATAAATTGAACTCTCATGACCCTTTTGTAATCGGCTTGCTTATGTGCGATGCATCAATCTCATCCATGTGTTGCCGATTCGTCTATCTGTCTATTACATCTTGAATACTTCAAAAAATTTCAAAATCCCCAAAAAAATTTTGTGAAGTCTCTTGTGTGTGATTTCTGAACTTGTGTTATATAATATGCCACCCTGTTAACACAGAAATTTGGTAATCGAATCCCTAAGTCTGCGAAGGAGAAGCAGAATCGGATCGGCTGGAGACAGGGATCGCATCGGTTGAGGAAGTGATCGGCTGAGAGGCCAATCGGCTGAGGTTGAATCGGACAGGGGCAGCCGATAGTCGATTCTAGGTCTGGAAGAGATGAAACCATTTTTGATGCAACGGTTTGAAGATAAGTAAAAGATTCGGTTGTTAATTGCGCGTTAAACGATATTGCCACTTATGGATAGAGTCCTGTAACGACGATTGTATCTGTAATTTAGGGGTTTGTTTAAACTGTTAGTGGTAACACGGCGTGAGTCCCGTTCGGGATAATGTTGTGTTTTAAATAGTAGTTTAGATAGAGTCCGGGGTTTATACAGATAATTGTATCTTGGGTATAAATAGGACACGAGACCCCCTGTAACAGGAATCAATCACAATCAAACCTTCGGCGCATCACCAACCCTTTTTCTTCAGACGAGCACTTTGTTTGGCTACGGGCTGCATCATTTCGATCCCTAGATCTAGGTAAATGCTTGTCATTAGTGGTATAATCTACTGTTTCTAGTGCTTCCATCATAATGACAGATTAGATTCAGGAGTTTGTACTGCGTTATTTATCATATAGCGCATATAAATTAGATCAATGTTTGGATCTATCCTGTCATTGGCTAGTTCTAGCAAGAACTTGCAGCCTATAGGGCTAGATCTAAAGGTTGGCTGGTTTATATGCGGTATCCACCGTCTCGAGAGATATAAATCGGCTACAACAGATCGGGTTTTTCTTTTTATACTTAATGCTACATCGGATTCAAACTATTAAGTTGTTTTTAGAACTATCAATGATCTGTTCAGCTTAGATTTATATTGTTTAGAGACAGCGCCGGGGTTTCAGCCGGCCTTATCTGCCCTGATATGTTTCTTTTAATATATTTATTATTAGATTTATATTAGGATTGCCTCTTATGTTAAGATCGCATTCTTGTTGGATGTCGCCAGCCAAAATCGGCCTATCATCAATAGCCGATGGCCGATTTCTAGGCTATGCATGTTTCAGAATGATATCTTCTTATAAGATTCATCGGAGTACTAGCCGATTCATTGTTAGCTTTTCAGTATCGGCTAGGTTATCGATCCATATATTTATTATTCTTTACTGTATTTGGGTTAAGCGGCTGATGCTGTCTCGGTATAGCCGATCCATTCCAGTCACTTGGCTTAAATATAGTTTAGAATATCATATATATGTTTATGGGTTCCCTTAGCCGATCCAGTGGGGATCTAACCTAACACTTAATGCATATTCCCTTGTTTTCCTTGTTGATTAACTTGTCAAATCAACTGGCACGCCCTGCACAGTGTAGGCAGCTGAGAAAGACCTGCACTGGAGTTAAGCAGATCTCCCAGGCCAGCGCGTGAGAGAAATTTCTCATCAACACGCTTCTTGGCACGCCTGGTGGGACTTTCTTTGTCGGCTCGACTCGGACGCATAGATTTAGCTGGCAAAATGGTCGACTCCAAGAGCCCCAGCATTACGCAGGACAACATCATTCATGTGAAAATGGAGCAGTTATCGGCTGAACAGCAAGCCAATTATAAGAAGATGGTGGAAGAGCTCCAGGCAAACTACTTGCAATCTTTCACCCAAACAAGATCCGGGACCGTACATCAGAAATATAAGTTCAGTCTGAACGATACCAAGGCATCCTTCTCTGGTGATACAAAAGGCCAACAGAAGATGGAGGAGCCGACCCAGGGACAGGATGATTCGACTGTATATTCTCTACAAGACCGGATTGACTCGGCCGTCCATCACGCGTTGGTCAACCAAAGTAGCATCCTGGTCAACACTCTCAATAACATGATAGCCACTGTGGTCGATGCCAAGATAGCCGACCAGCTGCAACGGGGGCCAACGTACTTTACAGACGGCCAATTTCCTGGTTACATGACGCTGGTCACGCAAAATCGGTCGATCCCACTGATAGCGCAACAAGGGCTGCCGGGAGGAGTCGATCAGCCAAATCCAGGTGAATCGGCTATAAGGCCAGCAATTACTATGCTGAACCGACAACATATTGCTAATATTTTCAATGAAAATCGGTAGTTAGAGCTGATCGATCCAGGTAGACGGTGCAACGCCGGTGGCCGACAGCTATTTCCAGGACCGCCAACGCCACCACAGGCGCATTGGCCACCTCTCGCTGATCATCACTACCAGTACCAAGGAGGTCGTCAAGATCATCATTACAGGCCTCAGACGCCACCACTACTGTATCGGCAAGCACCCGCACTGTATGACCCGTATGAGCCGATACAGCAAGACAACCGGACATGGGCCGATCTGATCGCAGATGTCATGCGCGATCAATTCGGCCTCAAGCCGAAAGACTCAGGGAACTTGTATCGGTATCCCTATCCGGAGCACTTTGAGCGGATCCCATTGCCCAACCGATACAAGATCCCAGATTTTTCAAAGTTCGCAGGGCAGGACAATGTTTCAACTTACGAGCATGTTAGCCGATTCTTGGCACAATGCGGCGAAGCATCGGCTACCGACCCCTTGAGAGTCCGATTTTTCCCTCTTTCTCTTTGAGGATCGGCCTTTACTTGGTTCTCCTCATTGCCCTACAACTCAATTCGTAGCGGGCCGATCTTGAAAAACAATTCCACAGCCTACTTTTACTCCGGCAACCACGAGATGAAGTTGTCGGACCTCACCAAAGATCGTGCGAAACACAATGAATCGGTCCAAGAATACATCCAACACTTCAGGGAGATGAGGAACCGATGCTACAGCCTGGTGCTATCGGACGCCCAGCTGGCCGATTTGGCCTTTTATGGTTTGATCGCGCCAATCCGAGAGCGATTCTCTGCGCAGGACTTTGACAGCTTAGCCTACTTGGTGCAAAAAGTGATGGCCCACGAGCAGCGATTCCAAGACACCAGGAAGACCGTCAAAAATATAACTCAAGTCGTCGTTGAATCAGACTACGAATCCGACGACGATGACGCAGAAGTGGCGGCAGTCGAATGGGCCAAGAACAAAAAGGCCATCGTCTGCCAATGGTTGCTGAATACGGCTAAGGAAGAAAGATACGGTTTCGACATCACCAAGGCCGACAGGATTTTTGACTTACTGCTCAAGGAGAAGCAGATTCAATTGCCTGAAAATCACGTGATCCCGTCGGCCGAAGAATTGAAGAAAAAGAAATATTGCAAGTGGCACAACTCCACATCCCACGCCACCAATGACTGCAAGGTCTTCAGGCAGCAAATCTAGTCGGCAATCGAGGCCGGGAAGCTGAAGTTCGCCGATTCAAATCGGTCGATGAAGGTAGACGGCAATCTTTTCCCGGTCAACACGGTCCAAGCCGGCCCCAGGCAAGCTGATCGACAGAACAGAATGGCGCACGGCTTAGTCAATACATCGATCGGGGCCAAGCCTGCCAATTAATATGGTGCGCCCAGTCATCAGATCGGTTGACCGACGGCCGATCCATGAACGTAGCCGATACCGTCATCAGCACCGGTCTCAGCAGGAAGAAGCCTATGATGAAGCACCTCGTCGGCGTGAGCCGAACACCCAAAGTCGACGATACGAGGTAAACCATGACAATGCTGACCCGCATTGGCATTGTGATTTTTTCTGTGTATCGCTGAGTCTCGGCATGAGATCGCCAACATTGGACGATTGCCCAAGCATGCAACGATCGCCGCGACGACGAGCACAGAACTCACCGCCCGCAAGTCCAACTCGGTTCGTACCCAGAGCCGTTCAGTTAAACCAAAGGCGGCGGTCTGTCCATGATCGGCTTGGCCCAATCCACCAGGACTTCTTCGTCGATGAAAACCGCGATGGGAACAACCGCGACGATGAAGAGGCCGACGATGAGGAATCGGCCAACCCCCAATGGTGCATGTCTGATCTCTTCACGAAGACGCAGAAAAGAAGGGTCCAACGGCTTAAGCGTGAAGGGAGAGAAGACGAAGTTCAGCAAATGATCCACGAACAGCGCCGTCGGCTGGGCAAAATCAAAAGGCGGTGGGTACCCAAAAAAAAGCTGCCGTAGCCGACGAAGAGCAAGCCAAGGAACGCCCAGCCGATCAAGCCAGGAGGGCAGCCAAAGGGAAAGGCAAAATTTCTGCATCAGTTAACATGGTATTCGTGTTACCAGCCGAGTTCGGCACTCCTGAGGCCGATGCAGACGCCATTGAAGATGACCTGGCGAAACTAGTGGTCTCACCAGACCAAGCTGTCTTCGACAAACCCGAAGGAATCAAAAATCGGCACCTAAAGCCGTTGTACGTTAAAGGGTTCGTCAATGGCAAGCCGATTTCCAAAATGCTAGTTGATGGGGGAGCTACAGTCAACCTCATGCCTTACGCGACATTCAGAAAACTAGGCAAGGGAGCCGAAGACCTGATAAAAATCAACATGGTGCTCAAAGACTTCGGCGGCAACCCATCGGAAACCAAGGGCGTCCTCAACGTTGAACTGACCATCGGCAACAAGACTGTGCCCACAACATTCTTTGTCATTGACAGGAAGGGGTCTTACGCCCGCGCTCGGAAGGGACTGGATACACGCTAACGCGCATCCCTTCTACAATGCATCGAGCTCGATCCAATGGGACGGCGACAAGATTGAGATCGTACCAGCCGACAGGTCAGTTAGTGTTGTCAGTGCCGATTTGCTGCTTTGGAAAATCGAGGGCATTGATTGTTTATCCGGGAAAATCTGGCAAGCCGATTTTATAAATGTGTCCAATTCAACGATACAGCCAATTGAAAACGACGAGCCACAGCTGCTGCTTTGAACAAGACATGGTGGAGGGCTCAAGCGTTCTCGGCATGGACACCGCGGACGAAGACGATGGCAAGCTAGGGCAAGGCTTCACGTCGGCCGATGAATTAGAGGAAATTGACATCGGCTCTGGTGATAAGCCGAGGCCGACGTATATTAGCAAAAATCTGTCTCCTCATTGTAGATGCCAGCTTATTGAATTATTAAAAGAATATAAAGATTGTTTTGCTTGGGAGTACTGAGATGCCCGGCCTCGCCCGATCAATAGTGGTCCATCACCGCCGACATAGCAAGCTATCGGCCGTTCAAACAGCCTCCCAGAGGTTTAAGGCCGATATGTACGATGCAATTAAAGCCGAAATCACTCGGCTATACGATGCGGGATTCATTCGGCCTTGCCGATATGCCGAGTGGGTCTCAAACATCGTCCCAGTGTTGAAGAAAAAGGGTAAACTTAGGATGTGCATCGATTTCAGAGATCCAAACAAGGCAACCCTTAAAGACGAATATCCAATGCCAATAGCCGATCTGCTTGTCGATGCTGCTTTAGGTCATAAAATTATCAGTTTCATGGATGGCAGTGCAGGGTATAACCAAATATTCATGGCCGACGAGGACATCCACAAGACCTCTTTTTGGTGTCCCGGCGCAATCGACCTGTACGAATGGGTAGTAATGACGTTCGGCTTGAAGAATGCTAGGGCAACGTATCAACGGGCCATGAATTACATCTTTCACGATATGATCGGCTCACTAGTAGAGATATACATTGACGACGTGGTTGTCAAGTCAAGGGAGATAGAAGGACACATTGCCGATCTCAGACAAGTATTAGAACGGACGAGGAAGTACGGTCTGAAGATGAATCCGCTTAAGTGCGCGTTCGGCGTATCGGCCGGGCAATTCCTGGGATTTCTCGTCCACAAAAGAGGAATTGAAGTTACACCAAGGAGCATAAATGCTATCAAGACAATTCAACCTCCGAAGGACAAAAAGCAACTCCAGTCATTGATCGGCAAGATAAACTTCATTAGACGGTTCATAGCCAATCTCTTGGAAAAGATGGAGTCGTTCACACCACTGCTTCGGCTGAAAGTCGATCAGACATTCACATGGGGGGCAGAGCAGCAAACGGCGTTAGACAACATAAAAGATTATTTAAGCTCCCCTCCAGTTTTAATGCCTCCACAAAAGGGAATACCGTTCAAGCTGTATTTATCAGCCGATGACAAATCAATTGGCTCCGTCCTAATCCAAGATGTCGACGACAAAGAAAAGGCCATCTTCTATCTCAGCCGACGGTTGCTAGATGCGGAAACAAGGTATTCACCTGTGGAGAGGTTATGCCTATGCCTCTATTTTTCATGTACAAAGTTAAGGCACTATCTGCCGTCCAACGAGTGCATAGTAATCTGCAAAGCCGATGTAGTTAAGTATATGCTATCGGCTCTAGTGCTCAAAGGAAGAATTGGGAAGTGGATCTTCGCACTAACAGAATTTGATCTGAGGTATCAGGCACCAAGAGCAGTCAAAGGGCAAGCCATAGCCGATTTCATTGTAGAGCACAGAAACGATTCAATCGGCTCAGTGGAAATTATGCCTTGGACTCTGACGTTCGACGGCTCGGTTTGCACCAACGGCTGTGGCATCGGCTTGGTCATTATTTCGCCCAGCGGGGCAAGCTTCGAGTTTGCTTTTGCCATCAACCCCCATGCTACAAACAACCAAGCCGAATACGAAGCCGTCCTTAAAGGATTACACCTTCTCAAAGAAGTTGAAGCCAACACCATCAAAATAATGGGAGATTCATTGTTTGTCATCAGCCAATTATCAGGAGAATATGAATGCAAAAATGACGCGCTGATGGTCTATTATCGGCAATGCCAGGAATTAATGGACGGTTTTCGGCTAGTTACTTTGAAACATATTACCAGAGAGCAGAACACATAGGCCAATGACTTGGCTCAGGGGGCATCGGGCTATCGGCCGATGCTAAAAGAAGTTGACATAGACGTTGCCGCCATTACAGCGGATGATTGGAGGTTTGAAGTTTATAACTATCTCAAAAACCCCTCTCAATCGGCCACAAGGAAACTACGATACAAGGCATTACGATACGTGTTGCTCGATGAAGATCTGTACTATCGGACAATTGACGGTGTGCTACTCAAGTGTTTGGGAGCCGATCAGACCACAGTGGCCATCGGGGAGGTACATGAAGGAATCTGTGGCACACATCAATCAACTCACAAGATGAAGTGGCTGCTTCGTCGAGCAGGATATTTCTGGCTGATGATGCTGGAAGGTTGTTTCAAGTATTACAAGAGGTGTCAAGATTGCCAGAAGTTTGGCGCCATACAACGAGCACCAGCATCGGCTATGAACTCAATTATTAAGCCATGGCCGTTTAGAGGATGGGGCATTGATATGATCGGCCAGATCAATCCACCCTCAAGCAAAGGACATAAGTTTATCCTGGTGGCAACGGATTACTTCACAAAGTGGGTGGAGGCGATTCCCCTCAGAAAAGTGGATTCTAAGGACGCAATTGAGTTTATCAAAGAACACATCATCTACCGATTTGGCGTTCCACAAATGATAACAACAGACCAATGATCTATCTTCGTATCGGACGAATTCGTTCAGTTTGCCGACGGCATGGGGATCAAGCTGCTTAATTCTTCGCCATACTACGCACAAGCCAGCGGGCAAGCCGAGTCCTCAAACAAAAGTTTGATCAAGTTGATTAAAAGGAAGATCTCTAAATACCCTAAACAATGGCACAACCGATTAACCAAATCACTGTGGGCATATCGGATGGCATGCCATGGGTCAATTCAAGTCCCTTCGTATAAGCTGGTCTACGGACATGAAGGAGTACTGCCCTGGGAAAGTGTCGTCGGCTCAAGGCACATTCAGCTACAGGATCAACTCACAGCCGATGATTATTATCACCTGATGGTAGACGAATCGGAAGATTTAGTTTTATCCAGGATGAGGGCCCTGGAAAAAGTCACAAAGGACAAAGAACGAGTAGCCAGACATTATAATAAAAAGGTGGTGCCTAAATCTTTTGAGGAAGGCGAACTCGTTTGGAAATTGATACTGCCGATCGGATCTAGGGACAACAAGTTTGGCAAGTGGTCACCAAATTGGGAAGGGCCTTTCAAGATCCACAAATGCGTCTCTAAAGGAGCTTACATGCTAAAAGGATTGGACGGAGAAGTATTTGGAAGGGCTCTTAATGGAAAATACCTCAAGAAATATTACCCAAGCGTATGGACCAACTCGTGATTCGGCTATGGTTGTTTCAACCAATTTACGGCAGCCGATGTCTTACATTAACAAGGCATCACCTTTAGGCATTTTTATGTAACGTTTTTTTGCTCAATTTTCTACGATCGGCTCATGATTGGCCGATAGGGACGGCAAGGATGCGCGAAAGGCTCGAACTCATAATTTTGTCGACACCGAAGCTATCAACAAAACTTGGGGGGCATACACGCAGTAGCCGATTGCAAAAATCGGGTGACAGTCGCCGATTTTTATGAACAAGAGGCAGCAGCCGATTTCGATTACATGTCTCCTAGATAGTCTCTGATGGCCACCAGGGCTCGGTCAACGGCCTCTGGAGATTCTGTCTCTAAAGCATCCAAAATCAAATACTCTAGCCTAGTGACTCTTACATTGGTGGTTGTGATTAATAGTTCATTGGCAAGTTGTGTTCGCCTTGCTACCAGCCTGTCGTGACAAATGAGTGTTGCAGACGCCGAACGAATAGCTGCCGAGACACTGCTGAGATTTATTGGAGGTCTGGTCGCCGGATGACGAGCCTCTTGTTCCCTAAAGCGCCGCAAGTTGGTTCTCACTTGTTGGTCTTGGCTAACCGTCAGTTCATATGGGTTGTTCATGATCTCTAGAATCACTCGTAGGGGTTGGGGCGGCTACGAGAAGATTAACTCGTAAGTACTTAAGAAAAGAAATGGGGAAGACGGATGGGTTGGAAAATCACCTGGTTCACCGACGAGTTTGAGGATGCCATGAGAAGTCTTGCTGAAAGCTTGAAAACCAGGAATTTCTACACCTGGAGAGTGAGGGAATTTCTTCTTCGGCTGTGATGTGTTCGGGAAGGCCTGAAGGGGTCCATTTATAGAAAGAAAAGATGCGGATTCAGATGTGAAAGATCGTCACAGGCATGAAAGTCGTAGAGGTCATCATTAAAAGCATTGGGAATCGTTGAATGGTTGGTGACTACTCAAGACCGGATACCCATTGCTCGGGACTCACGGGTTGTTGAGATACGTTCGGATGAGTCAGACTGTGAAGCCAAATCGGCAGTGCATTTGAGTATTCAAGCGCTGACACTAACTGTCGTGGCGCGGTCTTGGAATCGGCAATGTAAAGCGATGCGGGCGACTGGAGCCGATTTCAACGTAAGCAATTCAAGACACTGCGTACGGCCAAAAGCCAATCTTATCTACAAGTAAAGCCGATCTTATCTACAAGTACAGCCGATCTTATCTACAAGCATAATGGCAGAAGATTGATAAATTATATTACACGATCTGAAGCCGATTACGAGCACAATTAAAATGATCGTCCGATCCCATCACAAAAGTATGACAAGTATAATACAGAGGGCATTAGCCAATTTCAGAATATCAGAATATTACACTCATTGTTTCAAAAAATCGGCTATGGCTGACAGCGCCTTCCGCCTGATCTGGTCTATCTCTTCGATGGCTTTCATGTGGTCAGCCTCGGACCCCGCCACTGGCCGGATGCCCTTCACCAGGTTGCACAAATGTGCCACAGCCACCTTGATGCCTTGGCGTTCAGCTTCGATCTCGGCCGGCAAACCAGCCATGTACTCCTTATGAACGTCGATCTCGTTCGTGAATTGAACGAGATCGGCTATCAGCTGGTCTTGGAATGTGAGGAGCTGCTCGAGCTTGGCCGCTCGCTCAGTCTTCAGGCGGTCGAAGGCGGCCTTCCGGCTCTTGATGGCGTCCTTGGCCGACTAGAGGGTGGCCGACCGCGCCTTGTTCTCGCGAAGATCGACTATCTGCTGTCATGGCCGTTCGTACTTGAGCTGATGGGCTTCCATGAAGGTCGCCGGCACAATGGCGTCGGCTAGGGCTTCCGATAGCTGGCCTTGAATCTCTTTGAACCGCGCGCATATTGAACTGCTGTCAACCACCAGCGCGTCCAGCGAGGCCTCCAGCCGGTTGCCGATGTCGGCTAGGGTGGCCCTCAGGTCCTCAGCCGGCGTCACCAACGCCTCCTCGCCGATTTTGCCGGACTCCTCGAACTCTGACAAGTCAAAGTCGAGGAGGTCGGCTATGTTCTGCAAGAAAGAAAAGAGAGATGATCGAAGACATTGAGTTGACGAAGTCGATCATCGGTTTCGGGCTTACCGTTGGCACCAAGGTCGGAGCGAGTCGGCCCTCGGCTAGATCACCGCCTGCAGCCGTCGGCGCCTCTTCGTCGACATCATCGCCATCGCCCGCGGCAGGCGCAACATGCTCGCTGGACGCCTGGGGGGCAGCCGATGGAGATCGCGAGGGCTACAAAAGAAAGAGTTAGCGGACAAATCGGCTAATTACTACAGTCAAATGGCAAGAGATGATTACCGATGGCGCGGAGCGTGAGTGCGGCCAGCCAAGTTCTTGACCTGAAAAGAATGGTTCGGTCAGATGCAAGTGATCATCGCGAAGCCAAATCTGGCGAAGTGAAGGCTTACCGACCGATGTTTTGCTGGGGGACTTGGGACCGGCAGGACATCGGCTGGGACGTTGACCGACTTAGGACTTGAAACCCTGGGTTCAGCCGCTGCTCCAACAGCCGCCGACATTTCCTCGCTGGCGACGGTGTTGAGGAACTGCGCGACGGCCGGATCCAAGGGGGGAAGGCTATCAGCTGGCGCTGCCGGCTTCTTCTCTTTTAGCCTCTTGGGGGCAGACGCGGCCGACGGCCGTGGAGGTGGTGCAGCCCTTTTCTGCTGGGCGATCGGTTGGCACACTTGCCCTCGTAGCAACGAAGCCAGCTTCGGCGCCTCCCAGCCGATGGCCGACGGAGCGAGGCCACCCCCGGCCAGAACACCTAAATGGTATTCGATGGGGTGCCCGGAGTCGCTCACCGTCGGCCGCTCCGTCTCCATCTCCTGCAGACCAAATGGCAAATGTTAATTGGCTATGTCAGCCGATGATGAGAAGAACAAAATTATTTGGAACTTAAAGCTTACCGAGGGGATCTCGTCAGGTAGGAGCAGGTCGACGTAACAAGACGACCGTTGGTGGAAGATATGGCGCTTGATTTCAGTCCACCATCGGTCGTAAGCGGCGCTTCTCCTTAGCGCCAGTGTCATCATGCCGATGTCACCGAGGGGAGGGCCGGCTATGTTCAGCAGCCGATCCATTATCAGGTCTAGGCTTACCACTCCCCTCGTTTTGATCTTATCGACGTAGAAGAAGCCGATGGGCAGCTGCCCAAGACCAAACTGTCTCGCCGCCGACACCGGGTAATAGAATTCGTAGCTCTTGGTCACTGATCGGCCCTGGTGGATCCCGGTCAGCAAGATGCAGGGGGACAGGGTGGTGATGAACAGTTCCCTGCACCTCGGGTTGTCGGCTAAGTTGACGTCTTCCCAATTGAAGTCGGCCGGCAACTCGAACAGCCCCCGGTCCTGGTAAAAGTACCAGGCTCGGTTCTCGCGAGACATCCCATCGTAGAGGGCTATGAACCATTCGGCTAGCAGCTCGGCCGATTGCTTTGAGCCTACGTGGGCGGCTGCTGCCTCTCCGTAGCTCATGCACCTGGTGGTGGTGATCTGGTTGCCGTCTTCATCCTCGATCGGCTCCGGCCTTGGGTATACAAATGCTGCCGAGGGAGCCGACCGGCTATCTTTTGGGTCGCCAAGCACTAACCAGATTTGAAGGAATCACCGGGGCCGCCGGTGGTGATGGAGGCGTTGGCGGCTATCTTCGCGGCGGCCTGATGCAACATCTGATACAAGTAGCCAAGGAGGTACTTCCCGAGCGCGAGTTTTCCCCCGTCGGCCAGAACTTCGGCCACAATCTGCCAGTTGGCAGTCGGCCCACAGCTCGATCCGCAGAATACAAACTTTTCGAGCCACATCATCAAGAATGTGGCATGCTCCCTGTGGCCGACTGGTCCGTCCTTCATGTTCTGGGCGATGAAGCTGCCCCACCCGCCGATGGCCTTGGTTAACTGATGCTGCCCTTTTCGGCTCAAGATGCTGGGGTTGGCCGATGACTCAATATCCAAACCGGTTGTCATGTACATGTTGGCCAGCGTGATGGTCATCGGTCCTTGACGAAAGATGAAGGCGTTGAAGCTGTCATTCCAGAAATACGTTGCGGCCGACAGAAGTGGCTCGTCCTTCTCCATGTTGGCAATGGACAGAGCCAAGCCTTGGGCTATCCCGGCCTCCTCCCACTTCGTATATTTGGCCGATCGCACCCTTTTGTACCACTCGACCTAGGCAGTGTCGGTGGTCGGCCATGATTTGAATGTTCTGTTCTAGTGGGCGAGGGATGGTTTGGCGGTGTTGAAAGGGATCCGGTTGGTTTCGGCTATAATTACATCGGTTGGATCCGTGTTGCCGAGGGGCCGAGAAAGTACCTTTGCGCTTGTGTCAGATTGGGGAGAAGTATTTGACATGACAAGTGCTATAGTTCAGAAAAAGAGAAGAGGGGCGCTAATCAAGAATGGTTGCATATTACGGTTCGAGGAAGGAAAAAGTACTAATTGATAAAAACGAAGGAAAGTGCTATTCAAAAAATGGCTGAACGTAATGTTGATGGAATGTGTTCAAGAGATCAGATTCGAAGGAAGAAGAAAGTTTTGGGTCGAAAGGGAGTACCTCAGGGAACTCGGCCATGGCGACGGCCGAAACAGCACCGACGGTTGGCGCAGCGGTTGCGGCTGGCGTGGCGGCGGTGGTCGGCGCGACGGAGGTGCTCGATGCGGCGACAGTGGAGGCCATCGGAGTGCTCAGGGGATGGGTCTGGTCTGAAGAACACGACGAAGTTTGACGAGCGCTGATGGGATCGCCGAAGAAGAGAGAGAGAAGGCAAGAAGCTTGCGTGCAAAGGAGGCTGAGTGCGCTTTGATGGCATAGGCGGTTCGGCCGAGGAGAGTGGATATTTAAAGGGCACTTGGAGGGGAGCCGAAGCGGTTTAGGTCAAGGAGAGAGCGGGAGTTTGAACAGGCAAGCAAATCCGCAACACTTCGTATCACGGACTTGGGGGGGCATGTGTTAACACTGAAATTTAGTAATCGAATCCCTAAGTCTGTGAAGGCGAAGCAGAATCGGATCGGCTGGAGACAGGGATCGCATCAGCTGAGGAAGTGATCGGCTGAGAGGCCAATCGGCTGAGGTTGAATCGGATAGGGGCAGCCGATAGCCGATTCCAGGTCCGGAAGAGATGAAACCGTTTCTGATGCAACGGTTTGAAGATAAGTAGAAGATTCGGTTGTTAATTGCGTGTTAAACGATATTGCCACTTATGGATAGAGTCCTGTAACGACGATTGTATCTGTAATTTAGGGGTTTGTTTAAACTGTTAGTCGTAACACGGCGTGAGTCCCGCTCGGGATAATGTTGTGTTTTAAATAGTAGTTTAGATAGAGTCCGGGGTTTGTACAGATAATTGTATCTTGGGTATAAATAGGACCCGAGACCCCCTGTAATAGGAATCAATCACAATCAAACCTTTGGCGCATCGCCAACCCTTTTTCTTCAGACGAGCAATTTGTTTGGCTACAGGCTGCATCGTTTCGATCCCCAGATCTAGGTAAATGCTTGTCATTAGTGGTATGATCTACTGTTTCTAGTGCTTCCATCGTAATGACACATTAGATTCAGGAGTTTGTACTGCGTTTTTTATCATATAGCGCATATAAATTAGATCAATGTTTGGATCTATCCTGTCATTGGCTAGTTCTAGCAAGAACTTGCAGCCAATAGGGCTAGATCTAAAGGTTGGCTTGTTTATATGCGGTATCCACCGTCTCGAGAGATATAAATCAGCTACAACAGATCGGGTTTTTCTTTTTATACTTAATGATGCATCGGATTCAAACTATTAAGTCATTTTTAGAACTATCAATGATCTGTTCGACTTAGATTTATATTGCTTAGAGACAGTGCCGGGGTTTCAGCCGGCCTTATCTGCCCTGGTATGTTTCTTTTAATATATTTATTATTATATTTATATTAGGATTGCCTCTTATGTTAAGATCGCATTCTTGTTGGACGTCGCCAGCCGAAATCGGCCTATCATCGACAGCCGATGGCCGATTTCTAGGCTATGCATGTTTCAGGAATGATATCTTCTTATAAGATTCATCGGAGTACTAGCCGATTCATTGTTAGCTTTCCAGTATCGGCTAGGTTATCGATCTATATATTTATTATTCTTTACTGTATTTGGGTTAAGCGGCTGATGCTGTCTTGGTATAGCCGATCCATTCCAGTCACTTGGCTTAAATATAGTTTAGAATAGCATATATATGTTTATGGGTTCCCTTAGCCGATCTAGTGGGGATCTAACCTAACACTTAACGCATATTCCCTTGTTTTCCTTGTTGATTAACATGTCAAATCAACTGGCACGCCCTGCACAGCGTAGGCAGCCAAGAAGGACCTGCACTGGAGTTAAGCAGATCTCTCAGGCCAGCGCGTGAGAGAAATTTCTCATCAACACCCCCTAATTTTGTTAATGACATCGTTAGCATTGATAAAATTAGTACACCAAATGACTTGTAGTTGTCGGCTAGGGTGAGCCGATATAGAAAAAATTAGAGGGGAAAAACTTAGAGTAGAAAACATTCTAAAAGGCGATGTGTGTATTGGCAGAACACATCGGCTAACATGGATCGGCAACCTTAGCCGATTCACGAGTTGATCCAGACGCTGGGATAATACTTTTTCAGATACTTGCCATTAAGAGCCCTCCTAAATACTTCTCCGTCCAATCCTTCTAACATGTAGGCTCCCTTAGAGACGCATTTGTGGATCTTGAAAGACCCTTCCCAGTTAGGTGACCACTTGCCTAATTTGTTATCCCTTGATCCAACCGGCAATATAAATTTCCACACGAGCTCACCCTCTTCAAAAAACTTAGGCACAACTTTCTTGTTATAATGACGGGCTACTCGCTCCTTGTCTCTGGTCACTTTTTCTAAGGCGCGCATCCTTGATATGACTAGGTCTTCTGATTCATCTACCATTAAATTATAATAATCATCGGCTGTTAGCTGGTCTTGTAGTTGAATTCGTCTTGAGCCGATGATATTTTTCCATGACAGGACTGCTTCATGTCCGTAGACCAATTTATATGGAGGCACTTGGGTTGATCCGTGGCAAGCCATTCGATAAGCCCATAGTGATTCGGCTAATTGGCTGTGCCATTGCTTCGGGTACTTAGTGATCTTTCTCTTTATCAGCTTGATCAAGCTTTTATTAGAAGCTTCTGCTTGCCCGTTGGCTTGAGCATAATATGGCAAAGAATATAACAACTTGATCCCCATGCCGTCGGCAAACTGAACAAACTCGTCGGAGACAAAGATAGATCCCTGATCCGTAATTATAGTTTGAGGGACGCCGAATCTGTATATGATGTGTTCGTTAACAAACTCGATTGCGTCTCCAGAGTCAACCTTCTTTATGGGAATTCCTTTCACCCACTTGGTAAAATAATCGGTTGTCACCAATATAAACTTATGTCCTTTGCTTGAGGGTGGATTGATCTGGCCGATCATGTCGATTCCCCAACCTCTTAACGGCCAAGGCTTGATAATTGGGTTCATAGCCGATGCTGGTGCCCTCTGGATAGCTCCAAACTTTTGATAGTCTTGGCATCCCTTGTAATACTTGAAAGAATCTTCCAGCATAGTCGGTCAAAAGTACCCTGCTCTCTGGAGTAGCCACTTCATCTTGCGAGCCGATTGATGTGTGCCACAAATCCCTTCATGCACATACCCGATAGCAACCTTGGCTTGATCGGCACTGAGACATTTGAGTAGCACACCATCGATCGTCCGATAGTACAATTATGCGTCAAGCAAAACATATCTCTAAGCCTTGTAGCGCAATTTCCTTGAAGCCGACTGGGAGGGATTTTGTAGGTAGTTGTAGACATCAAATCTCTAGTCGTCGGCTGACATTGTGGCGATCTCCACTTCAATATCCTTTGTCATCGGACTGTAGCCTGATGCCCCCTGAGCTAGATCATTGGCTTCTATGTTTTGTTCCCTGGGGATATGTTTCAATGTTACTAGCCGAAAGCTGTCCATCAATTCTCGGCACTTTTGATAGTAGAACATCAGCGTGTCGTTCTTGCATTCATATTCTCCTGACAACTAGCTGATGACTAACAGTGAGTCTCCCATTATCTCGATGGCGTCAACTTCGACCTCCTTGAGCAATTGTAGTCCCTTTAGCACGACTTCATATTCGGCTTGATTGTTTGTGGCATGGGGCGTGATTGAAAAAGCAAACTCGAAGCTTGCCCCCCTTGGAGAAATTATTACTAAGCCGATGCCGCATCCATTGGTGCAAATCGAGCCATCAAAAGTTAAAGTCCAGGGCATGATATCCACTGAGCTGATTGAATCATCTCTGTGTTCCACTATGAAATCGACTATAGCTTGTCCTTTTACTACCTTGGGTGCCTGGTATCTCAAATCAAACTCCGTTAAGGCAAAGATCCACTTCCCAACTTGTCCTTTTAGTACTGGAGCCGATAGCATGTATTTTACTACATCGGCTTTGCATACCACGGTGCACTCGTTGGATAGTAAATAATGCCTCAACTTTGTGCATGAAAAATACAGGCAAAGACATAATTTCTCCACTGCTGAATACCTCGTTTCAGCATCCAAAAGCCGTCGGCTGAGATAAAAGATAGCCTTCTCCTTCCCTTCGATCTCCTAAATCAATATTGAGCCGATTGATTTCTCGTCGTCTGACATATATAAATTGAACAACACCCCTTTCTATGGAGAAATTAGGACCGAAGGGGAGCTTAGATAACTCTTGATATTGTCCAAAGCTTTTTCTGCTCTGCCCCCCCAGGTGAATGCTTGATCGGCCTTCAGCCGAAGCAAAGGTGTGAACGGCTCCATATTTTCTGAAAGATTTGCGATGAATCGCCTGATGAAGTTTGATTTTGCCGATCAAAGATTGCAACTCTTTCTTGCCTTTTGGAGGCTGGATCGTCTTGATCGCGTTGATGCTTCTCTGTGTAACTTCGATCCCCCTCTCATGAACAAGGAATCCCAAAAACTGTCCAGCCGATGCGCCGAACACACACTTAGTAGGGTTCATCTTCCGGCCATATTTTCTTGTTCGCTCCAAAACTTGCCTTAGATCGGCTATGTGGTCTTCTATCTCCCTGGATTTAACAACGACATCATCAATGTAGATTTCCACTAGGGAGCCGATCAGGTCATGAAAGATGTAGTTCATGGCCCTCTAATATGTAGCTCCAGCATTCTTCAAACCAAACGTCATGACGACCCATTCATATAGGCCGATTGCTCTTGGGCATCTGAAAGCTGTCTTGTGGATGTCTTCCTCGGCCATAAAGATCTGATTGTAACTTGCATTGCCATCCATAAAGCTTATGATTTTGTGGCCCGAGGTGGCATCCACTAGCAAGTCGGCAATATGCATTGGGTATTCGTCCTTAGGGGTAGCCTTGTTTAGATCTCTGAAGTCGATACACACCCTAAGTTTGACGTTTTTCTTCATTACTGGAACTATGTTTGAAACCCACTCTGTGTATCGGTAGGGCCGAATAAATCCAGCATCATATAGCCGAGTGATTTTGGCTTTAATCGCATCGTACATATCGGCTCTAAACCTCCTGGGAGGCTGTTTGTATTGCCGATATCCAGGCTTGATAGGGAGCCGATGTTCAACAATAGATCGGCTGAGAACAGACATCTCAAATTATTCCCAAGCAAAATAGTCTTTACATTCCTTTAACAAATCAATAAGCTTGGTTCTAAAATGAGAAGATAAGTTTTTACTAATATATGTCAGCCTAGGCCTATCTCCTGGGCCTATATCGACTTCTTCTAACTCGTCGGCCGACATAAAACCTTTCTCGAGTTTTCCGTCGTTCTCTTCCACGGTGTCCTTGTTGTAGACGCTCGAGCCCTCCACGACGCCTTCAAAGTAGTAATTGAGGCTCTTCGTCTCCAATGGGCTGTATATCAGAATCGGACACCTTTAAAAAATCGGCTTGCCAGACTTTGCTAGACAGACAATCAATACCATCGATTTCCCACAAAGGCAAATCGGCGTTAGCAACGTTAACTGACCTATCGGCTGGCACGACCTTGCCACTAGACTAAGCTTTGGTACATTGTGGAAGGGATGCAACAATTGGCATGGATCCAGTCCCTTCCAAGCAGCAGGCTATACGACCCCTTCCCGTCGATGACGAAAAATGTTGTGGGCATCGTCTTCTTTGCTTAGAGCGGTCGGTTCGACATTAAAATGTAAAATCAAAGCTGTTTGATTCTTCATTTGATGATGAACAATTGGCATCTAGGATTATTGCTTTGTGTGTTTTGTTATTTGGAGATTTATTGACAAAGTGGTTTTGGAGATAGTTGAATTTTTGGACATTGAACGGTGTTCGATCATTCACCTGCCGGTCGGCCAGGCTTATCTTGCCGGTCCGACCGGAGGTATTCATGCGGTCAGACCGGGCAGGCAACTGCGGTCAGACTGGTCGAGTCAGTCCGACTGGTTGCCGATTTTGATTCGGTTTCGGTTTCGGTTTGTTTCCTTGCATATACATGGGAGTTTCATGTTCCTATGCACGTGTATGTTCATTTATACTAATAATGAGTCAAGTTTGAGTTAGCTTGTGCTCGGATATGGTATTCTTTATTTAATTGTGTGCAGGTAATCTTTACGCCTCGGGAAAGTGTTGTCGGTGATTGAGTTGGAGTCAACTTGGAGATAAGGTGACGTCCAAGATGGAGATCATGCGGAATGCTGAAGGGTAGAGATTAGTGCACATAATTGGTGAAGTTTCCATATGGCATACGATGGAGATATTGTGTGCGTATGGAAAGCAGAATTTCGGTTTTGGAAAGACCGAGATTGTGATGGTTGGTTTATATCAAGTTTGTACTTATATGGGAAGGTTTCCTAGGTGTTTAGGACTTTCTATATGAGTTGGATTCGTGGCTTTTGGCTGCGGGTCTTGTGTATAAATAGTTAGGGAGGCGTGGCCTCTTGGTATCACTTTGGTATTGAGTTTTAGAGAGTTTCAAGTTTAGCTTGAGATTTTGTGAGGACTGCTTTGTTTGCACTTTGTAAACACAGAGAGATTCAATAAAGATCAATCTTCTTGGAGAATTCTTTGTGTTATCTTCTCCTCGGTGTGGCGGTCTAAACGGTGGTTAGACCGACTCAACTCACCGGTCACACCGCACGCACGACTGTGGTCAGACCAGGCTTCATTGGCGATCGGCTGCATTCGGGGAATCGGCTAAGGCAAGGCGATCGGCTACACGGGCGATCAGACGGTGTATATCAGGCGGTCAGACCAGCACTACAGGGCAGTCAGACCGGCAGCACACTTTCGATCAGACCGACTTGCTCCAGATCAGAGGTAAAGTTTTATTTCTGCTAAAACTTGTTTTTGGGGTACATCAACCATTGACTCCCCCTCTGGTTGGCTTTACTTTGAGTATTCGATCCTACATAAAACTCCCTTGGCTTCTGAAGGGTTGCCACCGAAGTCTTTGAGCACCATGTTCATCTTGATCAGATCTTCGGCTCCTTTTCCCAGTTTCCTAAAAGTCGCGTAGGGCATTAGGTTGACAGCAGCCCCTCCATCGACTAGCATTTTGGACATCGGCTTGCCACTGACGAATCCTTTGACGTATAGTGGCTTCATGTGCCGATTTTCGGTACCCTCAGGTTTTTCAAAAATAGCTTGTTCCGGGGATAGAACTAGTCTAGCCAAGGTTTCTTCCACTGTGTCTGCGTCAGCCTCGGCAGCCTCAAATTTGGCTGGTAGAATGAAAACTATGTTGACCGATGCCGAGACCACTCCTTTGCCTTTTGCCGCCCTTTTGGCTTTGTCGGCTAGGCTTTCGTCGGCTGGGGCCGCTGGTTTCTTGGCGCGCCACTGTTTTGTGCCCTGCCGACGTTGTTGCTGTTGGATCATCCGTCAGACTTCCTCTTCTTGCCCCTCGCTCTTGAGCCTCTGAATTTTTCTTTTCTGTGTTTTAGTAAAGAGGTCCGAAGGGCACCATTGGGGGTTGGCCGATTGCTCTTCATCAGCCTCTTCTTCATCTTCTTCTCGGAAGAAGTCCTGGTGGATTGGGCCGAGCCGATCATGGACGGAAGGTTTCCGTTGATTAAGTTGAACAGCTCGGGGGACGAATCGGCTAGAACTTTCCAGTGTTGGTCCCCTATATTCGTCCTTCCTGTAGTCACTGCACGCTGGGCAATTTTCAAGGGTTGGTAATCTCATTCCTTGCTCCCAGCAGAACCTGAAAAACTCGCAGTACCAATGCGGGTCACAGCCATCGTGGCGATGGTAATATGCCACACCCAGTCGATCGGGTGCCCTCTGGTATGGCTTACTAAACGCCAGTTTTCTTCTTCCTCCTGCACCCTGCATTGGAATCGCAGTCGGCTTCCTGCCTGGGCCGACGATCGACCGATCATCCGTTGGTGTGAACCATGTTGATTGGTGCAGCTGCATCTCCAGTCGGCTCTTTGTAGGATGCTCCTAAGTCGGCACTAACTGAGCTTAGTGTTTTGGCTAAACTGTATGTCATTCGATGCTGCCAATCAGCTCGCCTGTGGCCGGCTTGGACCACGTTGACCGGGAAGGGGTTGCCATCGACCTTCATCGGCTTAGCCGATTCTTCGAACTTTATCTTCCCGGCTTCGATGGCTGACTGGATTTGCTGCTTGAATACTTTGCAATCGTTTGTGCTGCGGAAGGTGGTGTTATGCCACTTGCAGTACCTTTTCTTTTTGAGTTCATCGGCTGATGGGATAACGTGGTTGTCTGGCAGCCGAATTTAATTCTCCTTCAATAGCTGATCGACAATCCTGTCGGCTTTAGTGATGTCAAAGTCATATTTCTCCTCCTTAGCCGACTTTTGCAACCATTGGCAGGTGATCGCCTTCTTGTTTCTGGTCCACTCGGCTGCTGCCACCTCCGCGTCGCTGTCGCTTGAATCTATGTCTGTTGCGTAAGCGACATGGGCGACTTTCTTGAAGGCCTTCTTGGATTATTGAAATCTTTGCTCATGGGATGTCACCTTCTGGGCCAAGTGGGCCAAGCTCTCAAAGTCTTGAGCCGAAAACCTTTCACGAATCGGGACCAAGAGGCCGTGAAAAGCTAAATCGGCTAGCTGTGAATCCGATAACACCAAGCTGTAGCATCGGTTTCTCATATCTCTAAAGCATTGAATGTAATCTTGAACTGATTCTTCGTGTTTTTGCCTGATGCCGGTGAGGTCCGATAGCTTCATCTCGTGGGTGTTGGAAAAGAAGTAGCTGTGGAATTATTTCTCAAGATCGGCCTAGCTTTGAACTGAGTTGTATGGCAATGATGAGAACCAGGTGAAAGCCGATCCTGAGAGAGAGAGAGCGGGAATAGGCGAACCATGAGCGCGTCTGTACCCAATGCCTCCCTGCTTTGAGCTAGGAATCGGCTGACGTGTTCATAGTTAAACATGTTTTCTTGCCCGGAGAATTTGGAGAAATCCGGCACCTTGTACCGGTTTGGCAGTGGCACCCTCTCGAAGTATTCTGGATATGGGTACCGGTACATGCTGTCGGAATCCTTGGGTTTGAGGCCGAACTGATGACGCATGACGTCAGCAATCAGATCGGCCCATGGCCTGTTGTCCTGAGCTTGAACCTGGGGTATCGGCTTGTAGTGTTCATAGTGAACGAGTCCTTGCCGATACTGGAGTGGTGGCGTCTACGGCCGATGCTGTTGCTCAAGGTAGCCTCCCGTATATTGGTACTAGAACTGATTTGCAGCGGGAGGTGGCCGAGACACGATCGGCGGTGATTGTTCAGAAAATAGCCGATTACCGACGGGACTATGATGTGGCGTCGGGACGATGTTGCCAATCGGCTCATTGGACTTGGCCACCGATTGGTGTTGAACATGTTCTCCACTTGTTCCTGCGTCACTGTCGGGGCACCACGACCCTTATGTTGAGGCTGCTGTCGGACCAGGATCCTAGGGTGCAGCTCTGAAGTCGATGCTTATGCGTTTGGCTGGATCAGAGCCCCTCCTTGAGGATTTGGCTGTCCCAGTGGCGGGATCGGCAGACCCTGGGTTACCAGTGTCCTATAGCCCGAGAACTGGCCATCAATGAAGTATGTCGGCCCTCTCGGCAGTTGCTCGGCTATCTTCGAGTCAACTACATTGCTTATCATGTTATTGAGTGTGTTGACCAGTATGCCACTTTGGTTGACGAGCGCATGATGACAGCGAGTCGATTCGGTCCTGTAGACTGTAAGGGCCCGAACCGTCTTGTTCCTGTTTGATGTCCTCCATCTTCTTTTTTCCTTTCTTATCTTCATTAGACATATCGAAATCTTCAATGGAGAACTTGAACTTCTGGAGGACTGCTCCAGATCTGGTCAGGGTGGCCTGCAGCCGTTCAACCATCTGCTTGTAGTTGGCTAATTGTTCAGCCGACAGTTGCTCCATCATCACTGGGATGACATTTTCCTGGTCGATCTCTGGAGTCTTGGTGTCATACATTGTGTCAAACTTGGAAGTCCTTATTGGTCCCATCGGGCGTGCCAAAAGCGTGTTGATAAGAATTTCGATTCTCACGCACTAGCCTGAGAGGTTTGCTTTACTCTAGTGCAGGTCCAAGATGGTCGCCTTTGGTGAATTTAGGGCATGCCAGTTGGTTTGATTCTGTAACCAACAAGAAAACAAGAAATAGGCATTAAGTTGAAATTAGATCCTACCGGATCGGCTGAAGACATCAATAAACATATAATTGCTATCCCAAAGCACATTGATACTAAGTGATTGGGATAGATCGGTAGTATACCGAGACAGTATAAATCACTTAGGCTAAAGGCACATTAGGATAATAATTATCTGCATTGATAACCTAGCCGATGCTGCAGGTCTAATGTGAATTGGCTAGTACTCCCATACATTTTATAAAAAGATATTAATCTAACCTAAATGCACTAAACCTAGATCAATCGGCTGTCATCATAACTTGTCAGATTGATACTGGCTTAGGGCATTTAAATAGATTGAGATCTTAATATAAAAGGCGGCTTTCATATATCTAATAGCAATTAATACTAGAAGATAACTAAAACAGGTAAGGCCGGCTGAAACCCCGGTACTGTATCTAATGATAAACATTAAACCAAACAGATCTTTGTAGTTCTAAAAGCAACTTAACAGGTCGATTAGATGCAACATTAAGTATAAAAAGAAATACTAGATCTGTATAAGCTAATGAGAATCCCTTGAGATAGTAGACACGACATATAATCCAATTCAACCTCTAGATCTAACTCTATCGGCAACTATCTTCAGAGAAAAATCAGCCGATAGAGAGACAGATCTAGACATTGCTCTAGATTATATGTCGCATATGATAGATTAAGCAGTTTATGACGTCGAAGCTAGAGTATCATGATGATGGAAGCACTAACCCCGATGATACAAACCACTTGTAACAAGGAATTACCTTGTTCGGAGATCAAAGCCGATGCAGCCCGAGCAAAAGCAAGAACTTGTCGAAAAGAATAAAATAAAAGGTTGGCGATGCGCCGAAGTTGATTGATTGTGTGTTTTGTTGTTGTTTACAAAGAACCTGTCGAAACTCGGTTTCGGCAATAGAATTTTGGGGGTGCAGTCAAGATCGCCAAGCACAATGGGTTAGATGGAAAACAAGGTTTAGACAGGTTCAGGCCCTCTCATGAGGTAATACCCTACTTCTGTTTCGAGGATTCGATCCGCCGAGTGTTTATTGATCTCAAGATCTGTAACTCAGAAAACTCATATATCTCAAGGAACGCCCCTTACCCCTTATATAGTCTTGGGAGGCGGGCTTACAAGTCGAAAACCCTATCTTACTCTAAGTCGGTTTCCTCAATCTTACAAAACCATGTCTATGAGCCGTTGCCTTATCTAATCGGCAACGTAACATCCCAGTCATAGTTGGTTTACATAATTGGCAGGCGTAACCTATCCCTATCTCCAGTCGGATAAACTTGCCATGTGGATATCCGATTGCCACAATCTCCACAGTAGCCCCCGAGTCCTTCGCAGTCGACGAGATAACTTTGCCTCAAACCAAGATAACTCACAACCAAACAATTCTTTGGCCGAGTGCTTCTGGCACCGAGTGGTTCTATCATCTCTGCCTAAAACTACTGAGTGACTCCAAGGACTGTGAAGGGCTGGAAAACATCCAAAAAATTCTCAAAAATAAATATCTAGGTGCATCTCCTGATACACCTAATTAGGTGTAGCCCCCGACTATGTGGTTAGTCAAAATCAGACTAAACATATAGTGAAGAACTGTAAAAAATTATTCTCATATAAATGCTTAGCTCAAGCTAAAGCAATCATAAAAATCACATCACTCGGCAAGCTCGTGCTTATCCGAGTAGATTTGCCCGAGTCGTCTCGGAACAAATAATTTATTTAGCCCTCATGGGTAAGAAATCAATACACTCGGCAAGCTCATGCTTATCCGAGTTGATCTGCCCGAGTCATCTCGGAACAAATAGCTCAATCGACCCTCGTGGGTAAAAAAGACTTGGCAAGCTCATGCTCATCCGAGTTAACTTGCCCGAGTCATCTCGGAACAAATAATTTAATCGATCCTCGTGGGTAAAAAACACTCGGTAAACTCATGCTTATCCGAATTAACTGCCGAGTCATCTCGAACAAGTAATTCTATCGACCCTCATGGGTAAGAAAATCAATTCACTCGGCAAGCTCATGCTTATCCAAGCTAATCTACCCGAGTCATCCCGGAATAAATAATTTAATCACCCCTCACGGGTAAACAACTTTTTCAGTCATCTGAAAAATACGACCAAAATATTAAATAGCTCCTGCCATAATATTGGTCTTAATCTAAAAAGATCTTCACCAAGGTGGAAAAATAGCATTGATATAATCATTTAATCAAATGCTTAAAAACCAAACAGTTCCTATTATCAGGACAGCCATGAAAAGCTTAACTGTTTGTCACCTTTCAAATTGTATCATGCCAACTTCTCATGAAGTTATGCAAACCGCGGTATGAAAGGATTTTAAAGGTATTGGGCTATGTGACACGTGCATATTGCCAAGGCAAATCTGCTTAAGTCCATCCACTTAAGTCCCTAAGGACATGTGTCAAGCCACACCTTAGCTGGCCGCAAGTCTCTCATAGGCTCTGCCCAATCACGAGATAACTTAGCAAAAAACCCTCAAGTCTTTTTACGAAGCCTCGAGGTCATCCCCGCCACTTCGTCTTCCCAAAAATTTCCTCTTTCGCAGTACTGTTCACCAGCTCTCTGCCTTTGTCCCGATTGCTCCCATCTTTCTCTTTACAGGAGGCCTCAGAACATAGACCCCACTGGGTAGAGTGAAGACCCAAAATCATCTGCAGCGGCCGAAGCAACAAGGCCTGCAGAACAAGAATCCTGGGGCACTCTCCCGAGTGAGAGCGCTCCAAGTGAGAAGCCCCCACCTCCCAGTGAGGATGTCCTAGCGAAAGAGCCCCCGACTGCCAGCCAAGAGACCCCCGCTGGAAACCAGTCGGCTGAAGAAGATCTCCCGACTGCCACCCAAGATGCCTTGACTGAGAGCCAGTCGGGCGTAAACCAAGAAGAAAGAGGTAGCCGGGAAGTACCAACCAAGGGTTCGACCATTGATGCTAGTAAGCTTTGAAGCGGTCTTCTGACTTTAGTCTTCAATCTTGTCTTTTTTTTGTCTTCATTTATTTTCTTTAAATCGATCAACAAAAGAGGAGGAGATCCCAGCTGCAATCTTCGAGGCCTGGATCTCAATGACTTTGTGAATGTTGCTTGTAAACTCGATGTGAACTTGTAAATATCTAGCTTATTTATGTTAATGCCTTGACCCGAGTTTTCATAGAAAATTTTTTAAGTAATTTTTGTCCGACTGTCATCAAGCCTAAGCTTGATTAGGTCATCAAAAAATTCTCAGTCCTTATCTATTGAACTCGAATCAAAATACTAAACAATGATAAACCAAATATAAACAAGTTGTCAAAGAAAACCATGCTTTGTTGACACAAGTGTAGCCCCCGACTGTCAACTCAAGAAGTCATCTTGCTTGAGGTTGGCAGTCAAGAATAACATGAAACTTGAGGCAATTTAAGCATAGTATCATTGAAGATGTTCGATGTTCCAAGAGTTCTCCACCATGGATCCGTCTTCACGCTTTAGTCGATATGCTCCTGGCCGAGTCACCTCAACAATTATGTACGGTCCTTCCCATAGTGGAGATAATTTGTGACGGTCCTTGGTGGTTTGAATTTTACGCAGAACCAAATCACCGACAATAAAAGCTCGTGCTCGAACATTGCGGCTGTGGTATCGTCTGAGTCCTTGAAGATATCTTGCCGACTGGATGAGGGCTGCCTCACGGGCCTCTTCCAGACGGGTGAGGTCATCCACTCGGTCTGTAGCGTTCGTCGTTAAAGCTGCGGACTCGAAGGGATGCGTACTCCGTTTCGTTCGGCAACATGGCTTCTGCACCATAGACCAAAAAGAAAGGAGTTTGGCCGGTAGCCCGACCGGGCGTAGTCCGTAGTGACCATAGAATCGAGGGGAGCTCTTGAACCCATTTTCCGGCGTATAGGATTTAGCCGGTCAAACACTCGGGCCTTGATGCCTTGAAGTACCATGCCATTGGCGCGCTCAACCTGTCCATTGCTCTTGGGATCCGTGACTGATGCATAGCAAATTTTGATGCCGAAGTCTTCACAGAATTCCTTGAATTGAGTCTCATTGTCGGTTATTATTCTGTTTGGGACGCCGAACCAGTGCACAATGCTGAGGATGAAGTCTCGTGCCTTGTCAACGGTGATTGGAGCAACCGGCTTAGCCTCGATCCACTTGGAAAATTTGTCAATTGTGACGAATAAGTGTGTGAATCCTCCTGGAGCCTTCTTGAAAGGGCCGACCATGTCTAAGCCCCATACCGTAAACGGCCAGGATAATGGAATTGTTTGTAGCTCTTGGGCTGGGACATGGCTCTGCCGGGCAAAGAACTGGCAACCTTCATAAGTTCGTACCACTTTGTCAGCGTCGGAGACCGCCGTGAGCCAGAAGAAACCTTGTCTGTAGGCTTTGCCCACTAAGGTGCATGCTGCCGCGTGGCTTCCGCATATGCCCGAGTGGATATCTTGGTGTAGCTGTCGTCCTTCCTCAGGTGTGTTGCATCTCATCAGGACTCCAGAGGGACTTCTCTTGTATACATCGGAATCAACCATGACATAAGCCTGACAACGACTCGGACACGTTCTGCCTCATCTCGATCTTCCGGCAGCTCTTGCTGAGTTAAAAATTTGATGAGTGGTGTCCTCCAGTCGGGGTCGATCATGGCGGCTTCGTTTGTAGCTTGCTCGTTGGGAGTTGGTTTGGCTACAACAGTTGGTTCGTAGAGATGCTCTACAAAAACATCTGTTGGAGCGGCTTCTCGCTTGGACCCGAACTGCGCCAACTCATCAGCCGCCTCGTTATTATGTCTTAGGACATGGGATAGTTCCAGTCCGTCAAACTTGTCTTCAAGTTTACGAACTTCTTGTCGGTAGGCCTCCATGGTGTCGTTTAGACAGGACCAGTCCTTCATCACTTGGTTCACAACCAGCTGGAAATCCCCTTTCACGATAAGCCAATGTATCCCGAGTGAAACTGCGAGACGCAGTCCATGTAGCAGGGCTTCATACTCGGCAATGTTCGGTGAGGCGGAGAAGTGAAGGTGGAGAACATATCTTAGCCTTTCCCCAGTCGGGGAGATCAGCACGACTCCTGCTCCCAAGCCGGTGATCCTCTTGGATCCGTCGAAGTGCATGGTCCAGTATTGAAGGTCTTCCCGGGGTACGTCTTCTTGCTGTTCGGTCCACTCGGCCAAGAAATCTGCCAGGGCTTGTGACTTCACAGACGTCCTCGCCTTGAAAGTTAAGTCCAGCGACATCAGTTTCAGGGCCCACTTCGCGATGCGCCCAGTCGCCTCCCGGTTGTGGATGACATCGCCGAGTGGAAAGGAAGTGATGACGGTGACCGAGTGACCCTGAAAGTAGTGTGCCAATTTCCTCGTGGTTATCAGAACACCATATAGCAGTTTTTGTACCTGAGGGTAGCGGATTTTGGCTCCTGCCAACACTTCGCTTACGAAGTAGATTGGCCTTTGGATTTTCTGGACTCGTCCTTGTTCTTCGCGCTCGACCACAAGAACCGTACTAACCACTTGGTGAGTGGATGAGACGTACAGTAGCAGGGGCTCCTGTGGTTGAGGTGATGCTAGGACGGACGGTTTGTGGGCTTCCGTAGTCCACTGGAAGTCGTCCGTTTTCTTCAGTAGCCTTAAAAAAAGGGCATGCGGCACTCGCTGAGTCGAGAGACGAATCGGCTTAGCGCCGCCATGCAGCCAGTGAGCTTCTGGACGTCTTTCTGGTTACTCGGGGGCTTCATCAGTCGGCTTCTTGTTTAGTTGCGCCGCATATTCTTCGGCGAATTGCTTGTAGATGAAGCAGTCCTTGGCCGCATGCTTGTGATTTGGGTGATGCGTGCACTGGGCGTTCATGATTGCGTCGTAAGCCGTGACTCGGGGGCGACGCTGGGAGTTGGATGTCGCAGCGACCAGATCCTCGGCCCGACGCTTGCGGTCCTTCTGGCCCTAGTTGTTGTCGTTGTTGCCATTGTCCTTCTTAGGATGCCGGCCGCCTCCCAACTGTTTGTCGTCTCTTCTATCAGGTCGGTCTTGTCGTGCCACTTTGATCGCGTCGCTGGACTTGGCGTAAGAGTTCGCGGTTTCGAACATCTGCTTCACCATCTTCGGTGGCTTGCGCCCAAACTTTCCGATCAACAGTTCATCACGGACTCCCTTTTGGAAGGCGGCGATGATGATGTCGTCGGTGATGTTGGGGATCTTGTTGCGCTTTTTGGAGAAGCACCGGATGTAGTCCTTCAATGGCTCATCCGGCTTCTGGACGACGTTGTAGAGGTCAAAGTGGGTCCCAGACCTTTCGAAAGTGCCTTGTAAGTTGGCGATGAAGTGGTCCCTTAGCTCGCTCCACGAGCCGATCGAGCCTCTTGGCAAGCTTGTGAGCCAATTCTTGTTTGAGTTAGCAAGGGCAACGGGCAGGTAATTGGCCATGGCCTTGTTGTCACCTCCTGCCGCACGGATGGCGAGGGTGTACACGGTTAGCCACGACTCGGGGTCGGTCTTCCCGTCGTACTTCTCGATTCCAGTCGGCTTGAAACCATTCGACCAATGCACTCGATGTAGGTCCCGAGTGAAAGTGGGTACTCCATCGTCATTACTGTCGGGCGATCCCCTTCGATCTTCCTAGGAGCGCTGATCCCGTTCTTGGTAGCGTTGGTCGAGCACCTCCCGTAGATCACTCGGCGGGGTCCTCGGCAAGCTACTTTCGTAATCGGAGCTGTTGTTGCGGCGGACCCGGTGGTGGACGGGTGGACGTCCGTGCCGCTTCTTGCGGGAGTCGGCCGATTGCTCCTGATTCTTGCGCGTGGTCTCGTGGCGAAGGTCTCTTGACCTAGTCGCCGTCCGATCTAGCTTAGGCCTCTTGTAATCCCTTGACTTCAGCGGCGGGAGTCGGCTTCTGTCGGGCGTTTCTGCCACGGACTCAGTTGGTCTTCGGGCTGAGGTGGAGGGAGGACCATTGGCCGTAGCCGCGACGATGGTCTTGATCTTGTCCAAGATTGGCGTTACGTCGGGTGGTGCCGTCTCGATCACGGTGTCCAGGAGTGTGAAGGCGGCGACAGCGTTCTGCTGCGGCATCTGAAAGATGTTGGTGTTGCGGACTCGCATTTGAAGTATGGCCTCTTGAGCGGATCGTCCGGCTGCCCTCAGATCCTGCTTTCTTCTGTCGGCTTCCTCCTTGCGCTTCTTCTCTTCTTCCGCCAGCTTGCGCTCTTGCTCAAGTCTAGCTCGTTCTTCTTCTGCGAGCCTACGGGCCATGGCTGAGTCGGTCTCGGCCACCTCAGTCATGAGGACGTCGAAGCACTTCGGCTCATAGTCCTTGTCGCAGTCGGAGTCGTTAGCTTCGTCCGAGGGGATGCCGTAAAGGTTGTCAAAGCCTGAGGAGCTGAGGTACTCGTCGAGCTCTGAGGATGAGCATGACCCGAACAGTTGGAGGATAACCATGACTTCCCTCGAGCCTGGGTTGCTTGGATCTGGATCGTTCCAGTCCGAGTCGTAGCTTGATGACGTGAACTCCTCCGAGTGGGTCGATCTCGACTCGGGGGAGAGGAGCTTGTAGTAGATCTCAGTGGCGTTTGGTAATCCAAACGGCGCCGAGAGGTTTTCTCCCGCGTAGATTGGTTCCGACGGGGACGTGAGGAAACAGCTATAGATCTTGGCGGCGTTCGGTAGCCCAAACGGCACCGAGTGGATTCCTTCGTCAGAGTGGATGGACTGCATCTTGGAACTCAAGATTTTGTCGCAGAATTTGGCGTTGTTTGGCAGCCCGGACGGCTGAGTGGGTTTCCCCTCCCGACTGGTTTGAATCCGAGTCGAAGGAGGAGAACTTGTTGAAGTCGTTGGCGGCGAAGTCGCCGATGCCTGAAGAATATCCCATCGCGCTTGCCGGCGAGATTGTCGAAGAAGTCTTGACGCGCGGGTCCCTACCTGGCGCGCCAACTGTCAAAACTCGATTTCGGCAATAGAATTTTGGGGGTGCAGTCAAGATCGCCAAGCACAATGGGTTAGATGGAAAACAAGGTTTAGACAGGTTCAGGCCCTCTGGTGAGGTAATACCCTACTCCTGTTTCGAGGATTCAATCCGCCGAGTGTTTATTGATCTCAAGATCTGTAACTCAGAAAACTCATATATCTCAAGGGACGCCCCTTACCCCCCTTATATAGTCTTGGGAGGCGGGCTTACAAGTCAAAAACCCTATCTTACTCTAAGTCGGTTTCCTCAATCTTACCAAACCATGACTATGAGCCGTTGCCTTATCTAATCGGCAACGTAACACCCAAGTCATAGTTGGTTTACATAATTGGAAGGCGTAACCTATCCCTATCTCCAGTCGGATAAGCTTGCCATGTGGATATCCGATTGCCACAATCTCCACAGAACCCTTGGGTCTTATTTATACCCAGGTACAACGACATCCGTGTAGGACACGGTTTCTACCTTATCTACTATTTATAGTACGACAATATTTTGGGATGTAGTCCCATGCCATGTTACAAAAGGAATATCTATACAACTTCCTAATTTACAGATACAATTGCCGTTATATGACCTTATCCATAGATGGCAATATCTTTAACGCACAATTTGGAGACCGAATCCAACGCTTTATCTTCAAGTTTCCTCTTCGGAACTGGCTCCACTTTTATCTTCACGTGGTCTCGGCTATCGGCTATCCTAGTCTAATTCGGACTCAGCCGACTGGCTCCATAGCCGACTCGGACTTAGCCGATGAAGCCTCTGTTTCCCCTCCGATCGCTTCTCCTCCGATTTCACTTCAATCTCGGCTCTAAACCCGGGGATTTGGTTACCAAATTTGGTCGTTAACACATGCCCCCCAAGTCCGTGATATGATAGTTCTCTAATAGCAAACATTGAACCAAATAAATCTACATAGTTCTTAAGGCGACTTAATAGGTCGATTAGATGCAGCATTAAGTACCAAAAGAATTATGAGATCTATGTAGGCTAATGAGAACTCTTCGAGATGGTAGATACGCCATATAACCTAGGTCAACCTCTGGATCTAGCTCTGTCGGCTGCTATCTTCAACGAGATATTAGCCGATCGCGAGATAGATCTAGACATTGATCTAGATTATATGTCGCATATGATAAATTAAGCAGTTTGCAACATCAGAATCAGAGTATCATAATGATGGAAGCACTGGCCCCGACACCACAAGCCGCTTGTAACAAGAAATTACCTTTCCTGGAGATCGAATTAGATGCAGCCCGAGGTCAAAGCAAGAACTCATCAAGAAAAATGTAAAACAAAAAGGTTGGCGATGCGCCGAGATTGTATTGATGTGTGTTGATATGTTTTACAAAGTCTCGGGTCATATTTATACCTGAACATACAATGAATCCGTGACGGACATGATTCCTATTACAGATTAAATCTCTGAACAAACCGACATTATCACGAAAGGAAACTATACAAGATATCATAACTTAAAAGATACAATTGTCGTTGCAGGACCTTATCCGTAGATGGCAATATCTTTAACACACTTTGAAAACCGAATCCAATACTTATCTCTTAAGCTTTCCTTCCGGGACTGGCTTTTCCTTTGGTCTTCAATCGGAATCGGCTATCGGCTATTATGCTCCGACTCGGACTCAGCCGACTGGCTCCGTAGCCAATTCGGACTCAGCCTATACAATCTCTTTCGTAGATTGCGCGTTCCTTCAATTTCGCTCCAATCTCTGCTCCAAACTCAGGGATTTGGTTACCAAATTCGGTCGTTAACGGGTCATAAGGTCCTTAACAGAGAAATCAAATTTATGAAACTCAATGGAACATTTATTTTTGCGGGTAAACTGATGAACTGAAAGCAAATTATGAACTAAGGAATGGGCGAGAAGGATATTTTTGAGTGCAAATTTGGTGGTTCCTGGGAATGAAGTGCCACGATAAATAATGGAGATAGTTTGACCATTTCCAACAGTAATACAAGTGTGGGACTTAGGCAAGCGAGTCATGAGGATACTGTCAGTGGAGGACATATGAGATGTCGCTCCGGTGTCCAAAACCTAGTGTGTGCCAAAAGCGTGTTGATGAGAAAATTTCCCACGCATTGGCCAAAGAGATTTGTTTTACTCTAGTGCAGGTCCAAAGTATTGATTCGAGGTTCGTAGGCGTGGCAGTTGGTTTGTTCTTGCAACCAACAAGAAACTAAAAAAAGAAAACAAAGTTAGATTGATAGCCGATCGGCTAGTGGCCGACGACGTATCCCTTTAGTGTTGTGCCGATGCAACTTGCACCGAATCGACAGCAACTAGATTCGTCCAATCGGCTGTAGATGTTAACGGAATACAATCCAAATCTTAAAACATATTTAAATCAAGTGACTGGGATAGATCGGTAGTATACCGAGACAGTATAAATTATTTAAATCTAAAAATATCATAAGGCAAGGATTATACATGTTTACAGCATAGCCGAAGAGATAAATCTAATATGTATCAGCTAATACTCCGATACTGTTGTATACAAAGATATCATAACAAACTTAATACATTAAACAAGAAGCAATCAAATATTAAGATGCCTTAACAGATTGATAATAAGCTTAACATATTTAATATAATGAGATCTTAATATAAAGGACAGATTTAACATATCAAGCAAAACCTACAAGACGGGTAAATTAGGTAAGATCGGCTTAAACCCCAATACTATCTCTAATAGAAATCATAAAACAAATTAGATCTTTATGATTCTAAAGGCCACTTACCAGATCGAACCTAACCGATGCAGCATTAAGTACCAAAAAGAAGCATAAGATCTAAATTAGCTTAATGATAGCCTTTCAAGATGGTAGATATACTATATAATCTAGATTAACGTTGAAATCTAAACCTATCAACTATCATCTAGCAGTTAACGCTAACCGATTAGGGTTTAGACTGCAATATCGATCTAAATTATATAGCATATATGATAACCGTGCAGATTGTGATAACAAGACTAGAGTATCATGACGATGAAAGCACTAATCCTGAGAACGCAAGCCGCTTCTAACAAGAGTTACCTCTCATCGGAGATCGAAGCCCGATGCAGCCCAACTTGAAGCAAGAACTTGTTGAGATTAAACTAAACGGAAAAGGTGGCGAAGCGTCGAAATTGTATTGATCAAGTGTTGATTCCTAATTACAAGGTCTTGGGTCATATTTATACCCATTACAAAACACAGTCCTTATCGGACACGACTCTTATCTCTAATACTATTTAAATTACGACAATTGCCTAAAACAGACTCTTGCTGACTTTTTTTACAAGAAAACCATACAAAATATCCTAATTAATAGATACAATTGTCTTTTCAGGTCTTTATCCATGTATGGCAACATCCATGAAGCACTTGAAACCGAATCTAATAATGATTCCAATGTCTTCTCCTCGAGATTGGTCCACCAGATACTCTTATCGAAATCGGCTGCATCGACTATCCTTGTCCGATTCGGTATCAGCCGACAGTTACCTTAGCCGATTCGATTACCAGCCGGCGAAACCCTTAGCCGATTAGGTCTGCACTTCATGCACATTGCGTCCTCAGAAGAACTCGATTCTCTCCAAATTGGATTTGGCTTTAGATCCAAACCTGATAATTTGTTTACCAAATTTGGTCATTAACACATGCCCCCAAGTCCGCTATATTGTTAATGTTGCGGATTTACCGAATCTTATCTTGGAGAGATTTTAGGGCTTTTCCGTTTCACCGTCACCACGTTCCTTTAAGTAACAGCCACCGCCTCAGAGTTTCTCACGCCATCACTTTTACCTCTGTCGCCTCAGCTCATAACAATTCTAATCTGCACCGACGATCTCCTCGGCGTTCTCAACGAACTCGCAGGCGTCCTTCGCACGGTGACGAATTCGTCCTTAACGATGTCGACTTCGACCACCCCGTCCACGGCACCGTCGGCCGAATTTCTAGAGGTAAGATCCATCGATTTTAGCTTCTCTTTTTTCCGCAATCTGGCATTTGCCCTTTGTAATTTGCCTCCCTTTTTTTCTTGTTCATTGTAGCACCTCACCCACCGAATTGCAATCCCCTCTCTCATTCATACCAATTGCTATTTTCTTGGCCCAATCAGCAACGAGGACCCAACCGAAGTGATAAATGCTGAAACCAACAAGATTCCTTATAGGTTAGCGAACCCTAGCCTAACCCACTAGATTGGGACCTTCAAATCATGGCCTTCAACGGACAAGCCTTGGCCAGCTTGGTATGCTAGGATATCGGCTAGCAAGTATGCTCAGTGGGAAGAGCTAGGGACAGCGCAGTGCTTGACCCTTACATTAGCCGATATGCCTAAAGACGAACCCCTGTTGTTGGCTGCAAGTTATTACTGGTCAAACACTTTCAATGCCTTCTTGTTTCAGCAAGGACCAATGACACCAACTCTGATAGATGTGACCATGATCACTGGCCTGGATATCACTACATCGGTCAATCCTGTCCGACTCAACACCAAGTGCCAATATTTTTTCAAAACTAGGGCTATCGGAGGCTAGAACGGATTTATAAACCAGAATATGGGAACCAACTCTGTAAGCCCTAGAGAGCATGTAGCCTTCCTGATGATGTGGCTGAAAAAGTTTGTATTCTGTGGCTCAAGTTGCGGCCCCACTTCAAACTGGCAGCACATAGCTGAAGCCCTTGTAGAAAAACAATCAGTCCCCTTGGGCAAGTATCTGTTGGGCTACGTATATCAAATGATGAACGCAGCATCAGCTAAGATTGCCACTAATTCGGCTATAAGCACTGGTGGCCCATGGTGGGTCCTGCAACTATGGTTGATTCTCCATACCCAAAAGGTTGCTGGGAGGCCTGAGCTAGCGAAAGCCGAATTTCTAAGGACACAGCCGATTACCAATGAGAATGGCGAAGAAGTTACCATGCGCCGATGCATGTCATATGGGGAAGCCGCTACCTCCTACTCTGGCTCCAAAATATCGCTGAGCTCCTTGTCGATTGGTTCATCAACTTATATGATGGATTTCCCAAAAATACTAGAATCTGGTTCCCTTATGCAGACTATGAGGAGTTTGAACTTCCTCATGACTTCAGATTCAATGAAATCAACTCCGAGAGATATGAAAAATCAAGGGAAGTCTTCTCAGTTGCAATCTTCCCATGTATCCTTCCAGTCGGCATCCATCAGGGCAGGAATATCCCACTACCTTATGAATTCTATCACCCAATGTCAGCTGCTAGACAAATGGAAATGGGCCAGCTGTCGATTGGATTGTACTTTGTTGACAAGATTGAAACCAGAGGGGAAATCAGCTTAGGCCTCATGATGGATAGGTGTTGATGAGAAAATTTCCCACGCACTGGCCTGAGAGATCTGCTTAACTCTAGAGCAGGTCCAAATTATTAATTTGAGGTTCGTAGGCGTGCCAGTTGATTTGATCCTGCAATCAACAAGAAACAATGGAAAATATTAGCTTGCAAATGATAGCCGATCAGTTGGTGGCCGATGACGTATCGTCTAGGGTTAAGCTGACGCGGTGTGCACTGAATCAGCAACAGTTAGATTCGTCCGATCGGCTACAGATGTTAACAGAATACATTCTAAGTCTTAAAGCATATTTAGACCAAATGACTCGGATAGATCGGTAGTATACCGCGATAGTATAAATCACTTAGATCTAAAAATACCGTAAGGCAAAGATTATATTTGTTCACAACATAGCCGAAGAGATTAATCTAGCATGTATCGGCTAGTACTTCGACACTGCTTTATACTAAGATATCACTGCTAGCCAAATATATTAAACATGGACCGATCATATACTAAGATAATGTAACAGATCGATTACAAGCTTAATATATTTAATTATAGGGAGATCTTAATATAAAGGGTAGCTTTAACATATCAAGTAAATATAAAACATACAAGACAGTTAAAACAGATAAGATCGGCTGAAACTCCGATACTATCTCTAATAATGAATCATAAAACAAGATAGATCTGTTATGATTCTAAAGGCGACTTAATAGATCGAACTTAACCGATGCAGCATTAAGTACCAAAAGAAGCATAGGATCTATGCGAGACTATGAACATCTTTCAAGATGGTAGATATACTATATAATCTAGATTAACATTGAAATCTAAAACCTATCGGCTATCATCTAGTGATTAATGCTAGCGGATTAGGGTTTAGACCACAACATCGATCTAAATTATATAACATATATGATAACTATGCAGATTACGAAAACATAATTAGAGTATCATGATGATGAAAGCATTAATCCCGATAATGCAAGCCGTTGTGACAAGAATTACCTTTTCGTGGAGATCAAACGATGTAGCCCCACTAGAAGCAAAAACTTGTCGAAACTATTAAAGAAAAAGGGTGGCGATACACCGAAGTTGTATTAATTGTGTGATTGATTGATTACATAGTCTCGGGTCATATTTATACCCAATTACAAACAGAGTCCTTGTAGGACACGACTCTTATCTCTAACTACTATTTAAAATATGACAAATATATGGGACAGAGTCCCCCTGTCGTGATTCTCAAGGAAACTATACAAAATATTCTAAATTAAAGATACAGTTGTCTTTTCAGGACTTTATCCGTAGATGGCAATATCTATGAAGCACTGGAAACCGAATCCAATAATGATCTTCACGCTTTCACACCGGAATTGGTCACATTTGTTATCCCAATTGGAATCGGCTATGCCGGATATCCTCATCCAACTCGGTCTCAGCCGATTGACCCCTCAGCTGATTCAAACTTAGCCGATGCACACTCTGTTTTCGGGAATCACGCACTCCAATTTCGCTTCGATTGTAGCTTCAAACCAGGGATTTGGCTTACCTAATTTGGTCGTTAACACATGCCCCCCAAGTCCGCGATATTGATAATGTTGCGGATTTTGCTCGATTCTATCCTTCGAGGAAACCTAGAGCATTTCCGTTTCGACCTTTATCGCACCTCTTTAAATAACGCCCAAGTGCACCGAAAAACTTATGTTGTTACTTGCGCACTCAACACCCTTAGCCAGAAAATTCCCAAAATCTCTCCGGCGATCTCCTCAGAGCTCCCAACAAGTTTGCAGCGACTTTTCCTTTCGGCGACGAGCTCGTCCCCTTCAATGGCATCCTCATCTAACCCTTCCAACGCTCCATCGGCCGAGTTCGCTGAGGTAAGTCCTATCGGTTGAATCCCTTTTTTTTCGCTCATAGCCGTAGATTCGCGTTCTCGGCTTCTGAAACTTATTTTTCTTCCCCCTTCTCATTGTAGCATCTCGCTCACCAAATCGCTATCCCTAGCTTAACTCACGATGACCGATATTTCCTGGGCCCAATCGGCAATATGGATCCAACTGAGATTATCAACGCCGAAACCAATAGGATGCCCTATAGGATTTCAAACCCTAGTACGACACACTGGAATGGAACTTTCAAGTCCTGGCCCTCAACGGATAAATCTTGGCCAGCTTGGTACCAAAGGATGGTTGCCAGCAAGCAAACCCATTGGGAGGAAGTCGGCATAGCTCAATGCTTAGCTCTTACCATAGGCGATCAACCCAAAGATGACCCCCTCATGTCAGCTGCCACATATTTCTGGAACACCACCTTTAACGCTTTCTTCTTCCAGCAAGGACCCATGACTCCCACCTTGGCTGATGTGTTTATGATAACTGGCCTAGATATAATGTCATCGGCTAACCCCAATTGATTTGACGCCAAGTGCCAGTACTCTTTCAAGACCAAGGCCATTGGAGGTTGGAATGGTTTTATAAACCAGAACATGGGCACTGAATCGTAAGCCTCAGAGAACATGATGCCTTCTTAATGATGTGGCTCGAGAAATTCATCTTCTGTGGTTCTATCTGCGGCCCCATAGCTAACTATCAACACATAGCCGAAGCCTTGGTGTCGAAGGAAAAAAATTCCTTTAGGGAAATTTTTGCTAGGCTATCTGTACCAAACCCTCAACCATAGCCGGCTAAGATCGCTTCCAATTCAGTCATAGGAACTGGGGGTCCCTGGTGGTTTCTGCAATTGTGGCTGGTCCTCTTGACACAAAAAATCACTGGCAGACCTGCTGTGGGCGATGTCGAATTTCCAAGAGTAGAGCCGATTGAAGACGAAGACAGCGAGGAAATAACCACACGCAGGTGCATGTCTTTTGGAGAAGCCGCCGCTGTCCATCCCGGCTCCAAGTTATCAAGTCAGCTCTTAGCCGATTGGTTCACCGACTTTTACGATGGTTTTTCCAAGAACAATCGGACCTGGTTCTTTTATTCCAATTGCCCAGAGTTTGAACTCCCCCTAGATCTCAACTTTGATGAACTCAATTCTGAGGAATTTGAAAAAACAAGAGATATTTTCACCATAGCCATTACCCCTTGTATCTTACCAATCAACATCTACCAAGGCAGAAACGTCTCCAAGTCCTACGAATTCTATTACCCATCATCGGCTGCCAGACAAATGGGACTAGGACAACTGCCGATTGGATTATATTTCTCAGACAAAATCCAAACAAGAGGAGAGATTACTTCAAGGATAATGATGAATCGATTGATGAACATGGAGGGCCCCCCTCTTGGCAGTATAGGGGTTTTGGAGCTGGCACTAAAAAGGAGCTCAGCTTTTGACAGATGGTGGGCTGAAATCAAAAGACATATCTTCCATCAACCATCTTTGATGTATCTGACCACACTCCTTCCGGACTTGATCCCTAATGTCATCGACTAACGTCCACTTAATACTTAATTATTGTTCTTCCCTTTTTGCAGACAACCGATTCCTCCCCCCTCACGAAAGCAACTCAAGGATTGAGATCCACTATGCCTCAGGGCGGATTCCAAGCGGAGGACTTGCTTCATCAATCATTGGCTTCAACGTGCCAAACGTGACAACACTTTTGCACGGTCAAACCCGTGAGGCGTTATCAAGGAAAAAGAGGCCAAAACCATCGGTTGTTGGTCCATCGGCCGCCCCTAAAAACAAGCCAAAGAAACAGAAAACTGCTTGACCAGCCGATGATTTGCCTTCCTTAGATCCAATCTTGGAGGAGGAACAAGAAATCATGGAGGAGGAAATTGATCAAGCCATTGAAGAAGTTGCAGCTGAATCCAGCCACTCAAGCAAGTATGCATAAACACCATCGGCTCATGATCAAGCTCAACAAACACCATCTCCTCCCCTGTGTCCTGCTCGCCCTCAACCAGTACGTATCTTTCCTTTCTTGAAGTTTTGGTAATTTAAATTTTCTTGAAGTCTCTTCGTTCTTAACCAAAATCCTTTGCTTGCAGCACAGAAGACTAGCTCATCGACAACCACACCCTGCTTCACCAGTAAACTCGAAACTCTATCTCTCCTCTTTTTGTCAACTTACCGATTTCAACTAACACTTGTTTATGTAGCCCCTCATTCTTGATCGGCTACCCCCCATGCATCAAGCGAGCGCACGCCATCGGCTAGGGGTAGCCATCACGTCAAAGAATAAGAACCGGCACCGGCTCCCACTATTAAGGTAAAACATCCCCTTAAGAGCAAATCGGCTATTTAATTCTCTTAATACTTAAACAATCGTGAATCATGTGTTGCAGGCTTTAGCCAACATGTTCTTGTTCGACATAAGGGAGTTTATTGGCGAAGAAGAAGAGACCACTAGCCAGGCCCAAGCTCCTATAGCTGATGAACTTAAAGAAAAACTTTTGGACATCGCCCGTCGGCTAGACAGCTCAATAGATTACTTGGTCACCGACTGTGGATTGATCAAGGCCAGATTTGAAGAAATTGTGGGACAGCTGCCAGACGATGTAGTCGATATCGTCTCCCAAGTTGCCTATCTTGACCTGCATCGGCACAAACTGGAAAGGGCAAGGCAAAGGATGGCTGCTAGGCAGGAGAGGGCTAGCCTTGAAAAGATGATTGAGACCAATTGGTTGAGCGTCATTGCCGAAAAGGCCAAGTTAGACAAGCTAATTGCTGGACTATCGGCCACTCAATCCAACATTGATCAGTTGAAGCAACGAAAAGCTAAGCTCACTGCCGAGATGGAAAAATGTGACTCTGAGCTAGCTGCCGAAGAACAAAAGTTAGCCAATCTCCCAAAAGTCATTGAAGAACAAAGGGCCAAGTTAACATCTTCGATAAAATACTTGGGAGATCTGAGCAAATCAGTGAAATCAGTTCCAGGAACTGATGCAGCCGATGCCGAGACAATTGATAAAATCGAACAGATCAGGCAACGAGCGATATCAGCCATCAACAACCTAATCGGCAACTGAGCCGACATTTGTAATAGGGCTGCGTTTTGTAACTTCAAACACTCTTGTAGTGTATTCTTTTGTAATCGGCAAACCTTAATTTCAGATCATGTAATATATTCTACCGATTTTTGGAATCTGCATTGTCCTAAAAAATTTTCAAAGTCCACAATAATTTTGACATCCACTTGATTCTGAGTCCACAATAATTGTTGGGCTGCTTGATTCTGACTTTGTATATGTATATGACCGAATCATTGACAAAATTATGGCACGAGGTCAACACACGAAATCGGCCACAATGTATGTGTTAAATCATAACCGATTATTGTAAGGAGTAAATGACTAAGGGCGATATAATTTATATCTGCCATCATACATCAGCAGCGCACAACCGATTATGATAATAATGAAATGACTAAGGGCGATATAATTTATATCGGCCATCTAAAGGTGATGTAAACACATCGGCTACCATGTATCGGCTCAATACAGCCGAATCATGAGTTGATCCATACACTGGGATAATATTTCTTTAAATATTTTTCGTTCAGAGCCCTTCCAGACACCTCTCCATCCAATCCTTCTAGAATGTAGGCCCCCTTGGAAACACATTTGTGGATCTTGAAGGGCCCTTCCCAGTTAGGTGACCACTTGCCGAATTTATTATCTCTTGTACCAATCGGCAAAATTAACTTTTAGACTAACTCGCCTTCTGAAAATGATTTGGGCACAACTTTCTTGTTATAATGACGAGCAACCCTTTCTTTGTCCTTGGTCACCTTCTCCAAAGCACGCATTCTGGATAAAACCAAGTCTTTCGATTCATCCTCCATTAGGCTGTGATAATCATCGGCTGTCAACTCGTCTTGCAATTGAATCCTTTGTGAGCCGATGACACTTTCTCATGGCAATACGACTTCATGCCCATATACCAATTTGTAAGGAGGCACTTGGATTGATCCATGGCAAGCCATCCGATAAGATCACAATGATTCGGTCAATCGGCTATGCCACTGCTTTGGATATTCAAAGATCTTCCTCTTTATCAACTTAATCAAACTTTTGTTGGATGTTTCTGCTTGTCCATTAGCTTGTGCATAATATGGTGAAGAATTTAACAGCTTAATCCCCATGCTTTCTGTAAACTGGACAAACTCATTTGAGACAAAGATAGACCTTTGATCGGTTGTAATTGTCTGAGGTACGCCAAATCGGTAAATAATGTGTTCTTTGACAAACTCGATTCGTCTCCAAAATCAACTTTTTTCAAGGAAATTGATTCCACCCACTTTGTAAAATAATCGGTTGCCACCAATATGAACATGTGTCCTTTAATCGAGGGTGGATTAATTTGGCCGATCATATCAATTCCCCATCCTCTAAACGGCCAAGGCTTGATAATAGGGTTCATAGACGATGCTGGTGCTCATTGGATCTCTCCAAATTTCTGACAATCTTGGCGTCCCTTGTAATATTTGAAACAATCTTCCAGCATCGTCGGCCAAAAATACCCGGCTCTTTGAAGTAACCATTTCATCTTATGAGCCGATTGATGAGTACCACAAATGTCTTCATGCACTTCTCCCATTACAAATTTTGCTTGATCGGCACTCAAAAATTTGAGTAGCACTCCATCAATCATCCGATAGTAGAGATCATCGTCGAGCAAAACATATCTCAAAGCCTTGTAACGCAATTTCCTTAAAGCCAATTAGGAAGGGTTCTTCGAATAATTGAAAACTTCATATCTCCAATCATCGGCTGTGATTGCTGCAACTTCAACTCCCACATCTTTGGTCATCGGCTTGTAGCCTGAAGCCCCTTGAGCCAAATCATTTGCCTCAGCATTCTGCTCCCGAGGGATATGTTTGAATGTTACTAGCCGAAAACCATTTATCAATTCTTGGCACTTTTGATTGTAGACCATCAACGAGTCGTCCTTGCATTCGTATTCTCCTGCTAACTGGCTGATGACCAACAAGGAGTCGCCCATGATCTCTACAGCATCGGCTTAAACCTCTTTCAAAAGTTGTAAACCCTTGAGGACTACTTCGTATTCAGCTTGATTGTTTGTAGCGTAAGGCATAATAGTATAAGCAAATTCAAAACTTGCCCCCTGGGTGATATGATAACCAAGCCGATGCCACAGCCATGAGTGCAGATTGATCCATCAAAAAACAATGTCCAAGGCACCATGTCAACTGAGCCGATTGAACCATCTAGGTGCTCGACGATGAAATCGGCTATATCCTATCCCTTGACTGCCTTGGGTGTCTGATACCTTAGATCAAATTCTGTCAAGGAAAAAAATCCACTTCCCAACTCGTTGTTTCAAAACTGGAGCCGATAGCATGTATTTAACTACGTCGGCTTTGCAAATAATTGTGCACTCATTGGATAATAAATAATGCCTCAACTTTGTACAAGAGAAATATAACCACAAGCATAACTTTTCCACGGGAGAGTACCTTGTTTCTGCATCCAAAAGTCTTCTGCTGAGATAAAATATTGCTCTTTCCTTGCCTTCGAACTCCTGGATTAAAACTGAGCCGATTGATTTTTCATCGGCTGACAAATACAACTTAAAAGGTACTCTCTTCTGTGGAGGGATCAATACTGGAGGGGAGCTAAAATAATTAGTGATGTTATCCAAAGCTTGCTGCTACTCTGCCCCCCAAGTAAACTTTTGATCAGCTTTTAGCCTTAACAAAGGTGTGAAGGGCTCCATCTTCTGAGATAAATTAGCAATGAAACGTCTGATGAAGTTTACCTTGCCAATCAGAGATTGTAGCTGCCTCTTGTCCTGTGGAGGTTGAATACTCTTGATTGCATTAGCACTTCTTTGTGTCACCTCAATCCCCCTCTCATGAACAAGAAAACCAAGAAATTGCCCAGCCGACACACCGAAGGCGCATTTGGTAGGATTCATTTTGAAGCCATATTTCTTCGTTCTTTCCAATACTTCCCTTAAATCGGCTATGTGGTCTTCAACTTCTTTTGATTTGACAACCACATCATCAATGTAGATTTCCACCAAGAAGCTGATCAAATCGTGAAAAATATAGTTCATGGCTCTCTGATAAGTAGCCCCAGCATTTTTTAAGCCGAACGTCATGATAACCCATTCATATAGGCTGATTGCACCAGGACACCTAAAAACAGTCTTATGAATGTCTTCTTTAGCCACAAAAATTTGATTATATCCAGCGTTGCCATCCATAAATTTATGATTTTATGCCCTAAAGCTGCATCAACCAATAAATCGGCAATTGGCATGGGGTACTTGTCCTTGGGGGGTGGCTTTATTCAAGTCACGAAAATCGATGCACACTCTAAGCATGCCGTTCTTCTTGATTACTGGGACTATGTTTGACACCCACTCGGCGTATTGACATGGCCGAATAAAGCCAACATCATACAGCCGAGTAATTTTGGCCTTAATCGAATCATACATATCGGCTTTAAACCTCCTGGGAGGTTGTTTGTATTGCCAATATCCTGGCTTAATAGGGAGTCGATGTTCCACAATCGATCGGCTAAGACCTGGCATCTCAAAATACTCCAAGCAAAACAATCTTTATATTCCTTTAATAAATCAATCAGCTTGGTTCTAAAATGAGAAGACAAGTTTTTACTAATGTATGTCGGCCTAGGCGTATCTCCTGGACCTATATCAACTTCTTCGAGCTCATCAGCCGACATAAACCCTTGTCCTAGCTTGCCATCGATATCGTCCACGGTGTCCTTGGTGTAGACGCTTGAGCCCTCCACGACGCCCTCAAAGTAATAATTGAGGCTCCTCGTCTCCAATTGGTTGTATAGTAGAATCGGACACCTTTAGAAAATCAGCCTCCCAAACTTTGCCGGACAAGCAATCGATCATGTCAATCTCCCAAAGCGTTAAATCGGTATCGACCACATTTACTGACCTGTCGGCTGGGACGATTTCAATCTTGTTGCCTCGCCATTGGATCAAGCTCTCGTGCATGGTGGAAGGGATGCATCAATTGGCATGGATCCAATCCCTCCCAGCAGCAGGCTATATGACCCCTTCCCATCGATGACAAAAAAGGCGGTAGGCAAGTCTTACTACCGATGGTCAGCTCAACATTAAGAACCCCTTTGGTCTCTGATGGGCTCCTGCCAAAATCTTTGAGGACCATGTTCATCTTTATGAGATCGTCGGCACCCTTGCCCAGCTTTCTAAAAGTAGCATACGGCATCAGATTGATGGTGGCTCCCCCAACAACCAGCATTTTTGACATTGGCCTTCCGTTGGCAAATCATTTGACGTAAAGAGGCTTGAGATGCCGATGTCCGGTCCCTTCTGGCTTTTCAAAAATTGCTTGCTCCGGGGACAACACAAGTTTAGCCGATGACTCCTCTACGATGTCTGCATCGGCTTGGGCCGCTTCAAATTCGGCTCGTAACACAAAAACCATATTAATCGATGTAGTGGCCACGGCCTTTCCCTTGGCCTTTCTTTTTGCCTGGTCGGTTTGGACTTCATCGGCTGCAACGACATTGTTCTTTACGCGCCATTGCTTCCTTGGGCACTCTTGTTCCTTCTTCTTTTTTAGCCGATAGTCAATTTCAGCTTGGACCGCTTTTAGCCGACCCTCGCTCTTTAGCCGTTGCACTTTCCGCTTCTGGGTCTTCGTAAAAGTGTCGGAGGGACACCATTGCGGGTTGGCAGCTTGTTCTTCATCATCCTCAAAGTTCTCCTGAAAGATATCTTCATGGATTGGACCCAATCTTTGATGCACAAGATGTTTCTTTTGACTCGGCCGATCCTTCCTGGGCGACAATCGCCTGGAGCTCTCAGCATGCTCACCTTCGTAACCACCGCAGGCTGGACAGTCTTGCAGTGATGGCAGTCTCATCCCCTGATTCCAACAAAACCTAAAGAATTCACACCTCCAATGGGGGTCGAAGCAATCATGTCTCCGATGGTAAGCCTCTTTCTGCCGATCATGTTTTCTTGGATGCACTTTGTATACTATGCCTGTCTCCCTCTCTTCATATTTCTTCATGAATTTGACTAAGCTATCCATTTCTCGGGGATGATGATCGGCTGATCGCCGGCTGGCATAAACCATGTTAACGGGAAAAGGATTCCCATCAATCTTCATCGGCTTTTTTGGATCTTCAAATTTGATTTTCCCAGCTTCTATAGCCGACTGGATTTGTTGGCGAAACACCTTACAGTCGTTTGTACTATGGGAACCGGCGTTATTCCACTTGCAATATTTTCTCTTCTTCAACTCCTCGGCTGATGGGATAACGTGATTGGCCGGAAGTTGGATTTGTTTTTCCTGAAGCAGCAGATCGAATATTTTATTGGCTTTGGTGATGTCGAAATCATACTTCTCCTCTTTAGCCAAATTCTTCACCCATTGGCAAGTTATGGTCCTTGTTCCTGGCCCATTCTGCTGCTGCCACCTCGGTTTCGCTGTCGGTTGAATCGGAGTAGGAAGCGTAAGCAACGTGGCTAACCTTCTTAAAGGCTTTCTTGGCCTCCTGGAAACGTTGTTCATGGGCAGTGATCTTCTGTGCCAAGTGTGCCAAGCTTCCAAAATCTTGAGCCAAAAATCTCTCCTTGATGGGTGTTAGCAAACCCTGGAAGGCAAGATCGGCTAGCTGGGAATCGGATAGCACCAGGTTGTAGCATCGGTTCCTCATGTCTCTAAATCTTTGAATATAGTCTTAGACTGACTCGTCATGCTTCTACCTGATGGTTGTTAAATCAGACAGCTTCATCTCATGGATGCCGATGTAGAAGTACTGATGAAACTGCTTCTCCAAATCAGCCCAACTCTGTATAGAATTGTATGGGAGCGAAGAAAACCAGGTAAAAACAGATCCAGCGAGTGAGAGGGGAAAAAGCCAAACCTTCAGGGCATCCGTAGCCGATGCCTCTCCGCACTGGGCTAAAAATCGGCTAACATGCTCATATAATGATACCGAGACACATTGCCCATGTCCTTGGGTTTGAGGCCGAATTGCTCTCTCATCATGTCGGCTATCAAGTCCACCCTAGGCTTGTTTTGTTGAGGCATCTCATGCGCTTGTTGCTGCATCGGCTCGTATTGATCAAAGTGGAGTGGTCCTTGCCGATGCTACATCCGAGGCGATTAGGCTGATAGCGCTGATTAAAATTGCCTCCTGGATAATGCTGGGGAGATTGGTGCACTATGGGAGGCTATTGATCCTGAAGAGGCTGCGAGCCGATAGGATGTTGAGGGAAGCTTGATGGATAGGATCCTATCGGCACCTTGGGCAGAACAGGTGGCTGATCCGCGCTGAACATAGCCGCAATCTGTTCTTGGGACATCTGAGGGATCTCATGGCCCACATGCTGAGCTTGTGGCCTTATCAGGACCCTGGGTTGGAAGTCCGTCGGCTTTGATGCCGATGGTGGCGCGAACGGCTTGAGGGGAACCGATCCTGGCGCGATCGGCTGTTCTGGAGGAACTCCTGAAGTAGTTGGCAACCCATATGTTGCCAGGGCCCTGTACTGAGGAAATTTACCCTTAGGGAGAAATACTGGTCCCCTGGCTTGGTGTTCGGCTATCCTGGAGTCGACAACTATACTAATCATGTTGTTGAGGGTGTTGACTAGTATCCCAGATTGGTTGATCAAAGCATGATGGACCACATAGTCGATCCTGTCTTGGAGATTGTTGAGCTCGGGCCCATCCTCCTGATTGATTTCTTGAGGCTTTTTGCCCTTGCCAGAGCTAGGTTCGGGCTCGTCATCGGCTAGCAGTTTTACTTTGTACCTCTGGACCGAGTTTGTGTAAAAGAGTGCAGATACTAGCTCTATAGTTCGTTCATTATCTCTTCAAGCTCGGCCTTTTGCTCTGGCGTTAACTTATCCATGGTGATCAGAATGATGTTTTCCGGATCAACATTGGAGGTCTTGATGTCTACCATGGCGTCTGTCTTGTGATTTGAGCCTCACCAGGCGTGCCAAAAGCGTGTTGATGAGAAAATTTCCCACCCACTCGCCTGAGAGATCTGCTTAACTCTAGTGCAGGTCAAAATTATTAATTCGAGGTTCATAGGCGTGCCAATTGATTTGATCCTACAATCAACAAGAAACAATGGAAAATATTAGCTTGCAAACGATAGCCGATCGGCTGGTGGCCGATGACGTATCGTCTAGGGTTAAGCCGACGCGGTGTGCACTGAATCGACAGCAGTTAGATTTGTCCAATTGGCTGCAGATGTTAACAGAATACAATCCAAGTCTTAAAGCATATTTAGACCAAATGACTGGGATAGATCGGTAGTATATCGAGACAGTATAAATCACTTAGATCTAAAAATACCGTAAGACGAGGATTATATTTGTTCACAGCATAGCCGAAGAGATTAATCTAGCACGTATCGGCTAGTACTTCGACACTGCTTTATACTAAGATATCACTGCTAGCCAAATATATTAAACAAGGACCGATCATATACTAAGATAATGTAACAGATCGATTACAAGCTTAATATATTTAATTATAGGGAGATCTTAATATAAAGGGCAGCTTTAACATATCAAGTAAATATAAAACATACAAGACAGTTAAAACAGATAAGATCAGCTGAAACTCCGATACTATCTCTAATAATGATCATAAAACAAGATAGATCTGTTATGATTCTAAAGGCGACTTAATAGATCGAACTTAACCGATGCAACATTAAGTACCAAAAGAAGCATAAGATCTATGCGAGCCTATGAACATCTTTCAAGATGGTAGATATACTATATAATCTAGATTAACATTGAAATCTAAACCTACCGGCTATCATCTAGCGATTAATGCTAGCCGATTAGGGTTTAGACCACAACATTGATCTAAATTATATAGCATATATGATAACTATGCAGATTACAAAAACATGATTAGAGTATCATGATGATGGAAACACTAATATCTCTAACTACTATTTAAAATACGACAAATATCTGGGACAGAGTCCCCCTGTTGTGATTCTCAAGGAAACTATACAAAATATTCTAAATTAAAGATACAATTGCCTTTTCAGGACTTTATCCGTAGATGGCAATATCTATGAAGCACTGGAAACCGAATCCAATAATGATCTTCACGCTTTCGCACCGGAATTGGTCACATTTGTTATCCCAATCGAAATCGGCTATGCCGGATATCCTCATCCGACGCGGTCTCCCAATTGACCCCTTAGCCGATTCAAACTCAGCCGACGCGCACTGTTTCTAGGAATCACGCACTCCAATTTCGCTGATTGTAGCTTCAAACCCGAGGATTTGGCTTACCAAATTTGGTCGTTAACAATAGGTGCTAAGTATCGAACTTGGAGCTGGCCATGATGAGAAGTTCGGCCTTCAACTGATGGTGGATTGAATTGAAAAAGCACCTTTTCCATCAGCCGACCTTAATGTACCTCACCAGCATCCTTCCAGAATCGGTTCCTCAAGTAAGTGTTCCTTCCTTTGCCAATTTCTCCACCTGTCGGCCAACACTTTGTAGAGGTCTAACCATGTCTTCTTATATTTTGCAGACAACCGATTCCTCTCCTCCTCATATCAGCAGCACTGCGATTGCCATCCAATATGCCACAAGACTCATCCCAAGCGGTGGCCTTGCCCCTTCGGCAATCGGCTATAACGCACCGAAGGTGACCTCCCTACTGCATGGCCAAACCCGCGAGGCACTTCAAAAGAAGAAGAGGACCAATCCATCGACTGCCGACCCATCGGCTGCAAAGAAGAAAACTTCCAAAAAACAGAAGATAGCCCCAATCGATGACCAGCCGATATTGGACCCAGCCACGGAGGAAGCCATCGATCAAGCGGTGATGGAGGAGGAAATCACTGAACTGTTGATGAAGCGGCGGCAACCATGAGTGATACAATAAGAAACATGCAAACGCCGCCAGCCGACGACCCAACCCCTCAAGAGACGCCAAGTCCTCCAAAACATCCAACTCGCCCTCAACCGGTAAGTATTTCTCCAAAGCTTGTTTCATTTTGAATTTTTGTATTCCGGCTCTCATAAACTTTGCCTTGCAGAAGAAAAAACTAGCTACTAGGAAAAGGCCGGCTCCGCCTCCATCGGTAATCCCATACCTGAACTCTTTTAAATTTTTAATTAGCTGATGTCGGATCAAACTTGCATCTCTTTCCCTTTCGCAACCTCCTCGCGCTCCAACGCCCGCCCCCATGCGTCAAGTGAGCAAACTCAATCGGCTAGGGGCGGCCACAACATTGAGGAAGTGGTCGCATCGCCTCCCATCATCCGAGTAAGTTCTTTCTTCTTTACTCTAAATCATCTTTAAATTTGTCTAGCACTTAACCAACTCAATTCCCGCTCTGCGACTCTAGCCGATCTATTTTCATTTGATATCAAGGAGTTCATGGATGACGAGGAAGATACCAACAAGACCCGGCCCCTATCGTTGATGACCTTAGGACAACTTTATCAGTTATAGCCAAGCGCTTGGAATGCTCCCTTACCTTCCTAGTCACCGATTGTGGAGCAATAAGGGGCAGATTTGAAGAGATCCAAGACCAGCTCCCTGATCAATTGGCTGACATTATCTCCTCGGCTGCCTACCTTGAGCTTCATCGGCACAAATTTGAACGGGCCATGCAAAGATTAGCCGAACGGCGAGAGAAGAAGGCCTTGGAGGCAACTGTCGAGGCCAATCGGCAAGCAATTATCGCTGAGAAGGCCAAGCTGGACGAGATGACGACGAAGCCCAATACCAACCTTGATCGGCTGCGCAAGCAGAGCGAAGAAGTGGTAGCCAAACTTGCCAAACTTGATGCCGACATATCATCGAAAGAACAACGCATTGCCAATCTCCCCAAAGCCATCGAAGATCAAAAGTTGAAGCTGAAGGCCTCAATGAAAAATCTAGCAGATCTCGCAAAAGCCTTGAAGCCAATCCCGGGAACTGATGCAGCCGATGCTAAGGCTATAGAAGAAGTTGATCAAGTCTGACGCAAAGCGATATCGGCCATAAATGACTTCCTTTCTCACTAATCCGATTGTAATAGCCTAGGACTTAAGACATTTTGTGAACTTCTGCAAATGCTTGTAATATAATCTTTCATGTCAGCAACTTTGTAAAATCGGCTCCACATCCTGTAATATAATTTCTGCCAACTCTGTTCTGCAAATTTTTTGAAGTCCACAAAAATTTTGAAGTCCACTCGATTTCACAATGTCAACCGATCATTGGTAAAATTATAGTTCGAGGACAATACGCAAAATCGGCCATCATGTATGAGCATAAAATCATAACCGATTATAATAGAAACAGAATGACTAAGGGCGATATAACTTATATCGGCCATCACACATCGGCATAGCACAACCAATTATGATAAATGTGAAGAGACTAAGGGCGATATGAGTCATATCGGCCATCTAAAGACGATGTGAAACATCGGCAACCATGTATCGGCTTAATACAGTCGTATATGAATTGATCCATATACTGGGATAATATTTTTTCAAGTACTTTCCATTTAAAGCCCTTCCAAATACCTCGCCATCAAGTCCTTCTAGCATATAAGCTCCCTTGGAAACGCATTTGTGGATCTTAAAAGGCCCTTGCCAGTTAGGTGACCACTTGTCGAACTTGTTATCTCTTGTGCAATCGGCAAGATCAGTTTCCACACCAACTCGCCTTCTGAAAATGACTTGGGCATAAATTTTTTGTTATAATGATGAGCAATTCTCTCTTTATCCTTGGTCACCTTTTCTAAAGTACGCATCCTGGACAAAACCAAGTCCTCCGATTCGTCTACCATAAGATTGTGATAATCATCGGCTGTCAAGTCGTCTTGTAATTCAATCCTTCTTGAGCCGATGGCAGTCTCCCATGGCAATACAGCTTCATGTCCATAAACCAACTTGTAAGGAGGTACTTGAATTGATCCATGACAGGTCATCCGATAGGACCACAGTGCTTCGGCCAATCGGCTAGGCCACTGCTTTGGATATTCAGATATCTTTCTTTTTATCAGTTTGATCAAACTTTTATTGGATGCTTCTGCTTGTCCATTAGCCTGTGCATAATATGGTGAAGAATTCAGCAATTTAATCCCCATGCTTGCTGCAAACTGGACAAACTCATCCGAGACAAAGATATACCCCTAATCGGTTGTAATCGTTTGAGGGACACCGAATCGGTAAATGATGTGTTCCTTGACAAACTCGATTGCATCCCAGAATCAACTTTCTTCAAAGGAACTGCCTCCACCCACTTTGTAAAATAATCGGTTGCCACCAATATGAACTTGTGACCTTTACTCGAGGGTGGATTAATCTGGCCGATCATATCAATTCCTAATCCTCTGAATGGTCAAGGCTTGATGATAGGGTTCATAGCCGACGCTGGTGCTCTTTGAATCGCCCCAAATCTCTGACAGTCCTGACAACCTTAGTAATATTTGAAACAATCTTTCAGCATCGTTGGCCAAAAATATCCTGCTCTCCGGAGTAATTATTTCATCTTGTGAGCCGATTGATGAGTACTACAGATGCCTTCGTGCACTTCTCCCATTACAACTTTTGCTTGATCGGCACTAAAACATTTAAGTAGCACTCCATTAATCATCCGATAATAGAGATCGTCGTCGAGCAAAACATATCTCAAAGCATTGTAATGCAATTTGAAGCCGATTGGGAAGGATTCTGCAAATAATTAGAAACATCATACCTCCAATCATCGGCTGTGATCGTTGCAACTTCAACTTCAATATCTTTAGTCATCGACTTGTAGCCTGATGCCCCTTGAGCCAAGTTGTTTGCTTCAGCATTCTGCTCTCGAGGGATATGTTTGAAAGTTACAAGCTGAAAACCATCCATCAATTCTCGGCACTTTTGATTGTAGATCATCAATGTGTCATTCTTGCATTCATATTCTCCTCCTAATTGGCTGATGACCAACAAGGAATCACCCATAATAATTGGAAAGGGTTCTTCAAATAATTAAAAACTTCATACCTCCAATCATCGGCTGTGATTGCTGCAACTTCAACTCCCACATCTTTGGTCATCGGCTTGTAGCCTGAAGCCCCTTGAGCCAAATCATTTGCCTCAGCATTCTGCTCCCGAGGGATATGTTTGAATGTTACTAGCCGAAAACCATTCATCAATTCTCGGCACTTTTGATTGTAGACCATCAACGAGTCATTCTTGCATTCGTATTCTCCTGCTAACTGGTTGATGACCAACAAGGAGTCGCCCATGATCTCCACAGCATCGGCTTCAACTCTTTCAAAAGTTGTAAACCCTTGAGGATTGCTTCATATTTAGCTTGATTGTTTGTAGCGTAAGACGCAATAGTATAAGCAAATTCAAAACTCGCCCCCTGGGTGATATGATAACCAATCCGATGCCACAGCCATGAGTGTAAACTAATCTATCAAAAAACAATGTCCAAGGCTCCATGTCGTTCGAGCCGATTGAATCATCTCGGTGTTCAATAATGAAATCGGCTATAGCTTGACCCATAACTGCCTTGGGTGCTTGATATTTTAGGTCAAATTCTGTCAAAGCAAAAATCCACTTCCCAACTCGCCCTTTCAGAATTGGAGCCGATAGCATGTATTTGATTACGTCGGCTTTGCAAATAATGGTGCACTCGTTGGATAATAAATAATGTCTCAACTTTGTACAAGAAAAATATAAGCACAAGCACAACTTTTTCACAGGAAAGTACCTTGTTTCTGCATCCAAAGCCTTCTGCTGAGATAAAATATTGCTCTTTCCTTGCCTTCAAACTCTTGGATCAAAACTGAACCGATTGATTTTTCATCGGCTGACAAATACAACTTAAACAACACTCCCTTCTGTGGAGAGATCAAAACTAGAGGGAAGCTTAGATAATCCTTGATGTTGCCCAAAGCTTTTTGCTGCTCTGCCTCCCAAGTAAACTCTTGATCTGCTTTTAGTCTTAGCAGAGGCGTGAACGGCTTCATCTTTTGAGATAAATTAGCAATAAAACGCCTGATGAAATTTACCTTGCCAATCAGATATTGCAATTGCTTCTTGTCCTGTGGAGGTTGAATACTCTTGATTGCATTAATACTTCTCTGTGTCACCTCAATCCCCCTCTCATGAACAAGAAAACCCAGAAATTGTCTAGCCGATACACCAAAAGCGCATTTAGTGCGATTCATCTTCAAGCCATACTTTCTTGTCCTTTCCAAAACCTTCCTTAAATCGTCTTATGATCTTCAACTTCTTTCGATTTGACAACCACATCATCAATATAGATTTCAACCAAGAAGACGATTAAGTCATGAAAAATATAGTTCATGGCTCTCTGATAAGTAGCCCCAGCATTTTTCAAACCGAATGTCATGACAATCCATTCATATAAGCTGATTGCACCAGGACACCTAAAAGCAGTCTTATGAATGTCTTCCTCAGCCATAAAAATTTGATTATATCCAGCATTATCATCCATAAAACTTATGGTTTTATGCCCTAAAGCAGCATCAACCAATAAATCGGCAATCGGCATGGGGTACTCGTCCTTACGGGTAGCTTTGATTAAGTCTCGAAAGTCAATGCACACCCTGAGCTTGTCATTTTTCTTGATAACTGGGACTATGTTTGAAACCCACTCAGCATATCGGCATGGCCGAATAAAACCAACATCATATAACTGAGTGATTTCAGCTTTGATTGCATCATAAATATCGGCTTTAGGAGGCCGTTTGTACTACCGATAGCTTGGCTTAATAGGGAGCTGATGCTCAACAATTGATTGGCTAAGACCTGGCATCTAAAAATATTCCCAAGCAAAAAAATCTTTATATTCCTTTAGCAAATCAATAAGCTTGGTTCTACAATGAGAAGACAAATTTTTACTAATGTATGTCGGCCTAGGCCTATCCCTGGACCTATATCAACCTCTTTAAGCTTGTCGGCCGATATAAAACCTTGTCCTAGCTTGCCATCGAGATCGTCCACGGTGTCCTTGGTGTAGACACTTGAGCCCTCCACGACGCTCTCAAAGTAATAATTGAGGCTTTTCGTCTCCAATTGGCTATCGGCTGGAACAGTTTCGATCTTGTCGCCTTGACATTGGATCAAGCTCTGGTGCATGATAAAAGGGATGTAGCAATTGGCGTAGATCCAATCTCTCCTCAGCAACACACTGTATGACCCCTTCCCATCAATGACAAAAAAGGTGGTAGGCACTGTCTTACTGCTGATGGTCAGCTCAACATTAAGAACCCCTTTTGTTTCAGATGGGTTCTCGCCAAAATCCTTAAGGACCATATTTGTTTTGATGAGGTCATCGGAACCCTTGCCCAGCTTTCAAAAAGTAGCATACGGCATTAGATTGACAGCAGCTCCCCCATCAACTATCATTTTTGACATCGACTTTCCATAGACAAATCCTTTGACATAAAGAGGCTTAAGATGCTAATGTCCTGTCCCTTCTGGTTTTTCAAAGATAGCTTGCTTCGGGGACAACACGAGTTTGGCCGGTGACTCCTCTACGGCGTCTGCATCGGCTTGGGTCGCTTCAAATTCGACTGGTAACACAAAAACCATATTAACCGATGCAAAGGCCACAACCTGAAGGGTTACGCGGAGGCTACGCTAGCTGAAAACAAAAACTTTTTACCGCGCAAACCAGGAACACTTGCAAGTAAGGGCCGATAGATCGTTACCGATTGGAGTAGAGTGCGCGGAATAGCCAATCGGGCAATCCGATCCGAACAGTGTAGCCGATTCCCGGAGATAGCCGATTCGCCAATCAGTCGATTCGAGTCGTCCGGCCGCGTTCTCACGCCTCGCTCCGATGCGCCCGACCGTAGCCAATTCCACCACAACCGATCTCTCCGATTGCAGCCGATCCGAAGCCGATCAACAGCGCGCAACGTAGCAGCGCCTCTACCGGTATCCACACGTCCGGGACAACGCCGTACACCCGTGTGCTAGCACGCGATGCAAGGCTAGGGTTTGGCTCGAAAGTGGGGAGGGTTTCCGTGGAGATTGATCTCGGCGACTTCGTTGCACGCGATACAATTGACGTGTCGCAGCTCTCCACCCCTCCCTCCTTTATATAGAGTTGGCCGACTAGGACTAGTGGTCGATCAGGACTCTATTTTTGAACCGGATCTCATCCGTATCTCATAGAGTTGGCCGCCCATACGTCGTAAGCCTATAGGACTCTATCCGATCGGATCCCTATCCGATCGAGCCGTATCCGAGTCCAACTCGAATATCTATTCTATCCCCTTAAGCGTGCGACCACGTAGGTTCGGTATACTCGGTTTCGGCTATAGTCTAACTTAGCCGATCGTCGGCTCGAGTCCAACTCGGCCACTGTCCAACTGACGGCGCCTAGCGGCACATATTGACACCATAGTATACAAGAATATAATATCGGCTCGAACCTGTAATGTGTACACAAATCCCTTTGCCTCACGATACCAATTAAGCTATAGGCAAGATGTGTGCCATCCCTTCAATAGCTTAACCATTCACTCGAACCGTATTGGATTATCGTCGTTGATTGACTCCTCAATCAACTTAGCATGGCCATGCATTTCCATAATCCATTACCTCGAGGGCCCAGAGATATCTCTCCAAAGGAGGGCAAATTCCATCTTGATCACTCACATCCCACTCCATGTTTCATAGCAAACCCGAAAACTACCTTTATAACTACCCGCATTACGGAATAGTGTTTGGTAGTCCCAAAGTAGGCTACTACACATGTTGGAATCCATGGTGATCTCGGGTCTAAGGACTTTGTACCAACACTACCGAGACCAACTAATGGCACATTAATTCTGTAGTGTCTCATGGTGGGTCTATCCAACAATGTGTTCTCCAACACATGTGTCCATGTTTATTGATTTGGTATCTCCATACCCATGATCTATGAGACATGATCATCAAAATCAATAAACATGCCGATCTTAGAATCATATTTGTTCCAACAATATGACATATGATCGAGGATCGTTTAGAAATAGATTCATACATATCGAGTCTCATAAATAAGTCACGTACTTATTGATCAATACAAGATGTCTATTTCATGGAACTGAATAACACTTTATTCATAAATACATAAACATTGACGTGATATCCAACATCTCCATGTTGCCTCTAGGGCATATCACTAACACAACCTTTCCCTTGGCCTTTCTCTTCGCCTTGTCGGCTTGGTCTTCATCGGCTGCAACGGCATTATTCTTCACGCGCCACTGCTTCCTCAGGCGTTCTTGCTCCTTCTTCTTTCTTAATCGATAATCAATTTTGGCTTGAACCTCTTGCAGCCGACCCTTGCTCTTCATCCGTTGCACCTTCCATTTCTGGGTCTTTGTAAAAGTGTCGGAGGGGCACCATTGTGGGTTGGCAGCTTGTTCTTTGTCATCCTCGAGGTCCTCTTGAAAGAAATCTTCATGGATTTGGCCCAGCCTTTGGTGAACAGGGCGTTTCCTCTATCTCGGCCGATTCTCTCTGGGCGGCAATCTGCTGGAGCTTTCAATCTGCTCATCTCCATAACCACTGCACGCTGGACAGTCTTGGAGTGATGGTAGCCTCATCCCCTGATTCCAGCAAAACCTGAAGAATTCACGGCTCCAATAGGGATCGAAGCCATCATGTTGCTGATAGTAAACCTCTTCCTGCCGATCATGTTTTCTTGGATGCACTCTATAGACTCTGCCCGTGTCTCTTTCTTCATGTCCCTTCATGAATTTGACCAAGCTATCCATCTCTTGGGGTTGATGATTGGCTGATCGGTGACTGGCATAAACCATGTTAACGGGAAAAGAGTTTCCATCAACCTTCATCGGCTTCTTTGGGTCTTCAAATTTAATTTCCCTACCTCTATAGCCGACTGGATTTGCTGGCAAAATACCTTGCAGTCGTTCGTACTATGGAAACCGATGTTGTGCCATTTGCAGTATTTTCTCTTTTTCAACTCCTCAGCCGATGGGATGACGTGATTGGCCGGAAGTTGGATCTGTTTCTCCCGAAGTAGCAGATCAAAGATTTTGTCGGCTTTAGTAATGTCAAAATCATACCTCTCCTCTTTAGCCGAATTCTTCACCCATTGGTAGGTTATGATTTTGTTCCTAGCCCATTCGGCTGTTGTCACTTCGGTTTCACTATCAGTTGAATCGGAGTCAGAAGCATAAGCAACGTGGCTAACCTTCTTAAAGGCTTTCTAGGCTTCCTGGAAATGTTGCTCATGGGCAGTGATTTTCTGGGCCAAGTGCGTCACGCTTTCAAAATCTTGAGCCGAAAATCTCTCCCTGATGGGTGTTAACAAACCCTGGAAGACAAGATCGGCTAGCTGGAAATCGGATAGCACCAAACTGTAGCACCGATTTCTCATGTCTCTGAATCTTTGGGTATAATCTTGGACTGATTCGTCGTGCTTTTGCCTTATGGCCATTAAGTTAGATAGCTTCATCTCGTGGATGCCGGTGTAGAAGTAGCGATGAAACTATTTTTCCAGATCGGCCCAACTCTAAACAGAATTGTATGGAAGCGAAGAAAACCAAGTAAATGCCGATCCAGAGAGGGAGAGGGGAAAAAGCCTAACCCTCTGGGCGTCTGTAGCCGATGCCTCTCCGCACTGGCCTAAAAATCGGCTAATGTGCTCATAGGTAGAAACATTGTCCTGCCCTGAGAATTTGGAAAAATCTGGTACTTTGTATCGGTTGGGCAATAGAACCCTCTGAAAATATTTAGGATATGGGTACCGATACATGTTGCCAGTGTCCTTGGGTTTGAGACCAAACTGCTCTCTCATCACATCGGCAATCAGGTCCACCCAGGGCTTGCTTTGTTGAGGTGCCTCTTGCGCTTGTTGCTGTATCGGCTCATATTGATCAAACTGGAACGGTCCCTGTCGATACGGCATCTGAGGTGAGTGAGGCTAATACTGTTGGTTGAAGTTGCCTCCTATGCGCAGCTGAGGAGATTGATGTATTATGTGAGGCTGCTGATCATGCATAGATTGAGAGTCGACAGGATGTTGAGGGAAACTTGGTGGGTAGGATCCTATCGGCACCTTGGGCAGAACAGGTGGCCGATCTGCGCTGAACATGGCCCCAATCCATTCTGGAGACATATGAGGAATCTCATAGCCCGTATGCTGAGGTTGTGGCTTCATCAGGACCCTGGGTTGAAATTCTGACGGCTTTGATGCCGATGGTGGCACAAATGGCTTGAGGGGAACCGATCCTAGCGCTATCGGCTATTCTGGAGGAACCCCTGAAGCAGTCGGCAACCCATCTGTTGCCAAGGCCCTGTACTGAGGAAATTTGCCCTCAGGGAGGAATACTGGGCCCCAGGCTAGATGTTCGGCTATCCTGGAGTCGACAATTGTACTAATCATGTTGTTGAGGGTATTGACCAGTATTCCAGACTGATTGATCAAAGCATGATGGACAGCTTGATTTCTTGTTTTTTGCCCTTGCTAGAGCTTGCTCCAGATTCATCCTGACCTGGGATCTTGACCTTGTATTTTTAGACGATTGTCCCTGATCTGGTCAGAGTAAAAGATTGCAGATAATGACTCTGCAACTAGTCTATCATCTTCTTGTACTCAGCATGCTGTTCAGGAGTCAGCTTATTCATGGTGATTGGAATAACGTTGTCTTGGTCAACCTCGAAAGTCTTGATGTCAACCATTGTGTCTGGCTCGTGTCTTGAAGTCCCACTGGGCATGCCAAAAGCGTGTTGATGAGAAAATTTCTCATGCACTAGCCTGAGAGATTTGCTTTACTCTAGTGCAGGTCTAAAGTATTGATTCAAGGTTCGTAGGCGTGCCAGTTGGTTTGTTCCTGCAACCAACAAGAAACTAAAAAGAGAAAACAAAGTTAGATTGATAGCCGATCGGCTGGTGGCCGACGACGTATCCCTTTAGTGTTGTGCCGATGCAACTTGCACTGAATCAGCAGCAACTAGATTCATCCAATCGGCTCTAGATGTTAACAGAATACAATCCAAATCTTAAAACATGTTTAAATCAAGTGACTGGGATAGATCGGTAGTATACCGAGACAGTATAAATCACTTAAATCTAAAAATATCATAAGGCAAGGATTATACATGTTTACAGCATAGCCGAAGAGATAAATCTAATATGTATCAGCTAATACTCTGATACTGTTGTATACAAAGATATCATAACAAACTAAATACATTAAACATGAAGCAATCAAATATTAAGATGCCTTAACAGATTGGTTAACATATTTAATATAATGAGATCTTAATATAAAGGACAGATTTAACACATCAAGCAAAACCTGCAAGACGGTTAAATCAGGTAAGATCAGCTGAAACCTCGATACTATCTCTAATAGCAATCATGAAACAAATTAGATCTTTATGATTCTAAAGGCGACTTAACAGATTGAACCTAACCGATACAGTATTAAGTACCAAAAAGAAGCATAAGATCTAAATTAGCTTAATGATAGCCTTTCAAGATGGTAGATATACTATATAATCTAGATTAACGTTGAAATCTAAACCTATCAGCTATCATCTAGCTATTAACGCTAACCAATTAGGGTTTAGACTGCAATATGGATCTAAATTATATAGCATATATGATAACTGTGCAGACTGCAATAACAAGATTAGAGTATCATGACGATGAAAGCACTAATCCCGAGAACGCAAGCCACTTGTAACAAGAGTTACCTCTCGTCGGAGATCGAAGCCCAATGTAGCCCAACTTGAAGCAAGAACTTGTCGAGATTAAACTAAAAGAAAAAAGTGGCGATCTACCCAAATTGTATTGATCGAGTGTTGATTCCTAATTACAAGGTCTTTGGTCATATTTATACTCAATTACAAAACACAGTCCTTATCGGACATAACTCTTATCTCTAATACTATTTAAATTATGACAATTGCCTAAAACAGACTCTTGTTAACGTAATCTACAAGGCAACCATACAAAATATCCTAATTAATAAATATAATTGCCTTTTCATGGCTTTATTTCCGTGTATGGCAACATTCGTGAAGCACTTGAAACCGAATCTAATAATGATTCCGATGTCTTCTCCTCGAGATTGGTCCACCAGCTACTCTTATCAGAATCGGCTGCATCGACTATCCTTGTCTGATTCGGTATCAGCCGACAATTACCTTAGCCGATTCGATTGCCAGCCGATGAAACACTCAGCCGATTCGGTCTGCACTTGATGCACATTGAGTCCTCAGAAGAACTCAATTCTCTCCAAATCGGCTTCGGCTTTAGATCCAAACCTGATAATTTGCTTACCAGATTTGGTCATTAACAGACGTCTACCAAAGGGCTTGATGGTCGGCGTGAGACAAGATGAGCCAAGATTTTTAGACAGGTTCGGCCCTTCCGAAGGATAACAAGTCTACTTCTGTGTTCTGTGTTAGGGCGATCTCAGATTAGGATTTGAGTACAGGTGTAGAAGAGAGTTCTTGGATGCGATCCCCCGCCCGCGCGGTCTGTCTTTCCTTTTATAGTTCAAGGGAGGACAGTTACAAGGGCTTGGGACATAAGAAAGCTTGGTCGTAAATCATAAAGCGAATACATGCTAAAGCTGAAAAGCAAAACTGAATCGCCTCGGGATCCGCTCCCTGCAGGCATCTTGTGCGCAATCTTGCCGAGTGACATCATCCTCTGTCTGCCTGTCCCCTCTTGTCCCATCTGCGAGGCTTGTCAAGAAAGCCTCCTTCCCGAGGGGGATAGCCTACTTTTTTCGGGTCAAAGCAATGCGCAGAGATCGGCTAAGAGGCGAGGGTCGGGCTAATAGGCAGAGGACAGGCTGCCCAACCTCGCCCGAGGTCCGGCTCCCAATCCCAGCCCGAGGACTCCCGACCTGGCTTATCCAATCCTATTTCCCTAGCGTGGGCTACCCCCGGGGAGCATCCCCCACAAACCGTCGTGCCCTCCTCTGTTTCCGCTACCAGTCTAGCCGCCGTCGTGTCTGCTGTTGCCCTTGCAGTTGCGGCGATTGTTGTTGCCGCCAGCGCAGGCTTGGCCACCAGAGAAGCCACCACCGCCACCCCCATCACCGGAAGAGGTGCAGCCCCAAGGAGGGCAAGAGGAGCCGGGGCTGGCGCTTGCAACTAGTGTCGTCACCGCGGCCACCTTGGCCTTGTCGGCGATGCGCAGCTCCTTCAGCAGGAGGGTGTTGCGTGCCGATGTGAAGCTCGGGAGGACGGCTGCGCCTGCGATGTTATCGACGGTGTTGGAGAAGCGATCGTTGAAGCCTCGAAGGTTGAGCACAAGTTGGGAGTTGGAGACAGCGTGGCTGACGCTGCGAAGGGCATCGGTGGTGGTCTTCATCTTCTGGCAGTAATCGACAATGGAGGAGTCGCCTTGAATCATAGAGTGAAATTGGTGGCTGAGGAAGATCGCTCGAGGTTCTTTGTTGGCATGGAACATGTCCTTGATGGCGACCCATAGCTCCTGAGTGGTCTGATCCGGCTCCATGGCGAGGTCAAGGACGTTGTCGGTGACTGATCTGAAGATCCAGTTACGGATGTAGCAGTCGATCTGTTCCCAGGCTGGGTCATCAGGGCGTGGAGGAACGGAGCCGTCGATGTGAGCCGTCAACCCGAACTTGTCACACAGTGAGGTGAAGAAGGCCCGTCACTTGTTGTAGTTCGGGTGGTTGTTCTCCAGGGTGATGGGGACGTGTGATTTGACAGCGACGGTGGCGTAGGGGAGGAACTCGCTGGTGATGCTGGAAGAAGATGCACCACTGGAGGCCGAGGAGGTGAAGGACTGAGTTGATTCAGCCGACATGGTGGAGAACTCAGCCGCAACGACAACGTGCTAGAGCAGTGGAAAAGAAGATAGAAGTCTAAAAAGAAGATAAAAGTCTAAGCTCTAATACCATGCAGAGGAAGTGGGGAGGTGATCTCTCATATATATAGTTGAGTTATAATCAGTGCTAGTAAATTACGTAAGACTAAAGGTAAGATTAACTATTTAGGAGTGTAAAAGTTTAGGAGACAAACAACCTATAAATTAATAAATAATCCTAATAAACTCATTTGCTGATGTTTCAGATGACATTATTAAGGTTACTCTGTGGTTCTCAAATTACTATGCATAAGGCCAGTGCAATTGATGTATAGGTACAAGAAATCACATAACTTCTTACTTTTAAATCTCTCTGGATATATACGAGGGAACGGAATTCCATCATATTTCTTCTGCTGAAAATCATTTGACAAAAGAAAACCGCTATTCTTTATTTGTTAGGTTATCTTTTTCTGAGATCCTTGTAAGCGTCACCTCCAGGCAAGTGTTGCATTTCTATATCGCTGGTACTTCCACATTATACTGTTGCAGACATTCCGTTACCAATTATAATAGATTTTAGGCCGGCCTTGCTAATTTGCTAAATATTGCAGAAGCAACTAGCTAAAAGTAGTTAGTTTTTTGGGCCACTTTTAGTAAAATAGTTTCTGTTACGAATCGAAAAATGTAGAGCTGAGTAAAACAAGAGTAGTCCAAAAGGACACTGCATGATAACCGCTTCCTCAGTTCATTTTGTTGTAAACAATCACAAGAACAGCTTCAGCCTTCATGAAACAATTAAATGTTAGTGTTTATTAGATTCTGTTTGGATGATGGTAACTCCGGATAAACTGCTGTCCATCCAAACCCCCTATGTACCATACTCACAAGCGTTGTCAAGAACACCATTTTTCCTTGAACTTAACTAAAACTTTTAGATTCTACAGAAATTCTTATTTCTGTAGTTTCTTGATAAGTCTTTCCTGGTTATACTTGCTGTTTTGTCAGATGGGTGTCTAGTGGTGTGGTGGGCTTGTGGCAGTTAAAAATCCTGTAGTTCCTACTTCCTACAGTTTTGGTTATTTGCTACTGATGATCAAGAGTTTTTATTTCCTGTTTGTTAGGCAATGAACCTTCTATGACAATGGGCCGATGGTCCAAAGTATTTATAACAGAGCTACAGGCAAATACGCAGAAATACCCTATGCTAGAAGATAAATGCACAGCTATATGCATATTTGTAACATTGTTTACTTGGTTTCATTTATCTGGGGGAACCTTTACTGCTGGTTACCTTCGAAAATATTTTATGGTTTAGGAAATTTGGCATGAAACTTGTAGATGCGATGTTCGCTGGGCTTGATGTTGAATGTAAAATATGGGATGATTCAACAACTATCCTTGCCTGGCTTGATTCACTTGAGATCATCAACCCGTTAAATGAAAATAAAGTCTTGCTGTCTGAAAAGGTACACATTACATTAATCATCAAGAACATTTTGTTCTTTTTGTGAATTGCTTGTCTTTTAAAATATAATCTATTTTAGTGTAGCACTGGTGATGGTCTGGGGGCACCTGTTATCAGTGTTAAAGTTAACTTTCCTAAGTCAAACCATAGCCTAGAAGCTTCGACATGGGTACTCACGACACAGATTCTTTAACTTAAAGTCAGATGACTTTTGAATGATTGACATGTGAAGCCATCTTTCGACGAGCTCACATGTCAGTGACCCAAAGTCAGCTGACTTAAATCAAAGAATCCTCACCGGGATACCCAATGGTTCCCATCCAAAGAGAGTTACTAAAGTCCCTACATATGGCTTAAAAGGTTTTAATTGTATATTGTTGTCCATTTTCGTTTTGGATTGTTGTCAAGGAATTCAGTGCCATATATGAACCATCCATAGGCTGTGGTTTTTTTATTGAAGTTCTCAACTCACCTTCTCGGTTTTTTCACGCACGTTTCCAAACGGTTAAACATTATGTTTTTGAAAAAAATTATATGAAAGTTGCTTTTAAAATCATATTAATCTATTTTTAAGTTTTTAGGCTAATACTTAATTAATCACGCGCTAATGGGTAACACCGTTTTCTGTGCGAGGAGGTGGAGTTAGAAACTCCATCTCTCGAACGCAACCATAAGGCTGTTCCCAGTGATAGTTTCATAATAATTTCATGCACATTAAATACACTGACACATTAGCTCATATGGTGATATGACAGAAAATTTAAGAGGAGAGAGAGAAAAATGATATCATCATGATGAAACTTTGTATACATTATTTTCAAGAATATGAAACCTAATAAAACTAGCACTGAGGACTAGAGAATTTCATCTAATCTTATCATATCCAATTATATATCTTGCAATTAAATGATATGCCCAGTCTATAAAATCGTGAAATGAAACTTTGCATTAAAAGATAATTTTTTTATCCATTTAAATATTTTTTTTATGACATGTTACGTTTAAAAACTACGAGAGAAAATTTCCCTGAATAGCCTAATCTCCTGCACATCTATGATTTGTTTTCCACCTCCTTGCTGGGCGCATCCATCCACATCCGTCTAGAGATTGCAATGTGGCCCCATCTCCCGTTCCCTGCGAGGAATCCATCTAGGGGCTGGGATAGTTTTAAATGTGTCTCCACGGGTAATCAAATGAAGAAAAACTAGCCTCAGACCGGGATAGTTTTAAATGTGTCTCCACGAAGAATCAAATGAAAAACTAGCCTCCACGGGGTATGGCGGTGGTGAGTACTAACTCTCCGTGAAGACTCCATTAAAATAGGAGCAAAATCCAACAAATGCCATATTCCAACAAACATAACTTTCAGCAAATATCATCATACAAGTCAATTTTTTAAAAATATCATCATACAAGTCAATTTTTTAAAAATATCATCGTTGTTAGGCTTCCATCCATTTCACTCCATTTAAAAAATTGGCTCGTACGATGGTATTTTGTTGATGAAATTTTTTGAAATAAGACGCTTATAAATCGTATTTGTTGGATTTTCTATTGAGATGATAGATGGACTAAAATTAGTTTCCGTCACATCGAATATTTAGATGCTATTTTAGAATATTAAATATAAACTATCTACGAAATCCATTCATAATCGGTGGATAATTCGCGAGACGAATCTAATGAGCCTAATTACGTCATGATTTGACGATGTGATGCTACAATAAACATTTGTTAATCATGAATTAAATAGGCTTAATAGATTAATCTCATAAAATATCCTCTAATTCTATAATTATTTTTATAATTAGTTAACATTTTGAAGGGATTTTGGGATTTTAGTCACAGAACCAAACACCCCCTATATAATACTAGTGTAAATTGAAGAGGATTTTGGGCCTAATTAAGCCCACGTACGCTGCGGCCCACCTTTGGTAGTCTATTCTTCGTCGACTTTCTTGTCGTCTTCTTTCTCCGCATTTCGTCCCCCGCCCGTGCTCGCTCTCGCCGCCGCCGCCGCCGCCGCCGCCGCCATGGCCGACCTACCTGACGAGGATCCACCCGTCCTCCTCGACCGCGCCTCTCGCGCCACCCGTGGAAAGAGGTGCGCTTCCCTCCCCTTATCCTCTATGGCTCGCTCTATCCCTTCCTCTCTCTTGGTTGCAATACCTAATTCGCCTGCCGCTCAATTCTGTCCTCATTTCCTAGGATAACCAAGCTCCTCGAAGATGAGGTTGAGCAGGACGAGGTCTTCTGGAATCAGGATGCCCTCAAGGAGGTTCTTTTTTCCCTCTCTTTCTTTCCGCATTGTGCTGCTTTTCTTATCATTTTTTTGATTTCTTTTAGCGGTCTTGGTCGGGATTGGGGATTCAGATCTTGTTTTAGTGTGCTCGGGACAGATAATTTTCCATAGCTTTTCGTTGTTGTTGAGTTCGCCATTTCCATGGTGCGTGTTAATTAATCGTGTGACTTGCGTCAACGCTGTTGGTTGCTGCAATTGCTTGGTTAAGCAGGATGATAAATATGATTCTTCATCGTTTGCTCATATTTATTACCAGGACGAAGAAGATGACAACTACGAGGAAGAGCAGGATGCTGGTGATGAATTCGACAGTGATTTTGGTGAAGATGTGAGTGAGATCCCTCCTCATGCTGCTCCTAATCATTAAATCTAATCTTTTTAGCTTTTACCGGTGTGCTGCTCTTCTGCTTCTACTTACTAAACACTGCACATAATTGTTTGATGTAACTCTGGATTCATCCAGGAGTCGGAACCTGACGATGAACCTGAAAAGGAAGTACGTGAGAGGTAGATACACACGTTTGTTGATGAGCAAGTCACAATATGGTGTATATTAGTTCTTCACTCATGTCACAACTCAATCATGAAGCAGATTACCTATCAAAAAGCGGCTCATATTCCCTGGGAAGACTATGAAAAAGATCAATGCAAAGAAGAAGAAGAAGGTGGTCCCAAAGCTGAAAGATGATTCCAAAACTGACAAGTATTCAGATCAGCAAAGTCCGTCGAAGCAAACAGACATTCCTGATGAACTGGAGACCGGCGAAAAGACCATCCGTAAATCAACTAGAACATCTGTCATCGTCAGACAAGCTGAGAGGGAGGCAATACGTGCTGAGAAAGAAGCAACGATGAAGGTTTTATATCCACATTGAGTCCTTAGCTTCTTGTATCAAATTTTGTTATTAGTGCATAGTGGCTGCCCATGGGCCAGACAAAAGAATATTGTGTTACTCATATATTAGTTTTTCAATCCATGGCATTTTTCCATTTTGAGGGTTTAATTTGCTCACTTTCCATCTTGTAAATGGCTCCAGCCTATTATTAAGAAGAAAAAGGAGGGAGAAGAAAAGCGTATGACACAAGAAGAGATGCTGTTGGAAGCAGCTGAAACAGGTATGTGTTTTTTTTAACCTTTTCCAGTTTTCCCAGGATGTAGTTGCAAACTTGTAATGAGCCAGCTTTAATCGTCGCCATTAATACCTTTTGTACATTTTTCCAGAGATCATCAACCTGAGAAATCTTGAACGTGTATTGGCAAGAGAGGAGGAGGTTAAGAAAAAAGCTGTTGTTCATAAAGCTGTTTATGAGGGTCCTACGATTCGGTTTTGCTCAAGAGATGGTAACTTCTCTATTAGAATATCATCAAGCATCTGTTTGCATCTGGAATGTGGAATTACTAGCTTCTTTTTTCTACATTATTATGAGAACCAATACCTTGGGTGTTCCCAATAGCTCATTATCAGTTGTGTGCTGAATTAGGGGAATCACGCTTGGAGTTCATCAACGGAGCATCATTTGGGTCTGAACTTTGTACAACCTCAGTTCCTTGTAAGTACAAACTTTCATTTTGTTATTCCTTGTTATTTGCCTCTGCCAGTAACCACTAAATGTGAGCATGCGTGACAGATTGAGTTCATACTACTTAAATGCCATCCTCTTCTCATGATAATATTCTTCACTACAGATCCAGAGAAATCTATTTGTGCTGTAACTGGACTTCCTGCCAAGTATGTTCTCTGAGCACACATTTAAACTGACCTATATTGGCCTTTGATGTTCCTTTTCTGCACACATGCACCTTTTTTTTAACATCTCCACATTATTAGCAGAGTGTGTATCCTTATACATTGCATTGCTTGAAATACTGTTTGCCACATCCTTGTTATTGTTCTGGTGAAATAGCTACATTATTTTGACTTGGCAATTTGAAATGATCCTACAGAAGCAGATTCATTATTATTTTCTAACCACTGTAAGACTACTTTGTAGGATGTGCATTGTGTTGATATGATCCTGCTGAAGAGATTTGGAATGTAGTTTGATATCTTTTTCAAAGTAGCACATCTGAATTCTGATCTGATTGTATTGTTATTTTTGGATGATTTGTTTTACGAGCAGATAAGCTTATTTTAGGTTTGCTATCTTGCAGATACCGTGACCCAAAGACAGGGTTGCCATATGCAACAAAGGAAGCATTTAAAATCATCCGAGAAAGGTACTCTTTCCAGCTTTGTTGTTATTAGAATCATATGTTTCTTTGGCGACTTACTGCTTGAATGACTTGAAATTTTCTTATGCATAATGCACTCGATAAAATTTTCTTATGTAAAATGCACTTAATATGTGAACATCCTAACATTTTGTCCGTCGATGCTTCGCAATCAGTTTCCTGAAAGAGGAGGCTTACAGGAAGAGGCCCAACTTGGCGAATATGGGAGAGCTCTTTGAATCAATAACAGGAGAATACTCCACACCCAAGAAGAGAAGAATTGAGGCAAGATCACCCAGCATCCCATCAGACCAAAGGTATGGAGGACGCTTTCGACGAATACCTGCTCTTGATTTGCTGGACGAGGACTGACCGGAGATCTCTTCAGGCTAGTAGATATATTGTAGCGACACAGTATGATGTTGATCCAGTATTCAGTTGTCCTGTAGCAAACTGTTTAGTTTTACCAGTTAAAAGCGTTGATGTTTTAACTGCAAATAATGAGCAAACACGGGACTTAGGTTTGTCTGGACATATCATTTTACATCTCAGAGAAAGGGAGACGCCCACCAATTGCATGGTAAAATTGCTACAAATCAAACATGTTGCAAATAGCAGCAAACTATTATTATAATGTGGAAGCACAATAAAACATGCACTTTTGCCTTAGCGTATTCAGAAAGACATTGTTTTCCACTGGGAAAGTAGAATGCCGGATTACAGCGTGGTTTTTGAATATAAAAAACCAGTAACAAAGAATTATTTTTGAATCCCAAAAAGCGACATGTTTTTTGGGACAAAATTTGAATCATAAAACGACACGCAGGGGTAGAAGAGATTTCTTGCATTCAAGGTCAGGAATTAATTCTGTACACCTTCCTTCAGAACTTCAAGGTTCTGGGTGACATGGTTGATGCACCAATGCGTAAAGGCAAGGTTACCTGATAATCCTTTACTTGAAAACCTTGTGATCGGAGTATAGCAATGCACATGACAAGTTCTGAAGATGCATTGCTGCACCAAGAGGTGAAAGAGGAGTCTTGGAACATGAGCAGAAATACCCATCTTTTCTTGATAATAACTGAAGATTCTGAACAAATATGGTAGGACCACGGATCTTGAATTACTTGAGACTTGCATAAACTGGTTTGAATCCGTTCTCTCAGCATCTGTGTAAGCTTTCCATGATGTGGAGGACAACTTCAGACTTCAGAGAGATTGTGCAGCAGCTACCGTATCAGAAGAGTATAGTCCAGGATAGGGTGGTTTGGTTGCTGACTCAGTGGCCAATTCTCTGCCAAATCTTTTTTACCAAGCATTGCTGGTGAATAATTCATGTATAAAAAACACACAAATCTTGTTCCACTCATATTTTGTTCAAGGTCTGCAGTTTCTGAAATAGGATTGCTTCACCATTTTCAGTTTCCACTGTAAAAGGGGCAGAAACCAAAAACAGCATTATTACAGTAGCTTTTACAAGGCTGTACTATACTTTCTGGTCCCAACATGAGCAGCTCTACTCGACACTGAGCAACAAGTCTCTCTCTTGGTACTGCATGGAGTAAACTAGTAAATCTAATGTAGAGAAAACAAAAGGACTCCTGAAAGTTCATGGATGCTATCTGCTCAAACCAAAAAGAGAGCAAGATTAGACAGTCTGAAACTCCATGTCTCCTATATATCAAACTAGGCCTTGATCTTCCAAGCACCTACTTTCACCATTGGGGCGAGGAGGACCTCCTTGTTAGTGCAATGCACCGAGGTGCCACCAAATTCCTTGTCGTAGCTTGTTCTGCGAGGAGCCCTTGGTGATTCCATGGCCTCTCTGTCATCCTCCGTAATGGTGTCAACTTCAAGCATTGTCAGGAGCCTAGCACGCCTGATGATCAATGACAACTTCAATGGCACAACCTCAATTGTGAATTGGCTAATGAATTGAACCATATTCTATAATCTATAGTTATAACTTTAAAACTTTGTAGGCTGGATTTGGACATAAAAAGCAAGACAGCGAAAAAAAACTAGGGGGCAATTGAGTTTTGCTCAATGTGGCTTGTCTACTCTTGGCTTCCATGAGTTCTCCGCGGGTGGCTTTATATAACTTATTCTCTCTGATTTTTTTGGAGTTATAAATTGATATAGTTATGAGTTATAAATTGATTTAGTTATGTCTAGAGAAATGATAATTAAATTGTCTGGAAGTAGTTTTTGGGGAGAAAATGAATGAGCTGATAGTGAAGTCTGGAAACAAATAGTCAGCTGGGTAATTCAATTAGTTATGTAATTATGTCACTCGTACTTGTTCTGGCCACGCATACTGGTTTTGCCGACTTAAGTATTCCAACCATTCAAGTGCGCGTGCAAGAAAAATGTGTCATTATACTTTTCAAAGTTCCTGTCAAACAGCATAAATTGAAAGAAGAATACTCATGGAAAGTATTTGCATTTCTGTTCTAAACAAAACCACTCAGGTTAAAAGTAAACAGCTTATGTGCAACAGTCCACTAGTAGTTTGAGGCCTATTCCTTTTAGTTTGTGAAGCCTAGTCTGCCTAGACATATTTGCTCTTAGTTTCTACTTGTCTTTTCTCAAAATAATATTACACAAGCCAATAATTTTATGCCCCTGTCTATAAATTAAAAAAAAATCATGTCCCTGTACCCTTTGAAAACTTTTCAAAAAGCGATATGTAAAAAAAAAGAGGTTGTTTTGCATTCTTAATGACTGAAAACATTTTTTTGTTGATGTGAAAAAGGAGATCATTACTTTGGAGGAGGAAGGGTATATCATCAGAAACAATTCAATACGAAAACTACCAGTAAACAAAAGAGACATTTCCTCAATAAAAGTATAGATCTGAGCACTAGCATTCTAGCAATATGACAACAAATTTGTACAAAAACAGCCCATACTGACTATGTCTGCAGCAACCTAGATTTTTTTTCTTTTGTTTTTCCGTACGACGTAAAGTACAGCTCTGTTTTTGTTTTATTTCCACAACTAGAAACTATATAAAAAAAACAAGCATGTGGTCATTGTTCCATATGTGAGGGCCACATATAATATGCACAGCTACCTGAGAACTAAGAAAACAGAACATAAAACACTGAATAGACATGCAAATGTTGCACTTTTTTTTGCATCCTTTTCCATCTCAATTTAGTTATGCATAATTTTCAATGCAGTAGAGGAATGCACGGAACTGTACCTTGCTTTGTAGGGCAGACATAGTATCCTCATGGTGAGGGCAGTCACATGGCAACAAAAGAGGTTTTCTTCGCATTTTGGTAATGAATGACCTGACAAAGACATATGGTGAAGAGGTGTGATGTTGTATCCCCTTAATAGCTTAGCTAACCAAGAAAAAACAAACGAGTTTTTTTGATCCATTGGTGCCAATGGCTGTGCCGCAATTCGGTTTTGTCATCATACCTCAATCTCAGAAGATGGGTCACGTTTTTCTGTTGTTCTGGAGTTGCACTTGCACAATACAGTGACTAGGATTTACTATTACTGGCTCAAGTAACCTATAATTAATTACAAGCTAATGTACATAAGTTACACTTTGATATAAGTTACTCTTTGTGCGTTTTGTTTCTAATTCAATGAAAAAGGTTTAGACATCAAATTAATTATGAGTATGTATCATCATATGAGCCGAACGTGATTCATATATGATTGAACAGGCAACTAAACTAGACATATAACCAGTTCAAACTAGACTATCCCTAAATTGAACGTTGCTGCCACAAACATCTCCAGGAAAAAAGTTGTGATCAAGGTGAAAAAATATTTCTTTATCACTTGAAATATTCAAGGCATCTGATGACAGCAGCTTGACTAGCAACTTCTAAAGCCATTTGATTATTGTTATGTTGATACTACTTTGATTTAAGCTTAAGTACCTTAAGGACAGTGCCTGTCAGAATTCAAGTTGGAGAAATTTCCATCATTTTTGTCGCACTGCATAGTCATTCTCTGCAAAGATAAGAGGCTGAACACATGCTTAACAAATGTTTAACAATCCAAGAGAATCTCATCAAAAACGAGAATATTGATCATGTCCTATAGGCGAAAAAGAGAGCACTTCCGTCATGTTAATCATGTTATAGGTATTAGACCAAAAGATAACTGAAAAAAAGGATGCTGATCATGACATAAGGCAAAAAATATAGCACTTATGTATATGTTTATTAATCATGTTATATGCATTAGATCAAAAAGAGAACCGAAAGCAACCTATGATTTTGTATCAACAATCCGTACAATAAGAACAGCATTCCATTATGCACAATGTTAAGCTTTCCGTACAATACATGTTTCAAGTGAAACATTTCAGTCACTTTCAGGTGTCTCAGGGATGAAACCCTTCTTCTGTGTGTTTTTCTCGTCCTTGGGAATAGCTAAGAGGTAAATGTATCTCATATTAATTCATAATACTAGTATATACCCCCGATTATAACTTTATCTAACCTTGCAAGAACTGTCAATACATTTTTTGTTCCTCAGCAAGAGGCCTATCATTCACTTCGCCGGTTTTTGTGATGGTGGCAGGAGTGATGATGCTTAGATCTTTTTTCTTTTCATGTTTCTTCCTTCTCTCTTCCTTATCTTTTTTCTCTGAACTGCTCCCCTTTTCTTTCCTTTTTTCATGTGTTTCCCATAGATGGATGGTTAACCATCCATTGTTTCCCTATGCCAATTATCATCTGTGGATTGGAATCTCAAAGACAGTGGCCTCTCTGGGCCTTGTACTTGGAGTTCCCATTTTTCTTCCACCCGTATATCAAGACTAGGTCCATTGTCTTGACTACGTGATGAAGCATTAAGATATGGGCCGGTCTCATCCATCCTAGAACCAACGACCCCTCGTCCTCTCTTCACCCTAGCATAGCACACAATTAAATTGTTTGTCAAGAAATGTTAAAGATAAGTACGGGAATATATTTGATTCTAAGAAAACAGAGACATAAACACAATTATTTGATGCTATGACTATCAAAAGATAGATAAATAGGCTTACTAGTTTTATAATTGACCAGGACATGAGAAAACAACTCTATAGTTCCATCAAGAAAAAATGGACGCTACTAACCTTGAATGAATGAACATCTCAATTTCATCATCCCCTGAGCACCCTCCTGGTCCAAGTAAGAACCATTATAAGAAGTGCTATCTTGTTCCGTCCTTGGACTTGAGCGCTGGTTTCTCACATCACTCCTGCGTTTTTCACCTCTAGAGTCACCACGATCATTAGCTCTTCTTTTTGTCTTAGACTCCAATTCAGGTTCCTTCTCCCTGGCTTGCCACATTTCATTGACCTCTACCACTCGGTTTGCTGCAGGTGAATAACACATTTTATTCAACACCACACCAGAACAGCACTTGATGTTAGTATATCAATGGTTACTCTCATTGAAAGAGGATGACACTCAAGATGGGGCAATTTTCTGGTTTTCTTTCATTCGCAAACTCAAAGCCATACCTTCCCGAGGGAGGTCGGATATATATAGCCATAGCTGGTTGCAAGCCTATTGCTACATATATATATAGCCATAGCTGGTTGCAAGCCTATTGCTGCACCCTCCTAGTCTACAATTCGAAATTTGAATGGGATGCGGTCCTAGAGGGCATCCAAACTGAATAAAGCATAAAGGAGGCATAAAGGAGATGCTAACTATTGCTGTCCTACTAACTGCAGCTGTCCTAGCAATAGAAAATATGCTAAAGGAGTAGATGCTGCCCTGAAAAAGGTGAAACTACACAATAGCAAAAGGAAAGAATCACAACCAAGGATCACAAAGACTTATGCATCATTCTCCCCCTAAGTCTTGTGCGTCGTCTTGTGGGGAAGTTGGGCCATCCCGATCTTGGAGCAGAGCTCGAGGAACTTGATTCTTCCAAGAGGCTTGGCGAGCAAGTCCACAAGCTGGTCCTTGGTGTTGATGTAGCTCGCCTTGATGCTCCCTTCTTCCAAGTAGCTTCGGATGAAGTGGTACCTCACCCGGATGTGCTTGCTTCGTTCGTGGAAAACGAGGTTCTTTGCCAGGGCCAGGGCGGACTTGCTATCCACCCTGAGCTCTACCGCTCCAGTGTCTCTGCCGAGGAGATCACTAAGCAGTCGAGCAAGCCAGAGCGCCTGGGTCGAAGCGGCGGAGGCCGCCATGTACTTGGCCTCGCAGCTGGACAGGGCCACCACCTGCTGCTTGACCGACTGCCAGCTCACAAGACTTGTCGAGGAAGAAGAGCACACCGCTAGTGCTCTTGCTGGTGTCGATGTCGCCGACGTGATCGCTGTAGCTGTACCGATGAAATGCGCCCCCCGGGGCACCTCGGGTAGAAGAGGCCGTAGTCGAGAGTACCCGCGACGTAGCGGATAATCCTCTTCACGGCCTGCTGATGCTTCGTTGTCGGTCGCTGCATGAACCGACTGACGTAGCCAACAGAGAACGCCAAGTCTGGCCGTGTGTGAGCGAGATAGCGGAGACTCCCCACCAGGCGCCGGTTCTGCATGGCGTCTACCTCCACCGTCGTGCTGTCACGGCTGAGCTTCAGCCTCTCCTCCATCGGAGTGAGGGCTGGGTTGCAGTCGGTGAGCTTAGCTAGCTCAACGACGCGCTTGGCGTAGGCGGTCTGCCGAAGTGCGATGCCGGAGTCGTCCTGGTGGACCTCGATCCCCAAGTAGAAGGAGAGAGGCCCTAGATCACTCACCTGGAAGGTGGCCTTCATCTCCCCCTTGAACGCCGCGACCTCCGCATCCTTGGTGCCGGTGATCACCAAGTCGTCCACGTAGACACCCACCAGCAGGACATTTGCACCACTGTCCCGCCGATAGATGGCCGCCTCATGCGGGCTTTGCCTGAAACCCATCCTCTTGAGCGTGGAGTCCAGCTTAGAGTTCCACGTCCTCGGCGCCTGTCGCAAGCCGTAGAGGGCCTTGTGCAGGCGTAGCACCTTGCCCTCCTTGCCGGGGATCACAAACCCCGACGGCTGGTGCACGTAGACCTCCTCCTTCAAGTCGTCGTTCAGAAACGCCGACTTAACGTCCATGTGATGAACGCACCAGCCCTCCTGAGTGGCCAGCGCAAGGAGGAGTCGCACGGATTCCATCCGTGCTACGGGGGCGAAGGCATCGTCGAAGTCGATCCCCTCCTGTTGCACGAAGCCGTGTGCCACCAAGCGAGCCTTGTGCTTGACGATGGCACCGGCTTCATCCCGCTTCAGCTTGAACACCCACTTAAGGGTGATCGCGCGGTGACCACGAGGGAGGTCGGCAAGCTCCCAGGTACGGTTCTCCTCAACCGCGTCCATCTCCGATTGCATCACGGCACGCCATGCCGCGTGTCTCTCGGCCTCTGCGAAAGACCGAGGCTCACCGTCGTCGCACGCAAGGTGCAACTATGCCTCCAGGTCGCGAGGCACCAGTCCCGGCACCGACTGATCGCCGAGAAGGTCCTCCATCGTGCGGTACCGTAGCTGCTCGCCGTCATGGTACGCGTCGATGCGCTCCCCGTCGTGGGAGAGCGGAGTAGCGAACTCCACCGGCTGCGCTCAACGCAAGTTGGTGTCGGATTAGGCGTGCCCAGAGGAGTGGCTGTTGGTGCTGGAGCACGTGGGGTCGCCGGCTGTGGTGGTGTCGGCGAAGAGCTCGTCGCAGCTGAAGTCGGTGGAGGCTCGGGGACTGGGGTAGGCACGCTCGGTGAAGATGAGCTGCCTACTCCCCCAGCTCCCTCGAAGTGGATGTACTCAACAGTGAAGTCGTCGTACGTCGGGGTCGAGCCATCGTCCACCGCCTTGTCCCATACCCACCCTCACCCTTTGTCGAACACTACGTCGCGCGCCGTGCGCACACGCTGTGTCTCCGGGTCGAGGATGCGGTAGGCCTTCGAGCCCTCCGCGTAGCCGATGAACATCCCTGGGGTGCTCCTGTCGTCGAGCTTACCGATGTGGCCAAGCTTCTTGGCGAACGCGAGGCAGCCGAAGACCCGCAGGTGGGAGACCGCCGGCTTGCGCCCATGCCAAGCCTCGTACGGTGTCCTGCCATCGAGGGCCTTGGTAGGAGAGCGGTTGAGGATGTAGACAGTCGTCACCACCACCTCTCCCCAGAAGATGGTCGGCATCCCCCTCTGCTTGAGGAGAGCCCGAGCCATCCCCACAACCGTCTGGTTGCGCCGCTCGACAACGCCGTTCTGTTGCGGGCTATACGGCGCGGTGTAGTGGTGCTGAATGCCCTCATCAGCGCAGTACGACGCGAATTCAGCCGCCGTTATCGGTGCGCAGCACGCGCAACTTGAGGCTGCACTCCGCCTCCGCAGCAGCCTGCGCGCGCCTGATGGCGTCCGCAGCCTTTCCCTTGCTGCCGAGGATCATCACCCACATGTAGCGAGAGAGGTCGTCGACGAGCAGCAGGAAGTAACGTCGTCCTCCTGGTGTGGCCGGTGTCACTGGGCCACACAAGTCCCCGTGCACGAGTTCGAGCCGCTCCTTGGCTCGAAAGCTCGTCTACTGAGGAAAGGGGAGCTGTCTCTGTGTGGACCCCCATTTTTGAGACGGGAATCTTTCGTGTTCATAGTATCATTTCCCTGGATCGAGTAGTTTGATACCCACGAAATACAGTACTGAATAATCAGGTGCAAATGCACGAATAGTCTTACAGCAAAAGTATTACAATATAGGCCCGAAGGCAATATCCGACATATGGGACCTCATGGTCCAGATACAATCAAAAGTAGAAGTTAGGTAAGGTAGCGGGATGAAGGCAGCGGCTTGTCGATTGCCACAGGCAACGACCGGAGACTAAGACCTAGCAGGAGCCATCGGCTTCTTTGCCCTCCTGGTAGTAGGCATATGGATCCTCCAAGTCTTCATTTCCACCATCTGAAGGTTTGTGCGTATAGCAAGGGTGAGTACCAACCATACTCAGCAAGCCAACACGGAAGTGATGCACATGATAGGCTCATTCAAAGGATGGCTGAGGTTCTTTTGCATAAAGCCAATTTTCACAAATCTTTTCACAAGCCTAACAGCTAGCCATGTCAAGTTTTATTTTCAGAGTATATTAAATCGGCGACGGTTCTGTCTGCCATCCATCGTGATACCAAGGATGGTTTCCCGTCTCAGGTGCGTCATGGTTTTCTGGGGAGTCCACCTCTTCTCGTAGGTCGAGAAGCTGAGTCCACCAGCATACAAAATCATTATGCATACCAACCCATCATTTTAAAATTTATGAGTCTAGCCAAGCGAAAGTCTTGTCACGAGCCCTATATCCGCGAGCACGACTATTCGAATAGATTGATTTATTCACACTGCAGTGGATGTACACTTTACCCGTACTCCGCGACTGCCCAACAAATGAGCCTACGTCCCAACACATGAGATGGTCATGGCAAAGCCTTTCAATAACCTCACCTTGGCAGTACCCGCTCCATGAACTTAAGCTCTCATGCACTCTAACCGTCATTTCCTAGCAGTGAGAGGAGTTCTGGCGCTCCCGGGATAAGGGAAAACTTCATTCTTCAAGTTATAATTAAATTTTAATTTTCAATCATCCATTCCCAATCTCATCTCATACATAAGAACCACTATGCAGGGGTACTGCCTCCGCTCGGCTATTTACTCCGCTAGGTTTATACCCATTTGAGAAGTACGGTTGTACTAGCTCGTTTCCCGGCTATCTCATGGCTCGGTCCTTAATTGACCAGGGACGGTACTAGCCTTTTCCGGAATCCAGCCAAATCCATCCATCTGCCCCAGTCTAAAAACGTTGGTTTTATATTTTTTTTGTTTTTCCATCAAAACCATTTTCATCATGTTCAAGCAATGTGGTGCTCATGTCTCCACATGCCGTAGCTCAACTACCTTCCCTAAGGTAGTTGCCCAAGCATAAAGCTCTTTATAAAATCATGAGTATGCATGAATCTAAGAATAACATGGCTAAGCATTTTACCGAAGATATTCTCCGGTTGTATGTATCACGTCGAGGGTTACAAGGAATAATTCTAAAGGTAATCAATAACAAGGCATGGCATAACAAGTATAGGTAATTCTTTGTGTATAGCATGCATATTTGAAGTTTAAAACAACATCATTTCACAATTAGGATCAATATGTTCAAAGAGTGTGATGACTTGCCTTGCTCGCACACTTGTTGGTTGGGGTCTTCCGCGTACTCAACGCCTTCCTCGGACGCTAATCGTACGTGCGAGAAACCAAATTTGAATTCGATTAGAATTCAAATAGAATCCAGTAAGATCCAAAAGAAAACCAAGTAAATCGCAATAGCGGCTCCTAACACTAGGCTATGACTCTATGCGAACCTAGGCTCGAGTTTCGACGAAATTCGAGTTAGAGCGAAAGAGTTGAAGTTTTGTATTGGACCCGGTTTAATTAAGTATGAGCTGATATTTATTTTAATTTAATGTGTTTAAAGCTTGATAAATATGAGAGTTGATGATTCAATTAGTAAAAAGGAAGTGATTATCTTTAAATTTTATCAAAAATTATTCGCTGGGTCGAGAAGCCTAGGGTTTATAATAATCAAAATTAATTGGTGACGCGGTCTACCGAAAATGGGTTGGGAAGGATTTAACATAGAACATATATGTCGAAAAAGGGTTGATCGGAAATTATGAAGATAGTTTATAATCTTTTGAAAAGATTCTTGCTTTATGAGTATAACCTAAATGAACAAATGGGCTCCTCCAAAATATATAAACATTTTGGAAATTTATCGGATCAAAAGTTCGAAGTTTAAATATAAACTTCATAATTATTTGTAAAGCAATTTAAAAGTAAATAAATAAACTCTTTTGAAAGATGCAAAATCTTTGTGAATAAAGTTTTAGAAGAGTTTAAAAGAATTTAAATATTTTCCTAGGATTTTTACCAAGCTTATTCTTATTTTTAATCCCTCGGAAAAATTAAAATAAAAATTTTCAAGAAATTTGCTTCGGTCAGGAATCGAACCGGCGCCCTCACTCTCGCTAGGCTCGGCCCTCTCCGCGGGCTATCACGCGCTTCTCGTTTCGTTCTCTCCTTTCTCTCTTTTTCTTCCCTTCTTCACTCCCTTCTCATTCTCTATTCTCTGGCGCTCTCTCTCTGTCTGACGTGTGGGCCGCGCTGCTCCTTCCTTGCTCCTCTCTGACATGTGGGCCGGCGGGAGAGGAAAAAGAAAAAAAATGAAAATCGGCAAAATTTCGCGCGAGTGGGGTTCGAACGCAGGACCTCGCGCTCTCTCTCGTCTCTCTCCCCTGCGCCAGCGGCTCTTCGCTCCTTTCTTTCTCTCTTTTTGTTTTGATCCTCTCTTCTCTTGTTCTTCTTCCTCCCGTGCGGGCGCCGATGGGGTAAGGGCCAACGACGGTGAGGGAAGGCCGGGGCTCGGGAACTAAAGGGCCAAGCACCATCCTCGAACCACGGGGACCCTATTTTGAGGCACGGCCGGACCGGGGAGGCGGTGGGATGGGCCGGCGACGGCGAGGCGGCCATGGCGACGGCGGCGCACGTTGCGGCGGCTAACCGGCGACGGAACGGCCACGAAGAGGGGACTGGGAGCATCAAGAGGGTGCGGAGAAGCTAGCTAGGGGATTTGTTCGGCAGGAAACGCTACGGCGAGCGGCACCGTGCGCATGGCGGCGTCCGGCGGGGAGGCACGGCGGGCTCGTCGCCGGCGAACTCCGGTGACTAATCGGCTCGGGAAACATGGGGGAAATAAAGTTTATAGCACGGAGATCGTGGAAGTACCTTCAATTTGGGAAGCACTCGACCGAGGGCGACGAATTTGGGATTTTTGCTTCGGGCGGCGGCGCTAGGGTTCTTCGGTGTTCTTCAAAATTCGAGCGATACGGTGGGGAAATTTGGGGAAAACTTGGGGAATTGAAGGGGAGTGATTCACGAAGAAATTTTATATGTGAAGCTTGCTCTGCCATGGCCTTTTTATAGGCGTTCCGTGGCGATTTTAGCTCGGGCAAGGCCGGCGGCCATGGCGCGTGCGCGTGGGGGGCATGGCGACGTGTGGCGGCGCGGGGAGGCTGGGGTGAGGAGCGACGCGTGGCGGCGCTCGAAGGGCCGGCGCGCGGCGGCGCGTGGCGGCACTCGGGCGGGGTCCGAGCGCGGGCGGCGCGGGGCACGGGCGTGGTCGACGCACGGCGTGACGTGGAACGGTGTGCGCGATGTAACGGCGTGGTACGGCGCGGCATGGGCATGGTACGGCGGCGTGGGGCACGGTGCTGCGGCGCGACGCGCGGAGCGCGTGGCGAGGCGGTCGGGGTACGGCGTCGAACACTTGGCGCGCAATGAATAGTGACCTTTCGCATTTTCCCGAATTAAATTTCCTAATTTCCCAATTTTATTTCCTTTCACCCCTAAAATTCAAAATAAAATATAACACACCCAAAATAAATTGTAAAACATATTTTCAACCTTTTCACCCACTTTTATTATTTTAAAAAATATATTTTACATATTTAATTTAATTCTTTTCCTCAATTCCAGAAAATGCGATTTTGATTCAAATTAATTTCTAGATTTCATATATATACCCTAAAGTATTTTATTACTCATTTTGCCCACTAATTAATATTACTCAATCACCTAAATAATGTTTTGCTCCCAATTATATATTTTTATAAATCCATAGCCCTTTTCCTATTTTATATTAAAATTCCCAATTCTAATCTCCGAAAATTTTCTCCCGAGCGGAAATTCAAATAGTTTGGTTTTTCTCAAACATCAAGATGAATCACTCGCGTATAAATTTATACAACCAAGCGGCAAATAAGAAGCGAAAAACTCGATCAAGAAGCAACAAGTAAAAAGTTTTTGTAAGTTTTGATTTTTAATTCCGGTTTTAATTTCTTCGATTTTCGGGGTGTTACACTCGCTTCGTTAGGACACGACGTCGCGAGCTACTCCACGTGGTCAAGGCATGGCGGGCCTCGCACCATCTCCTTGGCGCTGAGCCGCTTTAGGGCCTCAAAGTGGAGGTGCCCGAAGCGCTCGTGCCACTGTCACGCCTCGTCATCCCGACGAGCAGCGAGGCAAACGGGTTGTGCCACCTGCACATTGAGGACGTATAGACGATTGATGCCTCTGTTTACCTTGGTAAGAAAGAGACGATGGCGGTCCCAGATCCTCATGATTCCATCCTCGATCAGGATGCGCAAGCCATTCCCATCCAGCTGGCCCAGGCTGATGATGGAGTTCCTCAGCGCGGGGATGAAGTAGACTCCAGTGAGGAGTCGGTGCCCGCCAGTCTTGGCGACGAGGACAACGGAGCCAATGCCCCTGATGTCCACAGCTGAAGAGTCGCCAAACTTGACGAAGCCGCGTACGTCTGCGTTCAGGTCGGAGAAGAACTCCCTGCGACCCGTCATGTGGTGAGTGGCACCACTGTCGAGGAGCCAGCCATCGATCTTGTCGTCGCTGGAGCCGTCACCGAGGAAGGTGTGTGCCTTCGGCTTGTCGAGGTGGAGAGCCGTTGCGGCCGATGCCGCTGGAGTTAGCTCGATGCTCCCATGTGCTAGGAACAGAGTCGGCTCCTCCTCAGCCTATCCGACGTGAGCCTGGCCTCGTCTCGGCTGTCGACAACCTTGGCCCAATGGCCAAGCTTGCCACAGTTGCGGCAGGTGTCGTCTCGTGCCGGCTTGTGGTTGCCCGCGGCGTCGCCGTGGGCGCCTCCGCGAACTCCACTCTCGACGCGTCTTCGCGCCCACCGCAGCTGGGCACCTCCGCGCGTCTTGCGTGGCTTGCGGCCGCCTGTCGGGGAAGAAGACTCCTCCTTCCTCCCGTCACCCTGAGAGGCCTTCCACTGCTCCCGAGTGAGATGGAGCTTCCCGCCAATGGTGATAGGCCCCGAGAGAGGCTGTGGTTCATCACCGTCGACGACCTTGAGGCGACCTAACGCCTCCTCGATCGACATCGTGAAGAGGTCCAGCAGAGACTCGATCGAGCGAGCGATCTGCCTGTACTTCTCTGGGACGCAGCGGTCGACAGCTCTCTCCTCGTCGTAGGTGTCGTCACCGTACTGCACCATCTTTTGCAAAAGAGTGTTGAGACGAAGGGCAAAGTCATCAACATCCTCACCTGACTTGAAGGCCAGGTTCTCTCACTCCTTGCGGAGTGCCTGTAGTGTGGACTTGCGGGCGTGGTCGCTGCCAATGCGTGCCGCAGCGATGGCATCCCAGGCCTCCTTGGCAGTCCGCTTCTGAGAAAGTGAGAATTGCATCTCGGGCGGAACTGCAGCAATGAGGGCATCCAGTGCCCGCCGATCCTCGTCGTAGTCGACGTCGCCGTACCAGACTACCTCCCACATGTGCCGCACCTGGAGCCTCACCCTAATCACCGCGGCCCACTCGACGTAGTTGGTTTTGGTGAGGGTAGGCCACCCACCGTCGGGACCAAAGTCCCTGACCACCGTTTGGACGCCATGGTGGCCATGGCGCCGGTCAGGGGAGGGAGAGTCGTGCTGTCTACGAGGGTCGCGCTCTCCGTCGGGCCAGCCAACTCCACCGGGAGCACCGCCGCCACGCGCGCGCTCCGGCTGTCGCCGGCACGCCTGCGCCAGTCTGGGTTCCCGTCAGGGGACGCGCGGTCCCTTGGGCCGCCGCCGCCGTGGGGGTGGGCTGCGCCACCGCTCGCCCTTGCTCCGCGCCTTCTTCTTGCCAGTTCCTCAAGCTCCCTGTCGGCGGTGATGTCGCCGGCGATGGAGCCGTTGATGCTGCTGCGCAAGGTCTCAACCTCTACCTCCACCGCACGTGTCGCATCTTCCGTCGCCTCTGCTTTCGCCTTCGCCCTGGCTGCTGCCAACTCCGCTGCCGCCAGTCTGGCCGCCCTCGCTGCTGCTGCAGTGGTCTGAGCCGTTGCTCTCCTACGCTCTTCTGCTGCGGCGAGCTCGGCGTCCTGCTGACGCCAAGTGCTCGAGGCGACCGAGCGCCGAGACTGAACGTCGGACATGGCGCGCCTCCAGGGAGGCTGCTGCGTGGAGAGGGGAAGAGAAGGGGAAGGAGGAGCGGCCAGTCTTCTTCTTTATTGCGGCGAGAGCTCAACCGAGCTTGGAAAGGGGTGGAACAGGAGATGTTTAGCCTACAGGAAAGTGTGGCTCTGATACCAGATGTTAGTATATCAATGGTTACTCTCATTGAAAGAGGATAGCACTCAAGATGGGGCAATTTTCTGGTTTTCTTTCATTCACAAACTCAAAGCCATATTTTTCCGAGGGAGGTTGGATACATATATATATATAGCCATAGCTGGTTGCAAGCCTATTGCTGCACCCTTCTAGTCTACAATTCGAAATTTGAATGGGATGCTGTCCTAGAAGGCATCCAAACTGAATAAAGCATAAAAGAGGCATAAAGGAGATGCTAACTGCTGCTGTCTTACTAACCGCAGCTGTCCTAACAACAGAAAATATGCTAAAGAAGTAGATGTTGCCTGAAAAAGGTGAAACTACCCAAAAGCAAAAGGAAAGAATCACGACCAAGGACCACAAAGACTTATCCATCACTTGATTCGTTTTAACAAGAGAACAGGTAATGTGATATTGGCTATGCTTATGAGCTAGTTATTACTCCAATGTTTATCTGGTTGATCATTCCTAGACAGAGGAAGCAGTTTTACACATATGGCTTTTACAATGTTGTTTAGCTATTATTCTGGTTCTTCAGTTCTCCTTAGTGTATGAATTTCATGACACAAAATACATTATCTTTGGGTAAAAAGCCCAATACGAAAGATTTTAGTATTTTGCAAATCCAACAATGAAAAACAGATTCAAGAGAACCAGAAGTTCTGCTGCATTGAACAGTAACCAACACCAAGAGTACCGGATAGTTGGGAAAAAAACATTATTCTAACCTTGTTGAACTCCACGAACTGTGGCTGTGAGGAACCGTGAATTCGGGCGATGCCTTACATTGGGCTTTCGCAGATATGCGTGAATGCGTTCCCTGTCAGCCTCTAACTGCAACCTCCGTGCCTCTTCAACGAGTAAAGAAGCAAGATGATTCTCCTTCTCCAGATCCATTGTCTACTCAACTCCAGCAACTATGAACACAACCAATAAAAGTTCAGATGAAAGTTCTCTTGATCATACAAACACAACCAATTAATATTTTTGATGTCTTCAGAAACGAGCCAAACAGACCGTGAATTGCAAATGCAGATTGCAGTAGGCCATGCACCTATATTAGTCGACCCTGTACGTCACCAGATATAACGAATTTCGCTAAAAAAAGAAGTTGCTAACTGACTAACTGAGACAGCAAGGCACTCCTAAATATGTACTACATGTTTGCAGATTGGCGCTGACAAAAATAGCAGATATATACATTTGTTCTGCCTTGATTTTTTCGAATAATGAACCCAGGTAGCATGAGCAATCGAACCTAATATCTCCTATGTCCCACCAATTTAGAACGGCGGAATTCCCCCTCATAAATAAATACTCTAAAAATCGCATAGAAAGAGAAATTAGGGGGGTTTGTTCTTGTTCATCGCATCTCACCGTGGACAGGCGGAGCGAGAGCGAGCTCAGGACGGGGTAGACCACCAGAGGGATCTCCCGATCCAGCGACGCGGCCCGTGACGGCCCGACTGCCCGGACCTAGCCCGTCGCCGAGCGCGGCGAATCGGCCGCCACCGCCTAGGGTTCGCGGCTGCGCCTCATCGAGTGGGCGATGGAATGCGAACAGAGCGGGAACTCTGGGTGGGAGAGGGGCTGACGGTGATCAATTCTTTTGTCGCCTTTGCGGTGCGGCGAACTGGCGAAGTGCATTTCCAACGTGTGCCGTGATAGGTAGGAAAACAAAACGGATACAAACGGATAATATTTGGAAAAAAATATCAAGATATAATTATTCGTTTCGAACTATGTTTGTATTTGTTTTTTCAGAGCGAATGAAATGTTTCCATTCCTAATCAAAAATCATAATATTAGTCTCCATTTTTTAAAATAGAAGACATCATCAATTTTTTTCTATCAACATTTGACTATTCATTTTATTTAAAATATAAAATTAAAATATAAATTATGTTTAAAAAATATTTAATAATAAATTAAGTCACTAGATAACCTAATCGATAACCGAACTAAATGGTTTTTTTCCAATTTTATCTATTTTTTGTTGAGGCAATTTTCACTCGTTCATCGGAAAGTGATCGCTCCATACCCTAACCTAACTTGTTATCTTTTTCTCTTATATATTTTTGTAATAAAATAAATGGTCAAAGATATTTTAAAAAGTCAATGATATTATATAACAAAAATTGGAGAGAGTATAATTTATGGAAGCAATGATGCTTTCGACTGGGCGTTTAATGTATGATATAATTTTTAATCACATTGAAGGATAGAGACTATGTGTGATATGCCTATGCGGAAACATAAGTGTGGATAATGTTTGTGTAGTATGTTCTTCTTCACCAATAAAAGACCCATCTGATGACCCTTTGTCTCTCCCTCTTATTCACTCAAATACTGCTGGGTGTGGTGATCCATCTCCTATGAGTACATTGATGTAGCCATGAGACGAGATACATTCCTTCTCTCACATTCTCTCCACCCTAACAGTATCCCTTTAAATAAAATATTTGACCATATGATAAAATAATTTTAATCTGATGTTTGAGCCATTGGCGTGTTTGATTTTTAAAGTTGTTGTGGGGTCTCCTCAAAGAGGTCAACTTCCATAATATCACATAACCTTCCAGGAGTCTGGTTATGCGTGAGATAATACAGATACAGAAACTTCGTATATTAATATAGACTTTTAATGTACAAATACAACTCATACAATAAAAAACCACGACAATTTCATAGGGATAGCCCGAGTGTAGAGTTGACACTTCCTAATCCTCTAGGGTACTTAGGAGTTCTTCTTCTGCTTTTGGGTTACCTGAATATGGTTATGCAAAGGTGAGCACCGAAGGTACTCAGCAAGCCAAACTGAATACAGTTTTATTTTAATAATCATGCATGCTATATCGACAAGAGAAACAATTTATCAAGAATATCTTTAACATGTTAATGTATCCTATTCCTTTATAGAATATCTAATGCAATTGTTTAAGTGTATGAAACATGAATTTAAATCTATACTCCATCCCATCCTAAGGTACCCAGATATGCATATTTCATTTGATAATATTTAAGAAAAGTGCTCATGACATTATACTGAATTCACCCATAGACATAACTCCATTGACCGGGAGTATGACGTATTCGAATATAATCAACCCTGCAATGTTTGCCCAACTTTACCCGAGGATTAACCCTAGGTTGCAAGGCTAAGGATAACATAGCATTTATATAGTTCTAACCTTTTATGATGTGTGAACGAGACCTAAAGGGCTATCTTAATAGGGGCACCAACTCTAACCAGTAATTAGTGTCCAGACTCCTATTTAATAGTTGTTCATCACACACTTGCCCCGGCTTGGTGAAACCTAGGGCTATCTTAATAGACGATACCGATCTGGTTAGTATCGGCGTTGATATCCGCTGTTTACATAGCTATCCACCAATAAGCTTTATCAACAACACTACAAATCTCTAAATGTTGTTATGCACATTAATAAATCTCCTCAAGTCCCCAGGGAGATCGGACAGAAATATATAAATGTCATGCCGGTATAACCGGTTCATCAGATGGGCGAAACTATGTCCTTATTCTGGCACAAGAGTTTTTAAAGTTTTCTGGCATACAGTCAAAACCATTCATATCTTATAAATTGATAGGAATTCCATTTACCTATCATATAAAATAATGGGTTATTTTTTCATTCTAAGATATGAAATTATGATCATGACATGAAGTATTAATGCATATGATGATGTTTATTTTATTATGTTAACAATTTTATACCTAGCTCAGAATAACATGTTGCCTAAGGAGAAGGAGAATATATATTAAAATAAATGAATCTCTTCTTCTCTTTACATAAAACGACATAGTGTTTCTAATGCATGAAATAATATCCTATATGAACTAGGATGCATGGAATGATCTTCTATATGTACTAAGATGCATGAAATAGTAATATATAAAATCTAAAGAATATATAGGACTACATAGAATGACAATACTATGGTTATCTAACCCATCCCACGAAATATTTCCAACTAAACAAAATATATTATTAAAACATGATAGTTTATTATTTTTAAATTAAATAATCAAAAATAGTTTGACTTGCCTTGAGTGTCGAGGGGCTCGAATATTTATTTGGTTGGAGGGTAATGAGAGCGTTTACGTTAATTTCTGGTCGAGTTCTAACTCCTCGTGAACTCGGCATCGTAATCTATCGATAAATGAAATAGAAGAGAATATTAAATAAACTCAAACAAACATCAAAATTGTTATATAAATAGAAGAATTTAGAAAGATTTTAAAAGGATGATTTATAGAAATTTAAAAATTCTATTGTTATGTTTAAAAGTTTTAAATTTGAATAAATATAAATGTTAGGGAGTTTTTAAAATAATGATTTTTAAAAGATTCAAAAATTAAGTAAATAAATTTAAAATAGTGCAAAAGTTTAAAAATAAAGTTTTGAAGAGATTATTTCCACTGCGCCACTCAAGTCTTTCTCTCCTTCTATTCTGTTTTACTACTTTTCTCCTTTCACTTCTCTCTCTCCACTTTACTGTTTATCTTCTCCACTGAGCTTCCCATGGAGCGCAAAGCTATGCCGGCTATGGTCGCTAAAGCATGGAAGTTAGGACATTTTTCACCATCTACTAGTCCTAGAGGTTCCATTTTTTGGTTAAGCTAGGCCGGATAGGCAATCAATAGAGCCGGCGGTGACGACAAGGTTGCAGCAGTGGAACTGCATGTTGCCGGCTTGCTTCGGCCATGGTTTGAGCAAGGTGAGTGGGTAATGTTTACACCCAAAATTAGCACCTAGGAATCAACATAGGGAAAATTGCCAATATTTGGAAATTTGCCAGTTTCCTTCGGAGAGGCCGGTCTGACCGCCGTGTATAGGCCGGTCAGACCGGGTAGTGGGGCCGGTCAGACCGGAGGCATATGGCTGGTCTGACCGGCAGAGTCCAAAACCTAGACGACTTTGTCGGTACTCAGGTTTTCTTCCTCCATACGGTATGTCTCGGGTTTCCAAACATGTCTACCCCGAATTGGACGTGGAGAAGGGCCTGTGGAGGGCAAGACCAACCCCTATTTAAGGGCCAAGGCCGGTTCAATTGGCACAACAACAACCAACACAAACAAATCCAATCTAGTTCTAGTTTTTAGCCAATTGAATCGTTCTTTTACTTTTTCTACATTGGTTCATCCATCTTTGTCGATTTGCGCTGAAAATTGTCCGCTGCTGCTGCGAGAGTGCGACACTTCTTTGTAAGTTTGTCTTGAAAACTTTCCGTTTGCCCACGAGACGGGTATTTATCAATCAATCTATCTAAATCGATTCCGCTAGCCGGTTTGATCTACAAAACCCACTTTGTTCTAGTTTTTGCTAGATTGAAGTGGTTGGCGACTCCATACCAAGAACCACCGCAAATCTTTAGGTGAATCGATCGTGCTCGTGCCTTTTTCCAAAAAAGGTGCCAACACGATTTTTAGCGACTCCGCTGGGGACGACACGACGCCAACTCGGATTCAACGCCGCCATGTCTAAGCAAGCGGCGCAAGACGTGGATCCATCCAACGTTGTCCACATATCGTTGGACGACCTGGATGGGGAGGCTCGCCAAATCATGGAGGAGCGCATTCGGGCGATCACGCAAGAAGTGCTAGATCAATCTTGCACTAAAACGCGACAAGGCATCATCATCAAGCCCGGGAGCCCACTCAAGGTAATTCGCGGTGAGGTAAGCGCTGATCACGTCTCTGTTCCTATTCAAAAACCTGTTGCTAGTACGGTGGATGAGTCCGTTACCGCCGCCATAAACAATAAGATTGAATTCGTTATGGAGGCTTATTTTAATAGATTGTTTAGGGCGCACATGAGCGGCAAATCTGGTCTTCCCGCGACCGATTCGCCACCTACCTCGATCGCAAGTGGGAGCCAGCCCCTTGTGAACCACATATTTAGCAAAACCGATGGGGCGATTGCCCAAGGCCCCGACGAAAACAGTTCTGCCACCTCTGTGCGGCCGGACCTACGGCCGGTCGACCGGCTCTCCACGTCGGTCGGCCGGCCCTATGGCGGTCGGCCCGGCCCCGCTATCTCGGTCGACCGACCCGACGACCGGTCGGCCGGAGCACCGTATGGCGGTCGACCGGCCCCACGGCCGGTCGGCCGGATCGCCTATGTCGGTCGACCGGCCAAACGGCCGGTTTGTCCGGCTCTCCATACGTTGATCGGACCGGCGTTAGGCGCCCGAACCCATACTACACCGGTCGACGGCGGCTATATGGTCGGTCGACCGCGCCTTATATAGCCGGTCGGTCGCCCCCCCGGCCGACCGGCGCTCGGGTGTCGGTGCAAGAGTTTGACCCAATCACGGCAACTCGGTCTTGTACCACATTCTAGTACGCGATCCTGCCGCAACTACTAGTCATGCACCAAGTCCCCCGCACATTCCCAATCAATACAACGATCCCAATAGGGGATACCCCTGCAACACGGGGCATGGCCAATATGATAATATTGCGTCGCAACGACCACCTTTCAGGCCGCCGGTCTTGCCCGACCTGCCTAGGCGTGAAAATATGGAGGACCAAATTAGGAACATTATTAGAGAGTCATTCGGAATTGAGCTCAGGAATCGTGCTAAGGTTTACCAAAAGCCGTATCCTGACTATTTCGATACATCCCATATCCTCGTGGTTATAGAGTCCCTGAGTTCACCAAATTCAGTGGAGAGGATAATAGGACCACATGGGAGCATATCGGCCAATTCTTAGCGCAATGTGGGGGAGGCTAGCACTTCGGATGCTTTTAAATTGCGCTTATTTTCTTTATCTCTATCCGGTACTGCTTTTACTTGGTTTACATCTTTACCGGCTAACTCTATTCATACTTGGGCTCAGCTAGAACAAATTTCATGATTATTTTTATACTGGTGAGACTGAACTTAGACTTTGTGATTTAACATCGGTTAGACAAAAATATAGTGAGTCTGTTGCTGATTATATTAAAAGATTTAGAGATGCTAGAAACCGATGTTTTATCTTGAGTATAACTGAGATAGACTTGGCTGACCTTGCTTTCAATGGGTTGCTTTCTCCCATTAAGGAGAGGTTAGATGGCCAACAATTTCTTGACGTTAGTCAGGTGATGCAGAAGGCTCTGGCTCAGGAAAGCCGAGTCAGAGACGCTAAAAAGTTTGTTAGGCCCAGTGACAAGAAGCCTCATGTTAGCATGATCGATTGTCCCGATAGTGATTCTGATTCCGATGGGGGCAATCATGACATGTATGTTGCTGAGTGGTCTTGGACAAACAAGAACAAATCCTTTGTTTGTTCTAACTTGACGCCGACTCCTCGCAAGGATCGACAAAGTGAGGTTAAATATAGTTTTGATATGGCTAAGTGCAATAGGATTTTTGATTATCTTTTGCAGGAGAAGCAAATTAGATTGCCTAAAGGCCACATCATACCCTCATTAGAAGAGTTAAAACGCCATTCTTATTGTAAGTGGCATGACTCTTATTCTCATTCTACTAATGAGTGTAATGTTTTTCGTCGACAGGTTCAATCGGCCATAGAGGAAGGACGATTGAAATTCACCGAGGGCCCAAATATGAAGCTTGACAGCGATCCTTTCCCTGTGAATGCCATTGACCTTGATGGCAAGAAGGTGTTGAATCGGCGGGAGCAAGCCGAATCGGCTAAGGGGAAGGAAGTCGTAATTGGGGAGCCTAGGCCCAAGATGCTTGTGCCGAAGAGCCTAGAGGTTGGGACATGGAAGGAGAACAAGGCCAAGACATCCACATCGAGGAAGCCTCATAAGCCCAAGGTGATCTTCGACATGCTCCTTGACAAGTACGAGAAGAAGAGTGCTGAGAAGGAGCGTGCCAGGGGGAAGAGACCAAGATCGCCCCCTAGGGAGCGATTTGGTCCCTCGTCGAGGGTTTTGGAGCCACCGTTTTCCCATTGCCCTCAAGTCATGTCATGGGGACCATGCCCGATGCCGCCTTCAGGTTATCCGTTCCCTTACTTTATGCCTTGGGGGGTACCCCCGCCTATGTACAACATGCCTCCGATGCAGAGTCACCAAGGATGGAGAAGGGAGAGGAGATCGCCGCGAGGGCATGCGTCTACTTCTAGTGGAAGCCGGTTCCCATAAGCGTGCTGAAGAGAGGGCTTCGGAGGCGATCACCGTCAAGATAGGATCTTACGATGTGCCAATACCATCTGGAGAGCAGGCTAGGATGGTATTTGGCAATCGAGCCGAAGCCGCGAAGGGTACTGCAAAGGAGGACAGTCAGACCGAATGTCTTGGCCGGTCCGACCGCATATCGAGCCGGGTTAGACCGAGCCTTCCGCCGGCTCCGACTCGTAGGTTCGTGGCCGGCCGACCGTGCCTTTGGCCGGTCCGATCTTCACAGCTTCGTGAACGGTCATATCGCGCCGTCTGGCCGGTCTGATACTCGCTCCGGTCTGACCGGGCCTGGCCGCCGGTCTGACCGCAGACACCATATCGGCTCGACGGCCACCGGGCGTCGACCACCGTTCTGGTAAGGAGAGTACCAGGGCAATTCCCTCTTCGGGCAAAGGTAACAGGGGACATTATTTGTCTCCTGGAACAGAGCCGAATCCTAGGTTGATGCCTAAGGATTTAACGGCTACCCAGAGAAGGAGGTTGCAGCGTCTTCGTGCTTCTGAATTAAAAGAGAAGGAAGCCGAAGAGAGAAGAGACAGGGAGTTCGATGAGTTGCGACCACCGCCTGCGAGGGAGTGGATGCGTAAGTCATCAAATGTTGAGAAGCCGGTAGTTGTTCAAAAGGATGAACAACCGGCTGTGGAGGCATCGTCCAGCGAAAACATGGATATCAGCATGGTTTGCATGTTGCCCATGGAGTTTTGCACCATCGACGAGGCCGAGGTCGCTCAAATATTGTTAGGTCCAAGGGACGCGGTTTTCGAGAAGCCCAACGAGTCCAACCGTCACATGAGGCCTCTCTATTTGAAGGGCCACATTGATGGGAAGCCGGTCTCGAGGATGCTAGTGGATGGAGGCGCGGCGGTGAACCTGATGCCTTACTCTCTCTTCAAAAAGTTGGGTCGCGAAGAAGCGGAGCTGAAGAAGACCAACATGCTTCTCAATGGCTTCAATGGCGAGTCAACGGAGGCGAAGGGGATCCTGTCCGTGGAGCTTATGGTGGGGAACAAGACATTGCCTACCGCCTTCTTCATCATCGATGTACAAGGTAGCTATAGTGTCATTTTGGGGCGTTGTTGGATTCATGCCAATTGTTGCGTTCCCTCTACTTTACATCAATTCCTAGTACAGTGGGATGGTGATGAGGTTGAGGTAGTTCAGGCGGATACATCGGCTAAGGTTGCCATGGCCGATGTTTCTGTGGAATGGAAACATGGGGATATGCAGTGCTTATCAAGGCTAGATCTTTCTAGTTTTGATTTTATTAGTGTTTCCAAAGAAGGCTTTGTACCCATTTCTGTAAAGCCGGCTAGTTTAGCACGGCTGGGTGACATTACTTTATATGATGAATAAAACAGCCAATTTGGAATGGTTACAAAAAAGAGTTCAAGAATATCGGTCAACAAAGAACGATATTGGAGAAACTATAGAATATTTTGACGAGGTAGAGAAGCTCGGTCAAGGGTTCACATCAGCCGACCCATTAGAAGAAATAGACATAGGAGATGAGAGCGTACCAAGACCGACCTTCATAAATAAAAACATGAGAGCCGATCATAAAGTTAAGATGATCAAGCTGCTTAGAGAATATAGTGATTGCTTTGCATGGGAATACCATGAAATGCCATGACTTAGCCGTAATCTTGTTGAACATCGGCTTCCGATAAAGTTAGGATTTAGGCCTTATAAACAACCTCCTCGTCGGTTTAACCCACTTATATATGATCGTGTCAAAGAAGAGATAGACCGATTGTTGAAAGCGGGGTTTATTAGGTCGTGCCGGTATGCGGAGTGGGTGTCTAACATAGTACCGGTAGAAAAGAAGGGGAGCGGCAAGATTAGAGTATGCATAGATTTTAGAGATTTAAATAAAGCAACTCCTAAAGATGAGTATCCTATGCCTATAGCCGACATGCTAATAAATGATGCTTTAGGTCATAGAGTGATTAGCTTTTTAGATGGCAATGCCGGCTACAACCAAATCTTCATGGCAGAAGAGGATATGTATAAGACAGCCTTTAGATGTCCGGGATTTGTCGGGCTGTTTGAGTGGGTAGTTATGACATTTGGATTAAAGAATGCTGGCACAACGTATCAAAGAGCGATGAACCTAATTTTTCATGATTTGTTAGGTTTTATCCTAGAGATTTACATTGATGATATTGTAGTCAAATCGGATGATATGGATGGACATATGGCCGATTTGAGGTTAGCTTTTGAGAGGATGCGTTGGTATGGTTTGAAGATGAACCCACTCAAGTGTGCCTTCAGTGTGTCGGCGGGTAAATTCTTAGGATTCATGGTGCATAAGAGAGGGATTGAGATTGATTCTAAGAAAGTTGAGAAGATTCAAGACTTCAAAGCACCGACATGCAAGAGGGAAGTTCAGAAGTTGCTAGGTAAAGTAAACTATTTGAGAAGATTCATCTCTAACCTAGCAGGTAAAATCGATGCTTTTGTGCCTATTCTACGTAAGAAAGAAGCCGATTTTACTTGGGGGGAAACACAACAGGAGGCGTTTGAAGGTTTGAAGAGATATTTGTCTACCCCACCTGTGGTGCGAGCGTCTAAGACCGAAATTCCATTTCGGTTGTACATCGCTGCCGAGGACAAAGTTATTGGAGCCGTTTTGACGCAAGAGGAAGACGACAAGGAGTACATAATTACTTATTTAAGTCGCCGTCTTCTGGATGCCGAAACAAGGTATGTATTTGTAGAAAGGCTTTGTCTTTTCTTGTATTATGCTTGTACCGAATTGCGTCATTATTTATTGTCTAGTACATGCATAGTTGCTTGTCAAACCGATGTTATTAAGCATATGTTGCAAAGGCCAATTCTAAGTGGTAGAATTGGCAAATGGGCGTATACATTAATTAAATATGATTTGGCCTATGAATCATTGAAGTCTATGAAGGGCTAGATTGTAGCGGACTTTACAGTAGATCATCATATAGACGTTGCTTGTGGAGATGAAGTCCGTTTGGTTAGTGTTACACCTTGGAAAGTTTATTTTGATGGCTCTTCGTGTAAGGAGGGTCAAGGCATAGGTGTAGTTTTAGTTTCGCCCAATGGTGTCAACATTGAAATTTGGTAATTGAGTCCTTAAGTCTGCAAAGGCGAAGCAGGATCGGATCGGCTGGTTTGGTGTGGAAACAGAGGCCGCATCGGCTGAGGAGTGATCGGTTGCGAGGCCAATCGGCTAAGGGTGGATCAGACAAGGGCAGCCGATAGCCGATTTCAGGTCCAGAAGAGATAAAACCGTTTCTGATGCAGCAATTTGAGGATAAATAGAAGATTCGATTGTTAGTTGCGCGTTAAACGATATTGCCACTTATGGATAGAGTCCTATAACGGCAATTGTATCTGTAATTTAGGAGTTTGTTTAAATTGTTTGTTGTAACACGGCGTGGGTCCTTCTCGAGATAATGTTGTGTTTTAAATAGTAGTTTAGATAGAGTCCAGGGTTTGCACAGATAATTGTATCTTGGGTATAAATAGGATCCGAGACCCTCTGTAATAAAAAAATCATAATCAATCAAACCTTCGGCGTATCGCCAACTTTTTCTTCAGACGAGCAGTTTGTTTGGCTACGGGCTGCATCATTTCGATCCCCAGATCTAGATAAATGCTTGTCATTAGTGGTATGATCTGTTGTTTCTAGTGCTTTCATCGTAATGACACATTAGATTCAAGAGTTTATACTATGCTATTTATCATATAACGTATATAAATTAGACTAATGTTTGGATCTATCCTGTTAGTGGCTAGTTCTATCAAGAACTTACAGTCGATAGGGCTAGATCTAAAGGTTGGCTGGTTTATATGCGGTATCCACCGTCTCGAGGGATATAAATCGGCCGCAATAGATCAGGTTTTTCTTTTTATACTTGATGTTGCATCGGGTTCGAACTATTAAGTCGTTTTTAGAACTATCAATGATCTGTTCAGCTAAGATTTATATTGTTTAGAGACAGCGCCGGGTTTTAGCCGGCCTTATCTGCCCTGATATGTTTCTTTTAATATACTTATTATTAGATTTATATTAGGACTGCCTCTTATTTTAGGATCGCATTCTTGTCGGACGTTACTAGCCGAAATCGGCCCGCCATAGGCGGCCGACGGCCGATTTCCGGGCCATGCGCATCTGGTTCAAGAGTGGTATCTTTTCATAAGATTCATCGGAGTACTAGCCGATTCATCGTTAGCTTTCCGTATCGGCTAGGCTATCGATTCATATATTTATTATCCTTTACTTGTATTTAGGTTACACGATCTTTGTCTCGGTATAGCCGATCCATTCCAGTCGTTTGGCTTAAATATATTTTAGATAGCATATATATGCTCATGGATTACCTTAGCCGATCCAGTGGGGATCTAACCTAACACTTAACGCATATTCCCTTGTTTCTTTTGTTGGTTAACAGATCAAACCAACTGGCACGCCCTGCAGAGCACAGGTAGCCGAGAAGGACCTGCACTGGAGTTAAGCAGATCTCTAGGCCAGCGTGTGAGAGAAATTTCTCATCAAGAAATGGTCAATGCTTTGAAGCATTGGTTCGTTTAGAGTATTATTGTACAAATAATCAGGCCGAATACAATGCGTTGTTATTCGGTTTACAAGTGATGGAGATCGTTGGAGCTACACATGTAGAAGCGTTTGGTGACTCAGAGTTAGTGGTGCAACAAGTTGCCGGAGTTTACAAGTGCTTCGATGGGTCGCTAAACAGGTATTTAGATCAATGCCTAGATATTATTGCCAGTTTTGATGATTTTACTATTAAGCATACTGCTAGGGATGAAAATTCTAGGGCAAATGACTTAGCTCAACAAAAGAGATTTATTTTTCATATTGGACAAACCGGTGCTTGATTATAATTTTTTGGATGAAATTGGCAAAGAGGCAGACCATAGGCGGTCGGCCAGGCGCCTTGTCGCCGTCGACTTTTGATGGCATTTGAGTCGGCCAGGCGTTACGTGGTCGATCATTGCGGGTGGTTGCCGGTCGGCCGGTGTTGCTTGGCCGTCGGACCGACTTTACGAAGGGGGTGGGGACACAATTCTTTTGATACAGAGGCTGAATTAAGTGGAAATTCGGACATGTGGTGCCCTAGAAATAGTAAATGATTGGCGAATTCCTTTGATTAGCTATTTGAAGGATCCTAGTTTTAGGGTTGATCAGAAAATTCGACGGCAAGCGTATAAGTATACTTTGCTTCATGAAAAGCTGTATCGCCAGAATGTAGATGGTGTACTATTAAAATGTTTAGATACCGATCAATCTAAGGTTGCTATGGGTGAAGTTCACGAGGGAATTTGCGGGACTCATCAATCGGCCCATAAAATAAACTGGTTGCTTAGAAGAGTGGGGTTCTATTGGCCGAGAATGATTGATGATTGCTTCAGATACTATAAAGGTTGTGAAGCTTGTCAATGGTTCGACAATGTTCAATTGGCACCGGCTTCGGTGTTGAATCCTATTATTAAACCATGGTCGTTTCGGGGGTGGGCTTTAGATTTTGTTGGTTAGATTTATCCTCCGTCTTCAAAGGGGCATCGGTTCGTGCTAGTTGCGACGGATTACTTCACCTAGTGGGCCGAAGTCGTGCCGCTCAGGAATATGATGCATAAGGAGGTACTTGATTTTATTCTGAAGCATATTGTACATAGATTCGGCATTCCTCAAACATTAACTACGGATCAAGGGGCTTCTTTTATGTCTAAAGAAGTGAAGAGTGTTGCCGAATCTTATGGTATTAAGCTGTTGAGTTCGTCTCCTTACTACGCTTAGGCTAATGGACAAGCCGAGTCTAGTAATAAGACATTGTTGAAGCTGATCAAGAAGAAGATCGAGGAACATCCGAGAAGGTGGCATGAAATACTTTCTAAAGCTTTGTGGGCGCACAGGATATCCAAGCATGGTGCCACCAAGGTGACCCCTTTTGAGCTAGTGTATGGACAAGAAGCCATTTTACCGATTGAGGTAAATCTTGGCTCTCTTCGATATATAAAGCAAGATGATTTTTCAGCTGAAGACTACAAGTTTCTGATGGGTGATAATCTCGACAAAGTGGTTGACAAACGTTTGAAGGCTTTGGAAGAAATAGAGAAAGAGAAGAAGAGGGTGGCCAAAGCATATAACAAAAGGGTGAAGGCGAAGACATTCCAAGTTGTGGACCCCCAATTTTGAGTCGGGAATCTTTCGTGTTCATAGTACCATTTCCCTGGATCAAGTAGTTGGTACCCACGAATGCAGTACTGGATAATCAAGTGCACATGCACGAATAGTCTTACAATACCATTATTACATAAATAGGCCCGAAGGCATTGTCCATCCCACAGGACCTTATGGTCCGAATACAATATAAAAACAGAGTTTAGATAAGACAGCGGAAAGAGGCAGCGGCTTGTCCATTGCCACAGGCAACGACCGAGACTAAGGTCTAATATGCGCCGTCGGTTCCTCGCCCTCCGGGTGGTACGCGTAGGGGTCTTCGGCTCTCCATTTCCATCAGTGGAGGTTTGTGCGTATAGCAAGGGTGAGTACCAACCGTACTCGGCAAGTCAACACGAGAATTGATGCATATGACGGGGTTATTCAAAGAACATGGCTAGGGTTATCTTTGCGTAAAGCCGGTTTTCACAATTCTTTTCACAAGCCTATCGTCTAGCCAAAACAAGTTTTAATTTCATAGTTCATTAACCCGGCGACGGTTCGTCTACCATCCATCGTGATTCCAAGGATGGCTTCCCGCCTCCGGTTCGTCATGATTTTCTACGGGAGTCCACCCCTTCTCGCATTCTCGAGAAGTTGATCCACCATGAATAAAATCATCGTGCAAACCCATCCCAGCATTTTCAAGTTCAAAGTCTAGCCAAGCGAAAGTCTTGTCACGATGCTCAATATCCGCGAGCACGGCTATTCGAATAGATTGGTTCACTCACACTGCAGTGGATGTACACTTTACCCGTACTCCGCGACGCCCAACAAATGAGCCTACGTCTCAACACATGAGACGGCCACGGCAAAGCCTTTCGATAACCTCACTTTGGCGTACCCGCTCCATGAACTTAAGCCCTCATGCACTCTAGCTGTCCTTTTCTAGCGGTGAGAGGAGTTCGCGCACCGGGGTAAGGGAAGTCTTTCCGTTTTTAAGTTTAATTAACATCGGTTTAATCCCACCATTCATAACAAAGGCCGCAGCCTCATCCTCATCCCATAACCACATCATAGAGAACCATCTATGCAAGGATACTCCTCCGCTCGGCTATCTAGTCGGCTAGGTCTATACCCATTCGAGAAGTACGGTTGTCGGCTCGTTTCCGGCTATCTCATGGCTCGGTCCTTAATTGACCGGGTCGGCACTTGCCTTTTCCGGAATCCACCCAAATCATCCGGCCGCCCAGTCTAAAACATTTGTTTAGTACTTTCAATTTTCATCAAATGTAATTCATCATGGTCATGTGGCGCTCATGTCTCCACATGCCGAATCTCAACTACCTCCCTTAAGGTAGTTGCCCAAGCACAAAGTTTTTCATAAAGTCATGAGTATGCATAAATCTAAGTATAGCATGGCTAAGCGAGTCTTCCGAAGTTAGGCTTCGGTTATTTGTATCACATCGCGAGTTACAAGGAGTAATTAAAGGTAAACAATAGCAAGGTATGGCATAACAAGTATAGGTAACTCGGTAAAGCATGCATGTTTAAAGTTTAAAGTAACATCATTTCGCAGTTGGGATCAATATGTTCAAAGGGTATGAAGACTTGCCTTGCTCGCGACCTTCTTGACTTGTGTCTTCAGCGTACTCAACGGCCTCCTCGGATTCTATACATACGTGCGAAAGATCCAATTGAATTCGATTAGAATTCAAATAAAAACCAACAAAAACAAATAAATCGCCAAAGCGGTACCTACGGCGAATCTATGGTTGTAAACGGATCAATGATCGGGTTTTGCTAAAGTCCAGTCGAAACGAGTGAGTTGCAATGATTTGAACTCTTGTGTTCTCTTTCGATTTCATTTAGATGGGGTGGCCTTAACCCTAGTTAATGTAAGTTTATCGGCATAATAACAGATGATCCAAAATGTCTATTGGATAAAAAGGGTAACGAGAGTGTTTATGTTGATTTCCTGGTTGAATTCTTAATCCTTCTGTGTACTTGGTGTCGTGGTCTAATTAAAATAGGACGAGGAGGATTTTATGAAGCAAATTAAATATCGAATGTATATGTCGCAAAAGGGTTGATCGGGATTTATATGAGATAGTTTATAATTCTTTGAAAAGATTCTTGATTTGTGAATATAAATTAAATGAATGAATGGGCCTCACAAAGATATATAAATATTTTGGAAATTTATTAGATTAAAAGTTCAAAGTCTAAGTAAATATAAACTTCATAATTATTTGCAAAGAAATTTAAAAGTAAATAAATAAACCCCTTCAAAAGGTGCAAAATCTTTGTAAATAGAGTTTTAGAATAGTTTAAAAGAGTATAAATATTTTCCTAGGATTTTTACTAAGCTTATTCTTATTTTTAATCTCCTTAGAAAAATTAAATAATAAAAAAAATTTCAAAAAATTTGCCTAAGCGGGAATCGAACCAGCACCCTCCCCTCACTCGGCTCGGCTCAAACCACCGAGCTAGCGAGCCGTTCTCGCTCCCTTCTCTCCTTTCTTTTCTCTTCATCCTTCCTTCTTCTCCTCGGCGAGGCCGACGGTGCGGCATGGCCGAACGACGGCGAGGGGATCGGGCTCGGCATCAAGCTAGCCTTACACCATCTACATGACACGGGAGTCCGTTTGGCGCGGCTGGGCTAGTGAGGCGGCGGAGCGGTGCCGGCGACGAGGGCGGCGCGTGGCGGCGAAGGCGCACGGTGCGGCGGCACTCCGGTGACAATGCGGCCGAACCAAGGGGTCCTAGAGAATCTACGGAACACGGGGGTGCTAGCTAGGGGGTCGGCTTGGCCGGAAAGGGGCGGTGGTGGTATGGCGACGTGCGCACGGCGGCGGCCAAAACAGAGGGTTCGGCGGCGCTCGTCGCCGGTGATTTCTGGCGGCTATTTGGCTCGGGAGACTTAGGGGAAATATAGCTTAGAGCACGTAGATCGTGGACGTACCTTTAATTCAAGAAGAAATCAATTGAGGGCGACGAATTTTGAGGTTTGCACCGGGCGGCCGAGTTAGGGTTCTTCCGACCGGGCTCCGATCTCTTGCGAAATTCTAGCGTTATGGTGAACGGATTAGGGAAAATTGGAGAGGAGCTAGATGAGACGTATGGCACAAATTTTGTGTTGTGAGTTTCGGCCGAGGAGGGCTATATATAGCCGACCACGCGAGCTCGAACTCGGCGGCCGGGGCAGCAGCACTAGGGTGACGCACGCGCGAGCATAGGAGGGTGAGGCCGACGCACGGTGGGCATGGCTACGGCACGGATGGAATGGCACGGTGGTACGGCGCGGCGTGGGCGCGCGGCCACGGCGACGGCATTGACGCGGGCGTGCGCCGTGGTACGGCGAGGCGACGCGGCGGCATGGCGCGGGCGCGCGGCCGACGCGGCGCACAGCGCGAGGACGTCGTCGAACACCTGCATACGCATGAACAGTGTACTTTCTCTATTTTCCGAATTTTGAAATCCTATTTTCTATTTCCATTTCCTCCCACTCTAAAAATTCAAAATAAATTTCAATATTTCCAAAATAATTTTGAAATTATATTTTCAAACTTTTTCCCCCACTTTTTATTTTTCAAAATATATTTTTCCTATTTTTCTTCTTTTAAAATCAATAATTTGGGATCTTTGATTAATTTTTAAATTCATATTTCCTTGTCAAAAATATTTTTATCCCAAATCCAAATATTTATTATTTTTCTTCCAACGATCGGTGTTTAAACCAAAATATATTCTTTCCAGGAATCTTTTGTAAATCTCCAAAATTAATATGTTTACCCTTCTTCAAATTTATATATATATATATATTTTGAATTATTTCCCCCAGCAGGGGTCTCAAGCTTAGGGGTTCAATTCAACTTCACTTCAAAGCAATTCCAGAAGAAATTCTTACGCAACTGAATTGGCAAATAAAATTGAAAAACACGATAAGAAGCAATGATTCCAAAAAGTTTTTGCGAGTCCCAATTTTCACGTTCCGAAGTCTACTCCTTCGATTTTTAGGATGTTACAAACCTACCCCCCTAACAATAAATCTCGTCCCCGAGATTTTCTTACCGGTTGCTGAATAGGTGTGGATATTCTGTCCTCAGGAATTCTTCGCTCTCCCAGGTAGCTTCTTCTTCGGTGTGATTACTCCATTGTACTTTGTACATGCGCCACGACTTGGTTCGTGTCTTCTTTTCCACTTCGTCTAGTATCTTGATTGGATGTTCTGGATAGGTAAGATCACTATGGACATGGATGGTTTCTAACGAGGTTTGCTCTTCCGGTACCCGTAGACATTTCTTCAGCTGCGATACGTGGAATACTGGGTGGACATCGGAGAGATTCTCAGGCAGTTCCAATTGATAAGCCACTTCTCCCTTCTTAGCGCTTATCAGGAATGGGCCCACGTATCGTGGTGCGAGTTTCCCTTTTACTTTGAATCTCTGTGTTCCCCGTAGGGGTGAGACCTTCAAATACACGTAGTCACCTTCTTTAAATTCCAATTCTCTTCGTCGGGTATCCGCGTAGCTCTTTTGTCGTGATTGAGCGGCTTGTAGTCGGTCCGGATCGGGCGAACCTTTTCCTCGGCCTCCTTGATTATGTCGGGCCCGAATACGGTTCGTTCACCGGTTTCGACCACATCAATGGGGTTCGACATCGGCGACCAAATAGAGCTTCGTTTGGCGACATCTTCAAACGGCTTGATAGCTATTATTATAAGAGAACTCGGCGTACGGTAAGCATTTCTCCCAATCCTTGGTGAAATCCAATGCACGGAGCTCTCGGCATATCTTCCAAGACTTGGTTCGTCCTTTCGGTCGCCCATCGGTCGTGGATGGTAGGCGGTGCGAAAGCGAGATGACTTCCGAGTGCCTCGTGGACTTTGCTCCAAAAATGAGATGTGAATTGGGTACCACGATCCGATATGATCCTCTTTGGTATACCGTGAAGACATACAATCCTACTCATATATAATTCCGCCGCTTGGCGCTTTGTAGTTAGTTTTCACCGGTATAAATCGCGGTTTTGGTGAGCCGATCTACTATTACCCAAATGGAATCGTAGCCGCGTAGTTTTGGGTAGTCCCACTATGAAATCCATGCCTATCTCGTCCCATTTCCATTCGGGAATCTTGAGTGGTCTGCAGCAAGCCGTGGCCGTTGATGCTCGGCTTTCACCCTTTGGCACACATCGCACACGGCTACGTATTCGGCTACATCTCTCTTCATATTGGGCCACCAATATTCTCCTTTCAAGTCTTGGTACATTTTCGTGCTTCCGGATGTAACGAATATGCCGATTCGTGGGCTTCCTTTAAGATCAATCCCTCAAACCGCCTTGTTCGGGCACACGATTCTTTTCTTGTACCACAGATTCCCTTGTCATCCACCGAAAACTCCCGAGCGCGTCCACGCCATGCGTTCCTTAATTTCCTGGGTTTCCTCATTCCCTTTTTGGGCTTCCTCTATTTGAGTTCTCAGTAGGGGTTGAATTTCCAATGAGTTCACTTCTCCGTGAGGAATCAGGTGCAGATTGAGTCTGGCCATTTCTTCTTGAAGTTCGCTGGCCATACCTCCCAATCCCATGTGATTGCATTGGGCTTTGCGGCTCGGCGCATCGGCCACTACATTTGCCTTGCCGGGATGATAATGGATTCCTAGACTGTAATCCTTGATCAACTCTAGCCATCGCCTCGTCGTAGATTGAGATCAGCGAGTAAAGAAATATTTTAGGCTCTTGTGATCGGTATACACATCACGGTGGTTTCCGATCGATAGTGTCTCCAAATCTTCAATGCGTGTACAAGCTGCGGCTAATTCCAGTCGTGTGTGGGATAATTCTCTTCGTGGGGTCGTGCCGAGAGGCATACGCTACGACCTTCCCATCTGCATCAATACTCCTCCCAATCCTTGCCGGGATGCATCACGGTATAGCACGAAGTCCTTCCGGTTGTCGGGTAAGGTCAAGATTGGGCGGTGGTTAACTTTTCCTTTAATTGGTCGAAGGCTTTTTGGCACTTCTCATTCCATTCAAACTTCTTTTCCTTCTTCGAAGTTGAGTCATAGGTCGGGCTACGTGGAAAACCCTTCGATAAACCGTCGGTAATAACCGGCCAAGCCCAAGAAACTCCGAACTCGTCACCGACTTGGGCGCCTTCCATCCCGTAACGGCTTCGACCTTGGCGGGGTCTACGGCTACTCCACCGGCTGAAACCACGTGACCAAGAAAAGCGACTTCCTTGAGCCGAACTCACATTTGCTGAACTTTGCATACAGGGTGCTCTCGTAGCTTTTCCAAGTACTAGTCGTAGATGCTCCGCGTGTTCCTCATCGTTTTTGGAGTAGATAAGTATATCGTCGATGAACACCACCACGAATTTGTCCAGGTATTCCATGAATACCTTGTTCATCAGTTCATAAAGTAGGCGGGGGCATTGGTTAATCCAAAGGACATCACCGTGAACTCGTATAAGCCGTAACGTGTAGAGAACGCCGTCTTAGGAATGTCTCCGGCTCTAATCTTTAGCGATGATATCCCGACCGTAGATCAATCTTTGAGAACACTGTGCACCCTTAAGTTGATCGAATAGGTCATCGATCCGGGTAGCGCGGGTACTTGTTCTTGATGGTTACTTCATTCGGTGATCGGTAGTCCACACACATTCTCATACTCCCATCCTTCTTTTTGACGAAGAGTACGGGGGCTCCCAAGGGAAGAGTCTGGGGCGTACAAATCCCTTCTCTTGTAGTTCCCTTATCGCTTCTTGAGTTCCTCTAACTCGTTGGCCGGCATTCGATAAGGTCTCTTGGATATGGGGGCGTACCGGGCATTAGATCTATGATAAATTCTACGTCGCGATCCGGGGCATTCCGGTAATTCCTCGGGAAATACATCCGGGTATTCTTGTACTATGGGCATTCCGCCTAAGGGCAGCATGGTGAACACTCCCGCAGCTTGTTCACATAGCTTTGGGTTTTGATCCATAGTTATGCTCATCGGTGATCCCCACGGGGTAGATACCGTGACTTCCCTTCGATTGCAGTCTATGATTCCATTATTTTTGGTCAACCAATCCATTCCGAGTATGACATCTATGGTGGGGTGATAGCACCATAAGGTTCGAGAGAAACACCACGTCTCTAATCCGTATGGGCACATTAATGCAGGCATGGGGTACGGTTATGTCTCCCCCCGGTGAGTGTACCAACATCGGCTTCTTAAGTGCTACTTGGTGTAGGTGGTGTTGTTTGCTTACTTGGGAAGATATGAATGAATGCGAGGCTCCAGAATCGAATAAAACTTTAAGCGGTGCGAGTTGATAGAGAACATACCCATCAATACGTTCGGTCCTCCCGAGCTTCTTCCGCCGCACATGATTCACGACCACGTCGAAACCCGGTGGCGGCCTCGTTGGGTAGCGGGGTCCCGAACGACCTCGTCCCGCCGCAGGGGTGGGGTTCCTCGACGGGCGTTGCATTGGCGCCGGTGCGTACGGGCGTTGCGTGGTTTTGGACAGCTATTGGAGTAGTGCCCGAATTCTCCGCAATTAAAACAGCTCACATTCCTTCTTCCTGGAGTGGCTAGGGTTGGTGGGGGCGTACGGAACTGAGGTGTAGCTGACCTGTTGACATGGTCGGAAGCGGAAGGACGTCCGGTTGCCGGAACGTTTGGCTTCCATCCAGACGGAGTGGCTCCTTTGGGGCGTTGTGGCGTTCCCTGAAATGGGCGAGCCATAGCGAGCCTCCTCTTACGGTTATTGTCCACCACCTTTTGGTCATGCTCAAGTCGGACGACCTTGTTGATGAGGCTTTGGAAACTGGTGTGATCCTGCCCGATCATTGGTCCCCTCAGCTCGTCATTTAGTCCCTCAATGAATTTGTCTATCTTTTCTTCTTCGTCTGCCAGGTCACTGGTGGCGTAACGGGCAAGCTGGGTGAACTTGTTCAAGTATTCTTGTACTGATGTGTTCCCTTGACGCAGCCTGCGAAACTCGTTCTTCTTCATCCTCATTACTGCAGCTGGCACGAAATTCTCACGGAATGCAGCCGTGAATTCCTCCCATGTTGGCTCGCCGGCGTCTTCAGCTCGTGTCTCCTTGTAGGTGTCCCACCAGTCACTCGCGGGTCCCTCCAGCTGGTTAGTAGCGAAGATAACTCTATCAGCTTCTCGGACTCTGACGAGGGTTAACTTCTTCTCTATCACTCTTAACCAATCTTCAGCGTCCATAGGTTCTTCGGCCATGGAAAAAGTGGGCGGCTTAGCTCTCATGAATTCCCCGGACTCGATCCTCCTCGACCTCCTTGATTATTGGCAATCGCTTGAAGTAGCCGGGGTTTGCATAGCCATGACCTCCGCCGGTGGAGGGGTTGGGTTCGGCGGGTTTTCGTTGGTTGCGCGGCTCTGCGACGATGTGCCATCCGAAGAAGAGAGATGAATTTAAGAGAGCGGACTAGTTTAGGTTATGGTTCACGGGAAATTTTTCTTCAAATTCTCTCGAATGATCTTCAATCAACGAGACAAGGTGAAATAATAATAAGCATACGAATTAAGACATCGCAAGGCGATGCTCGGGTTCAACATATTACATAAGGGGGTACACGGTGTACACACACAGTCCTCCATGCCGGGATAGCAATATTAATTATATCGTCCAACTACATCAACTAATTAAGGGGAAATAGGAAGTGCTTTCCGAGCCGGGAAGGTCCTCCCGCCTAGTCCTCCATCCATCCGCAAGAGCCGGGCGCCGGAAGTGGGTGGTCTGCGCTGAAGCAAACCGAAGTCCCCACGGCTCGGAGGTGGTGGCCTCGAGTCACGCCGAATCTTCCGACTCGGTGGCCGCGTACTCTTGCGAGCGATCGGCGGGTGAGGGGGCCTCCCGTGTGAGTCGGGCGACGAGGGGGAACTTCCTCCTCCATTGAGTCGGTGTCGCTAGACTCCCATTTGATCTCCATGGGCTCGCCTCGGACTCAGTATCGGTGTAGATCTGGATGGGGTTACCCTCTCCGATCCGGCTCGGATGGTACCGGTATGGAGCTCGGGGTGGGTCCCATGGATGTAGCAGCAGTGGGGTCGACCAGGTATGGTGCAGGCTCTGTGCTCAACATGAAAGCTTGCTCCATCATAGCTTGAAAAGTATCAAAGCTTGCTGGAGTCATATGGTAATAGTGGTCGGGTACGGGGCGGGATGTGATGGTACGGGCTCGGTGGAAGTACTGCAGGCGTAGACGGGACGAGTGCGTAGGCTGTTCCTCTAGCCGGTTGATCTTTGTTTGCTCTTCCCGAGCTGCTCTTCCAGCTCCACGAGCCTCCCTCGGGCCATGTAGCGGTCCGAGAGTTGCTCGTACTGAGCACCATTGGCCTGCAGCTGAGTCCGCAGCATGCTTATCTGGTCTCCAGCTGACCTTGGTGGCTGTTGACCGATCATTGAGGCGTGACTCCGCGGTCGTTGATCTCGAGAAGGGCCTCCTCGTAGCGATCGTCTGCGGTCTCCGCCCAACGGGATAGACGCGTGACCATCGGGTTGTAACAGCGGGTAGCCTCCACGGTGCGGACGGGTTGCCCTCCTCGCGGTAAGGATGATGCACGAACTCTGTCATTGTGAGTTCGGCACGGTGTTCCGCATTAAGGCGAAGGAAGGCCTCGCGAGCCGCATCTGAATAGCGCTTCGCTAGGTCCCGGTGGTAGCGAGTATGGAAACAGTAAGATGTCTCGCTTCCCATACGGGCTTCTATGGATACAGCTGCCTCCCATGCTGGATACTCTTCGGAGCCATGCCTTTTGATGTGATAGGTGGGTGGCTCCGGTATCTCAAGCACCATAGTAGAGGCTGGAGTTGGACCACGAACCCTTCGTCCCGCGGAAGTGACTTCCCAAGTTCCGTCGTGGTTTGACATCTCGCTTTTACGGGCAACTTAGGGTTAGCGGGAGGGAGCTATCATAATCATTTGGTAAAAGGAAATACGGATGTAGAAAAGGTATATTTGCATTTTCGGAAATAATAGTTTAAAACCGATCCTATGTAGGGATATTTCCCTTTAGCCAACTGGTTAGGGGTAGGGCGCCATTTGGTCTTAGCCTACGGTCGCATGGCTCGATACCGCTCGTGGACCCCGATTTTGAGTCGGGAATCTTTCGTGTTCATAGTACCATTTTCTGGATCAAGTAGTTGGTACCCACGAATGCGATCTTGGATAATCAAGTGCACATGCACGAATAGTCTTACAATACCATTATTACATAAATAGGCCCGAAGGCATTGTCCATCCCACAGGACCTTATGGTCCGAATACAATATAAAAACGAGTTTAGATAAGGCAGCGGAAAGAGGCGGCGGCTTGTCCATTGCCACAGGCAACGACCGGGACTAAGGTCTAATATGCGCCGTCGGTTCCCTCGCCCTCCGGTGGTACGCGTAGGGGTCTTCGGCTCTCCATTTCCATCACTGGAGGTTTGTGCGTATAGCAAGGGTGAGTACCAACCGTACTCGGCAAGTCAACACGAAATTGATGCATATGATAGGGTTATTCAAAGAACATGGCTAGGGTTATCTTTGCGTAAAGCCGCCACAATTCTTTTCACAAGCCTATCGTCTAGCCAAAACAAGTTTTAATTTCATAGTTCATTAACCGGCGACGGTTCTGTCTACCATCCATCGTGATTCCAAGGATGGCTTCCCGCCTCCGGTTCGTCATGATTTTACGGGAGTCCACCCCTTCTCGCATTCTCGAGAAGTTGATCCACCAGCGAATAAAATCATCGTGCAAACCCATCCCAGCATTTTCAAGTTCAAAGTCTAGCCAAGCGAAAGTCTTGTCACGATGCTCAATATCCGCGAGCACGGCTATTCGAATAGATTGGTTCACTCACACTTTGCAGTGGATGTACACTTTACCCGTACTCGCGACGGCCCAACAAATGAGCCTACGTCTCAACACATGAGACGGCCACGGCAAAGCCTTTCGATAACCTCACTTTGGCGTACCCGCTCCATGAACTTAAGCCCTCATGCACTCTAGCCGTCCTTTTCTAGCAGTGAGAGGAGTTCTGGCGCACCCGTGGTAAGGGAAGTCTTTCTAGATTTTTAAGTTTAATTAACATCGGTTTAATCCCACCATTCATAACAAAGGCCGCAGCCTCATCCTCATCCCATAACCACATCATAGAGAACCATCTATGCAAGGATACCGCCTCCGCTCGGCTATCTAGTCGGCTAGGTCTATACCCATTCGAGAAGTACGGTTGTGCGGCTCGTTTCCGGCTATCTCATGGCTCGGTCCTTAATTGACCAGGGTCGACACTTGCCTTTTCCGGAATCCACCCAAATCATCCGGCCGCCCCAGTCTAAAACATTTGTTTAGTACTTTCAATTTTCATCAAATGTAATTCATCATGGTCATGTGGCGCTCATGTCTCCACATGCCGAATCTCAACTACCTCCCTTAAGGTAGTTGCCCAAGCACAAAGTTTTTTCATAAAGTCATGAGTATGCATAAATCTAAGTATAGCATGGCTAAGCAGTCTTCCGAAGTTAGGCTTCGGTTATTTGTATCACATCGCGAGTTACAAGGAGTAATTAAAGGTAAACAATAGCAAGGTATGGCATAACAAGTATAGGTAACTCGGTAAAGCATGCATGTTTAAAGTTTAAAGTAACATCATTTCGCAGTTGGGATCAATATGTTCAAAGGGTATGAAGACTTGCCTTGCTCGCGACCTTCTTGACTTGTGTCTTCAGCGTACTCAACGGCCTCCTCGGATTCTATACATACGTGCGAAAGATCCAATTGAATTCGATTAGAATTCAAATAAAAACCAACAAAAACAAATAAATCGCCAAAGCGGTACCTACGGCGAATCTATGGTTGTAAACGGATCAATGATCGGGTTTTGCTAAAGTCCGAGTCGAAACGAGTGAGTTGCAATGATTTGAACTCTTGTGTTCTCTTTCGATTTCATTTAGATGGGGTGGCCTTAACCCTAGTTAATGTAAGTTTATCGGCATAATAACAGATGATCCAAAATGTCTATTGGATAAAAAGGGTAACGAGAGTGTTTATGTTGATTTCCTGGTTGAATTCTTAATCCTTCTGTGTACTTGGTGTCGTGGTCTAATTAAAATAGGACGAGGAGGATTTTATGAAGCAAATTAAATATCGAATGTATATGTCGCAAAAGGGGTTGATCGGGATTTATATGAGATAGTTTATAATTCTTTGAAAAGATTCTTGATTTGTGAATATAAATTAAATGAATGAATGGGCCTCACAAAGATATATAAATATTTTGGAAATTTATTAGATTAAAAGTTCAAAGTCTAAGTAAATATAAACTTCATAATTATTTGCAAAGAAATTTAAAAGTAAATAAATAAACCCCTTCAAAAGGTGCAAAATCTTTGTAAATAGAGTTTTAGAATAGTTTAAAAGAGTATAAATATTTTCCTAGGATTTTTACTAAGCTTATTCTTATTTTTAATCTCCTTAGAAAAATTAAATAATAAAAAAAATTTCAAAAAATTTGCCTAAGCCGGAATCGAACCAGCACCCTCCCCTCACTCGGCTCGGCTCAAACCACCGAGCTAGCGAGCCGTTCTCGCTCCCTTCTCTCCTTTCTTTTCTCTTCATCCTTCCTTCTTCTCCCCGGCGAGGCCGACGGTGCGGCATGGCCGAACGACGGCGAGGGGGATCGGAGCTCGGCATCAAGCTAGCCTTACACCATCTACATGACACGGGAGTCCGTTTCGGCGCGGGCTGGGCTAGTGAGGCGGCGGAGCGGTGCAGCGGCGAGCGAGGCGGCCGTGGCGCGAAGGCGCACGGTGCGGCGGCACTCCGGTGACAATGCGGCCGAACCAAGGGGTCCTAGAGAATCTACGGAACACAGGGGTGCTAGCTAGGGGGTCGGCTTGGCCGAAAGGGCGGTGGTGGTATGGCGACGTGCGCACGGCGGCCAAAACGAGAGGGTTCGGCGGCGCTCGTCGCCGTGATTTGGCGGCTATTTGGCTCGGGAGACTTAGGGAAATATAGCTTAGAGCACGTAGATCGTGGACGTACCTTTAATTCAAGAAGAAATCAATTGAGGGCGACGAATTTTGAGGTTTGCACCGGCGGCCGAGTTAGGGTTCTTCCGACCCGGCTCCGATCTCTTGCGAAATTCTAGCGCTATGGTGAACGGATTCGGGAAAATTGGAGAGGAGCTAGATGAGACCGTATGGCACAAATTTTGTGTTGTGAGTTTCGGCCGAGGAGGGCTATATATAGCCGACCACGCGAGCTCGAACTCGGCGGCCGGAGCAGCAGCACTAGGGTGACGCACGCGCGAGCATGGGAGGGGTGAGGCCGACGCACGGTGGGCATGGCTACAGCACGGATGGAATGGCACGGTGGTACGGCGCGGCGTGGGCTGACGCGGCCACAGGCGACGGCATTGACGCGGGCGTGCGCCGTGGTACGGCGAGGCGACGGCGACGGCATGGCGCGGGCGCGCGTGCTGACGCGGCGCACAGGCGCGAGGACGTCGTCGAACACCTGCATACGCATGAACAGTGTACTTTCTCTATTTTCCCGAATTTTGAAATCCTATTTTCTATTTCCATTTCCTCCCACTCTAAAAATTCAAAATAAATTTCAATATTTCCAAAATAATTTTGAAATTATATTTTCAAACTTTTTCCCCACTTTTTATTTTTCAAAATATATTTTTCCTATTTTTTTCTTCTTTTAAAATCAATAATTTGGGATCTTTGATTAATTTTTAAATTCATATTTCCTTGTCAAAAATATTTTTATCCCAAATCCAAATATTTATTATTTTTCTTCCAACAGTCAGTGTTTAAACCAAAATATATTCTTTCCAGGAATCTTTTGTAAATCTCCAAAATTAATATGTTTACCCTTCTTCAAATTTATATATATATATATATTTTGAATTATTTCCCCAAAGGGGGTCTCAAGCTTAGGGGTTTAATTCAACTTCACTTCAAAGCAATTCGGAGAAGAAATTCTTACGCAACGAATTGGCAAATAAAATTGAAAAACACGATAAGAAGCAATGATTCCAAAAAGTTTTTGCGAGTCCCAATTTTCACGTTCCGAAGTCTACTCCTTCGATTTTTAGGATGTTACACAAGTGAAAGACTTGGTATGGAAGACAATTTTGCCTTTAGGTTCTCGATCTAAAGAATTCGGTAAGTGGTCACCAAGTTGGGAGGGACCTTATCGAATATGCGGAATCATCGCGGGAATGCATATTTTCTGGAAACGCTTCAAGGAGAACAATTTCAGCGAGCTATTAATAGTAAGTACCTAAAGAGATACTTCCCGAGTGTTTGGCAAGATGCTTAGGAAGCTCTATGACCGGTAATTAGATTATCACCTTAAGATAAACATGTTCAATGCTTTTAGATTCACAATGTTCAACATAAAAGGCAGGGGGCATGTATTTATACCCAAAATTGGCACCTAGGAATCAACATAGGGAAAATTTCCAATACTTGGAAATTTGCCGGTTTCCTTCGAAGAGGCCGGTCTGACCGCCATGTATAGGCCGGTCAGACCGGGTAGTGGGGCCGGTCTGACCGGAGGCATAGGGCCGGTCTGACTGGCAGAGTCCGAAACCTAGACGACTTTGTCGGTACTCAGGTTTCCTTCCTCCATACGGTATGTCTCGGGTTTCCAAACATGTCTACCCCGAATTGGACGTGGAGAAGGGCCTGTGGAGGGCAAGACCAACCCCTATTTAAGGGCCAAGGCCGGTTCAATTGGCACAACAACAACCAACACAAACAAATCCAATCTAGTTCTAGTTTTTAGCCAATTGAATCGTTCTTTTACTTTTTCTACATTAGTTCGTCCATCTTTGTCGATTTGCGCTGAAAATCGTCCGCGCCGTTGCGAGAGTGCGACACTTCTTTGTAAGTTTGTCTTGAAAACTTTTCGTTTGCCCACGAGACGGGTATTTATCAATCTATCTATCTAAATCGGTTCCGCTAGCCGGTTTGATCTACAAAACCCACTTTGTTCTAGTTTTTGCTAGATTGAAGTGGTTGGCGACTCCATACCAAGAACCACCGCAAATCTTTAGGTGAATCGATCGTGCTCGTGCCTTTTGCCAAAAAAGGTGCCAACAGGTAATAAGCAACCAGGGACTAAGGGAAAACTTCCTATGTACTTAGTTTGTCTGGGCAAGGTCTAGAATGGTTTAGCACCATGCACGCGTCGGTGAGAAACAGAGCAACGCCGGTGGCCATTGTTGATGGCAAGCTCTAGTAACAAAATAGTTTAGAAATTATAGGGGAAAATAAGCTTAGGTATTGTAGATTGATTTCATACCTTTATTTGAAGAGGAAACCAATTAGGGGCGACTAATTTTGGATTCTACTCTTGGCGGCCGAGTTAGGGTTCTTCCGAACCTCACTTCGGTTCTTTGCTAAATTAGGATAGTGCACATAGGGAATCATGGGGAAAAGTTGGGGGAAATATAGAAGAGGATATGGTGATGATCTTTTGTATACTGAGTTTTGCGTGCCATGGCCTTTTTATAGAGTTTCTATGTCGGTTCTTGCTTGAGATGAGGCCGGCGACTATGGCGGTTCACAATGTCGGTTTCAATTGGATAAATTTTGATGATGTGTTTGAACCAATTGCATCTTGCCATTTGCGCAAGAGGGTAAGGATCCCGTGGAGTCGGTTCTACCTTGCAATGGGTGCAATCATGGTTTGCAATGCGGCAGTGACAACCCGGCGGCTCTGGTAGTTTGTCTATGTCGGTTCCTTAAAGATTACGGCGATGACGATAGCAGCTAAGAATGCTAGGATATAGATGCAAGCTATAGCAGCAATTGAAGTCGGTTGATGGAATCTCCAGTGGGCAGCATTGGTCTGTGTTGCGGTGTCTTGAACCCGGCGGCGGCTGTGGTTCAGAATGTAACCAGGCAGGAAGAACAAAAGGGGAGGAAGGAGGATAGGGAAGATGGAAGAAAAAGAAAAAAGGAGGAAAGAGAGAAATGAGAAAAAATGGAAAAAGAAAAATAAGAAAAAATCTAAAAAGTTTTGAAGAATTGAATTTAAATTTTATAATTAATTTAAGTTTAGTTTTTAGGGATTTCTTTTATTTAAAAATTAACTTAAGGTTTTAAAAAATAAAAATCAACCTTTAATAAGACTTAATTTTCTAATTTGAAAATAAAAAGGAAAATTAATAAATATTAAGGATTTTAAATGTTTTAGTCACTGAACACATAATAATAATATTCACAAAAAATTTCTTCATAATTTTACATATTCTTCAAAGTATATAATTTTGGGATGTTAGAGTTGTCATAGTGAATTAGAGAAAAAGAATTTAAAATACGTCGAAGGTTGGACCCGACAACGGTATTTTAGGGACATAGGGTATGTACACTCGTGAGGTTGAAAGTAAGATGATGAGAGACATAGATTTTTATACTAGTTCAGGCCCCCGAGATGGGTAATAGCCCTAATTACCCTAATCACAGTGGTAATTAAAGTTAGAATTATTATTCAATCGGATTAAAAGTGTATGTTTTAGTTGGAAGTGCATATATTTGGTGCCCAACTTGGTGAAATAATCATGTTGAATGTCTATAAAACAAATAGCTGATTAGTCAAAATTCGATATGGCAATATTACAATTTCCGTGTCAAATGAGGAGCATATCCTCTTATGCAATAAGTTGTACACATATTGATGTGTGTATAGCACTATCGTTTTTCTGGACGAGGCCCTCGATAGATTCCAGACGAGCCATAAGTGGGCGCGCCTAGAAAAACCGGTGCCCAGGGGCCTGTTGCATTATCGCGTGCGGTCCACTTAAGCGACCACACGCGATAATATCTCGTGTGGTCCATTTAAGCGACCGCACGTGATAATGTTGCATTATCTTATGTGGTCGCTTAAGTGGACCGCACGGGATAATCTATTTTCCCATGCGGTCTCTTAAGGGGGCCGCACGCGATGATGGGCCCATATATTTTTGGAAATCAATTTAGAGATGTAAGGTTTTAATTTTGCTGCATGATTCAAATGGCCTGAAGTTAATTTGAGAGGATCTGTAATTGAAAAGTGGGTGATGTTGTGTGGGGTGGGTGATTAAATATAGAAGGAAGCTTTAATCATTATATTGTAATTACAAATTACCATATTGTTATTAATTAATGATTCTCAATATACAAAATTTTTTGTGAAATTGTTTTGGTGATAATATGCAAATCGGAGGGATCTACAATATTTATAAGAACATCACTTCTTCGGACACACAACATTCATTCGTTGGACATGCAAGGTCCAATCACTCTTGTTTGTGTTCTTCGTTGCGCAGGCATGAATTAGCCTTCTTGGCGAAGTCAACCAGGTCTATGTACCAGTTGATAACCAGAGGAGTTGTGGTGCTAAGATTGCAGGCACAAATCTTTTGATCTGAAGCCGGATCGGTGTGTCACTAGAACCTTCCATGCCAACGCCTTTGCATATTTCGGTTTGAGTCGTCGTGTCGAGTTTGTGTTTGGGTCGAGGTCTTGTTACTGGTTAGATCGTGTTAGAGTGCAGTTCGTGTGTTTTCCCCCTTTGTTTTCATCAAACCCTAGCTGTCACGTCTAGTTTGTGCGCGTGTAACAAGTTTTTGCATGCATTGTTCCCGTTTCGTCCTCTAACTTGGAGTCGGTTGTTAAAACAACCATAACTTTCACATACGGACTTTGAGATGTTCTATATATGAAAATCGATCAAAATTTTTTTTGGATCCATTAGTCCCTAGCTTTGTCGGGTTCGACAATTTTATTTTCCCAAAACTGCTAAGAAGATTGTCTTTTCGAGCCTAGAAGCTTTTTTTTAATTCTGAGCGCGTCTTCTGAATTTTTCACCGGCCACGTCTTTCACTTATTTAGGCTCAAATTTTCTGTGATTACCTCTCGTGTGCTCCTAAGTCAAGCAGAAATATAAAAAAAGAAAAAGAAAAAGTTAATTTTTCCAAAAAAAGTCAATAGCAGATCAAAAGAAAAAATAGAGAGGGACAAAAGAGGAACAATATCTAGAGGAGCACATAGAGAGGTGCAATCTTTAGGATTGAATTCTCTATCTAATTCTTGGATATTAGATAGAATCAAATATAGGAGTATGTAATAAAATATTTCTATAGGTTCATTCACAAGGGTACATTATGCAGTTAATTAGTTTTATAGATTATCGTATGCGGGCGGCTTAAGTACCCGCACAAAAAGATAGTTTTTCGTGTGGGCCGCTTAAACCGCCCGCACGAAAAGATAAGCTTTCCGTGCGGGCCCTTAAGCCGCCCGCACGGAAAGATCACCACCGCCTATATAGGTGTGCGTGCGGGCTCCAAAATTTTCTAACTCCCAACAAAATTTTCTAGATCCCGTCGCGGCTTCCTCACCGACCCACCGCCTCCACCGCCGCCTCACCACCACCGGCCTCCACCGCTGCCTCCGCCGCCTCCTCCGCCACCGCCTCCACCGACCGCGGCCATCTCATCCACCGCCGGCATCCACCGCTGCCTCGTCCATCGCGGCCGCCTCCTCCACCGCTGCTGCCTCGTCCACCGCAGCCTCCTCCTCCACCGCCGCCTCCATCGACCGCCTCCACCGCCGTCGGCCCCATCGACCGCCACCTTCACCGCTATCACTTTGTTGTAAAATTATATATGTGAAATTTTTGTAAAATTGTGATGATGTGAAATTATTTTTATGTAATTTGTGATGTGATATTAGTTATCGATTTAATTATATCATTCAATAATTTAATAATTATATAACTTATATATGTAATATAGGACAGATCTATCTTTTCGTGCGGGCCACTTAATATGACCACATGAAAAAATCTATTATTTCGTGCGGTCATATTAAGTGGCCCGCACGAAATAATAGATCTTTCCGTGCGGGCCTCTTAAGCCGCCCGCACAGGATAATAGATCTTCTCGTACGGTTAGGCCGCTCGCACGTGAAAATTTGATTTTCCCAGACCTTCTCGTGTGTGCAAGTTGGCCTTCCGCAGGGAAGGTGTCTTTCAGCTTGTACGGACCTTCTCGTGTGTGCAAGCTGGCCTTCCGCAGGGAAGGTGTCTTTCAGCTTGTACGGAAAAACGATTCTGCAGTAGTGTAGTTGAAGTGAGAAACATATCTTATACACACAAGTTTTATGTACATACTCCGTGCACACCAATTTTGAATATGTACTTTTAATAGTATTACATAATCTATAATATTCAAATTCATTATATTTTAATAATTTTGAGAGAAAAAATTAATAATTTTGAGAGTAAAAATCTATTTGATTTTTTACGGCTAAAATATAATGAATTTGAAAACAAGATTTCATATATAGGTAAAATATATTGAAAGTATGTGCCTAATTTCTTTCTTTTATAATTTTTTTAGAATTTTTATATGTATAGGATATGTTTCCGTTTAAGTGAGAACAAAAGCGGAGGACCATCTATTCGGTGAGTTTAAACTACCACGGCTGTGGAAACCAAACCGTGAAAAGATATATATTTTTACTTTCCTCATTTTTTTAATGATAGAAATCATTTCGGCATTAATAGATACAGCTAACAAAGTTTACAGATCGAACGACTGCCAATGACAAACCATAGGTTTATGGATATCAAGAAAACTAATTAGGACGTAAACATAAAAACATATATACACCATCAATGATCGATGGAAATCAAGAAGTTGCATATAGTCCATGTTCTCCTCAAACCTAGAAACATGTATTTTTCACAAATGAATTTGTTCCTCTTTGACGTGGTCAATTTTTTTCTGAATGTTTGTCCTGAGATCCACATATATGGTATGAAACCATATATCAAACTGAACCAAACTGAAATGGTTTTATTGTGGATACTACCTGGTTCGATGATCACTGGAGATGCTTTAAGTAAGAAAGAAACCCATCTTATGGGGAATTTAAAACCAAACTAGCAATACTCACAGGTTGCTTCTCAGAAGTCGAAATCTCTAGCTTTCCAAACAGGGATTATGCCTAAACGTCACGGATGCTGAATTCCTCAATATAAGACGGTTTATGTTTTAAACTAAGAAAAAAAAAGGAAACAATTCAAAACAAAAGCATTTGACCTTGGCAACATGGTACAGCGACGGATCACCAGGCACAAGCATCACTCTCATTGCCACTCATCGTGCCAGGTCTCGGCCGGCGCTCAATGGTCAAACACACGCTCGACAGCATGACCACCGACCAAACTGCAGCAGCACACAACAGAAGCTCTCCATTCTAACCCTGCTAATTGTCACATCAGTGGCTGGAGCCTGGAAATGCTAAGGTTTTGATACGCGAACAGTGAGATGATTGGATGATGCTGGGCGCATGCTGCAATGCCTATTGTTATCAAGCAGATTGGCATGATCTTGCAGGAGAATTCAGCAGCTGATGATGTGAAGATGAGAGATGAAATTTCCTACGAATTACATATACTTGAAGGGTTCCTTCTTTTTTTGGTTTTCGCGGGTTTGAGGAAAAAATATTCAGGATAGAGAGCATTAGGAGCAACATGGAACAATGTTACTAACATGTAAACCAGAGTGAACAGAGAATAAAATGGGTGAAACATCACCAGAGGAAGAAAATTTAGAGGCTGTAATGTGAGTGATCATCAGTACAAACAAAACAAAACAAATGTAGTAGTCTGGCTTAGTGATGAATGCAGAGTACCATCAATCTGTGAATTTAACCCACTAAATTGCAGCCATTAATTCATGCTACATATTATGACAAGGAAAAACATGTGCGTATGCGAATTAATCATCCTAACACATGTTGGGTGCTGATTCACATTAGCGCTGCACATGGATCTTAGCGGTTCATTTCCAATTGACAAGGAAAATCTACAAAGAACTCCAGATTGGATGGCAGAAAATTCCAGCTTTCATCATAGAATTTCCATCTTTTTAGAAAAGAGAATATATTAATATCTCAGCTTCTGTATCGATTGATGCATATGGTTGTTCATTATTAAAGTCTCACACAACAAATTCAGAAATCCAAAAAGACAATAAACAAATCACACCAAGCACAATTAAAAGTTCATCTTCACCATGAATCTTATATGTATAGAGTAATCAGGGAGTAACTCTTGCAATAATATGCATCAATTTCAAGAATCATAACTGTCAGCGTAAGAATAAGACACACCTCCTATACACGGGTTAATGGAATACAATAATACTATATACTTGATAGTATGCGAGAATGTATCATCTAATTAAAAAATACAGTTAATAAAGAGAAAAATTATCTTTCCGAAATAGAAGATGTCAAACTCTAGTCGGAGAAGATAATATTTTCTTAGGCTCGTATTTTGTTGTATCTCTCCGAGTTCTATTTGGAGATGAAGGATATATCTGCTATATATACAAGGCACCGGGGGGATCGAGTTACATGTGATAGCCAAAGCCACGTCCAGAAGCAATCCTTATTCGTCAAATAGATCATTTCGGGTAGTTTCCGACAACCTTTAGTTGGCGGATTTATCTGGTTATTCTATTCTCTATTATACTCTGAGCAATATTTCCATCCATAATACATATAAACTGGAGTATGGTTGTTACTTTTCTTGAGGGCCCGAACTAATATAAATCATTGTTCACTGTTTTGCTGATCTATTCTTGTGTATATCCTGGTTTCAATGATCCTCATACTATACAAATACCGTGATCGATGTATAGCCAATCAACAATGACCATTGCAGCAGAATATCTCAATTCAGCATATGAAAATTGAGATAGAAGGTCAGCATGAAGGCACAAGTAGGGTTGTCAATGTTCAGTACACAAAAAATAAGGATACCTCATTGACTTAACCTAGGAAATGAGTCAATGAATGACTGGTTTCTTTGTGTCCAATTTTATGTAATCAACATTTGGAGTCCAATAACAGAACGCTGGAAACACTCACCTGATCTTTCCAAGAAGGAAAAAAACTCATATATGATCTTCAAAGGATAAGCCGTACTCATGGTAAAAAAGTTCGACAATGTTCAAGAAGGTAAAATCAAAATTTCCTTTTTTATGACAAAGAGGCATGACAAACAAAATTGGCAAATTGTGTGGATGTTTCATAATGTGGTCAAATAACATGCAAACCTTGTGATCAGAATATACCTATGTACATCAGCACCAAGCCAGAGATGAAAGAGGAGTCTCAGAGGTCAGAACAGAACACTGAATAGAAATGCCCATGTTCTTTCTTAATAACAACTGAACAATTTGACCAAGATAGTCGTCGGCACAACTGTTTTCAGTCCGTGCTCAGCATGAACCATTGCCAGTGATCAATCCATGTAAAAAAAAGCATAATATTGTTCATCCAAAAAAAGGTGAGAACAACTTTTTAGCTGGTACCGTTAAACAACAACGAATCCCAATCTGTCTAAAAAAAAACATGCAATTCCCCAAATCTTCCTGTCTCATGTTTCAGGCCTTCTTTCCAAAATAAAAATGGCAGATACCAAGAACAAACTCGTTAACTTTCACCACATTAAAGAGACCAACATTTATTCGATACCGTACGTTCTGCTCAAACACGAGCAGATCTAATTGGCACCAAACAACAACTCTTGTTTGGTACTGCACAGAGTAAACTAACTAGTAAAAAACCCTAACTCGTTGCGAAAACGAAAAGACTCAAGAAATCTCACGGATGCAGTCTGCTCAGACAAAAAAAGAGAACAAGACTAGACCGCCCGAAACTCCATGATTCCAACCAAACTACTAGGCTTTGATCTTTAGGCACCCTGCCTTCATCATAGAGGCAAGGAATACCCCCTTCTTGGTACTACAGTGCATTGAGGTGTCGGCAACCTCCTTGCCATAGCTTGGGCAGTGAGGAGCTCTTGGTGATTCCATGGCCTCCCTGTCATCCTCCATAATCGTGTCGAGCCTCCTCGGGAGCCTGGTGCGCCTGATGATCGACGACAGCTTCGATGGCGCAACCTCCATTGTGATTCGGGCAGCAAGTTGAGCCATTTAAAACTTTCTAAGCTAAATTTTTAAACTTTCTAAGCTAAATTTGTAAGAACATACAAATAGAGGGAAGAAGAGTGTAGAATAGGGGAGAAAGAAAGCTTAGCTCAAGGGGGCATTTGGTTTCTGTTCAGTTTGGGCTTTGTGGCTTGTGTTCTGGATGCTCCCTTGAGGTCTCCTGGGTGGGCTTTATGTAGCCTATGCTCAGTAAATTATTGAAGCGTATTTTTCACATGGGTAATTGAAGTGGTCATGAATGGAGAAATTAGAATTACATTCCCTGAAAATGAGTTTTTGGGAACAATAAGTGAACTGACAATGAAAGCAAGAAACAAACAATACTCATCAATCAGAAGATGGACATGCACACCAAGGAAGAAATTAAGACATATGTGATTACGTAATTTGTACGGTATGACCAGGGTACTATTCTAACCGTGCAAGTGTATGATCAAGAAAAAGATGGTGTCACACTTTCTGATGTTTCCTGTCAATCACCACAGATATAACAGAATTTATTTGTGCACTTATTTTTTAAAAGAAAAGCACTTAGGTTCTCAGCTAAATCTGGAATTACAGTTTATTTGCAAGGATAGAACAGTATTTTTGGGGTTTGCAAAATATTTATTTGCCAAGTACTCATAGGCATATGGACATGAAAAACCAGTAAATTATGTGTGTTTCTAAATCAAGAGCCTTCTTTCCCCATCTTTCTCTCAAAATCTATGTTCTATTGAAAGTAATAAAAAATAGTTGCTTAGCACTATTAACGCATTAAATATTTGTCTTTCTGAAGTGGGAGACAAAATTAATAGTGAAGGAGAGAAAATATAAAGAGACATCAAAAGTGAAACTTAATATATGGTAACAGAAGAGGCATTTTTTAAAGAAAACTTACGTTATAGCTATCAACATTTTTCCAAGAAAAGATCAGATTTGCGTGAGCAATACGATGAAAGATTTGTACAAAAATAACCCACACAGAATATGGCTGATGCAGCTAACTCATAATTTTTTCCTCTTGTTTTCATTCAATATATCAAACTATATTCATTAATCTATTTTTATTTTCAAAATCCCCAAAATAAACTATAGGAGTTATAAAAAAATAAGCATGCATGCACCATTTAGTATTTGAGTATTGCATATAGTCTATTACCTAAGAGCAGTGGACACACAGGAATCCAAACATACAAAACTGTAAATGGTAGGCTGCAATATCCTTACACCCATAAAAGAATCAAATATGCACATAGGTATTAAACATTTTTCTTCTATCATTTTTAGTGTAATACAGAAATACACCTAACTGTAGAATGGTTTGTAGGGTAAGTGGACAATGGAGCGGTCAGGTACCCTCATAGCAAGGGCAGCCGCATAGTGACAATGGAGGTTGTTTTCTTCTCCTTTTTGTTATGAATGAGCTGATAAAGACAGGTAACTAAGGTGTGGTCTGTGGTGTCAGTTTGTCCATAGTGAGTTTTGATCTATTGGTGCCAGAGGCTACCATGTATGCTTGTGTTCTAGATTTTTGTTTTGGCTTTTGTGCAGTTTAAGAAGATGTATGGTACAGTGATTTCTAGTTAAAGTTAACAACTACTAACTTAGTGTCGGCCTCCGGTTTTAGAGACCGAAAACCTCATGGATATTCCGTATCAATTCCTTGAATCAGTGGCTTGGTACACACATGATAGTGCTAATACATTGTCTTCATCATCATACATTTTTACAACATAACAGGGATACAAAAGGTTGCCTAATAAGGACCCAAATGGTCTGACACAAACTAGCAAAATAGATAGATAAGACAACGGAAGGTAAGCTGCAGCGGCCCTATGCTTGTCTACAGGCATCGAGTGAGAACTTAGATATATGACATCTTCTTTGGTTTCTCCTCTTTCGGGATCTACTCACACGGGTTACTTGCGGTATCTAGATTTGAAAGGAGGGAAAATAGCAACGATATTCTCAAGGCACCACTACAACATGATTAATACTCATTGGTATCAATGATGGCTCTAGGGTTATTTGCGTAAAGCAAGCCTAAAACTTAGCCATTTTACCAAAAGAGTTCGCTATTATGCAGGTAGTCTAACCATTCTACGAAGGTTGTGTCCACCTTGCCAAGCTCCACTTGGTTTGGTTTACCTTCGTGGTCCAATTTACACATCTCATACTTCACTCTCCTGCCTTTCAAGAGAGTTTACCCAAGCCTTCACACCATCCTAATCAATTTGATATTTAAGAGTCTAGTCAAGAGTAGTACAAGTCCGGGCACTCAATTAACCATGAGCACGACTATTTGAATAGATTGATTTTATTCACACTGCAGTGGATGTATGCTTCACTCGCAATCTGTGACATGCCCAACCCATGAGCCTCATCCCAACACATGAGACGAATCACAACCCAGATTTTCGGATCTTCTAGCATTGTGGCACCTGCTCCAAAGACTATGAACCCCCTGGCCCTTCATCCTGCCCCGTCAGTTGTGAGGGGAGTCTTGGACCCATAGTATCAAAGGAAAGGAAAAGCAGGCAAGGGTTCATTTTACTTGACATTGTAGGATCGAACTCCCAAACTAAGCCAACCAAAGGGGGGTGAATGGTTGGTACACCCACAAACAAATCTTAGCGGAAATAAAACTTACCCGCACAACTCAATGGAGTGCAGTCTGACCGGAAGTGTTGCACCGGTCTGACCGCCTGAACCTGCCGGTCTGACCGCCGATATAGCGTCGGTCTGACCATCCGTGTAGCCGATCTCCTGGACTTAGTCGATTCTTCTGATGTAGCCAATCGCCGTGTGTAGCCGATATGCGCCGGTCTGACCGCAGTAACTCGAGCGGTATAACCAGTGTAAAGCTCCGGTCCAACCGTCGATTAGACCGTCGCACCCGATGAAAACACAACACAAAGATTTCTCAAAGTAGATTGAAACTTTATTTAATCTCTCTGTGTTTACAAAGTGCAACCACAGCACTCCTCACAAAATTTTGAGCAAAACTCAAAACCCTAAATTTATCTCAACTCTAAACTCTCTAAAACTCGATACAGAGAAGCCACGCATCTCCTCTCTATTTATACACAAGATGCGTAGCCCAAAGCCACGAATCCTACTCATACAAGAAGTCTTAATCCACTAGGAAACCTTCCCGTACAAGAAACAAAATTTACATATTTCACACGTAACAAAATTAAACTCCTTCCAATTTTATAACTTCGTATCCCATATGCACGCAATATCTCCATCTTATGCCATATGAAAACTCCACCAATTACGTGCATCAATCTCTACCCTTCAGCATCCCGCATGATCTCCTTCTTGGACGTCACCTTATCTCCAAGTTGACTCCAACTCGATCACCGGCAATACTTTCCCGAGGCATAAAGATTACCTGCACATAATTAAACAAAGAAACCATATCCGACCACAAGTTATCTTCAACTTGACTCATTGTCAGCATAAAACAATATTCATACGTATAGAAACATGAAACTTCCATGTATATGCAAGAAAATAACCCGACACCAAAATCGAAACAAAATCGGCCTACGGTCGGTTGTGTCGCCAGAGTCGGCCAAGTGTGCCCACCCGGTCGACCGCACAAAGTCCTCCGGTCGAGGACCGGCATAGCAAGCCCGGTCGGGACGGACAATGTAAACAGCAGAGTACTGTTCACGTCCAAAAACCAAATATTTCCAAATCCATTTTGCCAATAATTTCCAAAGAACAAAACCAATAATCTCAGATGCCAATTGTTCATCACCATAAAAGAATCAAACATACTTTGATTTTACAGACATGTTGTTAATTTTACGCACTGTCCTCTTTCTCCATTCTCAACACAACGCATGATGTTCATGTTAGTGATATGCCCTAGAGGCAACATGGAGATGTTGGATATCACGTCAATATTTATGTATAAATGAATAAAGTGTTATTCAGTTCCATGAAATAGACATCTTGTATTGATCAATAAGTACATGACTTATTTATGAGACTCTTTATGTATGAATCTATTTCTAAACGATCCCTGATCATATGTCATATTGTTGGAACAAATATGATTCTAAGATCGGCATGTTTATTGATTGATGATCATGTCTCATAGATCATGGGTATGGAGATACCAAATCAATAAACATGGACACATGTGTTGGAGAACACATTGTTGGATAGACCCACCATGAGACACTACGGGAATTAATGTGCCATTAGTTGGTCTCGGGTAGTGTTGGTACAAAGTCCTTAGACCGAGATCACCATGGATTCCAACATGTGTAGTAGCCTACTTTGGGACTACCAAACGCTATTCCGTAATCGGGTAGTTATAAAGGTAGTTTTCGGGTTTGCTATGAAACATGGAGTGGGATGTAAGTGATCAAGATAGAATTTGCCCCTCCTTTGGAGAGATATCTCTGGGCCCTCGAGGTAATGGATTATGGAAATGCATGACCATGCTAAGTTGATTGAGGAGTCAATCAACAGACAGATAATCTAATACGGTTCGAGTGAATGGTTAAGCTATTGAAGGGATGGCACACATCTTGCCTATAGCTTAACTGGTATCATGAGGCAAAGGGATTTGTGTACACATTACAGGTTCGAGCCGATATTATTCTTGTATACTATGGTGTCAATATGTCTTGCTAGGCGCCGCGTTGACGGGTCGGGTGAGTTGGACTCGAGCCGACGATCGGCTAAGTTAGACTATAGCCGAAACCGAGTATACCTGAACCTACAGGGTCGCACGCTTAAGGGGATAAGAATAGGCATTCGAGTTGGACTCGGATACGGCTCAATCGGATAGGGATCCGATCGGATAGAGTCCTATGGGCTTACGACGTATGGGCAGCCAACTCTGTGAGATTCGGAAGGGATCCGATTCAAAATAGAGTCCTGATCGGCCACTAGTCCTAGTCGGCCAACTCTATATAAAGGAGGGAGGGGTGGAGAGCTGTGACACGTCAATTGATTGCGCCGAAATCAATCTGATCACACGCGGCTTCAGAAGTCGGCGAGATCAATCTCCACGGAAACCCTCCCACCTTCGAGCCAAACCCTAGCCTTGCATCGCGTGCTAGCACACGGGTGTACGGCGTTTTGTCCCCGGACGTGTGGATACCGGTAGAGGCGCTGCTACGTTGCGCGCTATTGATCGGCTTCGGATCGACTGCGATCGGGCGCATCGGAGCAAGGCGCAAGAACGTGACCGGACGACTCCACGAATCGGGCGATTGGCGAATCGGTGTCCCCGGAATCGGCGTCATCGGCAGACACGGTTCCAGATCGGATAGCCCTGATTGGCTGTTTTCGCTGCACACTCCAATCGGTAACGATCTATCGGCCCTTACTTGCAAGTGTTCCTGGTTTGCGCGGTAAAAGTTTTTGTTTTCGGCTAGCGTAGCCTCCGCGTAACCCTTCAGTTCAGAACCGGCCATGACTAGGGTGCCATCCCACTGGAATCACCTAGTCTACTAGGTCTATGCCCATACGAGAAAAGCGGTCATAACTCTATTCGTTTCTTGCCTATTTTCTTGAATCGGTCCTTACTTGGTGAGGGTTGGCGCTAGCCTTTACCAGGAATCACCCAATTCAATTCTTGCCGCTCCAACCAAAAATAGTTTTGTTTATTAACCTTGGTTTTTCTCAATGTTTCATGTGTATTGCAAGTGGCATTTCATGTCTCCACTTGCACAAATGTAACCACCCCCTACCCGGAGTGATTACTCCCATCCCAAAATATCACGATATAAGGTATGAATAATCTATTAAGCATGACTAAGTGTTTGTCAATAATTGACTAGAGACATAGAGTAGTGTATGGCATCAAGGTACAGGGCAACAATACCAAAGGACATACATACACAACAATATCGGAACGCAGTTTAACATAGCATGCAATTTTAGTTGCAAACAAAATATTTTGCAATAAGATCAACATGTTCGAAAGAGGGGGGCATGGTGACTTGCCTTGCTCAGCTACAACAACTTTCTCCTCTGCGTCAAAAGATTCGTCCTTGCAAACGTAACTTAAACGACAAATTGACAAAATCAAAATACAGTCCCACGACTATCCTAAGAGAGAATAGTTACGAAATAAAATAGGGAAAATAACAAACCAGTGCCAATGGATAGATCTTGATTTTAGATGAATTTAGATGAAAGTTTCACTGAAATTGGACTTAAAATGAAGAAGTTATGATGGTCTAAAGATTCAAATTTGAATTAAATCAAATAATTGTGAAAAATCACTTTGCTCTATTTTGTCCTTTTCTGGCTGAGGATAGATGGCTCACTGATTAGGTGGGGCCCATAGAGTTTTAATTATTAAACCAATTATTTTGTAAAGAAAAACCCTCCCGTCACTGACAGGTGGGGTCGAGTCAACGAGAACTTGGTCAAATTGACCGGTCCATGGCCAGGGCCCACATGTCGGCGACATAGACGATTAACCGAGTTTTAATTAGAATTCTTAATGACTGGATCCCACATGTCGGTCCATACAGTCCAAGGAGTAACAAACACCATTAACTTAATTATCATCATTAGTAATTAGCTACATTGTTAAGCAAGGGGTCCACATGTCGGTTGGAGAGGGAGGGGTTTTATCCCCTTCTCCTCTGCGCTTGCTTGCGGAGCCAAGAGTGGGCGCGGGCGACGTAGCGGTGCGGGAGGCTGGCGGTGGGCTGGGGAGGGGTTGTCGGATCTCACTGCCCTCCGGTGAGCGGTGTCGAGCCTAGCAACGACGCGCGCGAGGGCCAAGGCGGCCCAACGTGACGGCTAAACATGGGATAGGTAGCTACGGGGAGCGGTGGCTGCTGAAGAGAGGGGGAGGTAGGGATGATGGTGGATACTCATCATGCGGCGGCCGGGAAGCGGCGCAACCGAGCAAAGGGAAGAGCGTATCGATGGGCGTCGAGGTATGGGTTGGGGGTGGGCGACATAAAGCTGGGATGGTGCCTCGCTCCGGCGTGCGGTTCATCCCACGACGGTGGTGTCGATCGGTCACGATACCGAGCAGTGTCTCCTCCTCGTTCTGACAGCGTCGGCATGGGCGCGGAAGCGAACTTGCTCCGGCAGCAAGTGGGGATGAGGAAGGTATAACGCAGCAGTGGACTGGCGAGGTGGAGAGGTGAGGCGGCTCGACGGGGTGGAGCTGGAGATGGATGGATAGCCATGGCATCCCGGTCCGCTCCTTTTATAGGGGTGAACGGACTCGGCCACTGCTCTCTCCTTATCACGCAAGGACGGCGTGGTGCCGCCTGGCGGTTACGGGGCAAAGCAGCGACGAGGACGGTGTGACGTGAGGCGAGATTCGGCAAGGACAGGGAGTGACGTGAGTGCGGGGAGGGAAAAATTCCAGCGGTCCAAAGCCGTCGCCCGTGTACAGGCGTGGCCCGAAGGGGGAGGCGGCGATGCTCAATTCGCCGGTCCGAAGGAGGAGGTGGCGTGGGCGCACGGTGCGGCGACGGTGGCACGAGTGACCGGTGAGGACGACGGCATGGGTTGTCCTTGCCCGTAGACGACCGACGCGTGGGCTCTGGCAGAGGGGTCGAGTGGCATCAACGGCAAGGATGAAGAGGACGGAGTGGGATGTGGGGTCCGCGTCAGCGGTATGGGAGAAAAGCAGCGCGAGCGGGTTGGCAACATGCACCAGTGTGCTAAGGGCGAGGATGGGGGAGCGGCACAACGTTCGGCCCGCTGGGTGTATAGGAGGTGCGGGAAGAGGATGGCCGCGCGAGGCGGGCGCGAGCGAACACCTCGTGGTGTTGCCCGTCGCTGACGGGTGGGCCCCGCTCAACACCAATCTAATGGGTGCGCGCACGAAGGTGGACTTGCGCGCGGGCACAGGGAAAGGAAAGGGGGGTACAAATTGGGTCGAGGCTGGGTTGCTTCGACCGGGCTGTGAGAGAAAGGAAGAGGAAGGGAGAAGGGGGGGAGGAACTTGGGTCGGTTGTGGGGAGGGAAAGAGAGAGATTGGGCCCAGGGTGGAAAAACAGACTTGAGTTTCATTTTTTCTGGGAATTTGTTTTGAGGGTTTTATATAACACAATTGATTAGTAAAACATTAAGCAACTTTCAAATGGCACTGGTAAAATACAAATGTGGTAAAATACAAATGTGAACTCCAAGAAGATCCAGCATTATGCAAATTTTGGAAAAATTTTGTTGGTTCCAAATTTTAGTTTTCATTTTTTTATTTCCAGATTTTCAAGGTGTTACACTTAGGGACTTGCAAGTTAGTTCAAGTTAACAGACTTAAGCGTGCTGAGGTACCTACACATCATTTCAAGTTAATGGACCCAAGTGAAACCTTTTGCTACAAGTTACAGACCTATATCTGCAATTTTCTCTAGTTCAATTGAAAAAAGTAAGATTACAAGGAGGAACTATCAACTTATAATCACGGACAATGAATTCCTAAATATGAGCAAAGGAAAACTACAACATAAAGTTTACATACTAGTATCATCCCACACACCTTACTACTGAGCTAAGCTTCATTCAGTTCCTCCTAAGTTAACCAATAACTCATCCTTTTCTATGGCCATATAATGTTTGTGTTGTGGGTTTGTTGATGTATTCCATATATCCATCGACTGGGCTACACCAAAATGGTTTTTTTAGTAAATTCGATATACAAAACATTTAATGGGAAGCCTGATCCTACCTTGTAATAGTTTAATTTGGAAAGTTAAAATTTCACTAAAAATTAACGTTTTCATATGATACTTATATAAGGGTGTAGTCTTAACCAAAGATAATCTAGCCAGGCGACAATGGTAGGGTGATAAAAGGTGTTGTTTTTGTTCCACCCATAAATCTATACAACACTTACTTTTTGACTGTCATTATGCTAAATTCGTTTGGAGGATTGTTCATATTGCGCTAAATTTGAAACCTCCAACTAACATACACAATTTGTTCACATGTTGGTTATCGGGATTAAATAAGAAAACGAGGTTGCAAATCTTTGTGGGGGCAAGTGATATTCGTTGGTCTCTGTGGCTAGCTAGGAATAAAGTTATGTTTGACGATGTAAAAGCACATTTCTATTTATAGGTTATCTTTAGAGAAACCTATTGGATAAGACATTGTGCTTTGCTACAGAAGGAGGATGATCGTCTGTTCATAAAGACAAGTTGTAGGGCTATTGAAGGCTGTGATGAAAGTGTTTGCTAATTTTGGCTGGCGGTTTAGTAATAAAATTATTTTTTAATTGTGACTGGTGTGTTTTTCTATTGTCTTGCTGAAATTCTAAACTTGTAGTGAGACTATAATAATGAATAATCATATATATCAATCGATGCAGAAGTTGAGATATTAATATATTCCCTTCTCTAAAAAACCAATAAACCAATAAGTGAGATAAAGCTCATTCAATAAGGAATTAGAAAAAAACATTAACAAAGCGTAAAATATTATGCATTAGCATAAGAAAGAGAGAGAGAGAAAAACAAAACCATTTAACCTTGGCAACATGGTACAGTGATGGCAACTGATATGCCATTCATTGTGCCAGCTCTCGGCCGGTGAGAATCCTCACCGGCTCAGGTGCTCAACACACGCTTGACAGCAAGACCGCCAGGCAAGCTGCAGCGGCACATAACAGCAAGTATCCCCACATCACTGCATATCTTTCCTACAGATTATGACTATCAGTCAGAGGAGAGGCAATATTTTGATCCGCAAACAGTTGAGATGATCAGTGATGGGTAGGATCATGACCCAACCAGGATCGAAGAGGCAGGGTGCATGCAGCATGTTGTTGTCAAACATATTAGCAAGATCTTGCTGGAGATCAGAGGAAAATTCCTGGAAATTTCACTCAAAGCTGTCCTTTTCAGGTTTATGAAAAACCTGTTCAGGATAGTGAGCAAGAGGGAAAGAAAGCGGAACTACTGTTAGATTTTAAAACCAGAATGTTTATCCAGAATAAGCATGGAATCATCAGCAGAGAGGAAGAACACAGATGTATTTGTTGGATATTTTATTTATGTTAGGTTTTGATTTCGGTCAATAATAACCAACACGTGTAAGGAAGATATGGATACATATCTTACCGGACTAGGAATCTTATCCCGAGTCCGATTTCGCCGTGATCGGTTGGCGATCCTTAGCCTTATGGGCTCGGCCCCTTGCCTACAGTGCGACCCTATAAGAAGGGATTAACCCCGAGTTAAACCCTAACGCGAAAATCACGAGTCCCGTGTTTTTCCAAACCCTAATCCACCCTCCGATCTATTAGCGCACTGGAAGGCTCGGAAGTTCGAGTTCCTCGCCCAGGACAGTGTAGGTGGCGCCCCGAAGGACGCCGCTACCCCGAGCGTACTCTCAAGGAACGCCTGCGCTATTTTCCTGACGCAGATCAAGCAATCAACTTCGTTACGGGATCACCGACGACCATGGACGCCACAGCCGCTGGTATTCACCGAACTGTTAATCTTTTCCGCATTAGTAGATGTATTTAGACTAGATGATCCTGGTTAGTTTTATGTAACTTAAGATTAGATCAAATACTTTGATCTAACATTTGGTATCAGAGCCTTAGATCTAGTCTATTACATTTGCTTTAGTTCGGTCTAAGAAATCCCGAACCGTTTGCCTAGATCTAGTAAATATTTCAGTCAAGTTGAATTCGGTAAGTTATCGTTTACTAGATCCGCACATTTTATTTTAAGTTCTTAAGTTTTGATTAAGTTTCCCTTTAGATCTATTAAGTTAGGTCTCGGATTAAGTAAGAAATTAAGAATAGTAAGAAAAGAAATCAGAAATCCAAAACCACAAAATTAGGCAAAACCCGAACCCTAAGTTACAAACCCGAGTTTCCCAAAAAAATAGAAACCCTAACTGGGTTTGCCACCGACCGATTCGGTCGGCACGGCCGCGCGAGTTAATCCGACCATTAGATCGGCGGCACTCGCGCGTGTGCCGCTCAATTTCGTCGCCATTCGAGAGAGAGAGCCTCGCGGGCCGACGTGGACACCCTCGACGGCCGCGCGCTCACCGCAAGGAACGCGCGCGCGCGCGCCGAGGGCATCCGCGACAGATCCGCCACTCTCTAGCCGCGGCATCGGCATAAGCCCGAGCTTGCCTCGGATTTCTCTTCTCTCTCGTTGAGCTAAGAAAGAAAGGGAAGAAGGGAGGCGGAGCTCAGCGGAAAAGGGGAGAAGAAATGGGGATTTAGGGTTAGGGTTTTCCCCTTTTTCGTCCTTTATAAGTGCAGCCGGATCAAGCATCGGCCGTTGGATCGGGATGGACGGCTGCGATCTGGCCGATCACTCAGATCAAAAAAAAAACCCGGGCGCATGTGAGTGGGCCGGTTTGGCGGCCCATTAACACAGCAGCCAAGCCGATGCGTGCGGGAGCCGAGCGAGCGGCGCGACGGTCGCATAAGCAAGCGACAGATGGCGCGTTAAGATTAGCCGGCCGAACGGCACGGGCGCATGCGCACGGGAGCCGAGCGCCTCGCTCGCCCGTAGGCCACGTGGTGCAATTGGTCTTGTCGAGCCGAGCGGCATAACGCTGTGCCGCGCGGGAAGCAGAATCGGCAAAACGGACGTGCGCGGGAGTCAAGCCGTTTCGGCCGGACCGATGCTCACGTATGCTGAAACGGCGACACATGGCAACGCGTGAGAGTCCGGCCAAGCGGCACGGCTGCATGCGCGCGGAAATCGTGCCAGCGCAAAATCCTAACGGGCGCAAACTGAGCGAGCGCATGCGCAGGCGACGCACGCACGCATGCAGCCGATGCATGGCGCGCAGAGGCACGCGTGGGGAAAATGCAATTAAGCCGATTGCAATTGGTGCATGGAAACCAAGCGGCTGGGCAGCATCACACGCATGGCCTCATGATCAACACGTGGCACTGGCGGGCCCCATGCCCCATGCCTTTGACCGTTTAGTTCCTCTATAAAAAAATTAAGTTCAGCTCAATTTTTTAAGCTCGTTTTTTAGTTTAATTATTATTGTTAAGTTTAAGTGCAGTTTAAATTTAAGTTTAATTTTTTTATTAAGTTTAAGTTTAAGATAAGTTTTAGAGTAATTTATTAAGTATTTTTTTGTAAGTTTATTATTTTAAGTCTTGAGCACTTTATTTACTATATTGTTGGTGTTGTTTTAATCCACCACCATACTTTGAGATGCCTCTAAATAAATGGAACCACCGAGAAGTTTATTTAGAGAAAACTTATGATCATTCTGACCACCGTTGTTTAATCATGAGTATTAAGACGGATTTCGATTGTTTTCCCCACCGGTGATGCAATTTGAAATTTAATTGTGTGATTTTAATCAGACCACCGTAGGGTTATTATCATGCTCTAATTTGCATTTCATTGTATATGCTTATTAAGTTAAGTCTTTTAATTTTAGTTTAATTTATTTTCAGCAACTAATGTCAATGCTGTGGCCTCCTACCTGAACAATATTGAGCCGCTAAATGGAGCGAACTTCCATGAATGGAAGGGCAAGGTCATCACGTGCCTCGCATGGAATGACCTTGACGTCGCACTTAGAGAAAATAAGCTCTTGAACCCGCTGCTGGAGTGAGTTCAGCCCCCAATCAGAAATGGGAAAGGTCTGACCGCATGGCTCTCATGGTCATGAAGCAGACTATCAGTGCTGGCATCAAGGGTGCCATCCCCACTAAGAATGCTCAAGGGGTGGACCTGAATGCCAAGGAGTACCTGGCCAAGATTGAGGAAAATTTTAAGAGCTCATCCAAAACCTATGCCAGTACACTCATCATGAAATTGGTGGGTTCTCAGTATAATGGCCTCAACGGCATAAGGGAGCACATTCTCAACATGTGTGACATGGCCAACAGACTCAAGGAGATGCAGATGGAGATCTCTGAAGGTTTCCTTGTGCATTTCATCATGACATCATTGCCACCACAGTATGCTGCCTTTAAGATCAACTATAACACCAACAAGACCGTTTGGTCTATCAGTGAGTTGATCAGCTACTGTGTTGAAGAAGAAGAAAGGCTCAAAACTGAGAAGATGAAGGATGTTGTGAACATGGTTGGAAATCTCAACATTTCAGGCACTCCTAAGAATCAGAATGAATCAGGTAGCAGTAAGAAAGGCCCTAAGAAGAACAAGAAAAATGGGAACAAGAAATTTGGTCCCAGAAACAACAACAACAAATTCAAGCGTCACCAGACAAAGGGTGGCAAGATGTTGTGCTCCTTCTGCGATTCACCCAAGCATCTTCAGAAGGCTTGCCCTGGGTTTAAGGAATGGCTGAAGGAAAATGGTAAGTGTGATGTTGTTTCATTCATAGATGAGTTATTCTTAGCAAATTTTCCCCGATACTTGGTGGATTGACTCGGTGCCACTGTGCACATTTCTAAATCATTACGGGCATTCCGTTCGATCCGAACTATAAGAAAGGGGGAGCGAAACCTAAGAGTGGCTAATGGACATCCTGTTGAAGTCGAAGGCGTTGGAAGCTTCGAGTTAGAGTTGCCAAGTGGCTTCCAACTTAAGTTAGATGATGTTCTTTATGCCCCTAGTTTAAAGAGAAACCTTATATCGGTTTCACTTTAGATGATTCAGGATATTATTGTGGTTTTGGCAACAATCAATGTGAGATTAAGTACAATTCTATTAATATAGGTCTTGCCGTCAGGCAAGGCAAGCTTTATATGCTCTCTCATGATTCTGTAATGAATGTCGATAATGTTTCGCATAAGCGTAAGCGTTTTGATGAGACATCTTGAAGCCGTGGCATTGTCGTTTAGGCCACATTTCGAGGGGAGAATGGAACGTCTCATTAAAGACGACATAATCGACAAATTAGATTTCTCCGATTCGAGACCGCGCATTGGCGCATTAAGGGAAAATACGCTAAGACAATTAAGAAAGGTGCCACTAGGAGTACGGGCGTTTTAGAATTAATTCACACGAGATATCGTGGCCCACTCTCGTGACTACGGTAGATGGTTATGATTCATTTATAACATTTACGACGATTATTCCCGCTATGGACACATCTACCCCATCGAAGCGATCGGATGCGCTAGAAATCTTTAAGATATACAAGCAAGAAGTTGAGAAACGACACAACACCACCATTAAGGTTGTAAGATCAGATAGGGGTGGAGAATACTATGGGAAGCTTGGTCAATATGGTCAAATTAAGGGACCATTCGCTAAGTACTTAGAAGAAAATGGCATTAGAGCACAATACTCCATGCCAGGAGAACCACAGCAAAATGGAGTGGCTGAACGTCGCAATCGTACGCTAATGGACATGGTACGAAGCATGCTCAGCTACTCCAATTTGCCTGTGGAGTTGTGGATGGAAGCATTAAAGACAGCAGCCCACATACTTAATCGGGTTCCATCTAAGTCAGTTCCCAAGACACCATTTGAGTTGTGGAATGGGAGGAAACCGACATTGAATTATCTAAAGGTGTGGGGCTGTCCCTTGAAGCTAAGTTATTCGATCCATATTATAAGAAACTAGACTCTAAGACAAGTAGTCACACTTTATTGGATATCTGATAAGTCTAAAGGGTACCGATTCTACTTGTCCTAGTCGCTCCACTAAGTTTGTAGAGACCGGACATGCTTGTATTCTTAGAGGATTCGGTATTAGTGGAGAATTCCCAAAGAGGGATATAAGTCTCGAAGAACTGCGAGTCGAACTTCCAGATTCGGTTTGAGCTGCGATGGTATATCGATTCGTACCACCGGTGATTCCACACATTAGCGGCACGTGGCGGCTCTGAACCATCTCCGAGGTGCGGGCGCCGAATCGGGAGCCGCTCCGGAGGTTCGAGCACAACCGAGCCATTAGAGCAGCCTCAACCCGATCCTCAGCCTTCAAGGAGATCAACTCGGGAAAGGAGACGGGCTCTTCCTGATATATATGAAACATACCTAAGTGAGGATATGTATGATATTGGGAAGATAAGTGATCCTGCCACATTTAAAGAGGCAGTGAGAAGTGAGAATTCCACTAAATGGATTGAAGCCATGGAAGATGAGTTAAAGTCTATGAGCTCAAATCAAGTTTGGGACTTAGTAGAAATTCCCGATGGAGTCAAAACAGTAGGCTGCAAATGGGTCTACAAGACTAAATGTGATTCCAAAGGGAAGATCGAAAGGTTCAAAGCGAGGCTTGTAGCTAAGGGGTTTACACAGAAGGAAGGGATCGACTACAATGAAACCTTCTCTCCTGTGTCTACCAAAGATTCTTTTAGAATAGTAATGGCTCTTGTGGCTCATTTCGATTTAGAGTTACATCAGATGGATGTTAAGACTGCATTCCTAAATGGTGATTTAGATGAGACCATTTACATGGCTCAACCGGAAGGTTTTGCCATTAAGGGTAAGGAACATATGGGATGCAGGTTAAGGAAGTCTATTTATGGACTTAAGCAAGCATCCAGACAGTGGAACCGTAAATTCGATGAAGTCATTAAGAGATTCGGATTTATGGAGAACGATGCAGATAAGTGCATCTACATCAAAACAAAGGGTGGAAAACTAATGATTCTAGTACTGTATGTGGATGACATACTGTTAGCTTGCAACGATAAGAACATGTTATATGAGACTAAGGATTTTCTCTCATCTCATTTTGACATGAAAGATCTCGGTGAAGCCTCGTACGTACTTGGCATTGAGATAGACCGAGACAGAGCAGGAGTGCTAGGATTATCTCGAAAGCTTATATTGAGAAAATGCTTAAGAGATATAAGCTTGATAAGTGCAACACATCACTGTTCCGTTAAAAAGGCGATAAGTTAAATGGAAGTCGGTGCCCTAAGAACGATTTAGAAAGAAGTAAGATGGAGGACGTCCCATATGCATCACGTTGGTAGCTTGATGTATGCTCAAGTCTGCACGCGTCCGGACTTGGCATTTACATGGAGTACTTAGTAGATTTGGTCTAATCCGGGATGGGCTCACTTGGATAGGTGTCAAGAAAGCATTAAGATATTGCCAAGGCACCAAGCATTACATGCTCACATATAAAAGGTCGATAAGCTTGAGATTGAATGTTACACTGACGCCGACTTTGCTTGGTGATGAAGATGACCAGGTAGTCTACTTCCGTTATATTTTCACATTGGCGGGGAGCGATATCGTGGAGAAGCAAGCAAAGTGTAACGGCCGCATCCACGATGCAAGCCGAGTTTGTGGCATGTTACCACGCCACGGGACAGGCGGTGTGGCTTAAGAGTTTTATACGGCGTTAAGAATTGTGGATAGTATCTCGAGACCTATCACAATGTACTGCGATAACCAATCTGCGCTTTTCTTTTGCGGAAACGATAAACTAAGTGGTGCATCTAAGCATATAGACCTTAAGTATCGTATCGTAAAAGAAAGAAACCAGGACAATACACTCAAGATTAAGCATATAAGCACTAAGGAGAATATCGCGGATCCGCTCACAAAAGGTCTACCACCTCATCTTTTTCAGAAGCATGTCCTAGGCATGGGTCTGGGGAGTAGTCTGGATCAAGTTCTGGTTTAGGGCCATTAATTTCCCCAAATAAGAGTAAGAGTTCTTACAAGGTTTCTCGGTGAGACTATGGGTAATGTTGTCCCAGTATGTTGCTATCTTGCGATGACGCATTGGTCCAGTACTTGCTTGTTTGACTAAGGAGGAACTTAAGTTTAGTTTAGTTTAAGTCAGTGACCGAATAATCGTTAGTTTGAGTTAAGTTATTGACCTTCGGTCAAGGGGGAGAATGTTGGATATTTTATTTATGTTAGGTTTTGATTTCGGTCAATAATAACCAACACGTATAAGGAAGATATGGATACATATCTTACCGGACTAGGAATCTTATCCCGAGTCCGATTTCGCCGTGATCGGTTGGCGATCCTTAGCCTTATGGGCTCGGCCCCTTGCCTACAGTGCGACCCTATAAGAAGGGATTAACCCCGAGTTAAAACCTAACGCGAAAATCACGAGTCCCGTGTTTTTCCAAACCCTAATCCACCCTCCGATCTATTAGCGCACTGGAAGGCTCGGAAGTTCGAGTTCCTCGCCCAGGACAGTGTAGGTGGCGCCCCGAAGGACGCCGCTACCCCGAGCGTACTCTCAAGGAATGCCTGCGCTATTTTCCTGACGCAGATCAAGCAATCAACTTCGTTACGGGATCACCGACGACCATGGACGCCACGGCCGCTGGTATTCACCGAACTGTTAATCTTTTCCGCATTAGTAGATGTATTTAGACTAGATGATCCTGGTTAGTTTTATGTAACTTAAGATTAGATCAAATACTTTGATCTAACAGTATTAAGCAACAATTTGGGTCGAGTCCCAAAAAGAAAAAAAATATATTTTGAACTAGTTTCGCAAGCAGAGTACTACCATTTTGTAATTTTAACCCATGTTTTATCACTCTAGCTATTAAATTATGCTACAGTATGACAAGAAGAACCAGGAAATATGATATTAATCATTTTAGAACATGTTGGGTGCTGCGCCACATTAACAAGTAAAATCTGGAAGGAGCTCCAGATTGGATGGCAGAAAGTTCCAATTGTGTCATCATAAAATTCAATCTTCAGATTTGATGTTCCCTTTTCACCACGACATCTAACAGTAAATATTGAAGAGATATCGTAATAGTAGACTTCAATTCTAAGAACAGTATTCGGTTATTCACTGCAACAGTGTATCTCAATTTCAAGAAAAGTATACGGGAAATTCATAAAATAGCAGAATGAGAAGATAAAAGGTCAGAATGGATACGTGTAGAACCAACAACAGCCACATGTCAAGTTGATGTACAAAAGGACTAGTTTTTCATATACCTATAACAACCGTTAGTAGTCAGTGACAACATATCATCCTCCAGCCAAGATTGATGCCTTAGGCAAATTAACTAGTGTACGAAAGTTTGTCGATAATCAAGTACAATCAAATAATGATATACTGACCTAAATTGGGAAATGTGTCAATGATTATACTATCAACATTTAACATTTAACTTTAACTTGATAGGATCAAAATGCCTTATTTGCTTATTGCCTTCTGTAGGCAGAAAAGTGGCCCATAAGGTATAACACAAAATATCAAAGGTTATTTTAGGAAGTTGCTTCGACAGATAAATAGTAGCTGATTCCAATTTTAGCCTATCAAAAGTACAGATGTGTTAACATGAGTATTTAAACTGCTAAAAATAAGTTGAAAGCAATAACTTTACAAATATGTATGAACAAGCACCACGACATAATACGTCCCTAACTACAGCAGTTTCAAGATGCTTGTCATAGCAAGTGTTGTAATATACTTGCAAAAGCAAGTGAAATTGATTGGACGAAGTCAATGCTTGTCATAGCATTGTATTGATGCAGTTGCTATCAACTGGAAAGCAAAACTTACCTGATAAATCTCTGCAGTTACATGGCAGGTAACCACCATTTTGACCTTTTAGTCTCATTCCTTGAAACAGACAAGGCTAGACAGTAATATCATAAAGACAGCTATATTTGACATTTCACGAACAGCATGGATACCTTTGTATAGGAAATGCCATCCCAAGTTTGCAATATAAAGATCTACATCAATCAAAACATCAAGTGGCAAAATTTAGTTCTCGCTTATCTTTGAAAGAAACAAGATTTAACTCTTCATCATCCTCTTCATCTTCATCATCATCATCATCATCATCATCATCATCATCATCATCATCATCAACCTCCTCAAAATGACCTTTCCCAACCTCGACTTTACCATTTAGATGACTTGTGGTGCATGCGCCATCTAACAAACTGTCATGTCCAGCATCATTTTGTCCATGTTTATACTCATTTCCAGTACCATTTATTTCTAAACCATATGTTGTTCCATTGGGTTTTGCTTCCAGCTGAATTGCACAATTCCCTGTCAATTCATTCGCTTCTTCTTGTTCTTCAGGAGTTTTGGCAAGAGAAAGAAGGATATTTTTTGCTTTCTTGTCTGCTGGGTATCCATGAGCCTCCATTTCTTTGAACCAGATGACAGCATTTCCAAAATCAGAGTTCCTTCCATGCACATCCATGATGGTAGTATAAATAGTTTGGTTGGGTTCAACACCCTGCATCCGCATTCTCTCGTACACTCTCATTACTCTCTCAACATTATTTAATTTCGAGTAGCCCTTCATCAAAGTTCCATAAACAACAACATTGGGCTTCAAACCGTCCTCTTTAATCCGGCGGAAGAATTTCTCAGCCCCATCCATGTCAGAAGCATTCACATAAGCTAAGACCATTGTTGTGTAAGAGCAGAGATCAGGCTCAACCCTGCAAAGCAAAAAAATGTGTTAAGGTGAGAAACCTACAGTTCGATTAGTCTTGAAATTTAAGTCAGTTGAATTAGTCTTGAAATTTAAGTCGACAGATAAAATTTGTACCTGTGTCTTCTCATGGCCTTGAAAACTGTATGAGCTTCTTCCACCAATCCAGATATTGCAAATGCATCAATCAAAATGTTATACGACTTGCGTGTTGGCCTGGAAAGTTAACATCAAATTGACCACCATTAGAATGTTTCAGAATAGCTTTTACAGAAAAATACTGATCTCAAGCAGATATTCTTTGTTGAAAGTTGTGGATGTAACAGAGTACCGACTTGCTTTCATGGAAAAGAAAAGCCAAAGTAGTTCCTTTTGTTACTAAAATTTTGATGGCACATGGCTTGACATGAATTGCTAATGCATCACATAACATGTCATTGGTACATAGCAAACAACTATTTAATGTGCCTACGAGTGGCATATTTTCACTTAACACAAAAAAGCCGAGAGAAATATGTTGCTAGAAGTATGATCAGATCAAAACACTGTTATCTGAAATTTCACATGGCTAACACATGTCCTTAGTGCTCGCAGCTTAAACATTAAGGATTTAACCAATTTGGCCAAAAACTGTGTTCATGATTACAGGGAGTCCAACAAAGGGATCAATGCTTAATTGTATCAACACAAGAAATATTTAAAGGAGATCTACCTGACTCCTGCATCAAGCATCTCTTCAAAAACTGCTAATGCTTCTTCTTCCCTCCTAGCTTTTCCGTAAGCTTTGATGAGCAGGGAGTAGCTCACAACATCTGGTTTTAGCCCAGTTCTTTGCATCTAAATTTATAGAATTCGTTAAAGAAAAGAACAAAAAAATATAGATATACTTAAGCTGGGAATGTACCTGATCATAAATACTTGAAACTTCCTTGTAATCTGTTTCAAATGACATCAAACTATTAAAGGTGACTGTTGATAGAGGGATTCCTCTCTCTGACATCTGAGCAAATAGCTTTCGAGCCTGGGCATAGTCGCCAGCTTTCTTGTACATATAAATCATCATATGAAACATCTTCTGGTCAGGCTTAAAAGAAGCTCTTTTCTCATTAAGAAGGTCCTCAAAAATAGCTTCAGCTTCCTTGTATTTGTCACCCTGTCAGCAACCACCAGCACATTTGTTATGGACAAATGTAGAGGAATTAAGGGAGCTGCTACAATCATAACAAATAATTTTGTTGGTGTCTAAGATCAGTTAAAACAACTGTGGAGCAGTATTTAGGACAATGACCAGAATACAAGAGATAAATAAGTTATAAAGGATTCAATGAGATTTCAGCAGAGAGGCACCAGGCACTATCGATGCTTGGAGTGTGCAACAGGATGGGATCAGAGTAACAAGTGACTTTTGCAGAAAATGACATTTATGGTCGAGACACTATAGCATATCACACATCTATCTGATTTCGAGCATGTACACATGAGATCTCTACAGGATTGGTGATCATTTGATTGTAGCATGTACAGATGAATTCTCTACAGGATTGGTGCTTGTACACCATATAAAATTCAGAGCTCTTACTGCCCACACCAAGGACACATGAAAATCTTGCAAGACAAGGCAAGCATGCAAGTAAATCTGTAAATGCCAACTATACTATGCGCAGGAAGTCTGAAACACAACATTATTGTGAAAAAGCTTCAGGGTATTTATTTATTTTTATCAGTTAAGCCATCATAATTCGTATGGTGTGCCAGGGGAGGGGGCAAATCATACTATGTCCCCAAGCCAAGTAACCCACCACCTGCTGTCAAGTACTCCTTGGAGGGTACACCAAAAAGAGTTCACAAAATTGTAAACATTTATTAAACAAAAACAAAAATTTTAAACTTTCATGTCTTATGATAAATCATAGTAGACTGACTTGTTAACATTCAATCTGGCAAAAAGATTAATGATTATATATGGGACTACATCCTCATGTGTTTCACTGACTAAATCACAAGACTTTAGATTGGATGGTGAGGTAGATTAAATGCTCACCTCAACAAAAGATTTCAAAATGATTTGATATGTCACAGCTGATGGCTCAGGGCCTGATGTTTGCATCCTGCGAAACACTGCTTCGGCCTTACGGTACTGCTTGGCTCTTCCATATGCTTCCATCAGTGCAGTCTGAGATATCACGCTTGGTTTGTAACCTTTCTTGTTCATGTACTTCAGGACCCTCTCCGCTCTGCTAAAATCTCCCAACTTTCCATAGGCTGTAACAAGCATCAAAAAGTCCATCTCACTGAAGTTCCACCAATGTTGTGTGCGTAGCCATTCAAGAATCTGAAAAATGAGCACACAAATTCAAATATTTATGGACTCTTCAAATCATATTCGAATAGCAGCTAGCTGCTTAGTCAACAGGACAGATAATATGCTGCAAGAGAATATACCTCGCTGACCAGGTTCCATCTCTTGAGCTGTTTGAACCGCATAAGAGTTCCAAGAACAGCATCCCTTGGCAGTGGCTCTTTCTTGCTTCGCTGAGTCTTCAGAATGGAGACAGCTGATCCTGATTCTTCTATCTCCCTCATCATCATCCTCCAATTCTTCTGCTCTGCTTCGTCAGCAGCATCCTTATATACCTCCTCTTTCTTCTTCTTCTGCATGAACTTTCTGGTCGTCAACATTCCACGGCAAACCACCTCAAGCCTTCGACTGCTCTTGATCTTCACATTGTGAACAGCTAAACCACAGGATACTTTTGCATTGCTGACAGCATAAAATATATTTCAAATAGAGTCATACACGGAAACAATCATCAAGTGAGAAAACGAAAAGAAAAGAAAATGCAACACAACAAGAGTTGTACTATTACATAGACAACTATAGACAAGTGGACTATAACGAATTTGCTGATGTTGACTAAGCAATAAATGTTGTAAATCTATCGAATTACATGTACAATAACAGGTATCTCTCGTGCTCAATAACCAGAGGTTACGTTTTCCCCCTTATTCTTTACCCCAATGCACATGATACTGCCACATGTCATGAACTCATGATCACTAACTACCACCATGCCAAAACAGGCTTGAAGAAACCGAAGCTTAACGGCTTCCTGAAATGACATATTGGAGCATACTGAACTCAAATACTCCATTAGCACCTACCAATAACAGCCCGGAATGGACTTCACATAAACACACACACTCTCGACGATGCTCACGGGAAATCCCCAGGAACCTTATCCACCAAATCCTCTTCCGAAATTGCGCAAAATACAGCACAAAAACCTAATTATCAATAAATTCCGGTTCATAAACCCACCAAAGCCCACCGCCAACCCCCTAATTCAACAGGCGCACCGCCCGCGCGAGGTGTAGCGGGGGCAACTACTGCGAGAGGAGGAGGAAGAGGGCGCACGCGCGTTTACCAGAGGCTGGAGGAGAAGGAGAGCGGGGACCGCGCCCCTCCAATCGCCGCCGCTGCCTCCATCGCCGGAGAAGGCGACGCGGCGGAAGCAGCAGCAGCAGCAATGGCGGCAGCCTTATCGGCTACAGAGCAGCTGCGACAGCGAGCCCTCCCTCTCTCTCCCCGTCTTAAACCCCACGAGGATTAGGATCTTTTCGGAGATGCGTGGGGCCCACCTGTCGGCCACTCATAGAAAGGCCCCACATGGTGCGGGATGGCCCACTTGCTTACAGGCCGAACTAGCCCAATACGGTCAATTTACATTTTGGACCAAGACAATCCACTCGGAGGCCCACAAGCCCAAAAAAGGCCCAGGTAAAATAGAAAGAGTAACTTCAGCCCAAACCCACATCTCAAAAGGCTAAGTATGTTTGGTGGCCCGGCCCAATACTACGTTTCAGCCCAGTTATTTCATGGGTCACGGGCCAAGCTTCCAAATACTCCTCCGACGGAATTTTTAGCATTTTTAATTTTATTTTTAAATATTTAAAAATAATTTTTAATTTGAAAATTTGCAAAATTAGTCGTCTCCCGTCCTCTGGGAGGACAATATTTAAAAATCGTCCTTTCGGAGGGTGTTTTAGCCGACGTGGCGGCCGTGCTTGGGCGCTTCTGCTGCGCGTTGTTGGTTTTTTAAAACCCTTCCCGCCCTCTGGAAGGGCTTTTTAACTGTAGCACCGGGAAGCCGCTGCAAAAGTGTGGCTCGTGGCGCCTTGGCTTTTTGCAGGCGGCCCTTGGTGCTACGGTTAAAACACCTCTGGAAGGGCGGGAAGGGTCGCCGCAAAAAGCCTCTACGGTTAAAAACACTCTTCCAAAGGACGGGAAGGGCTTTTTTAAAAAATGACAGGGTAGACGGCGCCCAACAACCGTCCGCCACGTCGGCTAAAACACCCTCCGGAGGGCGATTTTAAATCTCGCCTCCCAAAGAGCGAGGTGACTAATTTTGCAAATTTTCAAATTAAAAAATTATTTTTGTAAATCTTAAAAAATAAAATTAAAAATGCTAAGAATTCCTCGGACGCGTCCATATTGGATTCGAGCCACATGTGAGCACGAATTTGAAAGCATGGTAAGCTATAAAAGCCGTTCCGTTCCCGACAATTTTTTTCCCTCTAGTCCTCCATTGTCACGACGGCGTGGCGGCAGAAGCCACGAGCCGTGGCGAGCACGACGGCGGCGGCGGCGAGGGCTCGCGCGGGCTGCGTTTCCGGTGGCTGGGAGGGTTATTCATGCGACATTGTTGTTTCTTTCCCCGCTTGATCGCCTAAGCCCAAGCCAAAACCCTACACTAGTTATCTTCCGCCGTGATGGCCGGATGCCGATTCCGATGGCCTCCCAGGGTGAGCAAGTGGCGCTCTCGATCGAGCCTAACCCTAGTGCGTACTTTTTCTTATGCATTGGATTATTGGAGTGGTGGTGGTAATTAACTAGCGAGGTTTGCTGGTCTGCAGGGGCGAGGCGGCGGCAGAGATGGCGATGGGCGGCGAGGAGGAGGAAGGGGAAGGAAGGCTTGCGACGCCGCTAGTGATCGCGGAGGAGTGCGACACGGAGGACGAGCTCCGGCTACTACTGCGGGGGAATCCCCATCCCGTCTGCTATGACAGCTAGCTTCCTGCCCTCCGATTGCCACTACTCGGAAAAGCGGCTTTAGTCCTGGTTTGTAACCCTCTTTAGTTTTGGGTATTAAACCGGGACTAAAGATCAACATGTTTAGTTTCGGTTGAAATAACTGAGACTAAAAATTCATCTTTAGTCTCGCTTTAAAACACCAACCGAGACTAAAGATGGTGGCGCCACGTGGCTGACTCCACCATCTTTAGTCCCAGTTGGTGTTACCAACCGGGACTAAAGATTTTTTTTCTTTTCTTTAAATTTTGCTCCTTGCTGCTTGTTAATTATATATATATATGCATACATATTTTACACACATATATATTTATATATATATATGCAACATGCATATATTATGCATATATGTATAAATATATATTTTACACACATATAAATTCACTTAATTAAGGAAATATATACATATATTACCAAAATATGTACACACATAAATATCCACATATATTACATTCTTTTATTGTTCTATATCGTATATCGTATGTTAAAAAAAAAATTTACGTTGTGGATCCAGGGTCTATGTTGCTCAAAATAAAGTAGAACTTTCCCGCGGGATTAATAACTTGCTCGTTGATAAATCTCATCAGTTCTTCTTGAGCAGCATGTATGAAACTCACGTGGGGGAGTTTGTCCCTTACGTGCATAAGCTGTCATTCAAATAAACGAAAAATAAATATATGAAATCAATAAGAAATCGAGACGTAATGTATGAATGGTTGTTATACGTACATCTAGATCTTGGGGACCTGTGACTTGGGTAACTAGGCGGTGAATGTAGTCGCAGACGTAGTAGCCACACAAGTTTGTCCCCTTTGCCTGTTTTGCACACTAAAGGAGAAACGATGACAAATTTAATATATATTTCTATTTTAGAATAAATTAATAATTCAATATAACTTTGGAGCATGTTACTCACTGAAAAATTCATCCTCATAGAAAGCTTTTCTTTCCAAGTCTCACGAACCTTCTCACGGAGCCATGCTCATGCCCTGCATGCAGTTGAAAGCTAGCGAGTAATTATCCGAGAACCGCATATATGCAATAGCAAGTAAGATGACATTACATGTTTAACATTTCAAAAATCTTTGCATATGTAGACTCTGGTTTATCCATTGAGTCAAAAACATGGATCCCGAGCTCTCAACGTCAATTATAAAAAGAGCCCATTGGAATCTGCAAATTGCACGAGATGACATATATGAAACTTGTGGACCCCCATTTTTGTAACAAAAATCATTCATATTCATAGTACCATTTTTCTGGATCGAGTAGTCTGGTACCCACGATTACATTACTGAATCATCAAGCGTGCAAAACACACCAATTGGCTTACGCGAAATATTACAATATAGCGCCCGAAGGCATTGTCTAGAACATAGGACAAAATGGTCCGGAATACAAGCAAAAGCAGAATATGGATAAGGTGGCGGAGATAAGGCAGCGACACACCATTGCCACAGGCAACAATCGAGTCTAAGACCAACTGAGCGCCATCGTCTTCCATACCCTCCTGGTAGTACTCGTACGGATCTTCAGGGTCTTCATCGCCCATCTCTAAATGTTTTGCGTAAAGAAAGGGTGAGTACCAACCGTACTTAGCAAGCCACCACAACAACGATGCATATGATAAGGGATAATCAAGGAACGGTTGTGGTTCTTTTGCATAAAGCTAGTTTTGTAATTCTTTTCACAAGCCTAAGACCTAAGACTGGTCAAGTTTTATTTTGATAGTTTATTTAATCAGCGACGGTTCTGTCCACCATCCATTATGATCCCAAGGACAGCTTCCCGCCACTGGATCGTCATGATTTTCTAGGGTCTACCCCTTCTCGCTGAAGGGTTACGCGGAAGCTACGCTAGCCGAAAACAAAATTTTCTACCGCGCAAACCAGGAACACTTGCAAGTAAGGGCCGATAGATCATTACCAATTGGAGTAGAGTGCGGCGGAATAGCCAATCAGGGCAATCCGATCCGGAACAGTGTAGCCGATTCCGGAGACGGGATTCGCCAATCAGCCGGTCGAGTCGTCCGGCGCGTTCTCACGCCTCGCTCCGATGCGCCCGACCGCGGCCGATTCCACCACGGCCGATCGCTCCGATTGCGGCCGATCCAAAGCCGATCAACGGCGCGCAACGTAGCGGCGCCTCTACCGGTATCCACACGTCCGGGGACGAACGCCGAACACCGTGTGCTAGCACGCGATGCAAGGCTAGGGTTTGGCTCGAAAGTGGGGAGGGTTTCTATGGAGATTGATCTCGGCGACTTCTGTTGCACGCGATGCAATTGACGTGTCGCAGCTCTCCACCCCTCCCTCCTTTATATAGAGTTGGCCGACTAGGACTAGTGGCCGATCGGGACTCTATTTTTGAACCGGATCTCATCCGTATCTCATAGAGTTGGTGCCCATACGTCGTAAGCCCATAGGACTCTATCCGATCGGATCCCTATCCGATTGAGCCGTATCCGAGTCCAACTCGAATGCCTGTTCTTATCCCCTTAAGCGTGCGACCCTATAGGTTCAGGTATACTTGGTTTCGGCTATAGTCTAACTTAGCCGACCGTCGGCTCGAGTCCAACTCGGCCGACACATCCACCGGCGCCTAGCGGCACATATTGACACCATAGTATACAAGAATATAATATCGGATCTGAACCTATAATGTGTACACAAATCCCTTTGCCTCACGATACCGGTTATGCTATAGGCAAGATGTGTGCCATCCCTTCAATAGCTTAACCATTCACTCGAACCGTATTGGATTATCTGCTTGATTGACTCCTCAATCAACTTAGCATGGCCATGCATTTCCATAATCCATTACCTCGAGGGGCCAGAGATATCTCTCCAAAGGAGGGGCAAATTCCATCTTGATCACTCACATCCCACTCCATGTTTCATAGCAAACCCGAAAACTACCTTTATAACTACCCGATTCTGAAATAGCGTTTGGTAGTCCCAAAGTAGGCTACTACACATGTTGGAATCCATGGTGATCTCGGGTTTAAGGACTTTGTACCAACACTACCGAGACCAACTAATGGCACATTGATTCTGTAGTGTCTCATGGTGGGTCTATCCAACAATGTGTTCTCCAACACATGTGTCCATGTTTATTGATTTGGTATCTCCATACCCATGATTTATGAGACATGATCATCAATCAATAAACATGCGATCTTAGAATCATATTTGTTCCAACAATATGACATATGATCGAGGATCGTTTAGAAATAGATTCATACATATAGAGTCTCATAAATAAGTCACGTACTTATTGATCAATACAAGATGTCTATTTCATGGAACTGAATAACACTTTATTCATTTATACATAAACATTGACGTGATATCCAACATCTCCATGTTGCCTCTAGGGCATATCACTAACACTCGCTTCCCGAGAAGTTGAGCCACCAGCACATAAAATCATTATACATGTCCTTCCCATCATTTTAAAATTTAGAGTCTAGCCAAGTGAAAATCTTGTCCCGATGCTCCGTATCCGAGAGCATGGCTATTCGAATAGATTGCTTTACTCACATTGCAATGGATGTACACTTTACCCGTACTCCGTGACTTGCCCAACGCATGAGCCGAAGTCCCGACGAATGAGACGCGTTAGGGCAAAGCCTTTCAATCACCTTACTTTGGCAGTACCCGCTCCATGAACTTGAGCCCTCCTGCACTCTAGCCGTCCACGGTTTCAAGCAGTGGAAGGAGTTCTGGCGCTATCGAGAAGGGAAAACTCACTCATTCTTTAAGTTGTATTTAATTCTAGTTTCAGTTCGGTTACCCACCGATGGTTACCCCACCTGTAGGCTTCCCGCCTATTCACACACCTAAGTGAACCACTATGCAGGGGTACCGCCTCCATTCGGCTATTTACTCCGCTAGGTCTATATCCGTCGAGAAGTACGACAGTACTAGCTCGTTTCATGTTGATCTCATGGCTCGGTCGTTAATTGACCAGGGATGACACTAGCCTTAACTGGATTCCACCCAAATCATCTAGCTGCCCCAGTCCAAAACATTTGTTCGGTGTTTAGTTTTCATCCAAAAATCATTTCGTCATTGTCATGGCAATGTGGCGCTCATGTCTCCACATGCCGTATGTCAACCACCTTCCCCAAGGTAGTTGCCCAAGCATATAGCATTTGATAAATATGAATGTGCATGAATCTTCAAAGATTGACTACGGACGCACGATACTATAGGGTACAAAGAATATACGAGTATTCAACATCATGGCATGGCATATAACAAGTATGGGAGTTCTCATGTATATAGCATGCATATTTGATTTAAAAACAACATAAGTTCGCAAAAGAGGTTCAACATGCTCAAAGGTAGTGATGACTTGCCTTGCTCGCAACCCTGTTGTCTTGGATCTTTGGCACACACTCAACGGCTCCCTCGGACTCTATAAATACGTGCGAAAGATCCGATTGAATTCGATTATAATTCAAATAAAATCACCAAGATGCCAAATAAATCGCAAAAACAACTTCTAAACTAGACTACGAATTTAGGTGAATTTAGGTTCAAGTTTCGATAGAATCCGAGTTAAGATGAGCGAGTTGCAATAATTTGAAGTTTTGCATCAAAACCGATTCGATTAATTGTGAGGTGGCATTATTTCAAGTTAATTCACTTTAAATTTAGAAATATTGCGATCGACGATTCAAAAATATTATACCGAATAAGAAATGGTTAACTCTAGTTTTGTTCCAAATTTTGTCGGACCGACAAGTCCTAGGGTTAAAATTAATTAAACCATAAATAATTCACCCCAAAAACTTAATATTATATTAATAATTTAAAACTTAAATTCTAATAAAACTAATTAATTTACTAACAAAATTAGGATTTACTAACAAATTAGGTTATAATTAAATTCCTAATATTAAATTCATACAATAATTAGAATCCTATAAAATCCTATAATTATTCCCTAACAAATTTTATTTCACAAAAAAGAAAAGAATAGATTTTTATTTTAAAATTTTTCCTCTTTTCTTTTTCTTCTTTTTCCTTTTTTTTCTTTTCTTCTTTTCTTTTCTTTCTTTTCTTTTTCTCTTTTCTTTTCTTCTTTTCTTTTCTTCTTTTCTTTTTCTTTCTTTTTTTCTCCCTCTCTCTTCCTTCTTCTTCATGTTTCCTTCTTCCTCCTCTGTTTCTTCCTTTCTCCTTTCCTTCCTTCCCTCTCTATCTCTCTTCGGCTCGGCCGAGCCGGGGCGGGAGCATGGGCGCACGCGGCGCGGCGACATGGGCGAAGGGGACGGGGGACTCAACAAGGCGCGGCACGGCGGCTAGGGCGGCGACGCGGCGGCGGCAGCGGTGCGGCGACACGGGGAGAGGGAAGAGAGGGAGGAATGGGGAAGAAATGGCGTGGGGAGGGAGAGAGGCGGGGGAAAACTTTATAGGTGCACGAGGGAGGAGAGAAGCGGCGATGGAACGGCGTGACGGTGGCGCGTGGTGCAAAGCGGCGACGAGGCGCAAGGGGTGGCGCGCGGCGCACGGGGTGACGCACGGCGCACGGGGCGCGAGGGACGATGGGACGACGGCGTGGTGTGGGCCGACGCGCTCAGAGGGGCGCGGGGCTCGAGCATCGGATCGAACACCTTGTGTGAAATGTACAGTGTCATTTTCTTTTTCCATATTTTTTATAATTAATATTATTTACTTATTTGCATTCCACACATGAACTTAAATATAATTTTGCCCAAATATAAATTTTATTAAATTGTTATTTTTCTCCTTTATTTTTATAATTTTATTTCTATTATATATTTTGCAATTTCCTTTTTCTTTTAGGGTTTTTAAACCCTTATCAATTTTCCCTTTTTAAATAAACTCGGCAATGAAGGACTAGCAAATAAGAGGCAAATAAATATGACTTGATGCAATAATTCAAAAATTTTGTAAGTTCCAAATTTTAGATTTTGAATTTTAAGCCTTCGAATTTTTAGGGTGTTACAAAACTGTATGTATGCATGAGATTGAAATTGGTAAGAAAGGTAGTACAAACTCACATTGTATTATATGGCAGAAGTATAAACTCACGAGATTGAAATGCTGCTGCACTAGCATATTGTAGATGCTATCCTCTGTTTGTGCGGATATTGTTCTATCATCGCGGTGTTAATTTTCCAAGGGTCTATGAATCCATATTTGGTACATTCTTGTTTGTTGCAATATTGGATAGCCATTCTACAACGGTTAAAAGAATTTTAGTCAGCTAAATACAAAGAGCTAAGGAACGAAATAAATATAACTGAAGGATACTTACAAAAACCACGTGGCTATAAGAGAGACGTCGAGGGCAAGCTAGTATAGGTCGAATATGTCCTCGAAGCGGATAAAAAAGTGGTCACCTCCATTGAAGAAATAGTCCATTAAGTATTTCCCATGACCATCTGTGTACCTTTGCTTGATTCTTGTATGTACTACTTATGAAAGTGGTACATCTGTGTAGGTAAAGTTTTAACCTGATCGGGCTTTACAAGAGGTTGCCCGAGTTGGAACTTGTACTTCAGCTCAGCCTTCCTGATAGGTGCGCGTCCGGATACTTGGTCCATCGATATTCTTGCAAATTCCATAAATTTTCTTAACTCGACTTGACAGTTAGAATCGTGCTGAACTCAAGGGGTTTCTGAGGCTGCAGCCCGAGCTACGGTACATCTTTGCCCCTTGCTGACGCCTTCCTAGCAGCCTTCATGATCGTCCTGTCGTAGTCGGATTGCAGTTGCGGTTGCGGTTTAGGCTATGGCGTAAAGTATGTCTTTCATCATTTTCCATAAATATTTTTTGAGATAAAATCGTACGTAAAATATACCTACAAATGTAATGTGCTAAGCATACTTTTCTCCCTCTTCATTTTCCCAAACAATTTTGTCAACAAAATGTAATGTGTTTAGTAAAATAATTTTCTCAAACAAATTTTCTCTCTCTTCATTTTCCATAACTTATTTAGAGAAAAAAATGTGTAGAAATTAACCGCAAAAAGCAAAATGCTAAGCATAGATCATAAGAGGATAAAGTTGCTAACCTTGTAGATAGCAAAAATTTGTGTATTATCACCAAAAGAAATTCAAAAAAAAATTGGCAGCACCATCCGTCTAGCTAGAGCAAAAGTTTGAAGACACTGTACCTTGATCGGGCTGGAGGAGGAAGAAGAATTATAAAAAACAACTTCATCTTTAGTTCCGGTTGGTGTTACCAGTCGATACTAAAGATCAAAATGATCTTTTCTCCTGGTTGGTGACACCAACCGGGACAAAAGATAGGATATTTAGTCCTGGTTAGTGTTACCAACCGAGACTAAAGATCTCCGGCGCCCTGACAACCTCTGACAGAAATCTACCTGGGATTAAAGATCCTAGAGAGCCGTTGCCTTTTTTAATTGAGACTAAAAACATTTTTTAATCTCGGTTCCTATTGCAACTGGGACTATTGTGGATTTTCAAGTGGACCAAAGATCATCTCTCTAGTAGTGCGCATGATGACCATTGCCCAGGTGAGTGTGCTTGCTTTCATGTGTTCAACCTCCCGGGTAGTTGCTTCCTGTTGGATCGAACGCGGTTGTGCATGATACCTTAAAGTGTGCGTCGTTCAGTTTGGAGAATTTTGTGGCGAGCTAGTTCGAAAACTCTATTAATCCCTTAATACCATTAAGAAAATGTCCCTTCATTTTTTTATGTCGTTTAAAAAATCATAAAAAATTAAATTTTTTTTATAAATCAATATGTGATACGTCACTCCATAAACATACACGTTCAAATTCAACTTATACAAATAGAAATAAAAATAACAAATTTGACTATAAATAGAACGCATAATTCACGATAAATTTGTTATTTTTGTTTCGAACTGTATAAGTCAAATTTTAACTTGCAATTTATGAAAAGATATATCATATATTTATCTATCTTGACAATTTTTTTAAAAAAATTGAATTGATGACTTTTTAAGGGATAAGTATATTTTACACCCCCTCAACTATAATGTTGGTCTAAACTAGACCCTCAAACATTACAACCGGGTAAACTTCCCTCAACATGGTCTTTACCTGCGTGGACATCCCGTCGCAAACAAAATTATTTAAAAGTGATGAACCCATCCGTTAGTGACAAGCTAAGCCTTCTTCTACCTGTGTTTCTTTCCCCTTCATTAATCTGAGCTTGCATCATGGGTCAGCCTCATGCCCTCATATACAAAAATCAATTCGATAGCCTGCAAAGGAAAAATCAAATCAGTTTTGTTAAATGTATATGTACTCTTTGTATTTTCCTTTTTGTATGTGGGGTTTTGAGTATATTTTCCCCCACCTGTATATATTTGGGCCTAGTGTCCCTGTTATGGATACAAGTGATATTCTTAATATGGTACGAGAGCAAAATTAGGGTTAGATTTCTTCTCACCTTGACACGTTGCACTTGCATGCTTCTTCATCAGCTCGTCAGCCCGCTGTCCTCTTCATCGTTGAGGACGCCGCTCATCGTCGCTCTTTGTTGCTGCCATCGCTGCTCGTCCGGCCTACCGCCACAGAGCCAGCATTTGCCAGCCCGTGTCGCCCGCCGCGTCGCACTCGTCGTCGTCAGCCGTCGGCGTCTGGATCTTCGCCGTGCCGACCTCTAGCAGCAAAGCCGATGCATGCTCGCCCTTCGGCCTCTGCCTGCGCGTCGGCCTCCCAACGCCGCAAAGCCGGTGTCGTCTGCCAGCTCGTCGGTGTCGCGAGCCCGGATCCGACGGACGCTTGCCCGCCCGTCGTCCCGGTGCCACAGAGCCGATGCCCGCCGAATCCGACTCTCTCGTCGTCCGTCGATCCGCCCGCCTGTCGTCCCGGCGCTGCAGAGCTGGTGCTCGCAGGATCTGACTCTCTCGGTGTTTGAGAGACTCCGTGGATAAGGGCATATAAAAAAGAGAAAAAAAGAAGATTTTTTATTAATCCTGCTTGCGCTGCTATTTCCTTTGCTCACTTGTTGTCGTCTGCCGCTGCTCTACTTGTGCTCTCGTCGTTGCCATGGCTCCTTCGGCTACTTCGTATGGTGGTGTCCCAGTGTTACATTGTCCAGTGCTGTTCAATGGCACCAACTATCGAGATTGGGTTCCTCGTCTACGGATTCATATGCGTGGTCTGCGTCTTTGAGAGTTTCTGACTGGCGAGTTGCCTTGCCCACCTCATCCCACTGCTCCTATATACCCAGTGATTCCTGCGAAGCCTGTGATTCCAGAGAAGGGTATGGATGCAGAGAAGGATCAATTGCTTGCTGCTTATGATGCGAACATGGTGAAGCTGCTTGCTGATTATGATGATAGTATTGCATCGTATGAGTCTCAGTTTGCTGCATACAGGACATGAATTGATGAGGATGCTCGCGCTGCTTCTATTCTTGTTGCTAGCATGGAGGACAGGGTTTCGGCTGATATTGTTGAGCTTGATTTTGCACATCTCATGTGAGCTTTTCTTCGTCATCGCTATGAGCCTACTGGTCAGTCTACCTTTCTTGCCACCATTCGTCAGGAGCAGTTTGTTTGACAGGGTGATGGTACAGATGATGACTTTTATGCTCAGATTTCTGCTATTTGGCGCCAGCTTAACACTCTTGGTCTTCAGTGGTCCCCTACCACCTGTCAGTCTTGCCTAGGTCAGCGACAGGCCCTTGAGCTTCGTCGTACCTATGACTTCTTGACGTGTCTCCGAGATGAGTTTGAGCCACTTCGTGCATAGCTGCTTGCTCGACATCCTTGTGTGTCACCGATGGAGGATCTTGCTGCTGTTCGTAATGAGGAGACTCGCCTTCTTGCTGCTGGATTGTTGCGGTACTCTTCAGTTTTGGCCGCTAGTTCCTTCACTCGACCTGTTGTTCCTACACCTATGGTGCCTTCTTCTGAGCATCGAGGGGGTGGAGGTCTTAAATGTGATTGGTGTGGCAAGGTTAACCATGTGGATGCATATTGTTACAGGAAGAAGAAGGCTCAGTCTCGTGATGCTCAGTCTGTTAGTGATATGCCCTAGAGGCAACATGGAGATGTTGGATATCATAGTCAATGTTTATGTATAAATGAATAAAGTGTTATTCAGTTCCATAAAATAGACATCTTGTATTGATCAATAAGTATGTGACTTATTTATGAGACTCTTTATGTATGAATCTATTTCTAAATGATCCCTGATCATATGTCATATTGTTGGAACAAATATGATTCTAAGATCAGCATGTTTATTGATTGATGATCATGTCTCATAGATCATGGTATGGAGATACCAAATCAATATACATGGACATGTTTTAGAGAACACATTGTTGGATAGACCCACCATGAGACACTACAGGAATTAATGTGACATTAGTTGGTCTCAGGAAGTGTTGGTACAAAGTCCTTAGACCTGAGATCATCATGGATTTCAACATGTGTAGTAGCCTACTTTGGGACTACCAAACGCTATTCCGTAACTGGGTAGTTATAAAAGTAGTCTTCGGGTTTGCTATGAAACATGTAGTGGGATGTGGATGATCGAGATGGAATTTGCCCCTCCTTTAGAGAGATATCACTGGGCCCCTCGAGGAAATGGATTATGGAAGTGCATGGCCATGCCGAGTTGATTGAGTAGTCAATCAACAGACAGATAATCCAATACGATTTGAATGAATGGTTAAGCTATTGAAGGGATGGCACACACATCTTGCCTATAGCATAATTGGTATCGTGAGGCAAAAAGATTTGTGTACACATTACAGGTTCAGAGCCGATATTATATTCTTGTATACTATGATGTCAATATGTGCTGCTAGGCGCCGCTATTGACAGTCGGCTGAGTTGGACTCAAGTCGACGGTCGGCTGAGTTGGACTCTAGCCGAAATCGAGTATACCTGAACCTACAGGGTCGCACGCTTAAGGGGATAGAACAAGCATTCGAGTTGGACTCGGATACGACTCGATTGGATAGGGATCCAATCAGATAGAGTCCTATGGGCTTACAATGTATGGGTGGCCAATTCTATGAATTCGGATATGATCCAATTCAAAATAGTGTCCCGATGGGCCTCTAAACCCAACCGGCAACTCTATATGAAGGGGTGAGGGGTGGAGAGTTGCGGCAAGTCAATTGGAACCGAATCAATCTGATCACACGCGGCTTCAGAAGTCGGCGAGATCAATCTCCATGGTAACCCTCTCCACTCCCGAGCCAAAGCCTAGCCCTGCATCTTGTGCTAGCACACAGGTGTTCGGCGTTCTGTCTTTAGACGTGTGGATACCGGTAGAGGCACTGGTACGTTGCGGTGCTGTTCGTCGGCTACGAATCGGCTGTGGTGGAATCAGCTGCGGTTGGGCGCATCGGAGCAAGGTGTGCGAGCGCGGTCGGACGACTCTGCAAATTGGCTACTCGGTGAATCGGGTGATTGGTGAATCGGCTGTTCCCAGGAATCGGCTGTCGGCTTGCAGGAATCGACTGTGGGCAAATCGGCTGTTGTCGGTGATATGGGCCCGGGGGTATGTCGGGGATGCGATATCTGAAGAAGGAAGACACCCCCGCTCACTAGGGCGCACTTTGGAAATATGTCTGGGTGGTCCAAGCGGAGTCGGGCCACGGGCGGCCACGTGGCCACCCCAAGAAGGGCTTGGCTCGGGGCTGCCGGGAGGCCACCGTTCTCCCAGCGGCGGGTCCGGATCACCCGGACCCCGTCCTTCACCCCGCACCTCTCGGGAGAGGGCGAGTTCAATCGCCATCTCGCCAACCACCACATTTAATGCCTAAAAGAGAAAGGCTAGGCGCCTGCCCCGTCACATTTATTGCAATCTGAGGCGCGTTTGTCAGCCGCTCCCATCATCACCCTTTTTTGCCCGTCTTGAGAGATATGGGGTATAAAGTCTTTGACGGCGACCGCGGTATGACTGCACGGTCATTCCACGCACGCCCCCCTCCACGCTCCGTCCAGTCGCATTAAATGCATTGGGCGGCCGCGTGGGAGAGAGAACACAAGCATAGGGGGTGTCGCGTTGACACCTCTCTAGGTGAAGGGCCACTGTCTAGTAGGCCCCACTGGAGCAGGTAGGTCGGCCTATCCTCACGTCAGCAACATGGCATCCACGACGCTCGCTTTTTCTCCACCAGCTCCCATGACGCGGCAACAGGGACAAGGTAGGGGTAGCCTCCCCGATAAGACAAGACAAGAACCGCCCCATCACGTGGAGCGGAGTAGAGGAAACCAGGACTACTGTGGTGTCTCCTTGCACTATAAAAGGAGGCCCAAGTCTATCATAAAAACGGTTCCTGGAAAAACGGTTCTCTCTCCTGACTGTTCCTAGCAACCCCAGAAAGAGTCTAAGGTTCTGCCATTGTTGGAGACCTTAGGCTTCAAGCATCCCACCTCAATCACCAGCCCCAGCATCCCTAAGGAAGAACACCCTCACCAGTCCCTGTAATTCATCCCTCATATAACACAAAGAACAGGAGTAGGGTATTACGCCTCTCCGACGGCCCGAACCTGTATAAATCTTTTGTGTCCATTGCAGCTGTGATCTTTTTCTGTTTTACTGACTTCTTCCCATTCTCACCGTGAGTTTGAGCCCCTATTCATCGCTCCCCTGTGTCGAACCAAAAAGGGGATCCCTCGGATTCCCGCGTGTCGAGCACACGCATCGACAGCTGACGCGCCAGGTAGGGGGAGCGCACTGCATTTTGGTTTAAACTCCTGTGTTCCTTCCACCTCCCGCCAAAAAACCCCCTCTCCCCGTCCTCGCCATGGTTCACGGCCACGTCGTACGGTCCACATCAGGCTCACTCGCTGCCCACGAGTGTGACTTGGCCAACAAGGCGACCGAGGAGGTTAACACGGGCGGGCACAGCCCTAACTTCCGACACCTCCGCTCGGAGGAGGGGGGACCCTTGTCCTCCTCACCCCCTCTGATGGCGGCGGTGGCGGCCGGGGCTGCGCCGCCTCCTCTGCCCCCCGCTTTGATAGCGGCTGTGGGCGGGGGAGGCCAAGCATCTCGTAGAATCGCTAACGCGTCTGTAGGGCCTGGGCCACGCCCGAGCAGACGTACCGACAAACCGCGCCGGGAAGGCGTCCATCGTCGCCTGGAGTTTGGCACGCCTGAGGGCGCCCTTCAGGCGGCTGAGGCGCTCTTGCATCACCCCCCGGTCACACCGGGCGAAGGATCCAACGCCAAGCATTGGTTTGACGACGTGGCAAAGCTGGTCGGCATAGCCCAGCGTCAGCTGGCCACTGACCTCGCTTCCTTCAGTCACCAACCGCGTGGTTCGCACACCGCGGTCAGCTCGTCATCTCGACGGTGAGCCCGAAGAGCAGCGGCTGCCGTGAGGGCAGAGGAGAGTCTCCGGCTACAGCCCAACCGGAGGCTCCCCGGGATCTGCTATACGCAGAATGAGACGCCCGCCTTCGTATTGAGCAATGTCGCGACGAGCGTCGCATGGGGCGAGCCCAGGACTGCGCTTCCTCGACAGGAGGCGCAAGCGCTCGGCGAGCGGCCGCAGTGGCCCCGTCGTAGGGAGAGCCCCTCAGGGGACGGCGAGCGGCTATCGTGGCCCAGCCACGGGTAGGAGGTTCCGCGGCACCCAAGGGGGCCTCTCAGCCCTCGTTGTCCCCTCCAGCCGGCAACGACTGTCAAGCCTTTATTGCCAGCCTTCGCAATGTGCGTTGGCCTAACAAGTTTAGGCCGGACCTCACGGAGAAGTATGATGGCTCAGTGAATCCCACCGAGTTCCTCCAGATTTACACCACAGCCATCGAGGCTGCTGGAGGTGACGAGCTCGTCATGGCCAACTTCTTCCCCATGACGCTCAAGGGCCAGGCCCGCTCCTGGCTAATGAACCTGTCGGCCCAGTCAGTCACCTCGTGGGACGACTTGTGCTGGCAGTTCACCTCTAACTTCCAGGGCATGTACCCGTGCCCGGGCGTAGAGGCTGACCTCCACATGGTGCGGCGAGGAGAGGACGAATCCCTGTGCAAATACATCCAGCGTTTTTTGCCAGGTACGCAACACTATACCGTCCATAGCTGACCATGCAGTGATCTTCGCCTTCCGGAGTGGTGTATGCCACGACGTTATGTTGGAGAAGATCGAGTCCAAGGCCCCTCGGGCCACCACAGAGCTCTTCGAGCTTGCTGACCAGGTGGCCCGCAAAGAGGAGGCTCGGGTTTGGAATCCTAGGAATCCTGCCCCAGCCTCCACCAATGCTGCCCCCTCCGCGTTCCGGGAGGAACGACATGAGCGGCGGCGAAAGCGCAAGCCATCGTGCAGTGGCGAGGAGGGCCACGTCCTCGCCGCCGACGGTGCCGAGAAGCCCTCGCGGAAGGGCAAGCCCGTGGGCAGCCGCAGGCGCTCCTCGGACCCTCGCCCCCAGGGCCAGGTCGGGGACAAGTGGTGCATGGTGCACCAAACCTCCCACCACGACCTCTCCAAGTGCCGCTCAGTCAAGAACTTGGTCGAGCGGGTACAAAGGTACGAGCAGGAGCAGAGAGAGAAAGAGAAGGAAGCCCACCGCAAGGGTAAAGCCCCGGCGGAGCGCTCGGACAACCGACGAGAGGAGGCCAAGAGTGCGGCCCCCGTCGGAGACGAAGATGACGATCTGGGCTACCAAGACCCCAAGCACGTCGTCGCCACCATCGACGGAGGGGCGGGCGCCCAGATGTCCCGCCGGAGCCTCAAGTCCATGAGGTGTGAGCTTCTCACGGCTGTGCCGTCCCACGAGGCGGCCCGAAAGTCGCGTTGGGCGGAGGTGCCAATCACCTTCGACTAGACGGACCACCCTGGGAGCATCGCACGTAGCGGCCACTTGGCCCTCGTGACCTCCCCCACCATTTGCAATGTCAAGGTCGCCCGAGTCTTAATTGACGGGGGTAAGGCCCTCAATATACTATCCCCGAAGGCCTTTGATGCAATCAAGGCCCCGGGGATGGTGCTCGGGTCGTCCTATCCCATCATTGGGGTTACACCCGGGAAGGTGTGGCCCCTCGGGCAGATCGCGCTGCCGGTCACGTTTGGGAGCCCCACCAATTTCCGCAATGAGCGGATTGATTTCGATGTGGCGGACCTCAACCTGCCCTACAACGCCGTGCTCGGGAGGCCGGCGTTGGTGAAGTTCATGGCGGCCACCCATTACACCTATCGCCAGCTCAAGATGCTGGGCCCCGGAGGCCCCATCACCGTCCACGCCGATGTCAAAACCATGCTAGATTGCGCGGAGGCGCGCGTGGATGATATTGCGGCGGCCGACCGCGTTGAACCCGAAGGCCCTCAAGGGGAGGCCTTGGGTTCCCGGGCCCCCAAACAGCATATCACCTCGGCTGATGAGGTGGTAATCAAGTCTATCTGGTTGGGCGACGACCCGTCCAAGACCACCAAGATTGGCGGCAACTTGGACCCCAAATAGGAAGACGCGCTTGTCTCCTTCCTGCAGGTGAACGCCGACGTGTTTGCTTGGAAGCCGTCCGATATGCCCAGAGTCCCCAGGGAGGTGATTGAGCATCGACTCGCAGTGCGGCCGGATGCACGACCGGTCCGACAGAAGGTGAGGCGACAGGCCCCGGAGCGGCAGGCGTTCATCCGCGAAGAGGTGGCACGGCTCCAAGAGGCCGGCTTCATCTGGGAAGTGCTGCATCCGGAGTGGTTGGCTAACCCGGTGGACATCCCGAAAGCCAACCACAAGCTGCGCATGTGCATCGACTACACCGACCTCAACAAGGCATGTCCTAAAGACCCTTACCCTCTGCCTCGAATAGACCAGATAGTCGACTCCACAGCGGGGTGCGACCTTTTATATTTCCTAGATGCATATTCTAGTTATCATCAGTTCCGCATGGCTATAAAGGATGAGGAGAAAACTGCATTTATTACCCTTGTGGGTACCTTTTGCTACATGTCTATGCCTTTTGGTTTAAAGAATGCCATGTCCACTTTCCAACGTGGTGTCCGCATCACGTTGAAAGACAAAATAGGGCGTAATGTTGAGGCGTACGTCGATGATCTCGTGGTCAAGTCCCAGGAGCAAAGAACCTTGCTCCCGAACTTAGCCGAGACATTTGATAACCTCCGGTCCTTCCGCATGAAGCTGAACCCAGAAAAATGCATGTTCGGGGTACCGGCAGGCAAACTATTAGGGTTTTTGGTCTCTGCCCGAGGCATCGAGGCCAACCCCGCAAAAATAAAAGCGATAGAGGAGATGCGCCCCCCTAGGAAGCTCACGGATGTGTAGAAAATTACTGGTCGTGTAGCTGCCCTGAGCCGTTTTATATCAAGGCTACGAGAGCGGGCGCTCCCTCTATTTAAGCTGCTAAAGCGAACTGGCCCCTTCACTTGGACGGACGAAGCAGACAAAGCCTTGAGCGAGCTCAAGCGTTATCTCTCCTCGCCGCCCGTATTGGTAGCACTGTTGACGAGAAAAATCAACACGTCGGCCTGGGAGATCTGCTTAGCTCCAGTGCAGGTCCTAGAATAGATGAAGCGTGGGCGTGCCAGTCAGTTTGATCCTGCCACTGACAAATTATGCAAAACAGCAGAACATAAATCATATCGGCCGATAGACCGATACCCAAAAACTAACTGATCGGCTGATAAGCTGATGGTGCAATTCCAGCCGATGCCAATGCCAGCCGATGGTGTTAGGGTTTGAATCCATTGGCTATACGCTGAGCGAATATTTATATAAAGGCGATCGGCCGATTATAACATGATGATATAGCAATGTAATATGACACAAAGCAATCATATGATATAGTAAATACTGATTTAAAGGTTAAAACATACATCGGCTGGAAGTCTGATGTCATTAAATCCAAACGGTTAAATATTCAATGAAGCCTCTGCTGCAATCGGCTATATCCAACTTGTGATATTCCTTGCAGGCCGATGCGATATCCAAATAGCTCATCGGCTGAAACCCCGATGAAACCCCTAATGGCAGTCAACAGGCAGGCTAGAGATTACGGTTCTAATCACGACTTAGTAGATCAAACTGATGCAGCACTAAGTATGAAAAGAAAAACAATATCTAGACAATCAAGCCCTTGGCTGATTTCAGGGTGGTAGATGCCTAAACCAATTTAATCTAGTAAACAATTTAGCCAATAACAACAGAGACCGTAAAACGAGAGACAACCGATAGGGCTAAACTAAAATACTAAGATTAGATTAATAGAGACATATGATAAATAGTCAAGCAAGTATGCTAACTAAACCGGAGCAATCCAAGAGATCGAACATACTGATGCAGCCTTGGACAACGTCGACGTAGTCAATATGATCGTCTGATCCGACAAAACGTTGGACTTATTCCTTTGCTGGAGGTCGAACCTAACCGATGCAGCCCAGCGTTGGATGCCAAGTTCCGTCGGATATTGAACGAAGATGAAGAATAAAAGAGTGGTGATGCGCCGAATTGTATTGATCGAGAGATATCGTTACATGAACCCTGGGCTTACATATTTATACCCGTAGGGTGACAAGGATCCTAACAGATTACAAAACAAACTTTCCTAAAGATAAACTAGGAAACTAACAATCTCTTCCTAATTAATAGATACAAGCTGTATCCTCCGTGGACTCGGTTTCTTCTGGATAAGATCTTCTCAAACCGAATCTAACAAGAATCCGACTGCTGGAGATAGTGATCCTCCATCGACTGACGCAAAACTCTCAGCCGATTTTGCTTTGAGCCGATACGAACACTTAGCCGATGGAGACTCTGGGGCTTACCAATTTTTGGCGTTAACAAGCACCTCAAGAAGGAGAACCCCTCCTCTTATATTTGGCGTCAACTCTCCAGGTGATCAGTGCGGCGTTGGTTCTGGAGCGTGATGACGAGCTAGACTCTCAGACGCCCCCAGCCCCACCAAACCCGGAGGCAGGAAACCTCGGAACGTTGTCGGCTGAAGAAGCACCCGAAGCCGGAGGCGGCCTTTGGCCCCCCGAGCTTCAGGGAGCCACCCAGCCCCCTAGTCCGGGGGCTCCTGAGGCCCCTTCCACCCAGAGCGGCCCTGAGGGCCCCGGGGAAGGCGATGGCCCGGCAGCCCCGGACACTGAGGTAACCCGCGCCGGTGCACCCGAACCTGTCGCCCTAGTAAGGTAGCTAAGGCCCGCACCAAGGTGTAGCGGCCGGTCTACTTTATCAGCGAGGCGCTACGGGATGCAAAGACACGTTACCCGCAAGCCCAGAAAATGCTCTACGCCATGCTCGTGGCTTCCAGGAAGCTGCGCCACTACTTCCAAGCGCATCGGGTAATGGTAGTCACGTCCTACCCTCTCGGGCAAATCCTGCATAACCGAGAGGGCACGGGACGGGTAGTCAAGTGGGCTATCGAATTGTCAGAGTTCGACCTGCATTTCAAAGCCCGTCACGCAATCAAGAGCCAAGCCTTGGTCGATTTCGTGGCGGAATGGACGTCAGCGGCCGATAACGATCCACCCCCGGGTGAACCCGAGAGTGCGGAGGATCGCGGCCAATGGACCATGCATTGGGTGATGAACTTTGATGGTTCACTCACCTTGCACGGGGCCGGGGCAGGCGTGGCGTTAACCTCCCTGACGGGCGAGTACTCCGGTACATCATTCGGCTTGACTTCCGGGCAACCAACAACATGGCCGAGTACGAAGGACTTCTGGCGGGGTTGCGAGCGGCGGCAGGCATGGGCATCCGCCGTCTGCTAGTCCTCGGGGACTCCCAACTGGTCGTAAACCAAGTTTCCAAGGAGTACCAATGCATCGACCCCCAGATGGAAGCGTATGTCAAGGAAGTACGGCGCATGGAGCGCCATTTCGATGGCCTCGAGCTGCGCCACGTTCCCAGAAGAGACAATACCCTGGTGGACGAGCTATCTAGGATCGCATCCGCGCGAGCCCCAACCCCGCCAGGCGCATTCAAAGAAAGGCTCGTAGAGCCTCGGCGTGCCCCAAACCGAACCAAGGGCAGAAATCGGCTGGTCCCGACGCCCCGGACCTGGCGGGCCAGCCACAGCCTGGTCCTGCCGGGACTGACATCACGCGCCAGATGGCTTGGATTTTGGAAATCCAGGCGTATCTGCAAGATACGTCATTGCCCGAGCAGCGCGAGGAAAGCGAACGCATTGCCCGTACCTCCAAAAGGTACGTGTTGGTGGAAGGGACACTCTACCGGCTCAGGCCCTTCAACCATCACTCTCGTGGCCGTTCGCGGTCTGGGGGCTGGACATCCTGGGCCCATTCAAGCAGGCACGGGGCGGCTGCAAATTTCTGTATGTCGCCATCGACAAATTTACCAAGTGGCCTGAGGCCTATCCAGTCAGCATCATTGACAAGCATTCGGTTGTGCGGTTCATGAGAGGCATGACGGCAAGGTTCGGGGTCCCCAACAGGCTCATCACCGACAACGACACCCAATTCACGAGTGAGCTGTTTGGCGAGTATTGCGATGATATGGGCATCAAGCTCTGTTTTGCCTCGTCCGCCCACCCCCAAAGCAACGGTTAGGCCGAGCGTGCAAACGCGGAAATATTGAAAGGCCTCAAGACGCATGGGGAATCGTGGACTGACGAGCATGGGGAATCATGGACTGACGAGCATGGGGAATCGTGGACAAGACACAATGTGCTCAAGAAGCATGGGAAATCATGGACTGACGAGCTGCCTGCGGTCCTTTGGGCCAATCGGACAACACCGAGCCGCGCCACAGGGGAAACACCTTTCTTCTTGGTGTATGGAGCCGAGCTGGTCTTGCCTTTCGAGCTCACCCTGGGATCGCCCCGAGCCATGTTATACACCGAAGCAGACCAAGAACAGCTGCGTCGCGATGACCTGGACTACCTGGAAGAAAGACAGCGCCGGGCAGCACTCCGTGCGGCTCGTTATCAGCAGAGCCTCCGCCGCTACCATCAACGCAAAGTCAGCCCCCGAGCGCTGCAAATCGATGATCTCATCCTGCGTCGCGTGCAAACGCGTGTGGGGCTGAGCAAGTTATCCCCGATGTGGGAGGGGCCAAACAAAGTTATCGGCACCCTGCGTCCGGGAGCAGTTTGCCTGGCCACAGAGGACAGCATTCCGCTGCCAAACCCGTGAAACATTCCCACCTGCGCAAGTTCTACCCATAAGCCGCATAGTGTGCTGCAACATATATGGAAGTTCATTCACTGCTTCCGATGGCATGAACAATGAGTTATTGTTATACTCCTTATGATTTTCTCTTGCAAAATACCTACTTGCAGTGTGTTTCCCCGTCTGGAATATTGTAACACCCTGAGGTGTTTTTCCCTTTTAAAAATCCAAAAGAAAAATCATAAAAGAAAATTGTTGGAATTAACTGGAGAGAATAAATAGTTTTAAAATCCAAATGTTAATTGGAAATGGCATGGTAGGATTTTTCCTAAATTCTACATGTCAAAATATGCTAACATGATTTTTAGTGGAATTTTCAGAGCATAAGAAATAATTTTTAACCAATTAAAATCAAAATCAGAATTAATAAATCCCAGGAAAATCAGTTTCTCTCTCCTCCGTCCTTTCCCGCTCTTTTTTCTGTGGCCGCGCCGAGCCGCCGCCCAATCCCTCCCGCGCGCCCGTCCTTTTCCGCCGCGCGTCTCTCTCCTCTCTCCCCTCGCGGGACGGAAAGCGCGGCCGTTTAACTCTTACGCCGTGAACAAGTCCGGTTCGCCTCCCTCTTACCCACAGGACGCCGAAGCGAGGTGGGGCCCACTGTCGGCCGTCGTCCCGACCCGGCGCCTCGCGCCATTTCCGCCAGCCTCCCTCCGCTGGGATCTCGCGCACCCGTTTTCCCCGCGCTCCGGGATCCCACCGCCTTAACTCCCCACCGTGCCCGCCGGCATTCAAAGCCCCGGCAGTCGCTCCCACGCGCCCTAATGGCCGGATTCCATCCCCGACCATTACTTCCCCCAAATCGCGCCGACGAGAAATTCCGCCCTTATCCGGTCGCCACCGACCTCCCCATCCCCTATTTAAGCACCCCCTCGTCCTTTCCGAGCTCCCCACGCTCTCACCCAAGACTCTCTCGCACTCGTTTGCCCCTCCCGCATCGTGCGCCTTCGCTTCGGACCTCGCCGCCGAGCTGCGGCTGTGTTTCCTCGCCGCTCCAAGGTGTCCCGAGCTCCGCCGACTCCTCCCTCCTCCTCGTCGGTGCCCGCGCCACTTCGGCCACCCCTTCCCGAGTGGTTCCGCCGCCTCCCTCACTGTCCGCGCCGTCGTCCCCTTAAACTCCGGTCGCACCGCGGTGAGCGCCCCTCCCTATTTCCCCTCTCGGCCAAGTGCGCGCCGCCGTTCCCGAGTGCTCATGGCTCCGCCCATGCGTGAGCCGCGGTATTCCGCCGCCCGCACCGCCGTCCGAATGGCGTCGGCCGGTCTCTGGCCGCCGTGCGCCATCGCCGGCCCGATCACGCCACCGAAACCCCTTCCGGTCGTCCGTCTGCCTCGGCGGATCGGGCCGTCCGTCCCGGCCCGCGTGGCACACCGCGTGGCCGCCGTCGCGCCACGTGCGCGCCACGTGGTGCGCGCTCTTCCTCTCGGCCGTGGACCCGGTCCACCGTGGACCGGTGCTCCGCGGCCGATGACGTCATCGCTGCGTCGGCCCTAGCGCGACGCAATTCCGGGATTTATTGCGCAATAAATTAATAAGGATTTTTTTGTTTTAGTAAAAACACAGATAATCTTCTAAAAATCATATCTTTTCCACCCGACCTCCGTTTTAGCCCATTCAAATTTCATTAAATTCACAAAAATACCAAGAATCCATTAAAAATGGTTTTGTTCCCTGTTTTAGTAGTTTTTTTAGCCTGTTTTGTTGAAGTGCTTGTTTGCCGTGTAGATCCCGGTAGTCCCTCCGTCCCGGTTTACTTTGAAGTCGTCGCGGAAGTCCCCCAAGCCGAACAGCAAGGCAAGTCATGCTATATTATTGATCATATTGCTCCCATTTTGCTAAAACACCTATTTTACTCTATGAAATTGCATGTACTTTATATTGTCATTTCATGGGAAATAATAAACCTTATGCTCAGTTTATGCCTTAGGTTGACACCCCAAAACCTTTGATAAAACTTGGGAAAATAATGTGATTAGATTCAGGAATAGGTTATGCTTAGCTGGCTTAGTTTCATTAGCTCACTAAATGGGTCATTTTCTCACTTAATGTATCTCTCCTGGACTTATGTTCGGAGAATTAATGATTATAGATTCGGTGAACCGGACTAATAACTAAAATGTGCCAAATGGTGGGCTGTGGGCGCTATGGTTTTGGTTAGCGGCACCCATGGCAATTAAGGACCGGTTCACGGGACCCCTCGGAAGAATGAACGTGCAAACCACAAGCCGAAATGGGTAAGGTAGGTCCTGTAGTGTAGCCTCTCCTAGCTAACGAACCCATCGGCAAGGGTGAGCGGGATGGAGTTTCAGTCGGCTCCAGTATAAGGGCTGTTGGGCTGCCGGATTCACCGAGGCACTCGGGGGGGCTGCCCACTCCCAGGGTCCGGGAGTGGGGCGAAACCTTGGTGGGGTTCGCTTGGTTAGAGGGGGGTTATACGAAAGGTCCTATCACGGTTCCTTTCCGGGTACCGCGGTGGTATTCCGGCGCACGGAAACCGTGTTGTGGGGCTGTGTCTTGTGGGTACGATTGTATACCTCGATCGAGTAAATCTATTCGAATAACCGTGCCCGCGGTGATGGGGCGATCGACCGAGCTCTCCGTGATTAGTCTCACACTTTTACACCCTAAGTTTTGGAACATGACTAGTACAGGTGGATGTTTTGGGCCTGTCGCAACGTGGGGATAACGTTGGACAGTGTTGGAGTCAAAATGCTTTACTTACTCAATTTACTTTTGTTTTGACTTTGTTCAAATTCGTATTGTTTGGAAAAACCCCTGCCGTTTGCGCAAAAGCAAACCTTAGCCAGACCTTTGACTCCCCTGCATTCATTCTTCTCCCCTTCCGGCGTGACTTGTTGAGTACGTGGAAGTACTCATCCTTGCTTCTTCACCAGAACCTGAGCCAGAGGTGGAAGACGAAGATGAAGTGGAGTAGGCTTTGTCCTGCACTCTGGAAGCTGCTTGTGGAGTGGTCGAAGCCGCGTGGCCAGCGTCAAGCTTAGGCTTAGGCCCTTTTTCTTTTTTCGCTGCTCTTTTGTAATCTTTTTCTATTGTTTCTAAGACGTGGAACTGTAATATCAACAATTGTCGTATGTGTATCCTGGCTGGTCCTGGACAGGGATTTTAATACACATATAGCTTTGGAAATTTGGGTCTGAATTTCTGGGCGTGACAAATTGGTATCAGAGCCAATTTCCAGACCGTAGGAAAAGCCAAACGGAAAAAACTTAGGAGCCCTCTGAATCTTTTCATATGCATAAGCCCTGGCTTTCGAAAATGATTTCGGGAAAATGGGTCTTGATTCCTCGGGATTGGGAGAATTTTAAGTTTCTCTCAGAGCATTTTGAAAACTTGGTCAAGTCTAGGTGATAGGATTCTAGAGTTAAAATTTGGAAAAAAATCATTTGCTCTCTTATTCAGCCGTCAAGTTGGGATTTTCTAAGGGGTCAAAGTCCTAAGTCGAGATAGGAGGGAATGGTCGCCCATTTCTATTATAACTAAGCATCTATTTTCAGCATTATCTAGGGGATGTCCTTAGAAGTCTTAGCCTCATAAAAATGTTTCTCAAAAACCCTCTTTTTTCTCATTTACTTTACTTGAGTCCTTTATCGTTTGTCTAACTTGGGTTTGAGCATGCATTGATCCCCTACCTTGTTCTCTCTAGATGGAAGGCCGTCAGTCACCCACAACGGTAAGGGTTTGAAGGGTTTCGTCGCGGAGCTAGCAAGAATGGCCTTGGCAATGGGCTATCCAGATGCACCTGAGTACACTGTCGTCTCACCATTCGGCAGTGAGTTGCCTCACCAAGTCCGCCTGGAGGTGCACGGGTTCATCGGCACCAATATCCCAAACATGGTGGTCACGGCGTCAGGAGGAACAGATGAGCATGCCTGCCAAGAGGCGGCTTATCTAATGCTGGCTCAGATAAGGGAGATGCATGACTACCATCTCCGTCACTCTGCCTACCGGTACCATCCTCGGCGGGGAACTTCGTCAGCAATCAACACCTTCCAATCCGCAGAAGGGGAAAACGACACCACCTTCTCCCACATGAGGACGGTGATTGAAGGGTTGGATAAGATGCATGCAGAGCTTCACATGGCGGCAAAGGCTCGAATGACCGGAAGATCCTAAAGATCAAAAGTTTGAAGGATGAGGTGGATCGACTCAAGAGAGAGATCGCCGATCGAAGGGCTTCCACCTCCCAACATCCTTCGGATAAGGATCACGCCGCGGAAGAACACCAAGGCTCCGGTGCGGATGCAGCTGGCGCCCAGGGTTCCACCTCCTGCACCACCGCCTTCCCAGTCCCGTCCCGTGCAGATCTGCTCTTGCTCGGTGCACGCCCCAAGCGGAGGAGGAGGATGGATCTCGGTGTCCGATAGCGGCAAGGGCGTGCGGCGCGGCTCAAGAGTCCGGACGGAAAGGCGAGTTAGCCGCTCTCGAAGCCGTTCGAAGGAAAAGGAAGACGGGAACTCCCTTGGAAGTGGTTTCGACTCCTCCGACCATGGAAGCTGTTCCGACCCTTAGAGCGTCGCCACCCTTAGTTTACCGTTTTCCTTGTTTTTCTATTTGCTTAGTTGCTGTGTGTTAGGTGTGCTGTGTGTGGGTAGTGGTCAACCTGTATCAAGTGTTGATATGGGTTGCCCAATTAATGATGTTGGGTGTGTTTTAAGTGTTTTAAGTCAAGAACAGATCAAAACAAGTAATAAAGATCCACTTCTCTGTTCAATCTGTTTTACTCCTTCTCCGCTTTGGTTTGTTCCGCTTCTTCGGATGGTGAACACCAGGAATGGTAGCAACAACAATGAGTCAGTGAGAACAACACCCGTGCTAATACCAACAACCCACCTCCTCCCTCTGAGAACATCACTTTGGCACAAGTCCTAGCCAACCAGACCCAGATGATGGCTGCAATGATGCAGCAAATGCAACAGCAGCATCAGCAGATGCAGTTGCAAATAATGCAACAGATTCAACAGCAGAACCAGCATCAGCACGACCATTTCGCACCACCACCTCCTCCACAAAACAAGTGTCGAATTTCTTCGAGTACGACCCCCAACTTTCTCCAGCCCACCAACCCCATGGAGGCTAATGACTGGATCATTGCCATAGAAAAGAAGTTGGACCTTCTCCAGTGCACAGACCAGGAAAGGGTGTCTTTCGCCACTCACCAACTCCAAGGTCCCGCCTCAGCCTGGTGGGACAATTTCTTGATCACCCCGTCGGGCGGACGCACCCGCGGTTACTTGGGCAGAATTTTGCCACCAATTCCGGAAGGCTCACATCCCCGGAGGGGTAGTAGCCCAGAAAAAAAGGGAGTTCAGATCCTTGGAGCAAGGCACCCGAACGTCACCGAGTATCGCACGAATTTAATCGCTTAACGCGATATGCTCCGGAAGGACGTACGTGCGACGCCGAGCGTCAAGAGAAGTTCTTGGTCGGGCTGGACGAAGAGTTGACGGACAAACTCATCTCCGGTGAGTATGCCGACTTCGAGAAGTTGGTCAACAAAGCCATCCGTCAAGAAGACCAACGCAATAAAATGCTCAGAAAACGGAAGGCTACCCAGTTTAGGCCACATCCTCAGCAAGGGAATTCCCAGCGGCCGCGTTTCACTCCGGGTGGTTAGAATGGACCTACCACTATGATCGTCCGTCAGCATCGCCCGTACCATCCCAGGAATTTCCAATCCAGCGGAAGCCGTCCCGGACAGCCGCAGCGGAATCCGGCTCCGCGCCCGCCAACAGCGCAGCCACCACCGCAGTCCAAGCCAATGCCACCAAAGAAGGACTCGTGATTCAAACCGGGTAATTGTTTCAACTGTGGAGAACCTGGACATTTCGCAGACAAGTGTCCAAGACCAAAACGCGCGCCCAGGTTCATCCAAGCAAGAGTGAATCATGCTTCAGCAGAGGAGGCACAGAACGCACCGGATGTCATACTGGGTATGTTCCCTATGAACTCCTCTAATGCATCAGTCTTGTTTGATTCGGGTGCAACACATTCTTTCATATCAAAAGCATTTGTGGGAAAACATGGGTTGTCAGTGTTAAAACTTAAGATACCCATGCGGGTCCAAACACCCGGGAACCATTTGAACACCGCCCACTTTTGCCCTTCAGTGGCCATAAAAATCCAAGGATTCCCCTTTCTAGCCAACCTTATCCTTCTAGAATCAAAAGGCCTGGATGTCATCCTTGGGATGGACTGGTTAACCCGTCATAAAGGTCTGATCGATTGCGCAAGCCGCACGATCTCTTTAACCAATGACGAGGGGAAGAAAGTAATTTACTGCTCCCCTAAACCACTGAGGGTAGTAGCAAGTCTGAATCGGATCTCGGCTAAGGAGAAGCCCGAAGAGAAAGGAAAGGATCAGGCGAAGTTAGAAGATATTCCTGTGGTTCGTGAGTACCCGGAAGTCTTTCCGGAAGACCTAACCACAATGCCACCTGAAAGAGAAATAGAGTTTCCGATTGACCTAGTCCGGCCTTGCTCCGATCCACAAGAGACCCTATAGAATGGGAGCCAATGAGTTGGCGAGGTCAAGAAGCAAGTAGATGAACGATTCTGAAAAGGTTATATCCGCCCGAGCACATCGCCCTGGGGTGCGCCAGTCATTTTTGTGGAGAAAAAGGATAAGACCAAAAGGATGTGCGTCGACTATCGTGCACTCAACGAGGTCACTAGGATTGATGACCTGTTCGATCAATTGAAAGGGAGCAAGGGTGTTCTCCAAGATAGACCTGCGGTCAGGCTATCATCAGCTAAGAATCCGAGAAGATATTCCCAAGACTGCCTTCATCACTCGGTATGGTCTGTACGAGTGCACGGTCATGTCCTTCGGACTTACAAATGCCCCAGCCTTTTTCATGAATTTGATGAACAAAGTGTTCATGGACTTCCTAGACAAGTTCGTTGTGGTGTTCATCGATGACATCTTGATCTATTCGCAGTCAGAAGAGGAACATGAGCACCATCTCCGGTTGGTACTTGAAAAGTTGAGAGACCACCAACTCTATGCTAAGTTTAGCAAATGTGCTTTCTAGTTGAAGGAAGTGCAATTCCTCGGCCATATCGTGAATGCGCAAGGAGTCGCAGTGGACCCTTCGAATGTAGAAGCTGTGACCAAATGGACTCCACCTAAAACCGTCACCCAAGTCAGAAGTTTTCTAGGACTTGCGGGTTATTATCGTCGGTTCATCGAAAACTTCTCCAGAATTGCCAAGCCTTTGACACAGTTGTTAAAGAAGGATGAAAAGTTTATATGGACTGCCGAGCGCAACCAGAGTTTTGAAACACTCAAGAGAAAACTGGTGTCCGCACCCGTGTTGATCTTGCCAGATCAAACCAAGGATTTCCAAGTCTATTGCGACGCATCTCACCAGGGGTTAGGCGGTGTGTTGATGCAAGATGGAAAGGTGGTCGCGTATGCTTCCCGCCAATTGAGACCTCATGAGTCTAATTACCCAACACATGACTTGGAGCTAGCAGCAGTCGTCCATGCTTTGAAAATATGGCGACATTACCTCGTCGGTAATCGCTATGAATTATATACGGATCATAAGAGCCTAAAATACATTTTCACCCAACCGGACTTGAACCTCCGTCAGTGACGATGGTTGGAGTTGATCAAGGATTATGATCTCAGTATACACTATCATCCCGGCAAAGCTAACGTGGTAGCTGATGCCCTGAGCCGAAAGAGTTATTGCAACTCTATTCACATAGAAGGGAGATGTGAACAGCTACTACAAGATTTAGAGCACCTCAACTGGAAATTGTTGAACTCGGATTTGTGGCCGCTCTTGAGGCCCAACCCACACTCTTAGATCAAATTCGCATAGCTCAAGCCTCGGATCCGGACATAGTTGAGCTTAAGAAGAATATGAGAGTGGGAAAAGCTCGTGACTTCACGGAATACGAGCATGGAACCATATGGATGGGCAACAGGATATGTGTGCCAGAAGACAAGGAATTGAGAAAGTTAATCCTTACTGAGGCACATCAGAGTCAGTACTCTATCCATCCAGGAAGTACCAAAATGTACCAGGATCTTAAGGAGAAGTTCTGGTGGGTTAGCATGAAAAGAGAAATAGCAGAGTTCGTGGCACTATGTGACGTATGCCAGCGAGTAAAGGTAGAACACCAGAGGCCTGCTGGATTATTACAGCCACTTCAAATTCCGAAATGGAAGTGGGAGGAAATCGGGATGGATTTCATCATCGGTTTACCCTAGACATCATCGGGACACGATTCTATCTGGGTTATAATCGACCGCCTCACTAAAGTGGCTCATTTTATCCCAGTACTTACCACCTATACGGGCAGAAGGTTAGCAGAATTGTACCTTGTAAGGATTGTGTGTCTTCATGGTGTACCTAAGAAGATAGTATCTGATCGTGGTAGCCAGTTCACCTCCAAGTTTTGGCAAAAACTACAAGAGGAACTCGGCACCCGGTTGAATTTTAGCACGGCTTATCACCCGCCAAGCGATGGTCAGACGGAATGTGTAAACCAGGTTTTGGAAAAGATATGCTGAGAGCTTGTGCTCTGGATTTCGGAGGAGCTTGGGATAAGAGCCTGCCCTATGCAGAGTTCTCTTATAATAACAGTTATGAGTCTAGTTTACAAATGGCACCTTTTGAAGCACTATATGGACGAAAGTGTCGAACCCCGCTTTTCTGGGATCAGATCGGCAAATGTCAGTTGTTCGGGACCGAAGTGTTAAGCGATGCCAAAGAGAAAGTCAGAATCATAAGAGAAAGACTGAAAGTTGCACAGTCTCGTCAGAAGAGTTATGCAGACAACCGCCGTAGAGAGCTAGTTTTTAAAGTTGGAGACTATGTATATCTTCGTGTCACCCCGCTTTGGGGAGTGCATCGATTCCAAACCAAAGGCAAGTTGGCACCACGCTACGTGGGACCATATCGGATTCAAGAGCAACGAGGTGAAGTGGCATACCAACTCGAACTGCCACCCACCATGGCAGGAATCCACAATGTTTTCCACGTCTCCCAACTCAAGAAGTGTCGAGAGTTCCGGAAGAACAGGCTAGTCCGGATCGAGTTGAAATCCGGGAAGATCGACTTATGTGGAGAAACCAGCACGGATACTCGAAACCGGTGAACGGAGGACCCGGAACAAGGTCATCAGGTTCTGCCGAGTTCAGTGGACTCATCACTCCGAAGAAGAAGCAACCTGGGAAAGGGAAGATGAGCTAAAGGCCGCTCATCCCTATCTGTTTGCCGTACCTCCGAACCTTGGGGTCGAGATTCGGTTTAAGGGGGTAGGTTTGTAACACCCGAGGTGTTTTCCCTTTTAAAAATCCAAAAGAAAAATCATAAAAGAAAATTGTTGGAATTAACTAGAGAGAATAAATAATTTTAAAATCCAAATGTTAAATGGAAATCGCATGGTAGGATTTTTCCTAAATTCTACATGTCAAAATACGCTAACATGATTTTTAGTGGAATTTTCGAGCACAAGAAATAATTTTTAACCAATTAAAATCAAAATCGGAATTAATAAATCCCAGGAAAATCAGTTTCTCTCTCCTCCGTCCTTTCCCGCTCTTTTTCCGGTTGTGGGCCGTCGGCCGACCCGACGGCCCAATCCCTCCGCGCCGCGTCCGTCCTTTCCCGCCGCGCGTCTCTCTCCTCTCCTCGTGGGCCGAAAGAAGGCCGCGGCCGTTTAACTCTTGCGCCGCGAACAAGTCCGTTCGCCTCCCTCTTACCCAGCGGACGCCGACAGTGGGGCCCGCTGTCGGGCCGTCGTCCCGACCCGCCGCCTCAACGCCATTTCCGCCGCCTCCTCCGCTGGGATCTCGCGCACCCGTTTTCCCGTGCTCAGGATCCCACCGCCTTAACTCCCCACCATGCCCGCCGGCATTCAAAGCCCGGCCGCCGCTCAGCGCGCCTAATGGCCGGATTCCATCCCGGCCATTACTTCCCCCAAATCGCGCCGACGAGAAATTCCGCCTTATCCGGTCGCCACCGACCTCCCCATCCCCTATTTAAGCACCCCCTCGTCCTTCCGAGCTCCCCACGCTCTCACCCAAGACTCTCTCGCACTCGTTTGCCCCTCCCGCACCGTGCGCCTTCGCTTCGGACCTCGCCGCCGAGCTGCGGCTGTGTTTTCCCATCGCTCCGAGGTGTCCCGAGCTCCGCCGACTCCTCCCTCCTCATCGCCGGTGCCCGCGCCACTTCGGCCACCCCTTCGCGAGTGGTTCCGCCGCCTCCCTCACTGTCCGCGCCGTCGTCCCCTTCAACTCCGGTCGCACCGCCTGAGCGCCCCTCCCTATTTCCCTTCTCGGCCGAGTGCGCGCCGTCGTTCCGAGTGCTCATGGCTCGCCCATGCGTGAGCCGCGGTATTCCGCCGCCCGCACCGCCGCCCGAATGGCGCCGGCCGGTCTCCCGCCGTGCACCATCGCCGGCCGATCACGCCACCCGAACCCCTTCCTGGCCGTCCGATCTGCCTCGGCAGATCGGGGCCGTCCGTCCCCGCTGGCCCGCGTGGCACACCGCGTGGCCGCCGAGTCGGCGCCACGTGCGCGCCACGTGGTGCTCCGCTCTTCCTCTCGGCCGTGGACCCGGTCCACCGTGGACCGGTGCTCCCGCGGCCGATGACGTCATCGCGACGTCGGCCCTAGCACCGACGCAATTCAGGATTTATTGCGCAATAAATTAATAAGGATTTTTTTGTTTTAGTAAAAACAAAGATAATCTTCTAAAAATCATATATTTTCAACCCGACCTTCGTTTTAGCCCATTCAAATTTCATTAAATTCACAAAAATGCCAAGAATCCATTAAAAATGGTTTTGTTCCCTGTTTTAGTAGTTTTTTTAGCCTGTTTTGTTGAAGTGCTTGTTTGCCGTGTAGATCCCGGTAGTCCCTCCGTCCCGGTTTACTTTGAAGTCGTCGCGAAAGTCCCCCAAGCCGAACAGCAAGGCAAGTCATGCTATATTATTGATCATATTGCTCCCATTTTGCTAAAACACCTGTTTTACTCTATGAAATTGCATGTACTTTATATTGTCATTTCATGGGAAATAATAAACCTTATGCTCAGTTTATGTCTTAGGTTTGACACCCCAAAACCTTTGATAAAACATGGGAAAATAATGTGATTAGATTTAGGACTAGGTTATGCTTAGCCTGGCTTAGTTTCACTAGCTCTCTAAATGGGTCATTTTCTCACTTAATGTATCTCTCCCGGACTTATGTTCGGAGAATTAATGATTATAGATTCAGGTGAACCGGACTAATAACTAAAATATGCCAAATGGTGGGCTGTGGGCGCTATGGTTTTGGTTAGCGGCGCCCATGGCAATTAAGGACCGGTTCACGGGACCCCTCGGAAGAATGACCGTGCAAACCACAAGCCGAAATGGGTAAGGTAGGTCCTGTAGTGTAGCCTCTCCTAGTTGACGAACCCATCGGCAAGGGTGAGCGGGATGGAGTTTCAGTCGGCCCCGGTATAAGGGCTGCTGGGCTGCCAGATTCACCGAGGCACTCGGGGCGGGGGGGCTGCCCACTCCCGGTCCGGGAGTGGGGGCGAAACCTTGGTGGGGTTCGCTTGGTTAGAGGGGTTATACGAAAGGTTCTATCACGTTCCCTTTCCGGGTACCGCAGTGGTATTCGGCGCACGGAAACCGTGTTGTGGGGCGTGTGTCTTGTGGGTACGATTGTACACCTCTCGTCGAGTAAATCTATTCGAATAGCCGTGCCCGCGGTGATGGGGCGATCGACCGAGCTCTCCGTGATTAGTCTCACACTTTTACACCCTAAGTTTTGGAACATGACTAGTACAGGTGGATGTTTTGGGCTGTCGCAACGTGGGGATAACGTTGGACAGTGTTGGAGTCAAAATGCTTTACTTACTCAATTTACTGTTGTTTTGACTTTGTTCAAATTCGTATTGTCTGGAGAAACCCCTGCCGTTTGCGCAAAAGCGAACCTTAGCCAGACCTTTGACTCCCCTGCATTCATTCTTCTCCCCTTCCGGCGTGACTTGTTGAGTACGTGGAAGTACTCATCCTTGCTTCTTCACCAGAACCTGAGCCAGAGGTGGAAGACGAAGATGAAGTGGAGTAGGCTTTGTCCTGCACTCTGGAAGCTGCCTGTGGAGTGGTCGAAGCCGCGTGGCCAGCGTCAAGCTTAGGCTTAGGCCCTTTTTCTTTTTTCGCTGCTCTTTTGTAATCTTTTTGTATTGTTTCTAAGACGTGGGCGTAATATCAACAATTGTTGTATGTGTACCCTGGCTGGTCCTGGACAGGGATTTTAATACACATATAGCTTTGGAAATTCGGCTCTAAATTTCTGGGCGTGACAAATATGTACTGCGGATGCTGGTTCCCGGTGGTCCTCTGGCCTTGCGCGCCTTAGCCTGAGAGCCCTAAGGGCGTCGAAGGTAGAGTGATGCTGCATATTATCACGCCTCGGGGTAGTCAACGCCTGGGGGCTCGGGTGCGTACTGTCACGCCTGTCCCGAACCCCCCGTTGCTGCTGCCCCCGCTGGCCTTTCTATGCCTTCGCTCCTACCCAAAACCTCGAGGAAGCCACCAGCCGCCGGCCGATGCACGTTGCCCGAACCTGGACCAGCTACCAGTTACATGGGACGAATCATGGCAGGAGACCATGCTACCATATTCTCGCAGTGGCTAAGCTAACTAAAAGTTGAACTACTGTTGCAGGGAAGCTAACAGGCAGGGGCTCCGCGCCGCCAACTGCCTGCTCCCGGGCGGCCAGGTCCCGCTCCCACTGCTCCAGTTCGTCTTGCCGACGGCTCGAGGAGGCCGCAAGCAGCTGCTCGCGCTCCCAGATGGCCTTCAGGCACCGGGAGGCCTCCTCCTGGGCCTCCAGCACCGCCGCCTCGCGCCCCTCCACGGCGGCCTCGTGCTCGGCGATGGCCTTTTCCTGGGCCACCACATTCGCCTCCCGCGCGGCGGAGTCCTGCTCGGCCCTGGCAACGGCGGCCTCTCGGTCCTCGACCGCCTGCCACGCCGCCTCCAGAGCCTTCTCCGGCTCCACCAGGCCGTCCTCGCGGGCCTGGAGCTCGACGTCGGTGCTGACAGCGGCAGCTTCAGCATCACGTAGGGTGCGCTCGTGCCGGTCGAGCTCCTGGGCACGCTCGTTGAGGTCGTGGATGAACCTTCCGGCGGTGATGCGGACCCTCTCCTCTGCAGCGGCGGCGACCTGCTCGCGGAAGTCGGCGGCGTGCCGCTCAACGACGGTGTCCTCGAATACCTGGTTGAGTTCCCCCCGGCGCCGCTCGATATCCACCAGCTCCCGCTTGCGGACGATGCCCTCCACCCTCGCCGTGGCCACCAGCTCCTGGCGGCCTTCGTCGACGTCGGCCTCCCGCCGCGCCACCACGACCTCCCTGGCGGCCAAGCCCTGAACCTGGGCCCGGAGCCCCTCCAGGGAGACTGCGTTGGCCTCCTCCAGTGCCCTGGACACAATCATCCTCGCCCGCTCTTGAGACCGGACGAAGGGCTCGGCGTCCAGGGCTGCCATGAACCCGGACCGAGCGCCCCCGGATTCGGAGTCGGAGCTCGGGCCGAGGTCAACCACCGGCGCGGGGCGGGAAGGCGAAGCGCCCCATGACCCAGTCGCCGCGGCCTGCCGCACATCGGCCTTTGCCTCGCCCTCCGGTGAGCCGCTCCCTGCGTCGGAGGATTGCGGTAGACCGGCGCCGGCAGTGTTGGTGTTGGCCGGCAGGGCAACGACGCTGGATGGCGCAGTGCGGGCGATGGCTGTCGTGGTGGCGGCGATGGCTCCCGTGGAGGGGACCCCTGGGGCTGCTCTCCGCTGCCCGCTGCCGCCTCCTCGACGTTGGGGCCAGGTCGCCCCGAATCTGTCGTCGACGGAGGGCCCCCAGCTTGTTCCTCATGGGCCCCCTCCTCGGGTCGTATCGGACCAGGGTCCAAACCCGTAGGGAGTGACCCGGACCCGAAGGGCTCCAGCACCCCGGGCCTCTCCTGCGCCTCCCCCGCCGAGCCGGAAGCAGAACTGCCCTTTGGTACAACCCTAGGGTGAAAATGCCGGTGCTCGCGGCTAGGAGCGAAAACAAACATGGTAAGGGATCAAAGCATAAGACCAAAACACAAGGCCCACAGGGCGTGTACGTATCTACAAGGCGTTACCTGCGGGCGGCGTTGAAGCCCCAGGAAACCCGGGAGACGGCCCACTTCTTCTTCACGGGACCGCTTGAGGGGCTTGCCGGGCTGCCGCTCGCTGCCTCTGTCGCCGCTGGAGCGCCGTGGCCGGCCACCGTCGATGGCGCGCTCGCCGTGGGCGTGCTCCCGGCCTCCGCAGTCGTCGCCGTCGCCGTCGCTGTGGCCATTCTGGCCCCGACGGTGTGGCCCCTGGGGCCGGGTCCGCCGCCTGCGAGTCTCCAGACCTGCGGGGAGGAGCGGCGCGCTCCGCGCCGCAACCGCGTGGTGGTGATGGAGGAGGTGCGGGGTCGTCCTCTGGCCTCTTCCTCTTCCCTTGGGTCAGGGCCCCCAACCCATGCCGGGACCACAGCGGCCCGGTCGCCCGATAGGCACACAGTCGTCGGCGTCGTCGTAGTCGTCGCCCCACCCTCGGGGTAACGCCCGCCGCTGCTGACGACGAGCCCACACCGTCGCCCACCACCTGCAGCGCTTGCAGGATCTCCAGGCGCGCCGAATCCTGGCACAGCGGCACCAACCCGGGCGGGAGCTGCGTCAGGTCCATCGCCGTGACGCCGAGGGTGCAGCGAACCAGGATCGCGAGGTTGTTCTCGTCCCAGTTGAAAACAGCGCCCACATTGGTCCGCATGTCGTCGTTGAAGCCCGTGTACATGTGGGCGGGGCGCGGCCTCTCCTGCAACGGCGTGATGCGCCTCATCTGGAAATCTCGGAAGACTGCGTGTCTGGACAACCCCCCCTCCGGAGGTAGCTGATCCGCTACAGCACTCCGTCCAGCTCCCTCCCAGCTCGCGGACGCGCCCCCCAGTTCCTCTTGTTTACCGGGATTCCCGTCGGAAGGGAAAGGCGGGGGTGGTCGCCCAGGCTGGTGTAGAACCAGAAGGCCCTCCAGTTCTCCCACCTGGAGCGGGGGAGGATGTCGATGAAGGGGGTGCCGACGGTCCTATCGTTGCGCGGCTGGATCGCCACGTTCCCGACTGTGCCGGGGGAGCTCGCCCGGCACACATGGAAGAACTGCTGGAAAAGATGCAGTGAGGGCATCACCCCCACAAACATCTCGTAGGTGTAGGCGAAGACAGCGAGGTAGGAGACGGCGTTGGGGGTGAGGTGGTGCAGCCGGAGGTCGTAGAACTCCAGCACGTCGAGGAAGAAACGAGAGAAGGGCAGCACCAGCCCGACCATGGCGAAGGAGGCGAAGAACACCATCTTCGTGGGGGGCCGCTCCTAGGGAATGTCGCCGCCACTACGCGTGCCGCGCGGCAAATACTTGTTGAAGAGGCTTCGGGCCTCCGCGGTGCAAACCAAGGATTTTGGGAGCACGCTCCCCGGCTCCAAGGGCGAATCACGGGCCATCTCCAAGGCAGACGCTGGAGTGCAAAAAAGGAAGCCGGTGGCGGAGAGAAAGGAGGTGAAAGAGCAAGGGTGCTGGGAAGATGAGAGGCGATGGCTGTGAGAGGCGATGGCTGTGGAAAGTGTAGAAACTGATCCCCCCTCTCGCGGATCCGTTTTTATAGGCAACCACGGCCCCCTCGAGTTCTACGGAATTAATTTTGCCCCACTACCACGCGATGCACCTCTTCAGCTCCGCGCCCCTTCGTTTTTCGCATCCCCTTTGGTTCCTGCGCCACTGGGAATTTGCGCCGCCTAGGGTTTCACGTCTGCCAGGCGCACTACACGGACGGAGAGAGCTAGGCGGTTTAATGGGCCCCCGCGTGCGCGGCCCAATAATGCGCCCCCCGTCTGGAGAAGGCTTAATTAAGCACGACGCCAGTCGCCGCGCGCCGGCCTCCTACCGCGGCATGGAACATCTAGTACCCGGGCCCTCACACTCAAGAATATGGTGCTAACCACGCTCAAACCCGACTTCGGTCCCGGTCAACACCGAGGGCTACTGGGTGATATGGGCCCGGGGGTATGTCGGGGATGCGATATCTGAAGAAGGAAGACACCCCCGCTCACCAGGGTGCACTGGAAATATGTCCTGGGTGGTCCAAGCGGGTCCGGCCATGGGTGGCCACGTGGCCACCCTGAAAGGGCTTGGCTCGGGGCTGCCGGAGGCCACCGTTCTCCCGGGCGGCGGGTCCGGGATCACCGGACCCCGTCCTTCACCCCGCACCTCTCCGAGAGAGGGGCGAGTTCAATCGCCATCTGCCAACCACCACATTTAATGCCTAAGAGAGAGAGGCTAAGCGCCTACCCCATCGCATTTATTGCAATGTGAGGCATGTCTGTCAGCCGCTCCCATCATCACCCTTTTTCGCCCGTCTCGAGAGATATGGGGTATAAAGTCTTTGACGGTGACCGTGGTATGACTGCACGGTCATGCACGCCCCCCTCCACGCCCTGTCCAGTCGCATTAAATGCGTTGGGCGGCCGCGTGGGAGAGAGAACACGAGCATAGGGGGTGTCGCATTGACACCTCTCAGAAGAATCAAACAAACTTTGATTTTACATTGACTTCATTGAAAATACAATTATTGTGATGCTTTCAAACTCTCAAGCACTAAGATAACCAAAAAGTTAAGCCCTTTTCGCACCTTCTTTGGCCGGTCTGTAGTAGCTTGGCTCCACCATCTAAAAAAACGATCGGTTGAAGGTTGAGACGTTGCATCAGTTAACCCTAGCCTCAAGAAGAGTGTCATCCACACTTGGCGAGAAAAAAACACAAAGAAATCAAAATGTGTTGGATGGATTCTTCACTTTGATCACAAAAGGGACATGCCAATCAAAATGTGTTGGATGGATTCTTCACTTTGATCACAAAGGGGACATGCCGTAGGATGCTGCAATCCGTGCTTAGCAAGTCGATTGGTTGTTCAACATCTATTATTGACAGTCAACCAAATGAAGAACTTATAACCGAGGAGTCTAACTTTTTCAAATATGTTCTCAAGGAGAAAACTTGATCGATCCAAGGAAATAATTAAGCTTCGTAGATAGATTTACAAATATACATACCATCAGCAGCGAGCTTTCAAACATGCTGATCTTGTACATCTTATAGCAGAACCACCTCTTCAATCAAATCCCAGATGGCCAAGTGTGGAGATTATGGCAATCGGGTATCTACATGGCAAGCTTATCCGACTAGAGGTAGGGATAGATTGCGCCTGCCATATCTGTAAACCAAACATGACTTGGGTGTTACGTTGCCGGTTGAGATAAGGCAACGGCCTATAGTCACAGTTTGGTAAGATTGAGGAAACCGACTTAGAGTAAGACAGGGTTTCCGATCTGTAAGCCCGCCTCCCAAGACTATATAAGGGGGGTAGGAGGCGTCCCTTGAGGGATATCAGATAATTCCGATAGGAGATCAGCTTTTAGCTTTGAGCCTTAGATCACGAGATCAATAAAGACACTCGGCGGATCGAATCAACCAAAACAGGAGTAGGGTATTACCTCACGAGAGGGCCTGAACCTGTCTAAATCTTCTTTTCCTTCTAACCCATTGTGCTTGGCGATCTTGACTACGACCCCAGAAATTACATTGTCGAAACCGAGTTTCGACACCAAGTACTCATAAACATGTTATCAGTGCCTATCAACATCATAGCAAGAGACACCACACTGCTTGTCCATGACTCCCGACAAACTTATTTAATTAACAGTGGCATGCTAAACAATTGTTTAACCGTTAATTTTCCATTTTCTATTATAGAACCTGGAAATTCTCCCATATGGAAAAAAGAAGTTAACAGTGGTACGTAGGGAAACTATTTACCCCTCAAAGGATGTCCCATGTTTACTTAAAAACCATCTAAACGGTTATGAAAACAACACCCATACAACATATCTATACAACTCCATAAAAGCTTAGATCCAAACTCAACTCACACGAGATATAAAAAGATAAATTCAACGTATAAATACATATTGTTCACATCTAAATTTATCTTTTTTCCGATGTATAGGCCGAATTTAAACTTGATTTTTGATGAACCGATAGATATCACTATATTTTAATTTTTAAAAAATAATAATAACTATTTATATTAAATTTAAAATAAAAAGGTACACGAGAGGATATCCTTTTAAGGGATCGGAATCTTCTCCCTATGATTGAAGTGGCGTAATTGGACTTGTGAAGCACATTTCTAGGCTCTAAGACAGCATGAAATTTGTGGAGATGAGGAATATGGATGTCAGCTTCCGGCAGAGATGCTCACAACTCATACCTGTAAAGCTGTTTCTACTGCTTCCCTAGCTTTGCCTGTGACTATATTTCACGCGACCCTACCATGCCGCGACCCAGCGATAACACGGTTTTTGCGTGAAAACCGCGGAAACCATGACGGTATGAACAGGGCGCCGTTTTGAATGTGACCGGATTTCGTCCCTACCGCGGTTTTTTTCTCTACCACGCGAAAACCGCGGTAAACGTTAAAACCGTGGAGAAATTAATTTATGCGATGTTAAATTTTTTGAAAAAAATACTAAAACTAGTGATAAATATGTATGATATTTACTCTAATATATTTGTGTGATAAAAATTACATTAATATGTATGATATTTACATTAATATGTGTGTACGATAAACCGTGGAGAAAATAATTTATGTGATGTTTAAAATTTTGAAAAAAATACAAAAATTAGTGATAAATATATATGATATTTACATTAATATATTTGTGTGATAATTTTTTGTGACATTTAATAGGAACAAATTTAAATGAGATGCAAAGAGAAGTAATAAACATGGTATCACACAAATTTAGGCAATCATAATCACAATCGTAATCATATATAGAACGTCTCGATCAGAGTCCATATGCGAAAGTTATGGCCGTTTTAAAAACCGACTCCGAGTTAGAGGACGAAACGAAAACAATGCGCGCAAAAACTTGTTACACGCGCACAAACTAGACGCGATGGCTAAGGTTTGATGGAAACAAAGGAGGAAACACATGAACTGGACTCTAACACGATCTAACCAATAAGACCTCGACCAGGACACAAACTCGACACGACGAACTCTGAAACTGAAATATTCGAAGGCTATGGTATGGAATGTTATAGTGACAATACAACGGAAGGTATCCGAAGAAGTGATGTTCTTATCAATATTGTAGATCACTCTGATTTGTATATTATTACCAAAACAATATATTATCATCAAAACAATATATTGAGAATCACTAGTTAATAACAATATGGTAATTTGTAATTACAATGTAAGGATCAAAGCTTCCTCCTATCTTCAATCACCCACCTCCACACAACACCACCCCTTTTCACTTACAGATCCTCTCAAATTAATTTTAGACCATTTTAATCATGCAACAAATTATTTTATTCCTTTACAACAAAATCATGCAGTTAAAAAATATCTTCCTTCACTTTAGTCCTGGTTGGTGTTACAAACCGGAACTAAAGATTACCAACCGGGACTAAAGATCATTTAGATCTTTAGTCCCGGTTTGTAATACCAACCGGGACACAAGATGAGGTTGGTGTTACAAACCGAGACTAAAGATGGTCACCGGCCTGACAGATTCTGATAAAAATCTAACCGGGACTAAAGATGATCTTTAGTCTTCGTTTGTAACACCAACCGGGACTAAAGATCCTAGAGAGCTGGTGCTTTTTTAAACCGGGACTAAAAACGTTTTCTAGTCTCGGTTTCTATTGGAACCGAGACAATTATGAATTTTCGCAAACCAACCAAAGATTGTTTCTTCTAAGGTCGCAATCATTGATGCTTTCAGTGAGGTTATGCTTGTCTCTCACAATCAGAGCAGTAGTCGAGGTTTATGGTTAAAAAGATCAACGGACTGTGTGTAGGGTGGACCTCCATCCGTAAAACACAACGACACATGATTAATTAAATAGTAGTTATAAAAAACTTAAAAATAAATAAATATAATTTTTAAACAATTTTTTTAAAAAAATACTGTTTAAAAACGTGTGTTAAAAATGAGTGATGTGAGTTAGAAATTTAGGACAAAGAACATAGCCTAAACACGTGAATAACTCTAGTGAATGAAGTAAAAAGGAAAAGAAATTTGTGGAGATTATAGCAATCGGGTATCTACATGGCAAGCTTATCCGACTGGAGGTAGGGATAGATTGCGCCTGCCATATCTGTAAACCAAACATGACTTGGGTGTTACGTTGCCGGTTGAGATAAGGCAACGGCCTATAGTCACGGTTTGGTAAGATTGAGGAAACCGACTTAGAGTAAGACAGGGTTTCCGATCTGTAAGCCCGCCTCCCAAGACTATATAAAGGGGGTAGGGGGCGTCCCTTGAGGATATCAGATAATTCCGATAGGAGATCAACTTTTAGCTTTGAGCCTTAGATCACGAGATCAATAAAGACACTCGGCGGATCGAATCCACCAAAACAGGAGTAGGGTATTACCTCACGAGAGGGCCTGAACCTGTCTAAATCTTCTTTTCCTTCTAACCCATTGTGCTTGGCGATCTTGACTGCGACCCCAGAAATTACATTGCCGAAACCGAGTTTCAACAGTTGGCGCGCCAGGTAGGGGTCCGCGCGTCGAGACTTCTTCAACAATCTCGCCGACAAGCGTGATGGGATCTCCTTCAGGATTCGGCGACTTCGCCGCCAACAACTTCGACGGCTTCTCCTTTGACTCGAATTCGAACCAGTCGGAAGGAAAGACCCACTCGGCGCCGTTCGGGCTCCCCAATAGCGCCGAGATCTTCGACGACATCCTCAAGACCAAGATGCTATCCGCTCGCTCCAACGAAGGACTTCACTCGGCACCGTTCGGATTGCCGAACACCGTCGAAATCTGCATCGATCTTCTCGTCTCCCTAACGGAGATGATCTACTCGAAAGAAGACCTCTCGGTACCGTTTGGGTTACCAAACGCCGCCGAGATCTACGGCAAACTCCTCTCCACCGAGTCGAGGTCGACCCACTCGGAGGAGCCCGCTTCCCCACGCTCTGACTCGGACTGGAACAATCCAGACCCGGACTACCCAGGGCTAAGGGAGGTCGTCATCATCCTCCCGTCATTCGGCTCATGCTCATCTTCGGAGCTCAACGAATACCTCAGCTCCGCCGGCTTTGACGACCTCTATGGCATCCCCTCAGATGAAGCTGACGACTCCAACTGCCACAAGGACTACGGGCCGAAGTGCTTCGATGTCCTCATGGTGAGCGGACGAGTCCGACTCAGCCATGGCCCGCAGGCTTGCTGAGGAAGAGTGAGCCAAGATCGAGCAGGAGCGCAAGATGGCTGAAGAGGAGAAGAAACACAGGGAAGAGGCTGACATGAGAAAGCAAGATCTACGCGCAGCCGGACGATCCGCTCAGGAGGCCATCCTTCAAACGCGGGTCCGCAACGCCAACATCTTTCAGACGCCACAGCAGAACGCTGTTGCCGCACTCACACTCTTGGACACCGTCATGGAGACGGCACCCGCCGACGTGACTCCAATACTTGACAAGATCAAGACCATCGTCGCAGCCACGGCCAACGGCCATCCCACCACCTCGACACGAAGACCGATTGAGTCCATGGCTGAAACGCCCGACAAAAAAGTCGACTCCCGCCTCTAAAGTCAGGAGACTATAAGAGGCCCGAGCCAGATCGATCGACGACAAGGCCAGGAGCCCCACGCCGCGAGTCCACACAGAAGTACCAGGAGCAAACGGCCGACTCCCGCGACAAATGACACGGACGTCCACCCGTCCATCACTGCGTCCGCTGCAACAACGGCTCCGGCTACCCAACCAAACCGAAGACCTCGCCGAGTGATCTGCGGAAAGTCCTCGATCGCCGCTACCGGGAGCGAGACCGACGCAACCGGGAAGATCGGAGGGGATCACTGATAGCGGCGACGACGGAGTGCCGGCTTTCACTCGGGAGCTTCGCTGAGTGCACTGGCGGAGTGGATTCAAGCCAACAGGAATAGAGCAATACGACGGCAAGACCGACCCCGAGTCTTGGCTTACCGTGTATACTCTTGCCATCCGTGCAGCAGGCGGTGACAACAAGGCTATGGCTAATTATCTGCCAGTGGCCCTCGCTAACTCGACCAGGAACTGGCTCACGAGCCTGCCAAGATGCTCAATCGGCTCGTGGAGCGAGCTGAGGGACCACTTCATCGCCAACTTCCAGGGTACCTTCGAGAGACCCGGCACACACTTCGATCTATACAACGTCATCCAGAAGCCAGACGAGCCTCTGAAGGACTACATCCGGCGTTTCTCCGAGAAGCGCAACAAGATCCCCAACATCATCGATGACATCATCATCGTCGCCTTCCAGAAGGGAGTCCGTGATGAACTGTTAATCGGGAAGTTCGGGCGCAAGCCACAGAAGACGGTGAAACAGATGTTTGAGACGGCGAACTCCTACGCCAAATCTAACGACGCCATCAAGGCAGCCCGTCAAGACTGGCCCGACAGGAGGGAAGACAAGCACGTGGGAGGAAGCCGAAATCCTAAGAAGGATAACGGCAACCACCACAACCAGGGCCAAAAAGACCGCAAGTGCCGATCCGAGGATCTAGTGGCCGCAGCCTCCCACACTCAACGCCGCCCCCGAGTCGCCGCCTACGACGCCATCATGAACGCTCAATGCACTCATCATCCCAATCACAAGCACGCGGCTAAGGACTGCTTCATCTACAAACAGTTCGCCGAGCAGTACGCGGCGCAACTCAACAAGAAACCGACTGATGAGGCTGGTCCATCGGGCGCCAAGAAAAACAACGCGGCTGAGAATGCCGAACCTTTCCAAGACCCTGTGGAAGAGCTCAATCATATCTTCGGAGGGCCGCTAGCCTATGAATCCAAGAGGAAATAGAAGCTAACCGACTGAGAGGTCAACGCGGCTCAACCCGAAGTCCCTCAGTACCTGCGATGGTCGGAAGTGACCATCACTTTCGACCGCTCGGATCACCCTGACCGAGTGGTTCACCCGGGGCGCTATCCACTCATCCTGGATCCCGTGGTCCACAACATCAGACTCAAGCGCGTCCTCATCGATGGGGGCAGCGCCATCAATATTCTGTTCGCCAAGACCATGGATGAGATGTAGATTCCGAGGGCCGAATTGAAGGCAAGCTCAGCCCCCTTCCATGGAGTCATCCCGGGGCTATCATCTACACCACTCGGGCACATCGCCCTCTCGGTCACCTTCGGGGCCCGAGAGAACTTCCGAACGGAGAACGTCACTTTCGAGGTGGCCGACTTCGAGACAGCATACCATGCCATCATCGGAAGGCCTGCGCTTGCCAAATTTATGGCGATCCCACATTACACTTGCCTCTGCATGAAGATGCCGGGTCCCAACGGCGTCATCACTCTTCGCAGCGATGTGAAACAAGCCTTCACCTGCGACAAGGAGAGCTGCGACATGGCCCAATCTCGCGAGAGATTGCGCGGCCAGCAAAAAGTCCGATTGGCTGCATCGACTTCGGCAGAGGGCGAAGTCCCCGCAAAAAAGATAGCCAAATCGGGATCCGGCGACGCCAAGACCAAGAAGATCTCCCTTGATCCATCGGATCCCTCAAAACTGCTGTAATCGACGCCGAACTAGATCCCAAATAGGAAGCGCGCTCGTCACCTTCCTCCAAAATAATAAAGATGTTTTTGCTTGGAAACCATCGATATGCCCGGAATTCCTAGGGAGGTGATCGAGCACTCTTTGCACGTCAAAGATGACACCAAACCGATAAAACAACGATTACGCAGATTCGCGCAGGACCGAAAAGACGCTATCAAGGAAGAGCTCACAAAGCTCTTGGCTGCCGGCTTCATCAAAGAAGACCTACATCCCGACCGGTTAGCCAACCCGATCCCGGTCCGCAAGAAGACGGGGCAATGGCGCATGTGCGTTGACTATACCGACCTCAACAAAGCTCTTCCCAAAGATCCATTCGGGCTGCCTCGCATCGACCAAGTCGTAGACTCAACATGGCCCGCCAACTCCGAGCTTCTTGGATTGTTACTCGGGCTATCACTGAGATCGTTTGAAAGAATCCGACCGCTGAAGACATCGTTCATCACGCCGTTTGGGGCCTCACTGCTACATCACCATGCCTTTCGGCAAGAACGCCGCGCCACATACCAACGCATGATCCAAAGAAGTTTCAGGACGCGATCGCAAGAACGTAGAAGCTTATGTCGACGACGTTGTCATCAAGACCAAGCAAAAAGAAGACCTGATCGCGACCTAGAAGAAACCTTTGCAAACATCTGGGCCTTCGAATGAAGTTGAACCCGGAGAAGTGCACTTTCGGCGTCCCATCGTGCAACCGCTCGGCTTCATGGTGTCACATCGCGGCATTGAAGCCAATCCGAGAGAAGATCAACGCTATCCTGAGCATGAAGCCCCCGAGTAACCAGAAGGACGTCCAGAAGCTCACTGGCTGCATGGCGGCGCTAAGCCGCTTCATCTCTCGACTCAGCGAACGAGGCATGCCCTTCTTCAGATTGTTAAAGAAAACAGACGACTTCCAGTGGACCGCGGAAGCCGACAAGGCCTTTGAAGATTTCAAGAGTTCCTTACAACGCGGCTGTCCGGCCTCGCCTCGGCCCGGGAACCTCTGCTGGCATCGTTTCAGCCACTCACCAAGTGGTTAGTACGGTCCTCGTGGTCGAGCGCGAAGAAGAAGGACAGGCTCAGAAGATTCAGAGGTCGTTCTACTTTGTTAGCGAAGTATTGGCAGGAGCCAAAATTCGCTACCCTCAGGTGCAAAAACTGCTTTATGGTGTCCTGATAACCGCGAGGAAATTGGCACACTATTTTCAGGGTCACTCGGTCACCGTCGTTACCTCCTTTCCACTCGGCGATGTCATCCACAACCGGGAGGTAACTGGGCGCATCGCTAAATGGGCTCTAGAGCTGATGCCACTGGACTTGACTTTCAAGGCGAGGACGTCCATAAAGTCACAAGCCCTGGCGGATTTCCTGGCCGAATAGACTGAGCAACAAGAGAACGTACCTCGGAAAGACCTCCAACACTGGACCATGCACTTCGACGGATCCAAGAGGATCACCGGCTTGGGAGCAGGAGTTGTGCTGATCTCCCCGACGGGGAAAGGCTAAGATACGTCCTTCACCTCCACTTCTCCGCCTCACACAACGTTGCCGAGTACGAAGCCCCGCTACATGGACAATGCCTCGCAGTTTCACTCGGGATACGTCGGCTCATCGTGAAAGGCGACTCCTAGCTGGTCGTCAACCAAGTAATGAATGACTGGTCCTGTCTAAACGACACCATGGAGGCCTACCGACAAGAGGTCCGCAAACTTGAAGACAAGTTTGACGGGCTCGAACTATCACACGTCTTGAGACACAACAACGAAGCAGTTGATGAGTTGGCACAGTTTGGATCCAAGCGTGAAGCAGCCCCAACAGACGTCTTTGTCGAGCACCTTTATGAGCCAACCATCACGGCGAAGACAACTTCCAACGAACAAGCTGCAAACGAAGTCGCCATGACTGAGGCCGATTGGAGGACACCTCTCATCAAATTCTTAACACAGCAAGAGCTGCCGAAAGGCCGGGATGAGGTAGAGCGTGTCCGACGTCGTTGCCAAGCTTATGTCATGGTTGACTCCGAATTATACAAGAGAAGCCCCTCCGGAATCCTAATGAGATGCATTACACCCGAGGAAGGGAGACAGTTGCTCCAAGACATCCACTCGGGCATATGCGGAAGCCACACGGCAGCACGCACTCTGGTGGGCAAAGCTTACAGACAGGGTTTCTTCTGGCTTACCGCGGTCTCCGATGCGGACAAAGTCGTACGAACCTGTGAAGGTTGCCAGTTTTTCACCCGACAAAGCCATGTCCCAGCCCAGGAGCTACAGACAATCCCACTATCCTGGCCTTTCGCGGTATGGGGCTTGGACATGGTCGGCCCTTTCAAGAAAGCTCCAGGAGGATTTACACACCTCTTCGTCACAATCGACAAGTTCTCCAAGTGGATTCAAGCCAAGCCGGTCGCCACAATTACTGCTGACAAGGCACGGGATTTCTTCCTCAACATCGTGCACCGCTTCGGCGTCCCAAACAGAATCATAACCGACAATGGGACTCAATTCACGGGAGACATCTTCAAGGAATTCTGCGAAGACTTTGGAATCAAGATTTGCTATACATCAGTTGCCCATCCCAAAAGCAATGGACAAGTCGAACGGGCCAACGCCATGGTCCTTCAAGGCATCAAGGCCCACGTGTTCGATCGTCTAAACCCTTACGCAGGCAAGTGGGTCCAAGAGCTTCCCTCGGTCTTATGGTCTCTGCGGACCACACCCAGTCGGGCTACCGGCCAAACTCCCTTCTTTTTGGTCTACGGCGCAGAAGCCATGTTGCCAAATGAGATGGAGTATGAATCCCTCCGAGTCCGCAGCTTCCACGATGAACGCTATGACCCCGACCGAGTGGACGACCTCACCCGACTGGAAGAGGCCCGAGAGGCAGCCCTCATCCAGTCGGCCAAATATCTTCAAGGGCTCAGACGATACCACAGTCGCAACGTTCGAGCACGAGCTTTCATCGTTGGCGACTTGGTTCTACGCAAGATTCAAACCACCAAAGACCGTCACAAGTTATCCCCTTATAGGAAGGACCATACATAATCGCCGAGGTGACTCGGCCGGTGCATACCGACTAAAAGCGTGAAGAAGGATCTATGGTGGAGAACTCCCGGAACATCGAGCATCTTCGACGATTTTATGCTTAATTTGACTAAAGTTTCATGTTTTCCTTGATTGCCAACCTCAAGCAAGATGACTTCTTGAGTTAGCGCAAATTGTACATATGTCAATAAAGCATAAGTTTTCCTCATCAACTTTTGTGCATGATTTGGTTTATCATTGTTTAATGTTCCTCGATTCGAGTTCGGTGTTTAAGGACCGAGAGTTTTCGATGGCCTAATCGAGCCTAGGCTCGGTGACAGTCGGACGAAAATTACTTAAGAAATTTCACACAAAAACTCGGATCAAGGCATTAACATAAATAAGCTAAATATATCACAAGTCTACATCAGAGCATCACGATCATACGATATTTACAAGACAATGTTCATAAGACAAATCAAATCCGGAAGTTATTCACTACGTCGACAGAAATCTTCTTCGCTGACTCCTGCGCTTCACTCAGCATGTCTAAGGCCTGCTCATCCGAGGTCCCGTCAGTGAAGCCCTCTCCCACCGAGTTGATATCCACTCGGGGGTAGAGAGACTTGGTCTGTGCAAGAGCCAGACCAGCCTCCATGTTGGCGGCCTCGGTGATGTTCGCCAAATATTGGTCAGGGCCCTCCGCAGCTTGTCAAAGATTTCCAGTGGCTCTAGCGAACTGGCCCCGACCCCCTAATGAAATAGGGACAGCAAGATCGGCGTTGTTGCGTTGGCAACCTCTTCCCGGACTCTCGCCACTCGATCTTGATCGGGGGAACCCAAGTTTCAGAAGACTGTAACCTGGGGATTTCCTCCACTGTGGCTGGCAGATAGGAAGAACAAATGAAGACATGAAAGATTCAAACTAGAGAGTAAAGGCAAGACTTTGATTCAAGACCTACCGGCTTCAGCAGCTGCACTCTTGGGTGGGACAACCCGGCTGGCCTCCTTCTTTTGGCTCTTGGCCGACTGATCCTCAATCGGGGCTGACCGAGCCGCAGCCTGTGGTTTTCCCGCTGCCGACTAGTTCTCAGTCGGGACGTCCCGGCTGGCGGTCGAGGGCTCTTTCCTCGGGACATCCTTCTTGGGAGGCGAGGGTTTTCTGCCCGGAGCACTCTCGCTCGGGAGCGGGCCCCAGGGTCTTGGCTCCGCAGGCTTGGATGCCTCAGGAGCAGCAGCTGGAGTAGGCCCTTCACCCTTCCCGATAGGATCTATGTCTTGGGGCCTCCTGCAACAACAAATGCAGTAAGAATGAAGACCAAGAAAGTTTTCAACGAAAAAAGTTTGGACTTCAGTCATGAAGCGTACCTGGACGACCGGCGGATCTTCGGCGCCGCCTTCGGTGATGGCTTTGGAGGGGGCGTCTCGACTGGAGGAGCCGGGACGTCATCATCCGAGTCGTCGATAACGAGCCTCCTCTTGCTCGTCCGCCTGTTGGTGTCCTCACTCGGGGCCGCCCGCTTCCCGACTGGATCGCTTTGAATTTTTATCCCGCCAGTCGGCTTCTTGGCAGGGCGAAGCGGCACGTCATCATGAGGCACCTTATACGGTTTTGAGACAACAGAAGCATTTTCCTGCAAGAGAAATTCTCATAATACTAAGAGGCATGACGTCAAGGTTGCAAGACAATACGAAGAAGTCAGTCGGCTTACCGGAGGAGGAGGCCGGTGAATGCTGAAGGGAAGAACTGGCAGTATGAGGGCGCGCTCGACTGCAATTCCAGTCGAGAAGATCTTGTACATCCGGATCTTCAGGATTTCGTAACTGAATGGATCTTGATCTTCATGATTGGGGTCCTTCCCGCCTTCGTACTCGAAGGCTGGCTTCGACCGCTCTTTGATTGGAGCCAGTCGGCACCTGATGAAGTGACGAGTGATCTGCTCGCCGCGAAGACCTCTTTGCTTCATTGCCAAGATCTTCTCCAGCAGGTTGTTGGCTTCATCCCAATCGTGAGCCACTGGAACAGTGCTCCAAGTTTGCCTGGGTACAGGGGGAAGGCCGACAAAGGCTGACAGGCTGGATTCGAGATTGCTGATATAGAACCAGCCCGCATGTCATCCCTTGTTGGAGGATTTCAAGGGAAGAGAGAAGTACTCCTTGCGGAGAGATCCGCGGAGTTGGAAACCCGCCCCACCAACGACGCATGGGTGGTCCTTATTTGGATGTGGTTTAAGGTAAAACATGCGGTGAAAGAGTTGGAAATGGGGGAGGATGCCAAGGAAGGCTTCGCATACATGAATAAAGAGAGCGATGTGAAGCATGGAGTTGGGGTTCAGTTGGTAGAGTTGAAGCCCATAATAATCCAAAAGCCCCCGGAAGAACTCGAAGGTAGGGAGGCTGAACCCGCAATAGAAGAAAGAGGTAAAGACAACAAGCTCACCGGTGTTTGGGGTTGGGAATTCCTCACCCGCCGCCGGGCGCCAGCCCACGATCTCCTTGGGGGGAAGCACGCCGTGCTTCACCATCTTCTTGAGGGTAGATTCCCTCACATTCGATGTGGCCCATTGGTCAAAGGGATTCTCTTTTCCTCCGCCATGAGTGTGGTTTGGATGGGAAGTGGATCCGGTCGGAAAGGATGGAGGTTTGAGCAAGGAATCTTGGGAGATTGGTCATGGAAGCTGGTTTGTGGTAAGAAGCGAGCTCCTGGGTGGATTGATTTGGGTGCGCGTGAGTCTAGGGTTTTTCGCAGGGAGCTGGTGAACAGTGCTGCGAAAAGAGGAAATTTTTCGGAAGACGAAGAGGCGGGGATGACCTCGAGGCTTTATAGAAAGATTTGAGGGTTGCGCTAGGTTTTCTTATGATTGGGCCGAGCCCATGAGAGAATTTGCGGCCCAGCTAAGGTGTGGCCCGACGCGTGTCCTTAGGGACTTAAGCGGATGAGCTTAAGCAGATTTGCCTTGGCAATATGCGCGTGTCCGAATGCCCTATACCTTTGGAAATCTTTTCATATCGCGGTTTGCTTGACTTCATGAGAAGCGGCACGATGCAATTTGAGAGGTGACCAACGCTAAGCTTTTTATAGCCGCCTTGATGACAAGGGTCGTTTGGTTTTTAGCATTTGATTAAATGATTATGTCAATGCTATTTTTCCACCTTGGTGAAGATCTTTATAGATTAAGACCAGTATTATGGCAAGAGCAATTTAATAACTTGGTCATATTTTTCATACGATTGAAAAACTCGTATTTCCTATGAGGGACGATTGAAATATTTGTTCCGAAATAATTCGGACAGATCCATTCGGATAAGCATGAGCTTACCGAGTGCTTTTCACCCACGAGGGTTGATTGAGTTATTTGTTCTGAGATTACTCGGGCAAATTCACTCGGATAAGCACGAGCTTGTCGAGTGATGAGGTTGCTTTAGCTTGAGCTAAGCATCTACATGAGAATGATTTTTATAGTTCTTGACTATATGTTTAGTCTAATTTTGACTAACCAAATAGTCGGGGCTACTAATTAGGTGCATCAGGAGATGCACCTAGATATTTGTTTTTGAGAATTTTTAGATATTTTCCAGCCCTTCACAGTCTTTGGAGCCACTCGGGAAGATTCGGGCAGAGATGATGGAATCACTCGGCGCCAAAAGCACTCGGCCAAAGGGATTTTTGCCTGCGTACTGTTTTGGTTTGAAGTTGAGCTGTCTCGTCGACTGAAAAGGACTCGGGGGCTACTGTGGAGATTATGGCAATCGGGTATCTACATGGCAAGCTTATCCGACTGGAGGTAGGGATAGATTGCGCCTGCCATATCTGTAAACCAAACATGACTTGGATGTTACGTTGACGGTTGAGATAAGGCAACGGCCTATAGTCACGATTTGGTAAGATTGAGGAAACCGACTTAGAGTAAAGACAGGGTTTCCGATCTGTAAGCCCGCCTCCCAAGACTATATAAAGGGGGTAGGAGGCGTCCCTTGAGGGATATCAGATAATTCCGATAGAAGATCAGCTTTTAGCTTTGAGCCTTAGATCACGAGATCAATAAAGACACTCGGCGGATCGAATCCACCAAAACAGAAGTAGGGTATTACCTTACGAGAGGGCATGAACTTGTCTAAATCTTCTTTTCCTTCTAACCCATTGTGCTTGGCGATCTTGACTGTGACACCAGAAATTACATTGTCGAAACCGAGTTTCGACAAAATTCTAAGAGAAGATGAAATATATGGACCTAAACATGATTTTTGTAAAAATTAATTCAACCCCTTCTTTTGGAGGTAGAAACAAAGTTAGGACCACGGAGTTTATAGGCCTAGGCGATAAGGTTCCTATCCGTGATGATCGACATATGCAGTTGTGTCTTGTAGCATAAATGATCACCGCTTTTGGTTTATAGACCATGGAAGCTTCTGTCCGTGCATTTGGATTTATGTCGGCTTATTTTTTTTCAAAAACTGCTATTGACGTTTGAGAAAAGATAAATATATTTTCCAGCTTTTCTATGTCATCGGTTATCCAAAAACTAATTATAAACCATAACAACTTATTAGCGATAAAAATAATTTAAATATAAAATTTTTATATATATTTTTAACTACTTAAAACCTATGTAAAAAACTACGTTGAAAATGGTTTTGGCTTTCGTTTTTTAAGGGCTCTAAATCTGCTTTTTTCGGTTTTTTCCTCGAGCATTCTTTTAGAAAAAGAATGAAAATATTTTAAAATAAAGAAAAGAAAAGAACCTTTATTAAAAAAGAAAAGTAAAGTAAAGAGGGGAAAAAAGGGACACCTCAGCGCTCAGCCAAGTACTTAGGAGTCCCTCTCTTCGTCTTCCCATCGCGACGCCTCCGGCGAACCCTCTCCACTCCACTGCACACGCCCAAGGCCTCCTCCTCCTCCTCCTCTCTTTCTCTCTCTCCTCCCACCACCGGAGCAGCGCCACCTCAGCTCGAAGGTACTCTCCTCCTCCTCTGCTGGTGTGTGGAGTGGGGGATCTATCCGGAATCACTGACTGACTGATCACTGGTTCTTCTTCTGTTGGTGGTGTCCTCCAACTTTCTTGGATTATTTTGACAACTTCCTTCAGGTCTTCTTTACTGTGGGGAAAAAAAGAACACCTCTTTCTCTCCAATCCGTCCAGTTTGTTGCGGATTTGATTGGGGATTGCTCGTTTATTTCCGGAAATTTTGGGGGTTTCATCTGAGCCCGCAATCGCATGCCCCCCTGAAAGGTGGAATATTTATGTGAGTTCTTGGTTTCTGTTGAGCAGCAGCTGCTGTTGGTTCTGCAATAGAGAAGATTGCTGCTGTCAGGCATCGAGGATAATGAGTAATGACCCCGAAATGGAACAAAAAAAAACAAGAACGGGTCAACAAATTGGCTGACGATTGGGGAAATTTGGGGGAATTGCGTTGTATGCTAGTTTGGAGTTAGCATATAAGACTTCCAGATCTTGAACCTGTGTGTCAATCGACTAGGAACGAAGAGTCCTCGTAAGCTGCTCAGCTAGAGCAGCAGATACTCCGATAATCGTATCTACTTGTTGTGCCTTACTGGGGTAGCTGTGACTTGTTCACACCACTGGGCACTACTCCATTGTTCATGAATACTAGTAATATGCCCGTGCTTTGCAACGGGGCAGACCCATATAATTGAGATTGACTGGGTGAGTGGATTGAGGAGTCCTATGGTGGTTACGCACCCACGAAGAAGCACATGGTGAGAAGGAGGACGACTGTGCTTTTAAAGTACTAGAGATAAGGGAAAGAGTTAGGCTCCGACCGATTTAGGTTGTTGAGTGAATTGTTGCCACGGATTATCTATTTCATTTCAGGGATAAATTGAATATTTTTGAGAAATAAACTTAACAAATAGCTTAAAACAAGCGGTTTCTTTCTAGGGTGAACAGCCTGGACGTCAAGGGGTCACCATGTTGTGAACCATGGCCATAAAGGATTCTCTTCCCGGGGATATGAAACTTCCATCTTATCTTACAACTGCCGCTTCATGGATTATTTTGGGTTTTTCAAATGATAGCTTTGAGGCATCCTTTGCTTTCGATCAGATTTCTGATCAAGTAATTTACTGTCATTGTATGGGCGCTGAGATTATTCTTAGTCCTTTGATTTGATTATGATTAGCTTGTTTATTCTTCTTATCAAATTTACTCTTATCTCATTTTAGGAATGGCAAGTGGTAGTGAAGCTGAGAAGTCACCTGAGGTTGTGCTGGAGTGGCCTAAGAAGGACAAGAAGAGGCTTCTGCATGCTGTTTACCGTGTTGGAGATTTGGATCGCACCATTAAGTATGGTTTTGTGCTTTCAGTAATATTTGCCACACCAAGACCTAGATACCTAGTATATATCTGCTAATATGATGTGATTGTGGCAGGTGTTACACAGAATGCTTCGGAATGAAATTGCTGAGGAAAAGAGATGTTCCTGAAGAGAAATATACGAATGCATTTCTTGGGTTTGGACCTGAGGACACCAACTTTGCACTTGAATTGACATACAGTATGTTATTGATCTTCTGATATTTTGTTTCTCCATAGATGATTAGATATTGTAGTTAATTTTTTTTAAAGTATGTGTTAACCTAACAAAACAACTGGAGAATTGTTCTGTTTTTCTTCTCTCTTAACTCAAACAACTCAGCTCTTGTTTTTATTTTGAGTGTACTGTCACCCATTTCTACACTCTAATGTGCCTATATGTTTTTTGTTTTTTGATAGATTATGGTGTTGACAAGTATGACATTGGAGCAGGATTTGGGCATTTCGCTATTGCAACTGAGGACGTATGTATTGTTTGTGTGACAACTTATTATTTAACATGCGGTCTCATGATTATGTTAACATGAATACATGATATCATGCTGTAAATATAGGTTGGTCTCATGATTATCTTAACATGATATCGGATGCAAATATAGGTGTACAAATTGGCTGAGAAAATTAAATCCAGTTGTTGCTGCAAGATCACTCGTGAACCTGGTCCTGTCAAGGGAGGATCCACTGTGATTGCCTTTGCACAGGATCCTGATGGTTACATGTTTGAGCTTATCCAGAGGGGTCCAACACCTGAGCCTCTTTGCCAAGTTATGCTTCGTGTGGGTGACCTTGATCGCTCTATCAAGTTCTATGAGAAGGTATTCTCATTCATTGCATAACTATAGGCTATTCCAAGAGTTAGAAATGCTAAAGTATCTCTTTTATATATTCTTTAATCTCTATAATACTGAGCTCATATGTGTATTGGTGGTGTTTATGCTTAATGAAGGCCCTTGGTATGAAGCTGCTGAGGAAGAAGGATGTACCTGACTATAAGGTACCTCTATTTATCTTGAAAAAGTTGCAACAATTATGTTATTATGCCTGAAAGTTCTGAGGCCCATGACTTGCTATTGTTTCTTAGATATATTTTATCCTATAAACTTCCATAGACTGAATAACTTTTGGCATGCACAGTATACCATTGCCATGTTAGGCTATGCTGATGAGGATAAGACAACTGTTATTGAGTTGACATACAACTATGGTGTCACAGAATATAGCAAGGGCAACGCATATGCTCAGGTATTGGACAATCCTTCTTTTCTTCAGAGATTTCCTAAGAGATGTTGGCATTTCTTGATGATCTCTGATTCAAGTACAGGTTGCTATTGGCACCGAAGATGTCTACAAGAGTGCTGAGGCTGTTGAGTTAGTTACAAAAGAACTAGGGGGAAAGATTTTGCGTCAGCCAGGTCCACTACCAGGGCTCAACACAAAGATTGCCTCTTTCCTTGACCCTGATGGCTGGAAAGTGGTATGACTCCTGTCTTTGTGTGTCACTGTGTTTTACTACTGTTAACCATTGCATGATCTGTACATATGGTTTTATTTAAGCCTAGAACATTTTGCAGTTCTTGTTGAAGAAAGCCTGGTCAAAAAGGAATCAAACCATCTGCTTACACAAAACATAGTATATTTTAGTGCAGGCAGAAAACTACAAAGGAACCGTACATAGTCACAAAATGCCAAAGTACAAGTGCTTACGCATTACCAGTTAGGTCCCGTTCTTTTTGGATAGTCTGCCAGATTATTTGCACCATGCTTCCAAAAATACGATTTATCCAAAAAAAATTATTAATTAGCTTCTTTTATTTTATTTGTTATTATATATATATATATTAATTTATCTCATAAACAAGTAGATCATCCATCAGCTTTCATCTAAAAAAACAGCACCTAAGTTTATAGTTCTGAACTTCACTGTTGATAAGGTTGGCGCTTGGCACTTGTGAAGGACATTTACTTGTGAAAAAAATCCCTCTTCCATGGTCGTATGTATTTCAATTATATGTTTTCTGATGCTGATAATGAACCTGCCATAATCCATAAAACACAGAGGATAGGGGTACAATATATTAGAAATGCTAGCCAGTTTTCTTCTGGGTGGATTTAAAAGGATAGAGTAAGATAAAAATAGGACACAGGTCAAAGCAGTGATACTGATGTTTATTGTAACACTAAAAAATTTGGAATACATTTGCAAGCATTCATATATCCAACCGTCAGATCTGCTTCGAACATAGTTTTCTAAAGGCAGTAACAATGAGCTGCATGCTGATGTGCGAACTGATCCAGTGATCTGTGCTGCTAGCGTATTCATTGTGAAACAACACATTGTGGCTAATGATGTTCCTCACTTTAGGTTTTGGTTGATAATGCCGACTTCCTGAAGGAACTCCAGTGAAGATGAGATGCCCCAAGTGCTGTGCTGCTAGGAGGCGAAGAGCAAACCTTATGTGGTAATGGCAGTGTAATGTAATAAAGAAGCGGTTTCCGCTCCATGAACAACAATAAGTTCTGGCACAGGCATTGTGCTTATGCTACTATTGTCTGGGTTTGGTTGTAAATTCGTTATGCATTTGCTACCTCTAGCAGCATATACTGCTGAGTGTTGTTGATGACAAGGACCAGTTTGCGCAGTTGAGCTGTGTTTCCTGATCTGTTCTGATTGCCTTCTGTTTTTCTTGCATTTGGTTGCTCACAGTGCCTGGTGGTTGTTCATTTCTGATAATGTTTTGTTAATTTTTGCATTCATGCTGCAAATAAGTTTAGCTGCTAGTCAATATGCCTTGTATTTATGGATGACGGAAATTTCCGACCGTACTACTAACGTTCCGTAAAAAAATGATATCGTTTCAAGCGTTTCCATTTCTAGCCATATGCAAATTTTAGTTTTTCTAATTTCTGTTTGAAGTTGTCGCTAAATAGTTAAATTAATAAATATGGAAAATTCTTGACCGTGCCGATACCTTTTTCAATAAAAAATAATATTATTTTTGACCCTTTTTCATCCCTACTTGCATTGGCATTGCAAGATACAGTGCTCCATTGACAGTTTAAATGGTACCAGGTTTGTCCCCTTGATATAATTTTTCTGAGAACTAATAATAAACATACGTGGTTATATTCAGGAAGCATGCAAATGCTATTAGTTCAATAGATTCACTTGCAACTAAGCTTAAGTCACTGCAACTTAAGGGTTAACCACTGCTTGGCCAATTTTGTTATTGATCATCTCACACCGGTTGGCCATCTCTCATGATGAGCTGCAGCTACTCACTTAAGCGGTGTCATGAGGAAGAGCGTCCCGCACGATCTTTGTCTCGACTTTCACTCTCTTGGCCTCCGTCCGACACATCTGGACAACACTCTATTAGAAGACAAGGTGTGGCGTCAAACAAGGCGTCCATCCTGATAGTTTTATAGGCCGTTTCTACAATCCTGCTGGCCGATGATCAAATCAGAGATCCTGACGGCTCTTAACACTCTTTTTCTCTCCAACGGCCAGGGCTTCGCCTTCCTCAATGACACTCTCATCTCTCTCTTGCCAAAAAAAGAGGAGGTCGTTGTCACGTCCAGAAATTCACACCAGAATTTTCGCAGCTAATTTGTGCATTTACATCCTCGTCTAGGCATCAGCCGAGGTACACAAATCGACATTATTGATAATACAGAAATCTCGTCTTAGAAACAATATAAAAGAGTTACACAAATGCAGCGGAAAGGAAAAAAACTGACTTAAGCTAAACTTGACTCGAGCGAAGCGAAACACCAACACCACAGCTAACCCTTGACGGCGAACAAGCCTACACTTCCTCGGAGACCTTGACCTCAACCTATGGCACTGAAGGGGGAAAAGAGCAAGACTGAGTATAACCACCGTACTCAACAAGTCATACCGAAAGAGAAGGTATGATGTAGGATAATTATCAAGGAAAGAGATAATAGTCTCAATTTGCATAAACAACATTGCATAAATAATAGTAATAGTTGAAAGCAGTAAAACAGTAGTAATAATTAAGCAATATTAAATAAACACTTCCCAACGTTAAAACCACGTTGCAATAGGCCCATCCATCCATCTGTACTAATCAAGTTCCAACAGTTCATTTATGTGAATAAGTGAGACTAATCAAGGTGAATCTGGTCGATCGTCCATAACCATGGGCACGGCTATTCGAATAGTTTTACTCTGATCAGAGGTTACAACTATACCCACAAAACATAATCCCATAACACGTTACCGCGTGCCGGAGTACCACCACGATACCCGGAAAGGAACTGTGACAGGACCCTTCACATAACCCCCTCTGACCAATCGTACCACACCAAGGTTTCGCCCCCACTTCCATCGGGGTAATGGGCAGCCCCCTCTCGTGCCGCGGTGAATCCGGAAGCCGATCAACCCTTAAAACCGGGGCCGACCCAACTCCATCACGCCCACCCTCACTAGGGTACGTCGGCTAGAGACAGCTACGCTACAGACCCAGCCATTACCCATGCTGGCTTGTGGTATTCACGGTAATTCTTCCAGGGTTTTCCGAGAACCGGTCCTTAATTGTCATGAGTACGCTAACCAAAAACCAACCATGTGCTCACGACCCACCATTGTCATAATTCAGTATTATTAGAGTATAGTCACCAACTTGACCTCATCTGAGAATTAGTCTCCAGTATAATAATTGGTTAATGTGATCCCCTTAAATGAGCTAGTTTAATTAAGCATGGCTAAGCAAGCCCTAAACTAACATCTAGTCATATTGAACCCAAGTTATCAATGGTATAAGGTAAACAATTCTTATGGTTGAGTACAGTAGGTATAACAATCCCATGAAATGACATTCTAAAACATATGCAGTATTTGAGAAAAATGAGATATTTAAACAAAATAGGTACAATATGATCAATGTAAAGTATGACTTGCCTTGCTCTGGAGACTGAGGAACCCCGGCGACTACTTCGAGGAAAACGGACTCGCCGGAAAGCTCGGAATCTACACGACAAACAAAGCACTCAGCAAAACACCCTAAAAAGTCTACTGAAACAGCACTGAAAAGTATTTTTAATGGATTCTTGACATTTTTCTGGATTTAATGAAATTTGAATGGACTAAAATGGAGCTCGGATTAAAAAGATATAAATTTTAGAAGTTTAATTACGATTTTTAAACTAAACAGAAAAGACTAAATTAATTATTGCGCAATTAAGTCCCGGGATGACGCAAGCATTGCGCGAGCGGCAACGGCTTACGTCATGCGACGTCAACATGGAGCGGCGCGGGCGGGCGACGTCGGCCCTAGCCGACGTCTTGCTCTTTTTCCCTCTTCAGTGCCAGAGGTTGAGATCGAGGTCTTCGAGGAAGTGTAGGCTTGTTCGCCGTCAAGGGTTAGCTGTGGTGTTGGTGTTTCGCTTCGCTCGAGTCAAGTTTAGCTTAAGTTAGTTTTTTTCTTTCCGTTGCATTTGTGTAACTCTTTTATATTGTTTCTAAGAAGAGGTTTCTGTATTATCAATAATGTCGATTTGTGTACCTCGGCTGATGCCTGGACGAGGATGTAATGCACAAATTAGCTGCAAAAATTCTGATGTGAATTTTTGGGCGTGACAAGTTGGTATCAAAGCCGGCCTTGACTGTAGGACGAGCCAACTGGAAACCTTAAGAGCCCTCTCATCTTTTCATTTGCATGTGTAAAAAAATAGTCGCACAATTACTTTAATCAATGGAAAAGGAGAAGAGATTGTTTTTCGTTCTCCCATGCAAGCCGAGACTGTGGCAAGTTTGAATCATGTTTCTACCGGTGAATCGTCTGAAGTAGCAGCAAAGATCCCTATGAAATTAGAAGATATCCCCATAGTCAGAGAATACCCTGAAGTTTTTCCTGAAGACTTAACTCAGATGCCACCAGAAAGAGAAATTGAATTCCGGATTGATTTAGTACCCGGAACCGCCCCAATTCACAAGAGGCCGTATAGAATGGGAGCCAACGAGTTGGCCGAAGTAAAGAAGCAAGTGGATGAACAGTTGCAGAAAGGGTATATCCGCCCGAGCACGTCGCCTTGGGGTGCTCCGGTGATATTTGTGGAGAAAAAGACAAGACCAAGAGAATGTGTGTCGATTATCGCGCACTCAATGAGGTCACTATCAAGAACAAGTATCCTCTACCACGGATTGATGATTTATTTGATCAACTCAAGGGGGCAAAGGTGTTCTCCAAGATAGACCTGCGATCAGGCTATCATCAGTTGAGAATTCGGGAAGAGGACATTCCCAAGACCGCTTTTATCACCCGGTACGGTCTGTATGAGTGTACGATCATGTCTTTTGGATTGACCAATGCACCGGCCTTCTCTATGAATCTGATGAACAAGGTGTTGATGGAGTTCTTGGACAAATTTGTTGTAGTGTTCATTGATGACATTTTGATCTACTCTAAGACCGAGGAAGAACATGAGCATCATCTCCGGTTAGTGCTCGAGAAATGGAGGGATCATCAACTCTACGCCAAGTTTAGCAAGTGTGCTTTCTGGTTAAAGGAAGTGCAGTTCCTCGACCACATTGTGAATGCTCAAGGAGTAGCAGTGGATCCGTCAAATGTGGAATCAGTTACCAAGTGGACTCCGCCAAAAACAGTCCACGCAGATCCGAAGTTTCCTTGGACTTGCGGGTTATTACCGCGCTTCATTGAGAATTTCTCCAAAATCGCCAAGCCGATGACTCAATTGATGAAGAAAGATAAGAAATTTAAGTTGTCAACGGAATGTAACAAGAGTTTTGAAGAGCTTAAGAGGAAGTTGGTGTCTGCACCAGTATTGATACTGTCAGATCCAGCAAAAGATTTCCAAGTTTATTGTGATGCATCTCGCCAAAGGTTGGGATGTGTGTTGATGCAAGAAGGCAAAGTGGTCGCATATGCTTCTCGTCAATTGCGTCCACATGAGAACAACTATCCAACTCATGATCTGGAATTAGCCGCAGTGGTTCATGCCCTGAAGATCTGGCGACACTACCTAATTGGCAACCGTTGTGAAGTGTATACAGACCATAAAAGTCTCAAGTATATCTTCACCCAACCGGGCTTGAACCTTCATCAGCGAAGGTGGTTGAAACTGTTCAAAGATTATGATTTGGGGATACATTACCACCCTGGCAAAGCTAATGTGGTAGCAGATGCTTTGAGCCGGAAGAGTTACTGCAACACCATCAACGTCGAAAGAATGTGCAACCAGTTGCAGCAAGAATTTGAGCACCTAAATCTACGGGTTGTGGATTTTGGTTTTGTGGCTGCTCTGGAAGCCCAACCCACTCTCATTGATCAAATTCGGGCTGCTCAGGCATCAAATCCCGAGATGGCTGAACTCAAGAAGAACATGAGAGTCAGAAAAGCTCGTGACTTTACAAAAGACGAGCATGGAACAATCTGGATGGGAAAGAGGTTGTGTGTGCCAGAAGATAAGGATTTGAAAAAGCTAATCCTTACGGAAGCTCACCAAACTCAATATTCAATTCATCCAGGCGGTACAAAGATGTATCAAGATCTTAAAGAGAAGTTTTGGTGGGTCAGTATGAGGAGAGAAATAGCTGAGTTTGTTGCACTTTGTGATGTTTGTCAGCGAGTTAAGGCAGAACATCAACGGCCCGCAGGACTGTTGCAACCCCTTCAAATTCTGGAATGGAAATAGAAAGAAATTGGAATGGATTTTATCACGGGTTTACCCCGCACATCGTCAGGGTATGATTCAATTTGGGTCGTTGTGGACCGACTCACGAAGGTGGCCCACTTCATACCAGTGCATAACCACCTACTCAGGAAAGAAGCTAGCAGAGCTATATCTTGCTAGAATCATGTGTTTACATGGAGTGCCTAAGAAGATCGTGTCTGACCGAGGAAGTTAGTTTACTTTCAAGTTCTGGAAGAAGTTGCAAGAAGAACTTGGTACCCGTTTGAATTTCAGTACGACCTATCATCCGCAAACAGATGGTCAAACTGAGAGAGTGAATCAAATTCTGGAAGACATGTTGAGAGCATGTGCGCTTGAATTTGGTAAAGCGTGGGACAAGAGTTTGCCCTATGCAGAATTCTCCTATAACAACAGTTATCAAGCGAGCATTCAAATGGCACCGTATGAGGCGTTGTATAGACGGAAGTGCCGCACACCCCTTTTTTGGGATCAGACTGGTGAATGTCAATTGTTTGGCACAGAAGTGATAAGCGAAGCAGAAGCAAAAGTCCGAACGATTCGGGAAAGGTTGAGAATTGCGCAGTCCCGGCAGAAGAGCTACGCAGACAATCGTCGAAGAGATCTCGCTTTTGAAGCAAGAGATTTTTTGTATCTTCGTGTTACACCGCTCCAGGGAGTACACCGTTTCCAAACCAAAGGCAAGTTGGCACCACGTTTTGTGGGACCATACAGAATTCGGGAACGTCGAGGAGAAGTAGCCTATCAGCTTGAGCTTCCATCCAACATGGCTGGTATTCACGACGTGTTTCATGTGTCTCAGTTAAAGAAGTGTTTAAGGGTACCAGAAGAGCAGACGAGTCCAGACCAGATTGAAATTCAAGAGGACTTGACCTATGTGGAGAGACCAGCTCATAGGTCTTGGAACAAGGTTATCAGGTTTTGCAAAGTTCAGTGGACTCATCACTCAGAGGAAGAAGCTACTTGGGAAAGAGAAGATGAGCTAAAGGCCGCGCACCCGCACCTCTTCGCCAGTGCCTCCGAATCTCGGGGTCAAGATTCCGTTTAAGGGGGTAGGTTTGTCGCACTCCGAGTTTTGCCCCTAAATCGTTTAAATAATTTACCCTGAAATAATCGGAATTTCTGGGCATGACAGTCGTGGAAGTCAAGGGCTTCCGCCCAATAAGCCTCACCATAGTTATGGCAAGTTGTTCTTCAAGATCCTGGCTTCCCGTCTCTCTCCTCATCTTGATGAGCTGGTGGCGGTCAACCAAAGTGCCTTCATCAAGGGTCGTTCTCTCCATGAAAATTTTTGCTACGTCCAGCTTGCGGCTAAGGTACTTCATGCCACGCGCACGCCCCGTCTGCTCCTCAGAGTGAACATTGCGAAGGCCTTTGACACGGCTAGCTGGTTGTTCCTGCTTGACGTGCTTGCCCACATTGGGTTTAGTTGCCGCTGGCGTAATTGGATCTCTCTGATCCTTCGCTGCTCCTCTTTCTGGGTGCTGGTCAACGGGGTATCAGGTCCTTGTTTCCTCCACCGGAGAGGGCTTCGCATGGCGATCCCCTATCCCCCATGATCTTCCTACTTGTCATGTATGTGCTTAATGCGATGCTCCGCAAGGCCTTCGACTTGGGCGTTTTCTCCCTCTCAATGATCGTGTGTTACGATATCATGCTTCTCTCTATGCCGATGATCTGATCCTCTTTCTCTCCTCCATCCGACAGGATCTGGAGTTCATCCAAGGCATTCTCTCTGTTTTTGGTTCAGCCTTCGGGTTGCGCATCAATTTTTCCAAATGTTTGATTACTCTGATTCATGGCTCGGCCGAAGACTTGGAGTTGGTTCGGAGCTCATTTCCCTGCTCTATCTCTAACTTTCCTTCAACCTATCTTAGCATCCCGTTGTCGGTCCGCAAGCTATCAAAAGCGGCCCTACAACCTCTCATTGACAAGGTTTCCCACCGGCTTCCCCATGGAAGGGTTGGCTCACCACTCTGGCCGGTCGCTCTGTACTGGTCCGATCCATGCTTTCCTCTATTATGGTTTACGTGTTCACGGCGATCGGTCTGCCAGGCTAGGTTGTCAAGGTCATCGACAAGAAATGTCACGCTTTCCTGTGGACTGGCATGGACTTGGTCTAGGGAGGACGGTGCCTTGTGTCTTGGATGAATATTTACCGTCCTAGAGCAGTCAGCGGTCTGGGTATTGCTGACTTGAGGATTGTAGGCTTCGTTGGCTCTGGCTTCAGCGCTCTGACCACCCCTACTGGGCTGACCTGAAGGCCCTCATCGAGGGGAGCGTCTCAAACATGTTCGCGGCATCCACCTTCCTCATGCAAGGTGACGGCACATCGGCTCTTTTTTGAAAGGACCAATGGATTAATGGTCACTCGGTGACCACCTTCGCATCGGACCTTCTCCTTGCCATGCCTTCATGTCTCCGGGCATCGCACATGATCGCCTTTGTTCTCGTCGACAACTCTTGGGTAAGGAACATCCGTGGTGCTCTCATGATCCCTATCATCTCCCAATTCCGGGTGGTATGGGATGCGGTGCTCTCCATCCAGTTCTCTCTAGGCATGGAGGATCATCTTGTCTGGCGTTGGACGAGCCATCAATGCTACCCGGCCCGCTCGCCTACCAGGCTTTTTTCCTAGGCCAACACTCCTTTGCTTGCGCCGATTTGCTTCGGCAGGCCAAAGGCCTCGCCCAATGCAAGCTTTTTCTCTGGCTTGCGTTTCAACAACGTTGCTGGACAGCCAGTTTTCTCCAAAAGTGTGGTATTGACAGCCACTCAGCATGTCCCTTCTGCGCACAAGAGCTTAAAACGATGATCCACATCCTCCTCGATTGTGTGTTCGCTCACCAAATCTAGCATTGTGTTCTGTCGCCACCTGGTTGGACTAGCCTCACTCTTTCTCGCGATTGTGCACTTCAGGTCTGGTGGCCAACTTCCAAGGCATGCGTACCGGACCATCTTCACAATGGATTCGATTCTCTAGTTGGTTCTTGGTAATTGTGGAAGGAGCGGAAACTTCAGAGTGTTCATCTCCTCTCTCTCTCTCTCTCTCTCTTCGATTTCAACGGTTCTGGAGTCCATCCTGCAGGGGGGACAGTCTGCGGTCAACTGACGGCACCGCTTCCTTTGGGATCCTATTGGGAGTTTAGTGGGGCTCTCTCTCCACCCATCTTCCCTCAGTCTAGGAGCAACGTTTTTCTTAGCAATCATTTTTTTCCTTTCCTTTTTTTGCTTTTCCTTTTTTATTTGTTCCCTATCTCCCGGTAATGGCTACGCTGTTGCATTGTATAATGATTTTTTGCTTTCTTCTAATATATTGACATGCAATACTTTTGTGTGTTCACGAAAAAACTAAACTATGAACATTCAGACCTGCAGAGTTGTTAACCGACGAGTCGGTTGGCAAATTTCTGATCTGCTGGCTGCTACAGTTCATATATTATGGAAATGAGTCGGCTGCAAGGTTCATTGCAAGTAGGCTAGAAGAAATACTTCTCTTGATCTGAACAGAAAGCAGTTGCAGTCCAGAAGAAAGAAAAATATGCTCCTAGCTGGAATTGGGGTGATGTACTATTGGTGATTCTCTTTGCTGGATCTCAATGTGAGCTAGCCTTAGGGTGTGTTACCTGATCTTCTACCTCTTGCCTGTCAAGCTTTGTTCTTCTATTGTACTTACTCAGCATTACCTGGATCTTCCAAAACCTCATCTTAATGAAAGTGGATCCTCTGACTTCGTGGTGCAATTTACAGTTGAGTCACTGATATATGGGTCCCATTTTACTATGGCCCACATGTCAAGTGGCACACAACTGCAAACTGCACTAAGTCAGAGAAGCATCATCCTATTTCAATATATTACTCGGAAAATGTTGCTCGTCCGTTCATAAATATTTGACGTTGTTTAGGTCAAGATTCGATCGAACTTAACAAATTCTGACAATCAATTTTATATTAGACTAACTTTATAAGATCTAATAAGTTTGTGATATTATGATAATACTTTTCAAATCAAATCTACATATATTGTTTATTTTATTTTTAAACTATGCATTTGAGAAATTATCTGTAGTCAGAATTTTTAAATTTTATCAAATCTTGTTCTAAATGCTAAATATTTTTTTGTCGGAGGGAATATGAAGGGAAAATATGTTCCTGAGAGAGTAAGCATTGGATATGCCTCCCTCGGCTTCAGAGTTGTGCTGTACTCATATTATTGGTGAACTTGCACGGTTCCACTAGAACTAACATTGATTATGCTTAAACAAAACTTAGAGGGAGTATGACAGACATTTGGTTATTTGAAATTTGACTTTGGGATTGAGTTTAAGTTTCTTCATTAGAGCTCATAATGCTTTCGACTCCAAAGATACGCAACCCTCTTGCGTATTCCCGAAAAGTAACAATGCTTTTGAAATAAAGCCTTAAGTATGGCAGTTGCACCAAAACCATGAAAAAATCACAATTAGCACTGAATTCATAGAAACTAGAAACATGAAGCTACCAATTACCATATGGACAAATTTGATCACTCACATGAATGCCCTTATTCTGTAATTCCCAGCTTAGGTAGATGAATCCAAAAGAAGCAGCATACTGCAAGATGTTCAGGCTTGAACAGACGCAGGCAGCTAGCTCACACTGTCCTTCACCGCAGGTTCTGTTGGATCACGTTGATTCCCTGGGGAAGAAGCAGCGCTGACGGTTGACGACAACGCCCTCGCCTTCGCTATCAAGCAGATATATCTGGCAGCTTGTCTTGTTCATGCATGCACACAAAGCTGTATGATATTCTGCTCCTTGCTGTGTTCTTCCTCGGACCTACTCAAGCGTGCCATGTCCGTGTTTACTCATTAGCTTAAGCTTTTAGGTGAACAGTCTGACATGTAAAACTCGATTGTATCGAATAGTTGCAATTAGCTGTCGGAATACCCGTTTGAGTGTATCGTGCCCGTTTTTCTCCTCATCAACTTAAGCTTTTAGGTGAATTGTCTGGCACATAGAACTAAATTGTACCAAATAGTTGCGATTTGCTGTTCGTATCTGTCTTTTTCTCGTCGGCTTAAGGTTTTAGGTTGAACGGTTCGACACATAGGATTTGATCGTACCAAATAGTCGTGATTCGCTGTAGGAAATACCTGACAAACTATCAAAAGTCATATCATTCAGTCATGATGAATTGAACTGTTTCCTCTGCGTTTCAAACAGGAAAAGACCCGAAACATTTCGATCCATTGGAGCTGTGGGGGTTTCATATGCCTGAGATGCAGAGGTTTGCACATGACCTCTCCTGTCATGTCCCTGAGAAATGTCACTGTTGGTTCTTCAGAGAGAACAGTATCACGCTCTAATTCGCTGTCGGTTACGCTGATAACCTCCTGTGTGCAATGATCCTCAAGAGGCTGGATGCAAACAACAAAATTTGTTACTGTAAATGTGTATGATTTGATGGTGTCGTTGTACTGTTGTTCTTGTTGGCTTCAGTTTTCTGCAAGATTCTGCATCATTCCATGGTCATCAAGGAGCAAGGACCAGTGTCCATGTACTTATCTGCTAGATACTCTTGACCATCACATCCTCTTTTGGTCCCCCAAAAGGAAATATTATTCAGTCCCACGCATAGTGTAATACTGAATTTACTGCATTATTTTGCACCGATTTAGCTAGCACTTCATGAACCAAATGATTGCAATTGCGCAAGATTAGCCTCAGGGGTGGTAATTAATTGTAGTTCATTACACAAATCAAAGGTTAGCAATACAAGATAAGTGAGGGCCTTTCCTAATTGTCCAAGGGAAAACATAAAAATGTACACAGCATGTGCAAGCAGTGGAAACAAATTTACTGATATATATATATATATATATATATATATATATATATATATATAATGGAAGTTTTTATTGAATTCAGTCGATTACACATCAAGATAGTATAATTTCTCTGTATAGCTAAGATGCACACAGCCGAACGCAAATATCCACGTAAGAACACAAAATGTACAATCATGAAGCAAGATTTGCTTTTGTATCAAATTAAAAAGGCATTCAAAAGAAGATACAATAGACTAAACAGAACTTATCCCAATTATCCTTTTGCATATATATTCTTTCTCTGGAACCCTCCATCAATAGAGGATCATACAGTTAATCACACTCAAACCTTTGCAATGTCCATCAGTTGGTCCTATCATGAACATTTCATGATCAGGCTTTTACTGTGTTTTCAGCCACGGCATTGTGATTGACTCCTTTGTCTCTACAACAATTTTTCTGTTTCTTTTTTTATCGACGGCACCGCATAGTGCTGCACCCATGGGAGTCATCTTCTGCAGCCAGAAATTTTTTCAGATCTTGACTTAGATTCCTGCTGCTGGCATTACCTTCTCCATGCATGCTCTATTTGAATATGGCAGATCTACTGCATCTTACAACTTGCAAGAAACTGAATGGATGAAGAAGTCAGGAATTAATGAAGCAACTAAATTAATTAGCTCTTGTGTCATAATTCTGCTGCAGATAGTGAAACCATATACCTGTGTTCCAGGTTGATGTCAAGCACGTGGTGATCTAGGATAGCAGAGCCGCGACTATAGAGTTCGTAGCTGCAATCCGTGGTGCCCGGGATTGGCTTTTGCCCCTCTCCTAAGTTGATAGCAGTGTTGATAGCAGAACAGAAGAAGAAACAAAACTTTATTGATTGTCTCTGTTGTACAATGATCATGAATTATATATAGGCCTTTGGCCGGCTATTACAGTATAGAAACTACTCTGATTTCTTTTTTACATAATAATCTAATCTTTCTATATATTAGTTGATCAATTATTATCTGATCTTATCTTTCCTTCTTCACTCTGTTTCTGCCATTTCTAGCGACGTTGCCTGCCCTTTCTGCGTCGCCGCTTCCTTCCTTGTCGCTACTGAGTCGGATACGAGCCGCTGCTTCTACGTATATGTGTGTCCCCACATGATGACAGTTGAACCCAGATATATTGCTGAATGTCATCCGGTTATTCTATTAATGATACTTGATACCGTCGAAAAACAATTAATTATTACTCTCTTTATCCCAAAATATAATATTTTTTAGCCTTCAAAATTTATCCCAAAATATAACAACTTCTTCACCAATATTTTCTTCACAACCAGTCACAATCCTTCATTCCGTTTCCCCACATATCTTCATTTCTCATCCAACCATAACATTTCTTCATTTAGTTCTACCTACTTTCTTAATAATCCTCCATTTAATTTTACTTACTTTAGTGATAACCGTATCCAACCCTAAAAATACTTATATTCTGGGTCAAAGGTAGTAAGTATAGATTTCTGCATTCTCAGGCCCTATATACTGAACCATCTATTGCCTCCAACTTAGATCTTAGAATGTAATGAAATATATACCTTTGAACACAACAACATTGTAAAAATTGAAAACAACTGATAAACTTGAAGACTTGAAGGATCTCACTGTGTGCATTTCAGTCTTATTCAGATATAAGAAAACATTTGTACGTACCTGTGCAACTTCAAGTAATGGTATAGCATTAATTGTTACTCCAAAGAACAAATTAATAACATAAAATTCCATGCTTGCTAATCACATATGGATGTGTAAAACAAATAAAAACTCCACATGAACAGATCAACCTCACTGAATACATAAAAATTCAGATAATTCAGATCATAAATCGTAACTAAACTCAGAAATACAGTAACATATAAACCTACAATGCTGGCGAAAAACAAGGGAATCAAGACCTGCATGAAAAAGAAACAGCAAGAAACATCCAAGTGATGAACGCGACGTGATATTGGCACGGCTCAATCAAAAGAGTGGAGCTCCTGGCCTCTGGAGCACAAGCTTTCTGATTGAACCGCCCCAATATCCCGTGACCGCGAAGGTCGTCTAGTCGACCACCTTTTTAATATCAGAAAAACTAACACTACTTACATTAGCTAGGTATGCTCGATGGATGCAAATGTTGAAACTTGCAACAACAGGCATGCATCCTGGAACATGGACACAAAGAACAAAAGAGAGCTCTAGCTGATTAGCATGCAGATCAGCAACTCTTTTGCATAATGCACAAGGAGATGGAAGAAGGAGGAGAAGATGGAGCAGCTGATACGAGTGAAGCATAGCCTTCTTTAATAAGCTCACCTCTTGGAAAGAGAGAGAGAGAGAGACTCTTAGAACTAGACACAGGAGAGAGGAAGAGAGCATGGTGAAATGCAATGCAAATGCAAGGGTGATGGAGTGAATGATCCAACAACCTAACAAAGAGGGGGTTGGAATATTTATTGGCGACATTCAAGGAAAAGGAGACTGGTGTTCTTGATCAGAGTTCAGAGAGAGAAACTGAGAGAGCATTCAAGAAAGAGAGATGCCTCGAGTGAGTGAGAGACATGTAGGAGGGGGGAGAGAGAGAGAGATAATGTCAGCAGCAGCGTTAATGCGGATGCTGCTTGTGGTGTTTGTGAATCAATGCGCTGTATTTACAGTCTGCAGGTACAGCATGGGATGTTTGCTCTCCCTATTCAGCATTTCAGATCAGCAGTGTACTGTGTACTGCAGTGTTGTTCTGGAGCTGCAGTAATAAGTCAGATTGATTATAACTTGGCCTCTGATTTATTATAATTTGGGCTGATGATTCTTCAGATATTATAAAGACTATGCTTTAATCATAACTGCTTTGTTCATTTTGACACCCGTAACTGCATGCTACTGTAGCTCTCTTCATCACACTGCGATATGATGCAAATAAATGAAACCAATATGTAAAATTCAGTACATTTGGCGTATGTATCCTTCAACGAGATTTGTAAAAAGAACCTGCAATGTCGTCGTTTTCAGTTTGATTACCTCTGTAAGGCCTCTTTGAATCGCAGAAATACAAATGCAAAACTAAAAATTATAAAACCCAAATGACCATTTGATTCGACCGTAGAAAAACCGTAGGAATCGGATAAAAGAGATAGAATCAAAGAAAATTTTTCAAGATGTTAAAATTTTTGCTAAGTTTCTTTCAAAATCTAAATAGAATTGTCCATTTTATAGGAATTTTTAAGGATAAGGAGGTTACTTTCAAAATCTAAATAGAATTGTCTATTTTATAGGAGTTTTAAAGGATAAGATATGATTCAATCTTTTGTTTCAAAGATTTTTATAGGAAATTTTCTATAGGATCGAAATCCTCTAAAATTTCAATGTTTTTCCTATGAGTCAAAGAGTTCCTAAATGAGATGCTTTTACTTGGTTAGTGAGAAGGCGATCACTGATCCACGCATGATCAATCAAGGCCATTGCTGGGGACGATGGGAGCTCCACGGCGTGGCAATGGAGGATGCCGATTGCCACCGCTCACTTATCAAGAAGCACGATGGCCTGCGCGTCTTCTAGGCAGGCAGGGTTGCCTGTGCGAGTATGGCTGGCCAGTGCGCCGCCGCCGTCTCCGTCCTCGCCGGCGCTCTTCTCCGCCGGAGTGCGCCCCCGCCGCCGTCGCAACCCCCCCAAGGCCCAGCTGGAATAGGTTAGACTGTCCCGGCCCACGTAAGAAGGCCCACGTAAAATTAATTTGACATCATCCATCGCTAATTTAACTTAACCGCGTAGAATCTGTCCAAGTGGGCTGATTGGCCCCCAACAATTTAAATACACGCGGTGGGCGACCGATGAATACTCCCTCCCTCCTAAAAAACTAGAATCGAATTATACATATCCGTTATAAAATAGATATAGTAGCTTAAAATTTAGACTAAACACATTATAAAAATACGAATTTAAATAAAAATTAATATTATAAATAGTACTAAAATATGTCTAACTTAGTAGTATGTTATATTTTAAAAATGAATAATCTATGTGTAATCTTATCTTAAGGTGTTACTCTCTTCATTGATAATTGATTAGCGCTAACAAAAACGAAAAGTTTTAAATTGAATAATGTATTACTAAGGGCAGTCCCAAAACTCGACTGCAAAGGGCTGTTCGGTTTTGCAGTCGAGTTAATTTCGCATGCATGAAGCCGATGGCATGGCCTTCCCGTTTGCATGCAAGGAAAGTGAATAAAAAAACTTTGCATGCAAGGCTTTTCCTCCCAGTCTCCATACAAAGTTAATGCGTTCACATAGCACGGTTCATTTTTGCGACTTTGATGTGAATGGAGTGAGTATATATTTTGAAATGGATATAATATGATCCTCGGTGTCAAGAAATACCCCTTTTGTTTTTAGAAATATCTCTCTTGTTCTAAGAAATCACAATTTAGCATTGAATAAAATACATCCTTACTTATATTTTAGAACGTACATGCTACTACACATCTAGACTTTTATTTTGAAACTTAGGTCCTGGTTAGTTTCAAAATTTGGATGTAAATTTTTCACCCAAAAAATTTTGGGTATAAACTCTGGTTAGTTCCAAAATTTTGATGTAAACTTTTTAAAAAAACTTAAGTATAAACTCTGCTTAGTTCCAAAATTTGAAAGTAAACTTTTAACAAAAAAAACTTTTGGATGAAAATTTTTCTTTCATAAAAAAAGGTATTTAGTTGCATATGTAAAATTTTTAGACTATTATAAGAGGATGTTTGTTGGTTGAGAGCATTAGTCTCTTCATTTTAGTCCCTTTTAGTCTCTAAACAGGAGGGACTAAAAGAGACTAAAATATCATTAATTGAGACTAAAGTGCTACTTTTTCAATGAATACCCTCCCGCAACACTTTCTCCCGAACACTCTCTCCCGTAAATAGGGGTAATATGATCTTTGTACAAATGTAATTAATGAGTTTTAGTTTTTTAGTTTCTTTTAGTCTGTCCCAAACATATTTTCCCATAATAAATACATAATTTTGGTTAATAAAAACATATTTTCCCATAATAAATACATAATTTTGGTTCATTTATTATGATGCATGCAAATGCATGCATAGCATAAGTGCATGCTACACCTTTTTCAAAAAAAAGAATTGATATAGTATATTTATTCTGCGCATATGTATATAGTATGATGTTAAGACACTAAAAGCAACAGGCTGTTCATCTCACACATATCTCCATTTGATTTCCTCCAACCAAATCCCAGAAAAAATACAGAACAGACAAACAAATACAGAACAGGCTCCAACATATCACATTGCTGTTGCAATACACATCTCCAGCAGAAGATCACTGTACTGCAGTGGGTACAATCAAGCTAATGCAGGAAAGACTGCACATGCAGGAAATACAGCTTCGTGACTCTAATGATGCTAGGGATTCTCTAGTGCTCAAGTTGGTCCAAGCCAAAGGTGATGATTTTATGGTAAAGAACAAAATCTTAGAAGCAAAACTCCAAGCAAAGTACCACGAAGAAGTTTTAAAGCTCTTGCACATGCCAAAATATATACTACTGCGAATTTATCCTTGAGCAGGCGAATTGTCCGTGGAACCAAACCATTATCATTGTATGCCTCATCTCCAGATTGGGACTAAAGGAACAAAGAGTATTAGTCATCCCAAAAGAATAATACACATCAAACAAACAATGAATTCAATTCATTGAAATACCTTCAACGCATCAGGAACTTTTGGATCAATGAATCAAAATGTAAATGTGTTTGTTCACCATTTATATCAGTGGATTTAATCACAAAGCTTCAAGTTCGGCTGATTAAGAAATAACTAAAGTAAACTAGTGAACAACACGACATCAACTCAAATCATAATCCCCTGATTCAAGTATTCACTGGCAATTACTCGTAACAACTAAGTCTAAAATAAACAGGAGCTGAGAGTAGTTCGGTTCTGAGCGGTGTAGTCCACGAGAAGATGGTGCGTCGGCGCAGGGGACGAGACCGGAGGGGCCGACGCTGAAGAGGGAGCCGAAGGGGCGACCTACGAGCGGCTGCAGCGAGCATGTCTTGTTCCCCACCTTCACCGTCCTGCACAATCAGAAGAGAGGAGGAGGAGGAGGAGGAGGAGGGGGAAATCAGCTCTAGGGTTTTGGGTGGATTTGGAGACGCGAGCCCTCTGGGTAGGAGAAGCAGTCGAAGAGGAGTAGGGGGGAGGGGGTTACGGACGCGGCGGGCGTGAGGCGGAAGAAGGCGAGGCGGTTGCCGTCGTTGATGTCGAGGAGGACGCTGCAGCCCTCCATGCCTCCCGGGGAATAGCCGCCATTGGAGCAGAGGGAGAAGAAGGGCATGCGGCGTGAGCGGAAGAAATTGCTAGCGATGCGGACGAGGGCAAAATGCGCGCGGAGGCACGCGCGGCCCGCGGGATAGGGGGCGTCCGGGGAATCTCGAGAAAATTTCACTTTTTTGCCAAAACATTTTCAAATCCAAAATTTTTATATGCTCAATTTACACTCATCTTTTTAGTTAAAAACCCAAAAAATACCCAAAATCCTAAAAATTTTAAAAGTCAAAAAACGAATTTCTGACTATGAATCTATGCTACTTTTTCGTTTTAAAATAAATATAGCTGATTAGCGTAGTCATCCTATCAGACATCACAATGCGGGAGAAAATGTTGTTGGCACTCCAGGTCTAAAAAATAAGAAAAAGTCCATAATTGATCATCAAACTATTGTGAAAGTTTGTATTTGACCATCCAACTAGAAAACGGGTATTCTACACCCTCACTATCAAAACCATAAATCTTCGGTCATTCAACCCGATTATGCAAAAATCACATGTCACGTAGCGCGTCGAGGGATTTCCAAAACTTTCAGGGACTTTTTTTAAAATCACAGGAGATCCTTTCTTTTTTATTTCCTTCTTTTTTCCTTCTTCTCTTCCACGCGCGGAAAGGCCGCCGCCGCCGCACGCGCAGCTCTCGGAACCTACAGATGGTTTGGAGCCGCACGCGCACGCGCAGCTTTTCGGAGGCGACGAGCAGAGGCGGCCGGAGGCGGTGGGCGGTGGCGGTAGGGGATGTCGCCGTCGCCTACAGATGGCCGCATGCGTCTCCCCTCGGAACCTTCTCGCCGGTCGTGCGACACGGCACGAGGAGGGCTGACACAAAGGGAAGGAGACGGCCACACTGATGGCTAGTGCCTACGGGCCTTGTCCCCAACTGCACAGAGCGAGCTAGCACCACAGATCGAAGAAGATGGTTGGAGTGAAGAGAGACCCAAATCCAGGACCAAATGGCGAAATCTGGTCGCTGGCTACTTCACTCCATTGCTCCCATGGTGTCGACAAGGAGGTGTGGGGTGTGCGGAGGCGGTCGACGGTGGTGGTGGATGTCGCCGTCGCGTGTGCTCACGGCGAGGAATGTGATGGAAGGAAGCAGTAGTATTGCAGGACACCGGCCGGCGGCGGGCGAACTCAGCAGGACGGAGATGGGAGTCTTCTAGATCTAGCCCTCTTCCTTCTCGTGTCCGGCGAGAACGCCGGTGGTGGAGGAGCAAGGGACCGGACGGAAGACTCGATCAGCCGCTCAACCAATCGTCGGCGTCGGCGACGGATGATCCACTAGTGTTGTTTCATGCGAAGGTGTATCAACATTTTTCTTTCTTTGAAATATTTCTTTTGAATACTGCTCAAGATTGCCTGCTCCACCACGCCTCCGTCCTCATCAATGTGCGCCCCATCCGACAGCCGGAGCTCCGCGCTGCGGGGCTGTACTGGCAGGAGCATGGCCCCTCGGAGAGCACCGAGTTCTCCTTCACCTGCTTCATCACCCCCTACCTCGCCGGCTACCACGGCTAGGCGCTCTTCGTCGACTGCGACTTCCTCTACCTCGCCGACATCACTGGACGTCTTCACCGAGAGCTGCGCGTGCGGCGGCCTCTCCGCACGTGGAAGAGAAGAAGAAAAAAAGAAGAAAAGAAAAAAAGAAAAATCTCTGTAATTTTATAAAAAGTCACTGAAAGTTTTGAAAATCTCTCGACACACCACGTGACGTGATTTTTGTAAAACCGGATCGGATGACCGAAGATGTATAGTTTTAATAGGTGGAGGTATAGAATACCCGATTTTCTAGTTAGATGATCAAATATACAAACTTTCATGACTAATTATGGACTTCTTCCAATGCAATGCACTGATTTGATGACGCCAAATTCCCAATTACGCAGTAGATTCGATCCAACGTGTGGACTGCATCACACAGGGCCCTGGACAAGTTTCCTGACCTCCTTTCCAGAACTCCAGATTCCCCGTCGGCATCGTCACCGGAACCAGGAATCTCAACAAAAACACATATACAGAACAAGCTTACATGGCACAGAACACGCAAGTATGGATTTCACTTTGTTAGAATGGCAGCTTCAGAGAGAACACTGAAGCAATGCAATTATGCAACTTCTTGAACAGAAAGAACAGACCAGACAGTTAATGTACTAAGAGCACCGTGTGCTTTGACGATCACTGGATAGTTTTTTGACAGTAAGATGCTAAGATTGGAAACATGCTGCTAGACCAGATTATATACAGAGGTTTTTCTTTAGATGCCTATTTACACAAGGCATTGTCGAATTGATGATTGCTGCCACTCAGACAAACAGGCCGAATGTGTTCTCCCCACTGTAGGTCATGTAGAGGAAGCCGTCCTCATCCTTGTTCTCCTCGTAGATGGCGGACATCAGGGCAGCTGTAGGAGCAATACAACACGAAATTTTAGGGATCACACCATTATGATTATTTTATGTTGGTGTTGAACTGAGTGCTCCCAGAGCTCATATTGTAGTACCTGTTGGTGGAAGCGTGTTCTTTACGAAGATGAAGATTGCCTTCTCAGCACTGAGCTTGATCCGCTTCCGAACAACATACACAAACTGTCCAACCGTGAGGTCAGCGGGAACAAGGTACCTGCATAGATAAAAAAGAACATATGGTGGTTGGTCAACAGTGGTTTTGCTGCCATTACATGATGCAAGAGTTATCAAGTATGATAGACAGGACTAAAATCATTTCTCATCAATATTGGAATTTGGGTTGCAAGAAAAGAATATGCCCAAGTGGAGTAACTAATTAGCTATTGAGAACTTGCACACACACCAAAAGGAAAAAAAATCTTGATTAAGACTTTTTTAGTCTTTGAAGACTTGAAGCAATAGGACTGGAGGGCATGATTGGCAATGGAATAATTGAAAACCAAAACAATCAACCTACATATTGGTAAATTCAAAATCCAGGCACCTGATATAATTTGCTAAAACTATTTTCAGCAGCATAGAAAGTAAAGTGTCAACATAACTTGCCAAAACAAATAGAGATAAAGTGGCACTAAATATATTCTTAAAAGTAAAATGATTGAGAACTGACTTCTTTTTGTCAATGTCAGGAATGTCACTCCTCTCAGCCTTCTCGACAATGACCTACAATCACAGGAAGTTGCTTCACATGAGCACAAAAACAATCATGAAAAAGTAAGCAAACACCACAAGCAACAAGAATCCATCTAACTTACAGGAATTCTATCAGGATACTTCTCTCTGATGCGGTTGGCCTCTGCCTGCCTCCTTTCTGCGAGGCATGGCATAAATAGAATGAAAAAATTTCAATTATACCGCACAGAAATCATGTAATTCCGTTGAACAAATGAAAAGTTTGTACTCCATTGCCAATGGGCAGAGTAAAATAAACATATCATGGTAAGATATTATGGGCTAAGAACTGATAAAGGCGGTAGTATCATTCAATAAATTAGCCATCAGCCAACCACGCAAATATTACTTCCCCTCTACATATTCCCCAAACATTGTCCTCTACATGTACAAATCAACCATAGATTTGGAAGATGAGATTCTACAAATAACACTGACACCAAAACCTAACAAGCAAACCGATCATCTGACTACAAAACTAAACAATCGCAACGCCATATCGACACACTAAGTATCCACGCAAACAAATCTCTACGCCTCCAAGAATCGATTGACCAAGGTGCGACCAGCTACTGCCATCCATCAAGCACCAAAAAGATGCATCGATATCTACAAAAAAATTTTTAAAAAAAGGCGTAACGAGGAGGAGAAGAGGTGAGACGAACCGAGGGGGTGCTCCAGCTTGAACGAGCTCCTCGCCATCACGCCCTGCCTTACTACCTTCCCTGCAAACCAACAAACCACCACCACAAAAATCAGCCCAAAAACACTCCAATCGAACCCTCACCCCAACACAGCACGCAAATCTCGCAACAAAACCCTCACGGCTCAGATCGACGAGTAGCAGAAACACCCAAAAACACCACCAAATTTGGTCGAGAGAAAAAAAAGAGGCGATCGAGGAAGAGGACGCACGTAATCGATCGAAAACCAAGGGGCGGATTGGGTGGGAGGAAGAGGATTTACGAGATCGGGTTGGGAGTCGGATCGCGGGGGAAGAGGGCGGAAGTGGTTGTGGTGGCGTGGCGTGAAGCGGGAGGAGGGGGAAGAGAAGAGATAGAGACGAGGGGTTGGGTTAAATTGCTTCGCGCACGCAACGTGTTGCACTGGGAAACTTAAAAGCAAAACCAGGTCTGCTCTACCTCTTGGGGGTTGGGTTGCCCCAAGCAAGCAAACTTCTCACCTTCCATGTTCCAATTCCAATTCCATTTAATTTGATTAATTATTTAAAAGTATAGTTAATAGTTGTTGGAATACTTCTCACCTCTCAGATATATTTGATTTGATTGATTGATTAAATACTAATTGGTTGGTTAATTAGTTATTTTTAGTTGATAATATTTGTCATTTTAAAAATGACACGGTCTTCAAAAATAATTTTTATTTTTTTATCACTATATTTTATTACAATATATATAAAAATATTAAATATATATAGAAATATTAATGAATATATGATTTTATTGAAGTATTTTTTAAGAACTATATATATATCTATAGAGTTGGGCAGAGTTGGGCTACTGTGTGACGCGCCGCACAGCCTCATCCCGTGTGGCATGGCGAAATCTCTAATTTAAAAACTCAAATTAAAAATTCGAACCGTTCAAATTGTTATACATATTAATATCGTCTTGTAGACCAAATTTTATATTTTTTAAAATTTTTTACTATTTTATTGGATATGTCAAAGATACAATAAAATAGATACTCCAGAAATCGTTGGATTAATGCATTTTGACCTATTCGATAAAATAGTAAAAAATTTTAAAAAAATGTAAAATTTAGTTTAGAAGGAGATACTAATATGTAAAACAATTTGAACGATTCGGATTTTTAATTTGAGTTTTCAAATTAGAGATTCGACCATGCCACACGGGATGAGACTGTGTGGCGCGCCACACAGTAGCCCATATATATATATATATTCACCATATTACCATATTTTAAGATAAATATAAGTATTAGTTTGAGTATTATTTTGTTCAGGAGAAAGTCAATGTTGGTGACGTGAATTACAAGGAGACACTAGTTTTAGGAAACGTGATGGTATTATAGTTTGAAGTAGAATACAAAAGCCTCTCTTGAAACCGAGGATTTCTAGAGGAATTTTACGGAAATTGAACAATTGATTCATGTGTTAGAAATAACTCTGGAACATGGCTTGTGAAACTAGTTCTAAACAATATTATGAAAAAGAACTCTATTAAACTAGTTCCAAATCTAATCAAGTGAACCAGGAGCATCTCAAGCAAGGAAGCCACATCTATCATTCAGGTCAACCACGCAGTTGCAAGCAGAATTTGTGCGATGACCGTACTTTTTTTTCCTCAACCAGGAAGTATCTCATACATCAGCTAAAATTTATCTCAGGAGAACTTTCCAAATTCCTTTCTAAAAATGCATTGGTCACACATGAATGCACTGTAATGCCAAATTGTCTCGAAAAAGAAGCAAATTGCAGGAAAGATAGCTTGAAATTCTGGCCAAGATGACCTGGCATAAGAACCCTACTCAGAGGAGAACACTTCAGCAGCCATATATTGCCATACCCAGAAGAATTTCTCTTCCAAAACTACAGATCATAGGGAATATTTCTATTGCTATAAGTAGGGCAAAGAAAACCATAGAAAACATATAGTTCTGCATCTTCATTTTACTTGCAATTTTGCAAACATATGTACACGGTGCTGGTATTAAATCAAGCATTTATAATTAAAACCGAGACTAGGAAACATAGCTGATATATACTCCCACAATTATTTATGGATGCTGTAAAGAGCCTTTATTCTGCATATATATGTGTAGCTCGAATAAAATATTTAACTTTGAGCCATATTTCATTCAATTTGTATCTGCCAGTGCTTTGCTTTATCTCGCGGCCGTTGGATGGGCCTCAAAATTTGTGAGCTGAATGGTACAGTTCAATGTAGTCCAGGGCAGGCCGGTTCCAGGACCAGTCTTGCTCCATGACCCTTTTGCAGAGGGAGTGGAACCAACCGCGGGCTTCAAACCAAGAAGATATTGCTCTGAAAAAGGGTAGCAAACATTGCGTGAATAAAACAATATGATTGAATTAGGGAAGATGATTCTTTTTTTTATGTTCGCGATTACATGGAATACACTTAAACATATAGACCACCAAACACGCAAACCACACGTATGTCACATGATGGATATGGCTCAGGGTTCTGTAGGATTATGTTGAGCTAAATTGTGGATTCACACAATTGTGAGATGTGGTGTAGGTAAGGTACTTGCCTGTTCAGGGCGTAGTCCACACCATTACTGTCGGCTCCATCAAAGCTGAACCCGTTTGGTTCAAGACCTACAACTCGAGCCCGGTCTTTGTCATGGTCTACGTCGAAAACAGTGTCGTAAAGTCCTGCATGTGAAGAAAATAGGATTTGCGTTCAGCTCACAATGTGCAAAGAAAGAAGATAATGAATCATAGGAGTACCAGTAAGCTATCTATATATGTAAAGCATTTTTATGGTCCTTGAGGAGGTCTGTAAGAAAGCTCATATATGTACATGTTATTATGTACACTCACCTCCGGTTTTCCGAACAATAGGGATGGATCCATAGCGCATGGCAACAAGTTGAGTCAAACCGCAAGGTTCGAAAATGGATGGAACAAGGATGAAGTCAGAGCCAGCATATATCTGTAGCAGAATCAATGAAATTATTAGCCAGCAACATTTTTTTTCAGACGACTAATTTGATGTTGTAGGATGTTGGAACTAACCAGGTGTGAGAGAGGCTCATCGTAAGTTAAACACAGTCTAACCCTGCCATGGTTTTCACCATGAAGACTATCAGCCAATCTGCAGAAATCACTCTGTATCCGTGGATCTGGAGCTGAACCAAGCAAAACCACCTAAAATGCAAACACATCGCTTTCTGTTTCAGATAAGTCGGCAGAAGTAATTGTGAAAGGGAAAAGCAAGTTCAAGGGTGAGACTAGAAGATTGTCTAGGGAGAGACTAGGGGTCGTGGTTGTTTTTTTGTGTTTGGGGTCGTGTTAATTTGTGTGTGCATGTTTGGTTATGTACTAAGGTTTTACCCCTCTTTTTTCTTCTTAATATAATGATACGCAGATGTGCTGCGTATTCGAGGAAAAAAAGTGATTAACCTGTCCATTGCGTTCAAGTGTCCGATGAAGTGCATGTTTAATGAGGTGGATTCCCTTCTGGGCTGTCAGGCGAGTGATGATTCCAACAATGGGGACATCAGTCTGCTGCAGTCCAAACCTCTGCTGCAATGCTCTCTTTGCAGCATTCTTGCCTTCAACCACGTTTTCAGAAGTATAATGCATCTGGCATAGGATGAAATAAGCAAATCATGATAAATGTTGGGAGCGTTATTGTGGCATCAAAATGCATTTGCACTTCCAATAATTGCATATTAAGGCAACCATCACATATGTGTTAGTTGAAATGATAATTTTGAACTTGAACGTGTATAATTGGTAACCCAAGCAAACGTTTGTTTCAGTTTACCAAGATCAAATACATATGAACTGCATAGTTATATAAAAATGTATTTGACTATCATGACTGTACCGGGATGAAGTTATCAGTATATGGATCCCAGATATCTGGATCAATTCCATTGAGTATTCCATAGAATTTTCCACGATGAGGAGCTATGGCACCATGACCTGCTACTTCCTTTGAATACGTGTGAGAAACCTGCAAGGAATGGCAAGACAAACATGAACATATTTAAACATATGGAAAGAATTTCATATTTCATATAACACGAAAATGTACCAAAGTAGATGATAAAACTCTTCAAGACAATTAGGTACTCACAGTTGTGGCTTTATCACAGTATGTCATTGCTTTTCCAATAAAATGTGCTCCAAATTCAAGATTATGGATGGTAAATACAATCCGGGCATTTGCCAACCTGGATTCTGCATAGTGTTCCTTGTATAGCCAGGCAACTGGTGCACTTGACCAATCATGGCAGTGTATTATATGCTGTCAGGATGATAAAATATCACTCATTTTGAAAGATAAGTGAAGTGAATGTAAGGGGAAAAGGTGAGGAAAGGCTAATGTAGCAAATAAGTCAGTTGAAAAAAAAAGAATTAAACATGATTTGACATAATGAAATGCAGGCATGGAAAACAAGAACGTAAAAGAAAACATCATGAGAAAAAACCAATATCATTATTACTAAAAGGGCAATTCTCTTTTACCACTGGTTTTGGACTAGGAAGTTTCCAATTAGAGAAAATACTTACTGGAGAAGATCCACTCTGAAGGAGGAACTCTAGAGCAGACTGACAGAACAAGCCAAATCTACCAGCATCGTTCCCTCCATATACCCATCCACCCCCAAACATCCTGCAACAAGATATGTCAAATGGATTATTCTGTGAAGCCTCCTACAAGAAAAAAAGAATCTCCAAAACAGTTCCTGCGCCACTAACCAGGAACTGAACCGGTCAGGAGTAAATAATTATACTAGCATATGCATGAAGAATATAGTACAGTGTGGTGTAGTCACCTAAGCCCTGGTGCATCTTACATATGTTCTTCTGTCAATTCAGTGCCATGAAGTTGTGCAGAGAACTTGCAGTTCATGGATATGGTAGAGTAAAAATCTAAATAAAGATAAACTAGCTAAATAGTAATGCTAACAAGCAATTTGTGTTCCCAGTAAAGGCCAATATAGGCTGAGATAGGGCAAGGACAGGTTCTCAGATCTCCTGGTTTGAGCTTGAACCAGCAAATTCCTTGAACCTTGGCTAGGTCTTTATGCCTAGTCAAAGCCCTGAATAGGTCACAATTGTTTGGCTAAGGTTAGAGGACTGAGGATACCAAGTTCTAAGAACTGAAGTAGAATCATGATCAGTGCATAACATTCCTAAAAAAAAATGTTGAATGCAGAGTAAATTGTACTTTACATCAGGTTGTTTCACTTTGCGCCGGGTTTAACACATACTTTACTTTACTTTCACATTACATGGACTCCTCGCAAACAATTTTGCGACCTAAGCTTAGAACTATTTTGCTGACTACCAGCTGAGGAAAAACATGGAAACAAAGAAAGAGATAATGATATTGAAGAGTAAAAGGAAAAAAATCGAAATCACCATACTTCTGGTGGGTTGCATTTGGTGATTGTACCTTTAATTCTTATATTTAGATTTCAGATTTGTGATCACATACTTGAAAAAAAAAGCATACTGCAGTGGAAGAAGGGATCAAAAGAAGCAAGGGCCTAAACAGGCCAAGGTTTGAATAACTGGTACTAAGTTAGTTCTTGTACTAGGCAGGAACCAACCATTGGTTTTTAGATGGATATCATACCCTTCATCTTAGGCTTAGTGAACTGTGTGCATCAGAAGCTAGTATAAGGATTATGGATTATGGTTTTTGTGAAAAAAGAGTATAGCTATGCCTTTGTGTGAAGAATGAGATGCAGCATACCCATTTTGAGGTTCCAAGAAGTAAACAGACAGGTCTTCAACTAGTCCAAACCACACTTTAATTTCTGTACCACCCAAAGAAAAGCTTTGACGTACATGCAAATTCTTCACCTGCATTGAAACGGATGAAACATGGTTCATAAAAGATATAAAAACCTACTTTTCTATATTCTTGAGTTCTCTGCTACACTTGACAAGTCCTCTTTGCCTCCATAGTTCTTGTGCATCAAGGACAAGACATGAAAAAGTTGTTTTTTCAAATAATACAACATTTAAAACTAAAACTGTATATGATATACTAAGTAACATTCAAATATTCGATGGCAATCCGCATATCTAACACAAATCCTAACTAACTGAGAAAGGAAGGACAAACAGGGAGCACATCCATATACAGCGTCATAATAGACTCTTAAAGTAGATAGCTCTTCAATTTGAGTTTCTTAGCAACAAAACCACCACAGAAACGAAAAAAAATAAAGAACATTATATAATATAGGAGAAACATAGGCTGTTGTGCAACTTGGACTTACATTGCTTTGATTCATAAAACTATATTTCGGTAGAATAACCTCAACATGATGGCCTAACTCTTGAATAGCACGCGAAAGACTTGTAACAACGTCAGCAAGGCCTCCAACCTGTGATTGGCGGTTACAGAGTATGGCATTACTTTATGCACATAGAAATAATAGAATAAGGGATAACTTGGCAAGTGTTTATGTCTAGCACTGTAGCTAGCCACAGAAATTTTACATGGAAATATGGCTTACCTTTGCAATGGGTGCCATCTCAACAGCTATATGGATAATATGAATGGGAGGCTCCTTTGCATTGGAACCAGAAACAGGAATATGATAGTCTGTCCCATTCCTGTTGTCATAGATTCCACCTTCTTCCGACTCAGAGAAAACAAAGTCCATCATATAAGCGTCCGATGGAACAGTAACTGGAGAAGGAACATAACAGGGACTAATGAATATGGAAGGAAAAAATGTATTACACTGTAAGATTGAGTAAACTGAAGGATATACCAACCAAAGTTCCAAAATAAGTTAAACAGAAAAGGTAGATTTTGACAGGATATTGTTTAGTTTAATCACCAAATTGCCACCTTTTACCAAGAGTTGAGTAATAATCCAAGGGGTAAGTAGTTTGAAGTTTTGAGCTCTTCTGGGTTAGACTGCAATATAGATATTATAGTGAATTACGTCTACAGTAAACCAGCTATATTTTTTGCAGTTACAACATCTAGAAAACTCCAGTTACAGGATTGTAGTAGCCCTGTAGTAGCCCATTTAGGCACTAAACTAGCTAGCTCTTCAGAATAGTATAATTATGTCACCTTGCGATTCAGGTTTCAAAATTAGGTACTAGATACCATTTATGGATCAAACAAACTTGAACACAGCTAGACATACTTCAACAGTGCTTGATCAATTAATGGTCCAGTAGCACTTGATCATATATATTAATGGATAAAAGTGCACATCAGTACATGTATCATATAAATCTATCGGCATTAAAAGGAACAATGTAACAAGTCAAGCTCAAACCTGTCGCTTTTAGGTGACAACCATCTTCTGCTTTCACCATCTTCTTGGGTGGTAAAACACCACTTGGATGCATCCATCGGTTAAAGGACCATCTAAACCAAACCTCTGGCTTTCCATTTAGCACCGTATTAGAAGGATTGTATAGAACATCCACAGTTGTTCCAGCAAATATTTCAAGTGGTTCAGTATAAACAATGTGTTTCTGAGAAAGTAGAAACATTCTCATAGTCTTTTCCTTCATCTCAGATTTCATTTTTGCTCTTTTTTCAACCTGTACAAGCAAAAAGTGGGAATAGTAAGCCGAAGGACTTCACAACATATATCTGATGTTCAACACATCAAGATATATCCACGACAATGAACAATTATATTTTTCCTTGAATAATATAATGTGGTATAACAGAAGTTCCAATAAATAGTGCTAATTGGGTGGGCCATCAATTCATTTGGTCAAAACAGTTAGCTTAAGGCACAAGTTCGAAGTGAAGAATGATCTAACTGGTCAAATTAATTATGGTACATTTGAAAGAATATTGAGTTTGGATGATTTTTTATAAAATGTATTTGGATGTGAAAATAGTAACTTATTTGGTCAAAAACTTCCCCGCAAAATAAAAAAAATATAGTAATTGGTTGGTCAAAAACTTGATTTCACATGTGAAGTTCATAAGCGGCAAGTTAATTACAAATAGAACAGTTGCTAGAGAATTCGTCAGCCAACAAAATACATCAGAACCACGTTGTAAAACTCTGGATCAAATAACCAAGTCTATATTTACAGATTCTATTTTGACTGACCTTTCTTTTAATAGCTTCCTCCCGTTCTCTGATCTCGTGGAGAAGTCTTGTATAGATACAGTTTTCCTCTTCAACCCAATATTCTTCAGTAGTCATGACATTTGGAAGAATAGCATGAAAATCTTGTCGGTCATTGTTGTCATAATTCCTTGCATTTCCAGGTGGCCCGTCAGCAAAAACCCAGTCCAATACAAAGGCCTTTTCAGGTATATTAACTGATTATAACGAAAAGCAACGTGTTACATATATTCTTACTGAAGTAAACCAAAAAGTTAAGAATACAAGATAACTTTATATCCCTCTTATCAGATTTGTACTTTAAACAAAAAATGTCAGATGGTAACTGAAAAGCTATATGATCAATCATGTCGCTGTACTTTCTACATGGCAATATTAGACCAAGGATTTTTTTCTAGAAGCCCTATGCTAATGTGGCAAGTATGTTATGACAGCTCTAAAATACTCCGACCAAGTAAGGGCAAAATGTGTAATATCATACCATTAGCATACCACCAATCACCATTTTCGTCATCACATTCAACAAGTCTTTCAACAATAGAGAGTCCATCAGTCCAACTATTGCAACCACCATGCATCCAGATCTCAGTACTATGCATAAGCGGCCTTGAGTTTCTGTTATAGTACAATCTGACAGTGTCCCCTTGTCCATATGTGCTAGGCTCTATGTGCCACAAATTATCAACATGTGTTCTGGCTGAACTCAACAGATTTTGTAATTTGTTCTTCTTCAACTCTATCTCCTTCTTAGCTTGTTCCCTGGCAGCTTGTTCTGCAGCCCTTTGTTCTCCCATCCGCTGCTGCTCTTCAGCATGTCTCCTCCTTTCAGCTTCTTCAATGGCAACTCTCTCAAGTTCCCTTTTCTTTTCTTCAACCAAGAAATCCTCAAAGGAATCTTCATCCATTGTACTTTCTACTTGTAGCACAAAATCATTACTATCATTGTTATCATAGACTAAACGACCATTGAAGAACACAAAGTCTAATCTATAAGCTTCCCTGGGTATGTTCAGTTTGCAAGACCACCAATCCCCACTCAATTCACTCTTGTGCAGTCTTTCGGTGAAAGGCCTCCATCTCCAACTATTGAATGCTCCTTTGATGTGGACATCAGGCTCGTTCGCCAAAGCTGATAGGTTACGATTCAAATATACATCAATTGTTGAATTAGCCTTCACTGCCTCTGGAAAAACAAAAAGCTTGTTACCCATTGAACAATTCTGGTCAGCAAGTTCTTGGAGCATCCTTCGGAGTTCTTGTGGGTCGATATTGTCCTGTGGTGACTCCTGGATATCTGGAGACAAAGAGATCACACCAACTTCATGCTGTTTTTTATAGGCGATTGCCCTTGCTTCATCTTCAACCTGAGAAAGCTCTTCGAAGGGCATATGTGGCAAATCATCATCTCCACCAGATTTCTGAGATATGCCATCTCTATCCTTTGTTTCCACTTCCTTCAAATGTAGTGGATCATGTCTCCGAACAATAGACACTTGCTTTGATTGACTCTCTCTAGATATAGCAACAATTGATAGATTTTGTTCGCTGACATAAACAATTGATAGATCTTGTTTATGAAAACCAACTATTGATTGTTTTTGCTCAGGCACACTAACAATTGATCTGTCTTGTTTGTGGAAACCAACAACAGAATGGTCATGCTTAGTGGAACCAACAATGGATTGAATTTTTTTAGGAACACCAACAATTGATTTGTCTTGTTTATGAGAGCTGATGATCGATTGATTTTGTCCATGAAAACCCACAATTGATTGGTCTTTTTCAGGGGAACTAACAATTGATTGGCGTTGAAATGGGAGCCCAATAATTGACTGGTTTTTCCTATGGAAACCATCAATGGACATGTTTTGCTTAGGTAAACCAGCAGTCTGTTGGTCTTCTTCAGAGAGTTTAGCAACTGATTCCTTCTGTTTATGAAAAGTAATAGCCATTTGCTCCCGATCATGAAAATCTACCATTGATTGGTTTTCTGCATGTAAATTGAAAATCGATCCTTCTTGTTGATAAACACTGGAAATTGGTTTGTCTTGTTCCTGATCCATGACAACTGACATAAGTTCAGGCTTTAAACTTACAGGTGTTTCATCAATGCTCTTGACCTCTATGAATGCTGAAGATAACATTGGATATTTGTGATGTTTAGTCCCTTCTTCAACTACATCATCATTCATAGAATCGATTGTTATCTGTTTACCTAACAAATCCATATCAAATGTCTCATCTCCAACTCTAGCTTCACTAACTGCATCTTCTTCCTTTTCTGTTTCGGTAACTGAAGCATTTCTTGAGAAATCTACACCAACTTCATCATCCTGAGCTCCACCCATGACAGGCGCATTTCTTGAGAAATCTACATCAACTTCATCATCCTGAGCTCCACCCATGAGAGGCACTTCTTTATATATTGCACTGCTTAAAGCATTTCCAAGCAAATCCACCTCAAATGTGCCTTCACCTGTTTGAGCTTCATATACCACATCCACTTCCTCATGTGTTGAATTGCTCGAGGTATTCTCTAATAAGTCAACCTCAAATGTGGCATCATCAGCCCAAGCTTCATCCAACACATTCACCTCCCCATATATCGAACTGCTTGAAGCATTTCCAAACAAATCAACCTCAAATATGGCTTTATCATCCCAAGCTTCGTCCACCATATGAACTTTCCCATGCATTTTATTGTTTGCATCTTTTTCTAATGAATCCACCTCAAATGTGAAATGATCAGTTTGAGCTTCATCCACCACATCCACTTCCCCATTTTCTGCACCGCTTGAAGCATTTCTACGAAAATCCATCTCAAATATGTCTTGATCTGCCCAAGATTCATCCACCACATCTGCTCTCCCATACTTTGCATTGTTTGACACATTTTTTGATGAATCCACCTTAAATGTGACTTCATCAGACCAAGGTTCATACACTCCATCCACTGACCCATACATTGCAGTGCTCGAAGTATTTCCTAATGAATCCACCTCAAATTTAACTTCCCCATATGTTGAACTGCTTGTAGCATTTCCTAACAAATCCACCTCAATTGTGTCTTCTATAGCCTTAGCTTCATCCATCACATTAACTGCCTCTATCATTGAATTGTGCGATGCAAGCGCAGACAGATCCACCTCAAATATGTCTCCTTCAGCTCCAGCTGCATCTACTGCATCCACCTTCCCCATTGTAAAATTGTGCAATGCTAATGAATCCATCTCAAACAAATCTTCTTTAGCTTCAGCTCCATCTACTACATCCACCTTCCCCACTGAAGCACTATGCAATGCTGACAGATCCACCTCAAATAAGTCATTTTCAGTCTCAACTTCATTTACCGCATCCATCTTCCCCACTGTAGAATTATGCAAGACTGACAAGTCCACCTCAAATACATCATCTTCTGCCCGAGCTTCATCCACCACATCTACTTCCCGCATTGTTACACCATTCAATAAATTCCTGGGCAAATCGTCCTCAAGTATATCTAGCTTAGCTTCACCCGCCGCATCCACTTTCCTTATTGAACTGCTTGAAACATCTTGTGACAAATCCACTTCAGTAGTATCTAATTTTTTCCACTCTGTTGACTCAGTATGTAGCAACCTGTTGTATGTATCAAATGTTTCTTCATCACTATTAATATGTTCTCGCTCCTGAATACTTGATTCAGCAGCAATTCTCAGAGCATATCCCCTAGAAGAAGTGACTTCCGTATGAAGGGAAATCGTCCTCTTTGGTTTCCTATTAGGACAGTCTGCATGATATAATTTTAACAAACATGACCTTAGCATAGCAAAAAAGAAAATTAATAGAGTTTTTTCAAAGCTATCCTACACAGACCTGAACTTGAAACCATGCATCGAACAATCCTGCTTCCAGTAAATCTTCTGGTCATTAAGAAATACTGGGAAAAACAAAGAAAGTAGATAATGTAGCTCAAGATGTTTCAATAAAAAGAACTTACTGAACTATTTGAATCAAAATTGCTGTTTTGAAATATGTAGGTTATTTTACTATAAAACTCTATGCCTCTCAGATGCTCACTATAAAATTATTAAAAGAATTTCTATCAAAAAAATATTAAAAAATTTATACTGAATTGCACTCTGAAACCGTATTTCTTAGCATGTCGGTTTAGAATGGATGGTACTATCTCACATTAATGTAAATGCATAATGTACAACTGTAGATAAAAAAGGGGTAATGCATAATGAGGGGTATTTTTCCTTACAAACGAAGAACCCAACAAATCAAAACACGAGGACAAGGTGTTTTAGGCTTCACTTCAAAACTGATCAGAATTAGCCCAGATAAGGAAATCTTTCAATGATTATGCAAACCTAAATATACAAAGTACTTGGGGAAATTTTAATAAATGGAGTAGAATTAACTACCTTTTGATCTTTAAAAGGAACTTTCAATTGTGTTGTTTTGACCTAATCTAAATTTGAGAATTAAGATCATTGACCACAGAAACATTTCCCAAAATATTTCAATCAAAACTATCAACAACCGTAAGAAAGTCCAGGAAAGAACTCCCCATAACGCTAAATTCCCCTTGATCCCCAGAGAAGAAATGTTCCCAAGATGAAAAGAATCAAAACCACAAGAAACACAACCAAAAATATTAATATTTGAGATCATGAAACTGAGTAAATAATCTTGCATGCCCTTCCAAAAGGACGAACAGTTGGGAATCAAGCAAAACAAGAAAAACAAGAGCAGCAAGAATCATGAACTTCTTGGAACTGAATCATACCTGCATGAGGCCACCACCGCTGGCACTGCTAGCTGGCCGGATGATGAGCTTCGGCCTTCTCCGAGGGCATAGAAGGCTTTGAGGCCGGAGAGCCATCTCCATTGCCAAAACCTCCTAAAGCCCGCTGAACACACCACCTAGCGGTGCCTCCTTTGCTTGATCTCTATCTCACAAGAAGAACTAAATATAGAACACAGGTACAGCACATGAGCACATCTTTATTGGAGTTTTGCACTGTCCTGCCAAACATCACAATAAGAACCTTGTTTTCTCTTAACTTTTTTTATTAAACTAATTATGATCCTTCCTTTTCGTCTTGGCTTCTACCCTGTAGTTAGTTTTCCTCTGCTGTTTGTTTTTTTGTGTGCACACAAGGAATATGTAAGTGGCATACTGTGGGCCCCATGGGCCACCTGGTTGCTTATGAGAGGCATGAGTGTGGACAGTAGTGGTCTTGTGAATTGTGTGCTTTTCTGGAACATTCCATGTGTCTCATGCCAACAATTCAAGCAACTTATCACTGAAGTTATACGTAAAATTATGTGACATGTTTCAAAACAGCCGAACCTATTTTGGAAAACCATTTACCCTTATGTGAATGTTGAGTTAAACCCAATTGAGTGTTTGTCTTTCTGTCTAGGTAGTTCACATTTGTAGATACATAATCAAGATGGTAAGTGGAGATTGTTATCACATTGCCAGATATGTTAACATTACTCTTGTTTATTTTGACTTTGTCCGCAAGATTTTTTTCTTTATTACAAGTAGTTATGGTCAATTTGTCATTTGAACCTCATTTAGAACAATGCAAAAAAAGGATTTAAACCTGATAAAAAAGTTTCCTATGTGATCTTTTTTGGAATGTCTCTCATAGTTCTTCTAGAAATCCCCTATTTCACAAGTGTTTTCCATTGAGAATTCATAGGCACGCCCAGGCCCTCACCTTCTTAATTTTCATGTGAAGCAGCGGAAATCCTATTTCTACTTAATCTTTTGTGTTTTATTTTTGAAAAAGCATATTTAACCCCTAAATATTGGTTAGCCTACATAATCCCTAGTGTCGTCGTGCTCGTAATACCATTTACATATGACAAGAGAGGCATGTTGTAATTGGTTGCGTGACTTCCAACAGTAGCCTTGGCTGTTTTATTCCAGCACAGAAGCAGATGCCATTACGTTTAATTTTCCAGAAATCAAGTTGTCAAACAAAAGATAGCTAGAAGCCATTTTGGTGGGTGGCGGAGTCGCATTCTAGCCATTTATGATGCACACACAAGCCCGTGCGTAAGCGTATGAGATCAGGAATGTAATTATCCTGGTCTTTGAATTTCTAGACATGTGTCAAGAGAACCAATTCTTGTGTAGGTGTAGTAAGCGTGTGTTAACCAGACATCAAAATGTGGAAATAAGGCATCAAATTACAGAAATACTTCATAGCTTGTCTTGAAGAGTAGCATGATGAAACCCCTTAGAGCAGTTTCTTCACAAGTTTCATGTTTTCAGTCCTGAATGGCTATCACCACAAATGCATCAACAGACTGACGTTAACATAAGACAGTTTGATAGTTGTTTGCAATATTAATCAAAGCACGCAGAATCAAGGCAACTTTCAGAAGATTTCATAGACTTGCCAACGAAACCAAATGTGAATGAGATCATTGCAATCAACGAAAACCATACCAAACTGGTAAACCATGTTGTGCAGCTGCAGTTTGAAGGGTCCTCCAACTCCAAGATCTCCAGTCATCTCCATTTGCAGCGTGTCAACATGCATCAATAATTCACTACATCAGGCACTCAACAAAGCAAGAAAATAAATTGTTTCTCGTCAATTTTTTTCCGAACTGTTCATCCATCAAAAATAAACAAAGAGCCCCAAATCCAGTTCCAAAGTAATAATAACAAAATTCTCCATGTCACAAATTCAGTTGCCAAATTCCACGCTTGGAAGCATTTTTTTCCGCAGCAAAATAGAAAAATAAGATTACCAATATAGCCAACAAAATTAACCGCAGTCAGTGGTAACGCCGAGAATCTGGTGCCCAACATCAACACACAGGCGCATATCAGAGCCAGGCAGGTCGGCGGCGATGAAGGGCTCGCGGGGAGACGAACGGCGGCGCAGCATGCGGCTGGAGTGGAGTGGCGCCGGTCGGTGGAGAAAAAGGGATGCAGCAGGCGGGAAGGCGGTGGGGGGAGCGATGGAGGCCGCCGGCGGCGGCGGCGGTGAAGGACGGAGGGGAACGGTGGCCGGCGAGGATCCGAGAAATGCGTGTCGATTTGGTGGTGGGCTGAGTTTGCCTAAGGAGGCCTAGTCTTGGTGGGTCTCGAACCTGAATTTAGCTGAGCTTTCGTGGGCTAGGGCTAGTGACCCAGTTATAATCAGCAGATCCGGCTATTTCCGGCTTTCCTCTCCTCGCCGGGGAATAAGTCCACTCTACGTCCCTCGTCTTTCCGTCGAGTTTAAATCGTATCCTGAACCACAAAATCCGGTACAACGCATCCCCATCTTTTAAAACCAGTGCAAAATCGATGCCTTGAGAGAGCCGTGCCACTAGGTGACTCACCGCTCACCTACTACAACAACAACAGTGTTCCTGCAACACCATGGCTCTCCTTAGCAACAGGATGTCGTCCATGCGGATGAGCAACGGATGATGCACCGGACAACATCCTCCGAGATCCAGCTGGAGATGACGAAGTACTTCGACGCCACCAATTGGAGATCTGCACACTGCAGGTAGCTGCTAATGACCAGTAAGAACACCCGAAGCAACTACCTATCCATGGAATAAATCTATTTTGCTTCCCTCATCCACAAAATCAGATATAACACCTCCATCATCTTTGAAAACCACAACCACAAAATCAGATATAACACCTCCATCATCTTTGAAAACCAATGCAAAATCGACTCCTTTAGTGGTTTTGAAAGCTATTTTTATATGTGGGACCCACATATCAGTGAGATATGATAAAAATATACTATGGACCCCACATGTCATCTTCTTTTCTCCTCCCCCTGCCTCTCTCTTCTCTTATGTCTCTCTTTCTCTTTCTTCGTAGGCCCGACACATGTCCTAACGTAAGAAGATACTACAAACCGATCGAGCTAACTGTAATTCCGTGAACATCCATGGATCAGAAAAGATGTTGCTTCATGCATTCAGGTGACCACAAGGGTGTGCTAATTGTGTTGTGCATATATATATATATATATGTGGAGATTATGGCAATCAGATATCCACATGGCAAGTTTATCCGACTGAAAATAGGGATAAATTGCGCCTACCAAATATGTAAACCAAATATGACTTGGGTGTTACGTTGCCGATTGAGAGAAGGCAACGGCCTATAGTCACGGTTTGGTAAGATTGAGGAAACCGACTTAGAGTAAGATAGGGTTTCCGATCTGTAAGCCCACCTCCCAAGACTATATAAGGGGGGTAAGGGGCGTCCCTTGAGGGATATCAGACATATGAGTTTTCTGAGTTAGATCTTGAGATCAATATACACTCGGCGGATCGAAACCCCGAAACAGGAGTAGGGTATTACCTCACGAGAGGGCCTGAACCTGTCTAAACCTTGTTTCCTACTTAACCCATCGAGCTTGACGATCTTGACTGCACTCCCAAAATTCTATTGCCGAAACCAAGTTTCGACAGTTGGCGCGCCAGGTAGGGGGCCGCGCGTCAAGACTTCTTCAACAACCTCGCCGACAAGTGCGATGGGATCTTCTTCAGGATTCGGTAACTTCGCCGCCAACGACTTCGACAAGTTCTCCTCCTACGACTCGGATTCGAACCAGTCGGGAGGAGAAACCCACTCGGCGTCGTTCGGGCTCCCGAAGAACGCCAAGATCTACGACGAAATCTTGGAGTCCAAGATGCAGTCCATCCACTCCGACGAAAGAACTCACTCGGCACCGTTCGGACTACCGAACGCCGCTGAGATCTGCAGCGATCTTCTCATCTCCCCGTCGGAGCCAATCCACTCGGAAGAAGACCTCTCAGCACTGTTTGGATTACCAAACGCCGCTGAGAGCTACTGCAAGCTCCTTCACTCCGAATCAAGATTGATCCACTCGGAGAGATCCACGTCCTCAAGCTCCGACTCGGACTGAAACGATCCAGATCTGAACTACCTGGGCTCAAGGGAGATCGCTGTCATCCTCCAACCATTCGGCTCATGCTCATCCTCAGAGCTCAACGAATATCTCGGCTCTTCAGTTTTGATGACCTTTATGGCATCCCTGACGAAGCCGACGACTCCGACCGCAACAAGGACTACGAGCCGAAGTGCTTTGACGTCCTCATGGCTGAGGTGGCCGAGACCGCCTCAGCCATGGCCCGCAGGCTTGCGGAAGAAGAACGAGCCAGGATCGAACAAGAGCGCAGGCTGGCGAAAGAAGAGAAGAAGCGCAAAGAGGAAGCCGACGTAAGAAAGCAGATCTAAGGGCATGGACGATCCGCTCAAGAGGCTATACTTCAAACGCGGGTCCACAACACTAATATCTTTTAGACGCCACAGCAGAACGCTGTTGCTGCCCTCACACTCTTGGACACCGTCATCGAGACGGCGCCCCCCGACGTGACTCCAATCTTGGACAAAATCAAGACCATCGTCGCGGCTACGGCCAACGGTCATCCCTCCACCTCAGCACAAAGACCAACTGAGTCCGTGGCTGAAACACCCGACAGAAGCCGACTCCCGCCGCTGAGGTCAAAGGATTACAAGAGACCCAAACCAGACCGGTCGGCAACCAAGTCAAGAGGCCCACGCCACGAGTCCACAAACAAACATCAGGAGCAAACGGCCGACTCCCGCGAGAAGCAACATGGACGTCCACCCGTCCACCACCGCGTCCGCCGCAACAACAGCTCCAGCTACCGAAGCAGCCTACCGAAGACCCCGCCGAGTGATCTGCGGGAAGTCCTCGACCGTCGCTACCAAGAACGGGATCAACGCACCCGGGAAGATCGAAGGGGATCACCCGATAGTAATGACGACGGAGTACCAGCCTTCACTCGGGAGCTTCGCCGAGTGCATTGGCCGAATGGGTTCAAGCCGACCGGAATCGAGAAGTACAACGGCAAGACCGACCCGAGTCATGGCCGACCGTGTACACTCTCGCCATCCGTGCAGCAGAGGTGACAACAAGGCCATGGCCAATTACCTGCCTGTGGCCCTCGCCAACTCAGCCAGGAACTGACTCACGAGCCTGCCAAGAGGCTCGATCGGCTCGTGGAGCGAGCTAAGGGACCACTTCATCGCCAACTTCCGTGGCACCTTCGAGAGGCCCGGGACCCACTTCGACTTGTACAACGTCATCCGTGCCGACGAACCTCCGAAGGACTACATCCGGCGCTTCTTCGAAAAGCGCAACAAAATCCCCAACATCACCGACGACATCATCATCGCCGCCTTCCAGAAGGGAGTCCGTGATGAGCTGTTGATCGGAAAGTTTGGGCGCAAGCCATCGAAGATGGTGAAGCAGATGTTTGAGATGGCAAATTTCTACGCCAAATCCAACGATGCCATCAAAGCGGCGCGCTAAGACCGGCCCGACAGGAGGGATGACAAGCAGGCGGGAGGAAGCCAGAATCCTAAGAAGGATAACAGCAACAACAACCAGGGCCAGAAGGACCGCAAGCGCCGATCCGAAGATCTAGTTGTCGCAACTTCCAACTCCCAACGCCGCCCCGAGTCGCGGCCTACGACGCCATCATGAACGCTCAGTGCACGCATCATCCCAATCACAAGCACGCGGCTAAGGACTGTTTTATTTATAAACAGTTCGCCGAGCAATATGCGGCATAGCTCAACAAGAAGCCGGCTGAGGAAGCTGGCCCATCGGGCGCCAAGAAAAACAACACGGCTGAGAATGTCGAGCCTTTTCAAGACCCCGTGGGCGAGCTGAATCACATCTTCGGGGGGACACTAGCCTATGAAGTCAAGAGGAAACAGAAGCTAACTGACCGAGAGGTCAACGCGGCGCAACCCGAGGTCCCACAGTACCTACGGTGGTCGGAGGTGACCATCACTTTTGACCGCTCGGATCATCCCGACCGAGTGGTTCACCCGGGGCGCTATCCACTTGTCTTGGACCCGGTGGTCCGCAACATCAAGCTCAAGCGCGTTCTCATCGATGGGGGCAGCGCCCTCAACATTTTGTTCGCCAAGACCTTAGACGAGATGCAAATTCCGAGGGCCGAACCGAAGGCAAGCTCACCCCTTCCATGGAGTTATTCCGGGCATCATCTACACCACTGGGCACATCGCCCTTCCGGTCACCTTCGGAGTTCGAGAGAATTTCCGGACAGAGAACGTTACTTTCGAGGTGGCCGACTTCGAAACGGCCTACCACGCCATCATCGGAAGGCCTGCACTCGCCAAGTTCATGGCGATACCTCATTACACCTACCTCTCGCATGAAGATGCCGGTCCCAACGGCGTCATCACTCTTCGCAGTGACGTGAAGCAAACCTTCACCGCGACAAGGAGAGCCGCGACATGGCCCAATCTCGCGAGAGATCACGTGGCCGCAAGAAATCCGATTGGCCGCATCGACTTCGACGAGGGTGAAATCCCGCGAAGAAGATAGCCAAATCGAAACCGGCGACGCCAAGACCAAGAAAATCTCCCTTGATCCATCGGATCCCTCAAAAACTGTTGTAATCGGCGCTAAACTAGATCCTAAATAGGAAAGCGCGCTCGTTACCTTCCTCCAAAATAATAAAGATGTTTTTGCTTGGAAACCATCCGATATGCTGGAATTCCTAGGGAGGTGATCGAGCACTCTTTACACGTCAAAGATGACTCAAAGCCGATCAAACAACGATTACGCAGATTCGCGCAGGATCGAAAAGATGCCATCAAGGAAGAGCTCCAAAGCTCTTAGCCGTCGGTTTTATCAAGGAAGTTCTACATCCCGACTGGTTAGCCAACCCAGTTCTGGTCCGGAAAAGGACGGGGCAATGGCGCATGTGCGTTGACTACACCGACCTCAACAAAGCTCGCCCCAAAGATCCATTCGGCTGCCTCGCGTCGAGCAAGTCGTAGATTCAACAGCCGGCTGTCAACTCTTGAGCTTTTTGGACTGTTACTCGGGCTATCACCAAATCAGCTTGAAGGAATCCGACTGCCTAAAGACATCGTTCATCATGCCGTTTGGGGCCTACTGCTACATCACCATGCCCTTCGGCCTGAAGAACGCCGGGGCCACATACCAACGCATGATCCAGAGGTATTTTCAGACGCAGATTGGGAAGAACGTGAAGCTTATGTCGACGATGTCGTCATCAAGACCAAGCAGAAAGAAGACCTGATCGCTGACCTAGAAGAAACATTCGCAAACATTCGGGCCTTCAGAATGAAGTTAAACCCGGAGAAGTGCACTTTCGGCGTCCCATCAGGCAAACTGCTCGGCTTCATGGTGTCACATCGCGGCATTGAAGCCAATCCAGAAAAAATCAACGCTATCTTGAACATGAAGCCCCCGAGTAACCAGAAGGATGTCCAGAAGCTCACTGGCTGCATGGCGGCGCTAAGCCGATTCATCTCTCGACTCGACGAACGAGGCATGCCCTTCTTCAGATTGCTAAAGAAAACAGACGATTTCCAATGGACCACGGAAGCCCACAAGGCCTTTGAAGATTTTAAAGAATTCCTTACGACGCCACCCGTCCTAGCCTCACCTCGGCCCAGGAGCCCCGCTCAGACGTTTGATCACTCACCAAGTGGTTAGTACGGTCCTCGTGGTCCAAAGCAAGAAGAAGGGCGGGTCCAGAAGATTCAGAGGCCGATCTACTTTGTTAGCGAAGTGCTGGCAGGAGCCAAAATTCGCTACCCTCAGGTACAAAAATTGCTATATGGTGTCCTGATAACCGCGAGGAAATTGGCACACTATTTTCAGGGTCACTCGGTCATCGTCGTCACTTCCTTTTCACTCGGCGATGTCATCCACAACCGGGAGACAACTGGACGCATCGCGAAGTGGGCCCTGGAGCTGATGCCGCTGGACTTAACCTTTAAGGCGAGGACGTCTGTAAAGTCACAAGCCCTGGCGGACTTCTTGGCCGAGTGGACCGAACAGCAAGAAGACATACCTCGGGAAGACCTTCAATACTGGACCATGCACTTCGACGGATCCAAGAGGATCACCGACTTGGGAGCAGGAGTTGTGCTGATCTCCCCGACTGGGGAAAGGCTAAGATACGTCCTCCACCTCCACTTCTCCGCCTCACATAACGTCGCCGAGTACGAAGCCCTGCTACATGGACTGCGGCTCGCAGTTTCACTCGGGATACATCGGCTCGTCATGAAAGGGGATTCTCAGCTGGTCGTGAACCAAGTAATGAAAGACTGGTCCTGTCTAAACGACACCATGGAGGCCTACCGACAGGAGGTTCGCAAACTTGAAGACAAGTTTGACGGACTCGAGCTATCACACGTCCTAAGACACAACAACGAAGCAGCTGACGAGTTGGCGCAGTTCGGGTCCAAACGTGAAGCCGCCCCAACAGACGTTTTTGTCGAGCACCTCTATGAACCAACAGTTGCGGCAAAACCAACTCCTAACGAACAAGCTACAAACAAAGTCGCCATGATTGACGCCGACTGGAGGACACCACTCATCAAATTTTTAACACAGCAAGAGCTGCCGGAAGACCGGGATGAGGCAGAACGTGTCCGACGTCATTGCCAAGCTTACATCATGGTCGACTCCAATTTATACAAGAGAAGTCCCTCCAGAGTCCTAATGAGATGCATCGCACCCGAGGAAGGACGACAGCTACTCCAAGACATCCACTCGGGCATATGCGGAAGCCACGCGGCAGCACGTACCTTGGTGGGCAAAGCCTACAGACAAGGTTTCTTCTGGCTTACCGCGGTCTCCGACGCGGACAAAGTGGTGTGAACCTGTGAAGGTTGCCAATTCTTCACCCGATAGAGCCATGTCCCAGCCCAAGAGCTACAAACAATCCCATTATCCTGGCCGTTTGCGGTATGGGGCTTAGACATGGTCGGCCCTTTCAAGAAGGCTCCAGGAGGATTCACGCAATTATTCGTCACAATCGACAAGTTCTCCAAGTGGATCGAAGCTAAGCCGGTTGCCACAATTACTGCTGACAAGGCACGGGACTTCATCCTCAACATCGTGCACCGGTTCGGCGTCCCAAACAGAATTATAACCGACAACGGGACTCAATTCACTGGAGGCATCTTCAAAGAATTCTGCGAAGACTTCGGGATCAAAATCTGCTATGCGTCGGTTGCACACCCCAAAAGCAATGGTCAAGTTGAGCGTGCCAACGGCATGGTCCTTCAAGGCATTAAGGCCCACGTGTTCGATCGCTTAAGTCCTTATGCCGGCAAGTGGGTGCAAGAGCTCTCCTCGGTTCTATGGTCTCTGCGGACCATGCCCAGTCGGGCTACCGGCCAAACTCCCTTCTTTTTGGTCTATGGCGCAGAAGCCATGTTGCCAAACGAGATGGAGTATGAATCCCTCCGAGTCCGCAGCTTCAACGATGAACGCTACGACCCAGACCGAGTGGACGACCTCACCCAACTGGAAGATGCCCGTGAGGCAGCCCTCATCCAGTCGGCAAAATATCTTCAAGGGCTCAGACGATACCACAGTCGCAACGTTCGAGCATGAGCTTCTATCGTTGGCGATCTGGTTCTACGCAAGATTCAAACCATCAAGGATCGTCACAAGTTATTCCCCTTATGGGAAGGGCCGTATATAATTGCTGAGGTGACTCGGCCAGGTGCATATCGATTAAAGCGTGAAGACGAATCTATGGTGGAGAATTCCTGGAACATCGAGCATCTTCGACGATTCTATGCTTAAATTGACTTAAGTTTCATGTTTTTTCTTGACTGCCAACCTCAAGCAAGATGACTTCTTGAGTTAGCAGTCGGGGGCTGTACATATGTCAATAAAACATAGTTTTTTCGACAACCTGTGCGTATTTGGTTTATCATTGTTTAATGTTCCCTGATTCGAGTTCAGTGTTTAAGGACTGAGAATTTTTTAATGACCTAATCGAGCCTAGGCTCGGTGATAGTCGGACGAAAATTACTTAAGAAATTTTACATAAAAACTCGGATCAGGGCATTAACATAAATAAACTGAACATTCACAAGTCTACACCAGAACGTCACAATCATACAATGTTTACAAGACAATTAAGGCCAGAAGTTGTTTACTACATCAACAGCAATTTTCTTAGCCGACTCGTGTGCATCACTGATCTTGTCCAGGGCTTGCTCATCCGAGGTGCCATCGGCGAAGCCTTCCTCGACTGAATTGATATCTACCCAGGGGTAGAGGGACTTGGTCTGTGCAAGAGCAAGGTCAGCCCCCATGGTAGCAGCCTCAGTGATGCTGGCCAAGTATTGGTCGGGGGCTCTCCGCAGCTTATCGAAGATCTCGATTGGGTCCAGTAAGCTAGCCCTGACTCCCTGATGAAACAAAGACAGCAGCATCAGCGTTGCTGCGTTTGCAACATCTTCTCTGACCTTTTCGGCTTGTTTGACCCTCTCAAGCAGAACGTCGTATTGAGCTCGGGTCTTGACCTTGTAAGCTGCCAAAGACATATGATCACACAGCGCGTTCAAAGACAAAGCAGTATAAAGAACATCGTTTTGAAGGAGCTCACCTTCAAACTCAGTCTCCAGCTCGGTCTTGCCGAGGCTGACTGCCTCCAGCTGGACCTAGAGCGAGTGGACCTCCGATGAATTTTCTACAAACAAGAAAGGTTGTCAGCAACCAGAATCAACACAGAAACCATAAAGAGACTAAGAGGGTTAAGCTTACTCCCGACTGAACCCCGGAGGTCGAGGTCTTCTTCCCGGAATTCAGCTATTTCCCTCCTCAGGGCCGCCTCCCTCGACGCGGCCTCTTCTCGAGTGGTCTTCAATTTTTGCTGGACGTCCTCCAGGGAGTTTAGATGCGGGACCAACTTCTCGAGCACATCAGACTTAGCCATTGATCGGCAATACTCCTTCTGCACGCAAGATCTGAAGTTGGCCGACTGAAAGGAAATGATGATGCAACAACAGAAAAAGATCAAGACTTACGTTGAGTAGCCGAGTCGCCTCATTCAGGCTGTTGACAAGGGCATCTCTTTCCTCGCTTTCCGCTTGCTTATATAAGATGATGCCTTGCCTCTGGCCTTCCGAATCCCGCCACTCGATCTTAATCGGAGGAATCCAAGTTTCAGAAGACTGCAACCTGGGGATCTCTTCTACTGTGGCTGATAGAACATGAGGAACAGATTAAGATACGAGAGAGTTAAACTGAAGATTGAAGACGAAATGTTAATTCAAGACTTACCGATTTTGGGGGACGAATCCTTAACTGGAGCAGCCCGGCTGGTCTTTTCCTTCGACTTTTGACCGACCGGTCTTCGCCGGGGCCTTCGAAGCCGTAGGGCTTCTCCGCGGTCGACTGGTTTCCCACTTGGAACGGTGTCCCAGGGCGGTCGGGGCTCCCTCCTTGGGGTATTCTCGCTGGGAGGCAAGGGCCTTCCACCCGGAGCGCTCTCGCTCGGGAGAGGGCTCCGAGGTTTTGGTTCCGCAGGCTTGGATGCCTCGGATGCTGCAGCTGGCGTTGGCCCCTCACTCTGCCCTGCAAGGTCTATGTCTTGGGGGCTCCTACAAAAAGAACGACAGGAGCAATTGGAATGAAGATAAAGAAATTTTCAACGAAGAATTCAAACTTCAGTTGTAAGGCGTACCTGGACGATCGGCGGATCTTGGGCGCCGCTTTCGGTGACGACTTTGGAGGGGTTGCTTCGGCTGGAGGGGCTAGGACATCGTCGTCCGAGTCATCGATGACGAGCCTCCTCTTGCTTGCCCGTTTGCTGATATCTTCACTCGGGGCCGCCCTTTTCCCGGCTGGATCACTCTGGATCCTCACGCCGCCGGCTGGCTTCTTGGTAGGTCGGGTCGGCACGTCATCGTGAGGAATTTTGTGGGGCTTCGAGATGATGGAGGCATTTTCCTGTAAGAAAGTTTCTTACAACGCTAAGAAGTGTGACATCAAGATTGCAAGACAATGAAAGAGTCAAGTTGGCTTACCGGAGGAGGAGGTCGGTAGAGACTGAAGGGGAGGACTGGCAGCATGAGGCTGCGTTCGACTGCAATTCCAGTCGAGAAGATCTTGTACATCCGGATCTTCAAGATCTCAAAGCTGAGGGAGTCATGGTCTTCCCGATTGGGGTCCCTCTCGCCCTCGTACTCGAAGGCTGGCTTTGATCGCTCTTTAATCGATGCCAGTCGGCTCCTGATGAAGTGCCGAGTGATTTGCTCGTCGCGAAGACCTTTTTGCTTCATATCCAGGATCTTCGCTAGTAACTTGTTGGCTTCTTCCCAGTCTTGGGCTACTGGCACGGTGCTCCAGGTATGCTTAGGCACAGGGAGAAGGCCAACGAAGTTTGGCAGGCTGGGTTCAAGATTGCTAATATAGAACCAGCCCGCGTGCCAACCCTTGTTGGAGGATTTCAAAGGAAGGGAGAAATACTCCTTGCGGAGGGATCCGCGGAGTTGGAAACCTGCCCCACCGACGACGCAGGGCTAGTCCTTATTCGGATGCGGCTTAAGGTAAAACATGCGACGAAAGAGTTGGAAGTGGGGGAGAATGTCGAGGAAGGCTTCACATACATGAATGAAGAGAGCGATGTGGAGCATAGAGTTGGGGTTCAAATGATAGAGATGAAGACCATAATAATCAAGAAGCCCCCTAAAGAACTCGGAGGTGGGGAGGCCGAAGCCACAGTAAAACAAAGAGGTGAAGACGACGAGCTCACCGGTGTTTGGGGTGGGAAACTCTTCACCCGCCGCCGGGCGCCAGCCCACGATCTCCCTGGGGGGAATCACTCCGTGCTACACCATCTCCTTGAGGGTGGATTCCCTCACATCCGAAGTGGCCCACTGCTCAAAAGGGATTTTCCTATCGTCCGCCATGAATGTGGTTTGTGTGGAGAGCAGATCTGGCTTGAAGGATGGGGATTTGAGATGGGGGTCTGAAAAGATGGATGTGGAGGCTAGCTGTGAGCGAAGCGCAAGCTTTTGAATCGGTGGATTGGGCGCGCGCAAGGACTTAGGGTTCTCCGCTGCAAGCTGATGAACAGTGTTGCGATTGGGGAATTTCTCTGGGAAGACGAAGTAGCGGGGATGACCTCGAGGCTTTGTATAAAGATTTGAGGGTTGCGCTAGGTTTTCTCGCAATTGGGCCGAGCCCATGAGAGACCGGCGGCCCAGCTAAGGTGTGGCCTGACACGTGTCCTTAGGGATTTAAGTGGATGAACTTAAGCAGATTTGCCTTGGCAATATGCGCGTGTTTGAGTGCCCTGTACCTTTGGAAATCCTTTCATACCGCGGTTTGCTTGACTTCATGAGAAGCTAGCACGATCCAATTTGAAAGGTGACAAACAGCTAAGCTTTTTATGGTTGCCTTGGTGACAGGGGTTGTTTGGTTTTTTAGCATTTGATTGAATGATTATGTCAATGCTAACTTTTCACCTTGGTGAAGATCTTTTTAGATTGAGACCAGTATTATGGCAAGAGCTATTTAATAATTTGGTCATATTTTTCAGATGACTGAAAAGCTTATTTATTTATCCATGAGGGATGATTAAAATATTTGATCCGAGATGACTCGGGTAGCTTCACTCGGATAAGTGTGAGCTTACCGAGTGCTTTATCACCCACGAGGGTTGATTGAGTTATTTGTTCTGAGATGACTCGGGCAAACTCACTCGGATAAGTACGAGCTTGCCGAGTGATGAGGTTGCTTTAGCTTGAGCTAGGCATCTACTAAGGATGATTTTTTATAGTTCTTGACTGTATGTTTGGTCTATTTTTGGCTAACCACACAGTCGGGGGCTACACCAAATTAGGTGTATCGAGAGATGCATCTAGGTATTAATTTTTTGGATATTTTCCAGCCCTTCACAGTCTTCGGAGCCACTCGGAAGATTCAGGTAGAGATGATGGAATCACTCGGCGCCAGAAGCACTCGGCCAAAAAGTTGTTTGGCTGTGTATTAATTTGGTTCGAGTTGAGTTATCTCGTCGACTGCAAAGGACTCGGGGGCTACGGTAGAGATTATGGCAATCGGGTATCCACATGGCAAGTTTATCCGATTGGAAATAGGGATAGATTGCGCCTACCAAATATGTAAACCAAATATGACTTAGGTGTTACGTTGCCGATTGAGATAAGACAACGGCCTATAGTCACGGTTTGATAAGATTGAGGAAACCGACTTAGAGTAAGATAGTGTTTTCGATCTGTAAGCCCACCTCCCAAGACTATATAAGGGGGGTAAGGGGCGTCCCTTGAGGGATATCAGACATATGAGTTTTCTGAGTTACAGATCTTGAGATCAACATACACTCGGCGGATCGAAACCCCGAAACAGGAGTAGGGTATTACCTCACGAGAGGGCCTGAACCTGTCTAAACCTTGTTTCCCACTTAACCCATCGAGCTTGGCGATCTTGACTGCACCCCCCAAAATTTTATTGCCGAAACCAAGTTTCGACAATATACATCATATCAACACCTGAAGCTGCAAGACGGATGAGCGACTCCTACCAACATCGACGGATATGGAGCCGGCTGTCACAGCATGTAGTTTCTCTCGCTCTCCACGGCCACCTTCTCGTCGACGGCTGAGGTCCTGGTATGCGTACAATACCGAACGACGGGAGGTCTAATGAGCATAGCACTGACCACTAAAATGTAGCACTCACCGTTGACCATGTCCAGCCAGGTCCTGTCCCAACACCTCTTCCAGCCATTGTCGTCTGGTCACGCGTCGCCGTGCGATGAGGAAGACATCCACCTCGACTACATCCAGAAGGGTGTCCTCCTACCCAAGCCTCTGGTCGCCGGCGACCGCCTCGCCGACACCCCCGCGTCCTTCTTCGTGTTGTTCTATCTGTTCGCCGGCTGTCTCCTCGCTGAGGAGCGAACCTACGGGACCGTCACCGTCACGCTACGATGTACCAGCGAGTGTGCCAAGTTCGTCCACGCAACAGCGCATAGCGTGTCCGTGTCCGACGTCGTCTCGTCGCTCTACACATCGTCAGAGGAATGGTCGTTCTATTCATACACCCTGGTGCTTTGAGCCGACGCGGCCATCGAGTTGCGATCCGTGCTGTCGATGCAGGTCACCGAGTTCACCGATGGTGTCTTCATCGGCATGTCATTGAACCACTCTGTCAGCGACGACACCACCTTCTGGGAGTTCATGAATGCCTGGTCGGGGATCAACCGCCGGTTCACTGCCGACTTTCCTCTCCGAGGAATAAGTCTACTTTACATCCCTCATCTTTCCATCGAGTTTAAATCGTATCCCTGAACCATAAAATCAGGTACAACGCATCCCCGTCTTCCAAATCCAGTGTAAAATCAACGTCGTCAGAGAGCCACGCCACTAGGTGACTCACCACTCACCCACTACAACAGCAACATAGTGGCTCTCCTCAGCAACAGGATGTCGTCCCCATGGATGTGCAACAGATGATTCATCAGAGAATGTCCTCCGAGATCCAGCTGGTGATGGCGGAATAGTTCGACGCCAACAATTAGAGATCTACAGACTACAAGTGGCTGCTGATGAACATCAAGAACACCCGAAGCAACTACCTTTCCATAGACAGCTTCTTTTCAAGCATCTCTGACAGCGTCGCCGTGGGCACCAAATGCCGTCGATGTCGCGGCGACGGCGACTCCACTTGCACTCAAGGCGTCGTTCACCGTCAAGAGAAGCAACCCGTTCACGACACGATGACATGGAGGTGCGGAGCAACTTTCAGCGCATCCATAACAGGTACTCGTCCATCCTCCATGCCATCAAGTCAAGCCACGGGAAGGTGGCGTCGTGGCGAGAAAACTGAAGGTGGTTAGGGCCATTACAAAGGGAGCCACCTTAGGATTATATTTTGTACTTGTTTTAAAGATGAGGGTTACGTTGTACCCGATTTTGTGGTTGAGGGATGTTATTGGAACTCAACACTTAGATGAGGGATGTAAAGTGGACTTTTTCCTTTTTCAGATGGAACAACCCTTTTTCCTTTTTAAAACATAGCATAAACATTTGACGAGGCACATGAGGACTCATCGTAGGAACATATGTAGTATATCCCTATCACTATAAAAACTTTCAAAAAGCTAGAACAACTAATGAAGTCTTCGCAAGCAATTTGTTGTCAAAAGTGTCATCTACCATAAAAAAGACAATTACATGTAAATACGAACCAACTTAGGGCTCGTTTGGCTCCAATAATCAGTTCTAATTTAGTGTATTTCTTTGAGAATCTATACCAAAGGGTTAAAAACGAGAAATGTTTCTTAGAGAATCAGCAGAAACGTTTCTCTTTTTAACTAGAAATGAGAAACCTTCTTTAGGTAGTTTCACCGATTTCTGAAAGAAACGTTTCTCCGAGAATCACATGTGAATCACTAAAAACGTTTTTGTCCGTTTCTCCGAGAATCCAAAACTGTACAAAAGGGCCCTTAACCATATTCAGTTCGTGAACAACATCATATTCCTGGCAAGGTACAAGACACAGAAAATGTCCAAATTCCAGAGAGAGAAAATCTAGCCTTGCTATGCCCCATTTTTATTGAATACTAGTGCCATGCTATTGAGTCGTAAGGGGATTAGAATTATGGGGTTTGTTTTCTCTATCTGATTTTTTGGGTTAATTTTCGCGTGTAAACATCGTTTTTTTGGATGGGGTGGTTTTTAGAGAGGTGTTTTTTTTACATGAGAGAGCAACCATGATGGAGGAGAAGAATGATGACTTCGCTTTGAGAGTAATAGAGACACTTACAAGCCAAATACATGTGGCTAATGAAACGAACAATTTTCAGTGGTCCAAATGGTAGGGCTGGAAGATAGAGAGCAACCAAACAACAACGTAAATTAATTTTAAAATCAACTTGTAGAAAAATAATCCTGTGTTAGGGTGTACATGTATTAAGAAGAGAAGAAAATATTTTGGGGCTAGAAAATACAAGTAAAAAGGAAAAAGGAAGGGGGAGCAATCATGGGATATAAGCATGTCCAATTTACATAAGTTGTTGTGTTGCAGATTATTGGTTGTGCCACTTTATTCATCTGGCATCAAAGGCTAATTGATGTCTTTCGCTTTGCCTTTACGACAGAATCAAATCTCGTTGATCACTCGTTCTATAATCCGTTGCAACGACATCTCCTTGGTCACTCTCATTTTTTTTCTATACAACAACAGTATATTAACTTGTATTACTGAATATATATCTCTGGTCATATGACAGAAAAAAAAGGCTCTTCGAAATACAGAAAAGAACGGTGGCCTGGCTTGCGTTGGTTCTGGAAAGAGAGGAATATCACACGCATCCACGTCTTGGTGATTTAGGGCCTTGTTTGTCATATGATTTATAAGCCAAAACCAGAATTTAAATTTTAAAACTTGATTTTAAATTTGAGATTTTTTACGGTGGTTGTTTGGTCCTTCTCGTTCCTTATCCATCGATTTATTCTGGCCATAAAAAATTAAGTAATGAATTTGAATTAAATTTACGTGCTTAAGGGGTATTTAAGTGATTTACTATTTTTTTCAACACAGGCGCTGAGCCAATTGTGCTGATTCGGCAACGGTGGCGGCGTAGCTGGATAACAAGTTCTATAGCCAGTCGTGCCCCAGCGTGGAGGCAGTCGTCCAGAAGGAGATGGTGCACGCGCTCGCTCGTCGCGCCTAGCCTCGTCGGCCCGCTCCTCAGGATGCACTTCCACGACTACTTCGTCAGGGTAAGCTTGCATGTGGTGTCCATTGCGGCGGCGTCACATGCAGCTAGCTGCAGGGGCAGTGTTTGATCGATCAACAGGTTGCCTGACAACGTACCTCGTGGCCGGCCGGCATTTGTGCAGGATTGCGACGGCTCGGTGCTACTCGACTCGGTCGGGAACAACACGGTGGAGAAGGACGCGACGCCAAACCAGACGCTGTGCGGCTTCGGCTTCGTCGAGAGGGTGAAGGCCACCGTGGAGAAGGCCTGCCAGAACACTGTCTCCTACATCGCCGCCGTTGCCATTCGTATCTTGTCCGCGCCACCACTAGGCTTCCTCTGACTAAATTGATATGTGAAATTTGTTATCCAGTACTTCTCAGTTTCTCTTGGTTCCTCCTATTTCTTTCTCTTGAGTTCCTCCAATTTTTTTACCGTTGGATCTAAAACCATCGTAAAAGTTCTATTTAAATTTTAGAATTTGATTTTGATGGTTTTCAAATAGTATTTTAGCTTTAACGTTTAAGACGCTAAAAACATAAATACAAAAGTTTTACTTAAATATCAATTTTTAATCATTAATAAACCATTACGGCTTATAATAAGTCGTAAGCAACGGACGAAGACTAGGATTATCAATTTCTTGTGCGCGTACCGTGTCGCCCCTCCGTGGTAGCGCGGTTTTCGCACGAAAACCGCGATGAAGTGAACAGTAGTTTTTGTGACATTTTGTCGTACCGCGGTTTTCGTCTAAACTGCGCGAAAACCGCGCCAAAATCTGTCAAACCCGCGCCAAAAACCGCAAAATCGTGCCAAAAAACGTGAAAACAGTAATTTAAATTTAAACCAAATTCAAATCCGTGTTGTGCCACGATTTTCGCTCAAACGTGCCACATACTGCGGTTTCGCAGCAAACCGTGCAAAATTTATTTTTTGTGATTATATATATAGCTCATCCCGTGTGGCATGGCCGAATCTATAATTTGAAAACTCAAATTGAAAATCCAAACCGTTCAAGTTGTTCAACATATTAATATCGTCTTGTATAACAAATTTTATATTTTTTTGAAATTTTTTACTATTTTATCGGATAGATCAAAGATGCATTAATCCAGCTAGCCATCATGCGGTCTTTTTTCAGATCTTTTCGCGTATGTGGGCAGGCGTTTCGCATGGGAAGATGTCTTTCAACTCGCATAAAAAAAACATTTCTCCAGTAGTGATGACACCTGGAGCTTGAATATTCATGTGAAATGGGAAAGGTCAGTCTAATTCTTGAACAGCCATTTATAGGGTCAAATTAATTAAGCTGAGCTTTTTTTCAAATGCTACACCGTATTACACTCTACGTGTGTATTAGGGAAAAAATAAAGTTTTTATATATGTGTCTTTAATGATTTAATTAACAATTTAAATATCCACGTTATAAAATAAATTTCAATGAAATAACTATAAAATCAACTTTAAAATTATTAATTTAAAATTTTAATTTTGATATCGGTTGATTCCGTGATGGAGCTGAAACGTTTTCAGTGACCGTCCGTCTGCCGTGGACTGAAGAGAAAAGGTCAGTTATAACTTTATATTTTTTATATTAAAGTTAACACGTATAATATATGAGTTACAAAGTTGTTTTATTTTTTTTACATATGCATTTAATGCATTCAAGATATCTTAAAGAATGTGAAGAGCAAAAGTAATGAATTACTTCTTGCATGAAAGCCAACCCTTTTCACATAAGGACCTTATAGTTGGCTAATAGCATACTACTCCCTCCATCTCACTGAACAAGATGTGTATCGCGTATACATTTTAAGATTCAACTATTTAAATATGTAATCAATAATTATTTTATTATAAATTAAATTTTATTTGATATAAATAATATCATTAAATTGATATTTGCTAAAAATATTGTAGTATATGAAAAATTAATCAAAGAATAGTTTGAAGATTGTGTGACCACGTCTTATTTGTTGGGACGGAGGGATATTAAACTTGCTCTTAGTCTCCAGGCACTCATTTCAAATATGGGTGAATACAAACAATACTACATGCATGCATAATACTACCTTCGTTCTAAATTAAATTTATTTTTTATATAAATATAGAAATAACCAAATGTATGTTTTAATATTTATGTTCAAATTCACATAAAAAAGTAAAATTAATTTAAGACGGACGGAGTAGGTGTTAATTATACAAAATTTTTAATATACTACCAAATCAATCTTGCCGTTCGGCCCCTATATAAGCAAGTATAATAAGGGTCCCCATATGCAGTGGCGGGCCTATGGGGTGCTCCGGGTGGGCCGCTGCCTACCCAAAAGCAGGCCCACCCGAACCCTCCTCCCTTGCAATTTTCACATGGGCCTGAGTTACACGATCTCGGCGACGGTTCATCTCCCCGATTCTAACGCTGCAACCGCGATTCCGGCCTTGCCTGTGTGCGCGACTTCGTCCCTACCTGTCATGCCGAGTGTCGACGATCCCGCGTGCGTCGGTCGGTCCGGTCCTTGTCGACGATCTCGTCGGTGTCGCCGTGTCGGCCGTCCCAGACGCGCGACGCGATCTCCCTGCTCCTGCTGCCTGCTGCCACTAGTGACTGGTGTGGTGCCCCGACAGCCCATGACGTGATTCAATGTACTGGTGACTGGTGTGCTGCTGTTGGTTGTTGCCTACTAGCCTGCTGTTTGTGTTGCCTGTTGTCTGCTGCCCTGTGTAATGTGTTGCTTACTGCTCCTGTCTACTACATGATCCACTCCCCGCGTGCGTCCCTGGCTACATGTAGGCCTGCAAGACTCACCGGCTGTTGCTTTGCATTTGCAAATTGCATGCTCCTGTGATCTACTGCGACGCCGAGACGTTGCCGTCAGTGTAAACTGGGTGTTGACAAGGTAATGAGTTATTTAAACAGAAGTTTTGATGATTTCCATTAATACATAATTCCATACGTGGAAATGCCTATTTAGACAGAACCACCCCAACTGACCTTCGGCTTGCCATCGTCGTCCTCGGCCCACCCAAACCTAAAATCCTAGGTCCGCCAATGCCCATATGAGCAAGTATAATAAGGATGAGTCTTAGTTATCCGTGTGAAGGAGCAAAATAAGGAGAGAGAGGGGTGTGTGCTCCTAAAAATGAGTAAGAGCACAATAATAAGTTGAGTCGACGTGCTTTAAAATATTCCAAGTCAGCCTAAAGGAGAGAAGTGGAGATAGAGAACGAGACGGGTATATCTGGCATCGGGTGCTACCACAGACGGACACGCATAGTGGCATGCAGCCAGTGCAGCGGTAAAAAACACATTTTGTGGACCCTTCAACTACTCCCCATCTAATAATCCCGTGCATCTATTCCTCTCAGACTGGAAAGGTCACTTAGGCATAGAGAGATATTAATATGTTAAGATTAAAACTTAAGTAAATGCGAAAGCAAAGTTTTTGGAAATTTCAAAAATCACAGAGTAAATGCACAGCTCAAGATATACCAGATCTAGGTACTCACAAGAAAAAAGAACAAGCACAAACAAAAACTAAACTAGAAGCGGTACAAACAAGCATCGCTAGAGGGAGAAGTTGAGGTGTTTCTGAAGTTCGAATCCTTAAGAAGATTCTAGTTTTTGTTGAGGAGCTCACAAAGAGTCGGGTATTCGCTAACCCTTTACTCTAGAGATTACACAAAGCATTCCTCCTTTCACTAGTGATATCTCTTTTCTTTTAAGGTGAGATCCGACCTTCACAAACTTTTCTTGGCCAACAACAAATAAATCAGTGAGACACCTAGCCGTCTAGCAGTCTTCAACCTTCAAGAGTAATAGATGATGCAAGGATCTCTTGGGGATGAATCAAGTGCTCACAATTTTCACGAAGACAACGCAAAACACTCACACAAACTCGAAACCATAACTCTTACATACACACGAAATACAAACTCGAAGATCGGTGGAGAGGGGAATCAAGCAAACAAGGCTCAAAAGTGAATCTCAAGAGTTGCAAGCCAAGACACCAAATGTTCAATGAAAATAGCAACCTTGTCTTGGAGGGGGAGGGGTCTATTTATAGCCACAGCCCTAGATATGCCCATTATGGGCAAAGATTCCCTTTTTCAAAAATTTCAAAAACAATTTTTGGACAAGTCCAAAAAAAGACAGAACAACATACAGCAGAGAAGATAACTTGGATTTTCTAAAATTCCAAGAACTTTTTGGACATGTCCGAAAATGACCAGTACCAAAACGGCTTAATAGACATTTTTGGAAATTTCAAAAATGATTTTTGATAAGTCCGAAAACGTTCAGAACCGAGTTTGGCTTCATAACCATTTTCGAACTTTTCAGACAACTCCGAAAAATTTCTAGCTGAGTTGGCCTCACCGTCATTTTCAAAAATTTTGAAAATGCTTTTCAGACAACTCTTTCAAAAATTCTGAAAGTTCACTTCGGACAACTCCAAAAATCACGAGAAGAGAAAAAAAGTTAGAACTACATAAAACAGATTTTTTGAGCACCCAACTCATTTCTCATTATCAATGCATCATCCCTATAGTATGACTTTTCTATGAGCGCAAGTAAATTAAAATTTACAATTTACCAAAGGTTCTTTTGCAGCTTTTCATCAAATCTATACATAAGGATATTGCATCGAATCATCAACTCATGTCGGACTAATATTCCTTCATGCAATCTCAATTACAAGCAATAGTCCTCACTAATCGAATTATGGACCTAAATACACTTTCACAAACTGATCATAACGGACATTACTTGTTCCAAGCATAAGCACAGTAGAAAATGTCTAATGTGACATCTGAAAATTGATCCTTCAGAGCTAGTGCAATAAGTAATACAAACAGGTTTCAAAAATTACCACATCACATCTTCATATCTGTTTTTAGATAAAGTTTTAGGTGAAGGAGAAAAGAGATGGAGAAAAAAAAGCGAACTACAAATATAGTCAGCTGCAACACGAATTCCAAAACATTATATGTATATGAGAAATAATATTCACGTAACTATTGTATGCGTAATCTATCAGATTGGTTATATACAACTCATTAATTTTGGAAAGACTACACGTCGGGCACCTGATTGTTTTAGAAAAATCCGGCACCCCCTCTCATCCCGTCTATTGCATGCATAGTAGTAGTCAATACCGAACGCATGCATCTTCCTGCCTGTACGTCCATCTTTTTTCTGCGTACAAACACATCTCTTTCTCTCTCTTAGGAGTAAATGATCAGCTAAATGTAAGGAGGACATGCAACATAAATAAGTTTTAAATGATTTTGCTATTAAACTATTTATTAGATCTACTATCTAATTACATTATTATTGTTTTAAATCTTCAAAACAAAATTTCATATGATTACTTTTTATAAAACATATGATTATATTCCTAATTAAAACATTTTTATACCATACCAAAAACAACAACGCGTTGTAATGGCTGAAAGATCGTAAAATACTTAGTGAAACACATGAGGGGATAAGCCATACCATCTATACTTAGATTCGTGATTGTGGAGGGTGTTACCCCAGGGTAGCTCACATAAGGGAATGACGATCAGCTAAGGTGCGCTCACAGGCCTTGACCTTCGGGTTAACCACCCGACCCGTGCCAGGGTCAGCCACGACCATCTTGGTTGGGAGCGGCTACCTCGACCCCTTCGGTGGTCGGCCCTCCCGACCGCAGCTCAGAGGGCCATTTCGGCGCCCGAGCCCAGACCTCCGCATCGACACCGACCCTGGAAGACCGACTCCACCACCTCGGGAAGGAGGCTCTCCACCAAGGGATAGCCAAGGAAGACTAGGAAGGGACAACTCGACCAAGGATGACGTCACCCGATAAGACTGCGCGCAAGGCGCATGCGGTGATCAAGACCCATAGGACTAGCATGTGTGTGCTTTTGAGATATTTTTTGTACTCTTTTTTCTTTAAGGCATAGCTTTCTTGATCCCCAAGCCCTCTTGTAACTGTCCCCCTTGGGCTATAAAAGGGAGGACAGATGGAGGGTTTGGGGGATCGATTCTTAGGAGCTTGAGGCGAAGCCCTGGTAGTTTGCTTCTAGGCTCTAGAGTTCGAAACCACTGTACTCATTCATAGTTCATACACAACCCCAACAAAGCACACTGGACGTAGGATATATCCTTCGAGAGGGCTGAACCAGTATAAACCCCCTTGTCTCTTGGCTCGCTTTATGTCCGAGCCGACCATCGGTTCCTATCGATAGGCTCCCCGACCACTCTTTCACCTCCCTGGGCCACCCCCTGCGAGGACTTGCCGACCACCCATCAACAGTGACATACAACAATACCATATATCTCGAGAAGGTATACTTTAATTAAAAAAATATGAAAAATAAAGAAGAAAATTGTCTTCTCGGAATAAAATGTGTCAAAGTTCTATTCGGGAAAGGAAATATCTCTTTAACCCGTGTCTTGCCCTACAATATAAATATAAGATCCCGAGAAAAAGAAAGGACACGCCAACAAAAGCCAACATGGAATACAAGCCTAGACAAACATAATAAGAAGCTACAAAGCCAACAAGAGAGATCTAGAGCTAACATCCAATCTCGTAGAGTTTATATTTGAGAAAGAAGACTACGCTAGCCATCGCCTTCATGTTGGAGCTCCATACCGCAAAACTGATATAGACTAGATTAGGTCATCCCAAATATTATACTCGTGTGATTTTGATTTATAAAGGAAACATCGGCTTTGACCAACAGGAGTAGGCTATTACCTGTCAGTTAAGAAGTCCGAACCTGTATAAAAATCTCTATTTTCTGTTTCTTTTATCTCAATCTCACGTATACACTGGCTCCAACGATTTTCATACTCTACAAATACCGTTTTCAGTTATAGCCCATCGACAAACACCGTGTGCAACATTTACATATTAAAAAACATTAGAACATACTTATTGAAACATTCAAATAATATATTGTACAACGATTAAAAAGATGTATTAAAAAAACTTGAATGTGCAACATAGTTCAATACAAGCTAAAACATTTGCTTCTCACACATGAAACAACCATTTTAATGGTGTGAAACATATATATATATATATATTGTTTTTATCGGAATACAACCATATAAGATCTTGTTGCGGAAGATTTAATTGCAACAAATAAAATAATACATTTAAATCATGGCTTTAATAAATAATTTAGTAGAAAAATCGTTTTAGTATTTAATGAATGCTACTCGTTGCTTTTGTGCATCCATAGAGGGTGTATAAGAGAGAGATGGGCATGTGGGAAGAGGGAGAGATGCATGGTGAGAGTGAGATACTGAGAGCACAGTTCTCCCATGCAGTGGCGCAACTCCCCATACTTCCATGTGTCTATCCTGCGCCTGGTTTTAAGCATTGTCCGTTAATTTTTGGAGCAGGTACTACTAGTTAGTTAAACTTGTTCTCATGCCTTAGTGGATGGCGTGAAGAGGCCAGGAGATTGGAAAGGTCGGTAGTCTGAATATCTTGTCCTCCTTTGATCAAACGCCATTTTAAGCATCTCAATAAGCCTCTCTAAACATCTCTATAAGCCAATTTTTGACCAGTCTAGATTAGCCAACCGGATGGCCAAGTTCATCTCCTCGTTGGCTAAACTTAGCAAGACAAACAAGCAAACATGGACCCCATACCAAATTCTCCCCACCCCTTCCCTCTCTTTCCTGGTCCCTGTATTGGGCGCCCCCCTCACCGACCTCTAGTTCTGATTTGCCAGCCACCCCCGACCACCAGTGGTTGTCATCCTCGCCTTCGGTTCCTCCGTGCGCCTTCATCCCTACCGTCACCCTCTGTCATTCCTCGCCGCCATCAACAGGAGACATCGTGACCCCAATCTTTCGATGACGGTGACCTACTGCTCTTGCCCCTGCCATCTCCGCTGTCGTCCCCACCTACGGCTCCTCTCTATGCCTACATACCCGCCGCCAGGCCCTATCCTTCCTCGCCGCCATCAGCAACTCGGCCCCTGTTGACATGAAAAACACACAGTGGCCTGAGAGATCTCCTTAACTTTAGTGCAGGTCCATAATTTTGCTTTTGGGTTTCAAGGGCGTGCCAGATGGTTTGATCCTACAATCAACAAGAAACTAAAGAAAGAAAACAGAGTTAAATCCGTAAACGATAGCCGATCGGGTATATCCGATGACGTATCGTTTAATATTGAGCCGATGCGATATGCCGATCCATGCATGGGATCGGCAAAGGGAAAATTAGATTTACTCGATCGGCTATAGATATCAATAGTATATAATCTAGGTCTCAAAATACGTTTAAACCAAGTGACTGGGATAGATCGGCAGCGTGTCGAGACAATATAAATCACTTATGTCAAAAAGTACTTTAGGATAGAGATTATACGTATTTGTAGCATAGCCGATGTCATGAATCTAACACGTATCGGCTAGTACTCCGATACTGCTTTATACTAAGATATCAATATAGATTAAATAAATTAAACAAGAATCAATCAAGTTTTAAGATGACCTAACAGATCGATAACGAGCTTAATATATTTTACCACAGTGAGATCTTAATATGAAGGGAAGATTTAGCACATCAAGTAAACATGTAAGAAACAAGATAGCTAAACCAGGTAAGATCGGCTCAAACTCCGATACTATCTCTAATAGCAATTATAGAACATGATAGATCTTATGATTCTAGATAATACTTAATAGGTCAAACTTAACCGATGCAGCATTGAGTATAAAGAGAAGCATAAGATCTAAACAAGTCGATGAAAGCCTTTCAAGATGGTAGATACACTATATAATCTAGGTCGACGTTGATATCTAACCCTATCGATTGTTGTCTAGTAACAGATGCTAGCCGATTAGGGTTAGACAATAATACTGATCTAGATTATATAGCATATATGATAACTCATCGATTTATGTAAATAGTATTAGAGTGTCATAAAGATGTAAGCACTAATCCCGAGAGCACAAGCCACCATAACAAGCTTTATCTCTCGTTAGAGATCGAATCTGATGCAGCCCAACTCGAAAGCAAGAACTTGTCGAAACAAACGAAAGTAAAAGGGTGACGATGCGCCGAAGGTGTTATTGAACTAATTGTTGTCTGATTATACGGCCTTGGGCTATATTTATACCCAATTACATAATATGTCCTTGTCAGACACGACTCTTATCTCTATTATAACTCAAGATACAGACAAGTCCCTTAGGTGGACTCTTACCGGTACAATCTATAAGAAAATTACTTACAATAACCTAATTAATAGATACAATTGTACTTTTCAGACACCATCCATGTATGGCAATCCTCATGAAGCAATTAACCTGATCCGATAACGATCCCAATATCATCCTACCGGAATCGACTACATCGGCTTAACTTGTCCGATTCGGTATCGACCGATGAACACCTTAGCCGATTCGGTATCAGCCGACGAACTCCCTAGCCGATTCAATCTGCAACTGGCGCGTATTTTGTTTCTGAGAATCCCAATTTCCTCCAAATCGGCTTTGGCCTTAACTCCAAATCCGATGCATGTTTACCAAATTTGGTCGTTTACACATCCGCCCAAGTCCGCTATATTGACAATGTTGCGGATTTGCCTAATCTTATCTCCAAGAAAATTTAGGGCTTTCCATCGGACGATTACCACGCCTCTTTAAATAATAACCACCGCCTTGAAGTTTTTCACGCTGTCACTTTCGCTTTCACTGCGTAGCCATAGCCATCCCTAATATTCACCGACGATCTCCTCAGAGCCCTCGGAAAACCCAAAGACGACTCCCTTGCAGCGGAGACTCCTTCTTCAACGATGTCGACTTCTTCCATTCCCTCCGGTGCGCCATCGGCTGAGTTTCCTGAGGTAAGCCCCATCGGCTATAACTCCTTTTCTTTCTGCAGATTGGTTTTCTTCTTTTTGATTTTCTTTTTTCTATTGTAGCATCTCTCCAACCAAGTCGCAGTCCCTAGCCTTGTTCACCCCAACCGATTCTTCCTAGGCCCAATCAGAAATTCAGACCCCATCGAGTTCATAAACGCTGAGACAAATAGGGTTCCTTTTAGATTAACAAACCTTAGTTTGGTACAGGCTAGAACTTTCAAGTCTTGGCCATCCACCGACAAAACTTGGTTAGAGTGATACAACAGGGTATCGGCTAGCAAGCAGAGCCACTTGGAAGAACTTGGGATAGTGCAATGCTTAGCCCTGACCATAGCTGACATGTCCAAAGATGATCCCATGTTGTTGGCTGTAACCTATTTTGGTCCAATATTTTGAATGCCTTCTTATTCAATCAAAGACCGATGACACCAACTCTCCTGGACATAACCATGATTACCGGTTTGGATATCACTTCATCGGTTAACCCTGTTAACTTGAACACCAAAGGTCAATTTTCTTTCAAGACCCGGGCCATCGGCGACTGGAATGCATTCATCTCGCAGAATATGGGAACTAGCCCAGTAGGCCCTTGGAAACACACAGCCTTCTTGTTGATGTGGTTGGAAAAGTTCTTATTTTGCAGTCCAAGTTGTGGCCCCACCACCAACTGGCAACGTGTGGCTGAAGCCCTAGTAGATAAGAAGCAACTTCCCTTGGGCACGTATCTACTAGGATATCTTTATCAGACTTTGAATTCTGCATCGGCTAAGATTGCTACAAACTCTGCCATCAGCATCGGTGGCCCTTGGTGGCTATTGTAGATTTGGCTTAATTTGCACACTCTCAAGGCTGCTCAGAGGCCAGACTTAGTAGAAGCCAATTTCCCATTAGTGTAGCCGACCACAGATGAGGATGGTAACAAGATTACAACTCGCCGATGCATGTCCTTTGGAGAGGCTGCATCTTCATATGCTGGATCCAAGCTATCGGCTGACCTCTTCAGAGATTAGTTCAGCAACTTTTATGAAGGATCCCAAGGGACTAAAGAATTTGGTTTGCATATGAACACTCTGAAGATTTTGAGCTCCAAGCCGATTTTAACGAGATCAACTCTGAGAAATTTGAAGAATCTAGAGAAGTCTTTATCACTGCCATATCTCCCTGCATCCTCCCCGTCGGCATTCATCAGGGCAAAAATGTCCAAGTTTCGTATGAATTTTATCACCCAATGAGTGCTGCCAAATAATTAGGGATGGGTCAACTGCTGATTGGCTTGTTTGTTGTGGACAAGATCCAAACTAGGGGAGAAATCACTTCAGGCCTCATGATGGATAGACTGCTAAACATTCAAGGCCCCTCACTTAGCAGTATTGAGAACATTGAATTGACTATAATAAGGATTAGGACTTTTGACCGATAGTGGATAGAGTGGAAGAAACATCTTTTTCACCAATCGGTCTCAATGTACCTGACTACTATGTTTCCAGAGTCGATTCCACAAGTAATTATTCTTTCTTTTCGTCAAATTCTTTATCGTTGGCTAACAACTTTTAACACTTGATCATTTCTTTCACTTTGTTTTGCATACTACCGACTCCTCTCCTCCTCATGCCAACAATACTGGAGCAACCATCTACTATGCTACCAGGATTATTCCAAATGATGGTGGACTGTCTCCTTCAAAGATCGGCTACGATGCCCCAAGACGACCTCTTTGCTTCATGGTCAAACCCGCTAGCCGATCCCCTCTGAAGCTGGAAAAAGGAAAAGGACCAAGCCATCGACTGTCGATCCATTGGCTGCAAAGAAGAAAGCTCCCAAGAAACAAAAGACAGCTGCAGCCGATGATCTGCCGTCCCTAGACCTAGACGTGGAGGAATTCCTCAATTAAGAAGAAATGGAGGAAGTCGTCGATGATGCTACTGCTGATACAAGTGAAACAAGAAGAACCATGCAGACGCCTCCAGCCAATGACCTAGCTTCTCAGAAAACTCCAACTCCTCCAAGATGCCAACCTCTTCCTCAGCGGGTATGTACTTTTCTGGAGTTTTTCTTCCTTTAAACATTCACATTTCAATTCTTGAACAAACTCCTCTTTGCAGAAAAAGAAATTGGCCACCAAGAAGAAACCTGCTCCACCTCCATCGATAACTCTAAAATCAAACATTTTTGCTTTAAATCAACCAATTCTAAAACAAACTTGTTCATTTTCTTTTGTGAAGCCTCCTCGCTCTCCAGCACCTGCCCAGCACGAATCAAGTGAACACACTCCATCGGCTAGGGGCAGCCATCATGTGGAAGCAGAAAGAGAATCGGCTCATGTCATCCCTGTAAGCACTTTCTCTTAATTCCATATCGGCTATTTTAAGCTCCCCAACACTTAACAATCTCAACACTCTCTTTTTCAGGTTCTAGCCGATATGTTCTCCTTTGACATAGGGCAATTTTTGGATGATGAGGAAGAGACCACAAGTAAAGCTCTATCTCCTCTTACCGATGACTTGAATGCTAAGCTATTAGACATGACACATGGGCTAGAGAGCTCCTTGGACTACCTAGTCGTCAATTGCGGGCCGATCAGAGCTAGGTTCGAAGAGATACAAGATCAAATCCTAGATAACTGTCACATCCTGGGTTTTTCCCTAATTCATTTAAAATAATTTCCCGAAAATAATAGGAATTTCGAAATTAACCTGGAGTCAACCTATAATTTTAAAATGCAATTAATAAATAGAAATGACATGGTAGGATTTTTCTTGAATTCTTCATGTCAAAATACGCTAACGATTTTTACTTGGAATTTTTAGAGCACTCTAAGTATTTTTAATCAATTAAATAAGAAACCAGAATTTAATTAAGTCCCTAAATCCCTTTTCTTTTTCTTTTTCTTTTTTTTTCCTTTTCCGTACGGCCGTGCGGTTTTCCCGCCCGTCGCGGCCGTCGGCCCGACACTGCTCCGCCCAAGCCGACACCCGCGCGCGCGCCTTCCTGGTCGTGGGCCGAGGCCCACGGCAGCCGGCCGCGCGCGCAAAGTCCGGCGCCCTCCCTTGCGCTGGGCCACCGAGTGGGCCCCACTGTCGAGCCGCTCCCTCGCGCCCGCCGCCCAACCGCCGCCGCCATAGCCGCGCCGCCCGCCTCTTTCTCGTGCCGTTTCCGCGCGCCTCGTGTCGCGTGGGCCCCACGCCGGCTCCGCCCGTGCCGCCGCACCCGTGCCCGCTTTCCGCACGCCGAAACGGCCGTCGTCGCCCGAAACGACCGCCGGATATCTCTCCCTCTCTCCGAGTCCGAAAACGCCGACGACCTTATCCCCGCCGTATCCGTGCCCGATTCGGTCTCTTCTTTCCCTTTAAAACCCCTCGAGCTCCGCCGCGTTTCCCTTTGTTCGCCGTTGGTTCTAGCCCCGAATCGCCGCCGTCTCCGTCGTTTCACCGTCGGTGAGCTCGCCGCCGTTTCCGTTTCTTTTGTTTCTTTTGTTTCCTTTTCTCTTCCGCGCGTGTCGCGCTCGCCGGGCTCGCCGCCGCCGCCGCGCCGCCGTGCCGGTCGTCGCCGCCGCCGCCGCCGCTGCCGGGGTCGCGCCGCCGTCCCGCCGCCGCCACCACCCGTGAAACCCTAACCCTAACCCTAACCCTAGCGCCGCTCCTCTGTGCCGTCCGATCTTGCGGATCGGACGAATCCGCGCGTCCGATCGTGACGGATCCGCGCCGTCCGATCGCCGCCGTCCGGCCGCTCGGATCGCGCCACGTCGCCGCAATCCGGCCGCTCGGATCGCGCCACGTGGCGGCAATCCGCCGCGCGCCCGCCTCCGCGTGTGCGCCGTAGGGCGCGACGCCCGCCGACGTCATGCGACGTCGCCCGAGCCGCGCGTGGATGATGTCACCAGGGACTTAATTGCGCAATAAATAATTTAATCTTTTCGTTTAGTTTAAAAATCGCAATTAAACTTCTAAAATTCATATCTTTTGAATCCGAGCTCCGTTTTAGTCCATTCAAATTTCATTAAATCCAGAAAAATGTCAAGAATCCATTAAAAATACTTTTCAGTGCTGTTTCAGTAGACTTTTTAGGGTGTTTGTTGAGTGCTTTGTTTGTTGTGTAGATCCCGAGATTTCCGGCGAGCCCGTTCTCTTAAGTAGTCGCCGAGGTTCCTCGCCTCCGAGCAAGGCAAGTCATACCTTACATTGACCATATTGTACCTATTTTATGTAAATACCTCTATTTCATTCAAATACGCATATGTTTTAGAATGTCATTTCATGGGATGTTTTATACCTATTGTACTCAACCATAGGATTGTTTACCTTATACCATTGATAACCTGGGATCCAATGTGACTAGATGATAGTTTAAGGTTGCTTAGTCATGCTTAACGCAACTAGCTCACTTAAGGGAATCACACTAAGTTTAATGCTAAAGTTGACCTCCCGGTGATATTAAGATATGACCTTGTTCTTAATAATATTGAATTATCAGAAAGGTGGGTCGTGAGCACATGGTTGGACTTTGGTTAGCATGCTCATGACGATTAAGGACCGGTTCTCGGGAAACCCTGGAAGAAATGCCGTGCATACCACAAGCCAGCATGGGTAATGGCTGGGCCCGTAGCGTAGCTGTCTCTAGTTAACGTATCCCAGAGAGGGTGAGCGTGATGGAGTTGGGTCGGCCCCGGTTTTAAGGGTTGATCGCTTCCGGATTCACCGCGACACTAGAGGGGCTGCCCATTGCCCGATGGGAATGGGGGCGAAACCTTGGTGTGGTACGATTGATTAGAGAGGGTTATGTGAAGGGTCCCTGTCACAATTCCTTTCCGGGCACCGTGGTGGTGCACCGGCGCGCGGTAACGTGTTGTGGGATTGTGTCTTGTGGGTACAGTTGTACACCTCTGATCAGAGTAAAAACTATTCGAATAGCCGTGTGCCCACTGTTACGGCGATCGACCGATTCACCTCGATTAGTCTCATTTATTTATTCGAATGGAATGTGGAAGCTTGACTAGTGCGGGTGGATGGATGGGCCTGTTGCAACGTGGGTTGAGCGTTGGACAGCGTTTATTTAATACCGCTTAAATACTACTACTGTTTTACTTGTCTTCAAATACTATTATTATATCTGCAAATGTTGTTTATGCAAATTGAGCCCCTTGACCCTTCCTTGTTATTTATCTCGCATCATGTACCCTTTTCCGGTGTGACTTGTTGAGTACGGTGGTTGTACTCGCCTTGCTTCTTTTCCCCTTCAGCGAGGTTGAGATCGAGGTCTTCGAGGAGGTGTAGGCTTGTTCTCGTCAAGGTTTAGCTGTGGAGTTGGTGTTCCGTTTCGCTCGTGTCAAGTTTAGCTTAAGTCAGTTTTATTTTCCTTTCCGCTGCATTTGTGTAACTCTTTTATATTGTTTCTAAGACGAGGATTCTGTATTATCAATAACGTCGATTTGTGTACCTCGGGATTCCCGGACGAGGATGTAATGCACAAATTAGCGCGTAAATTCGGTGTGAATTTCGGGCGTGACAAGTTGGTATCGAGCCTTCCCGTGATCGTAGGACAAGCCAACTGGAAACCTTAAGAGCCCTCTAATTCTTTTCATGTGCATATGTTTTGAAAAAAAGGGTGTTTTGAAAAGTGGAGTCACCTAGGGTTTAGGAATTGCAAAAATGGGATGTGGGTCGTGGGTTTTTGAGCATGTTTTGATTTTTTTCCCCACTCCTTTGTTTCTATATATGGTAGGTTCCCCAACGCACTCGGAAAAGGGATGACAGGTTTCGTGGCAGAGCTGGCGCGTATGGCCCTTGCGGTTGGATATCCCGAAGCACCGAGTATACAACGCTTGCGCCTCTCGGTGGCGAGTTGCCATACCGTGTTCGGTTGGAGGTTCACGGGTTTGTCGGAACGTGTCTTCCCAACATGGAGGTCACGCTTCCGGAGGCATGTCGATCACGCTTGTCAAGAAGCCGCCTACCGATGTTGGCCGGGATGAGGGAGCCGCATGACGCCGACCTTCGCACCTCCTCCTACCGCTACCATCCCCGTCGAGGTAGTTCCTCCGAGGTCGGTGTATTCAAGTCTACGGCAGAGGAGAATGACACTACCTTCGGTCACATGTGCACCGTGCTCAAAGGACTGGATCGATGCACTCGACCTACACAAGGCGACCAAAGAGCCGAACGACAAGAAGATGCCGAGGATCGCGCGACGGCAGGACGAAGTGGCTCGCCCGAAGAAGGAGGTAGCCGAGTTGAAGGGACTCCCGCCACCGCTTGGGGTCGACTCCGCACTACGCCTCGGAAGACCACCACCGCGCCCGTCCGTATCCATGGCACCTCGGATTCCACCGCCTTCTCCGGCTCCACCCGCTCCGGTTCCGCCGCCGGTTCCGGCCCTCCTGCTGCAGCCCGCCCTCACCTTTGCTCCAGCCTTCGGCAAATCAAGGCGGAGGTGGCGTAATGGTTGGATCTCCGTCTCCGGTGACTCAAGCTCGATAATTCGGTGAAGACATGGACTCCGAAGAGACTCGAGATTCCTCGGAGGGAAGAGGCGGGATCGGTTGGGCTACGGCAACCGATTCGAAGAGTCCAAGTTCGAGGTGATGCCCGAGGACTCCGGAGCCGTTCGGAAGAATGGGGATCTTCGAAGGAAGAAGTTTCGACTCCTCGTCTCGTGGATCATTCTAGTTGCCCTCTTTAGTTTTACCGTTTAAATTAGTTTGTCTTCTTGGTAGTTGCTGTGTGTTAGGTCGTGTGTGTGGGATAGGGCGTCGATATCAAGTGTGATATGACCGACCGACTAAGGATGTTTGGTGCTTTTCCTTGTTTTTAGTCAAGATCGAACAATGCATTTGAATTCAAATAATAAAGATTAGTTCTAAGTCTCTGCTCGTTTTTCTTCTTTTCTCTCTCGGCCGGTCGTCTCCTTCGGATGGTGAACACCGGACCGGGGGCGAACAAAGAACAATGGTCGATCAAGCCAACAATAACAAGGCTCACGACGCCAATGGCAATGCTCCTCCACCGCCACCCGAGAATCCCACCATTGCTCAAGTGCTCGCTTCACGACAAGATGATGGCTGCAATGATGCAGCAAATGCAACAACAACACCACCGGATGCAACAAGATGCTGCAACAAATGCAAGCAACGCGCAGAACAATCGCTTGCCGCCCCACCACCCCACCCAAGCCGCGAGTTCCTTCGTGTCCGACCGCCGACCTTCTCCAGCACCACTAATCCCATGGAGGCTAATGATTGGCTTCATGCCATAGAGAAGAAGTTGGATCTGCTGCAAAGGCACGGATCAAGAGAAAGTCTCTTTTGCCACTCATCGCCATTCTGGGGTCCCGCTTCGACTTGGTGGGACAACTATTTGGTTACTCCGGCGGAGCGTGTTACCGGGAAGAGTTTCGTCGCGTTTCGGACCGCACATATTCTGCGGGAATAGTTGCACGTAAAAAGCGTGAGTTCCGTTCTCTTGAGCAGGGTAACAGATCGCTTCGAGTATCCGCACGAGTTCAATCGTCTTGCTCGTTATGCCCCGAAGATGTGCGCACCGATGCGTAAAGGCGGAAAAGTTTTTGGTGGTTTGGATGATGAACTCACGGACAAGCTTATCTCCGGAGAGTATGCTAACTTTGAGAAGCTGGTTGACAAGGCCATTCGACAGAAGATCGGCGCAACAAGATGATCAAGAAGAGAAAAGTATTCCAGACACAACCTCCTCAACAGCGGGAAATCGAGAGGCCGCGTTTCATGCCTCGGAAGTCGAGTGGACCTACCACCATGATTGTTCGTCGCATCGACCTTATCACCCGGGAATTTCCAAGCGCGGTAGTGGCGGTGGTCGGCAATGCGTACTCCAGCCCCGCGCCCTCAACAGCGCCAACCCAAGAATATCACGGCCACCACCTCCAAGGAAGGACTCGGGAGGAAAGCCGAGTCTGTTTCAACCGTGGTGACCCAGGCATTTTGCGGACAAGTGTCCGGCCAAGACGCGCTGGGCCAAGGTTCATCCAGCTCGAGTCAACCATGCGTCCGCCGAGGAAGCACGCACCGCTCCCGAAGTTATACGGGTATGTTTCGTAAACTATACCCCCCACGTATTATTTGATTCTGCGCTACACATTCTTTTATCTCAAAGCAATTTGTTGGGGCACATGGGTTGTCGTAGTGGGACTTAAGATACCTATGCGGGTTCAAACCCCGGAAACCACTTGGAGACCACTCGCATTGTCCCTCGGTGACCATAGAAATCCAAAGGTTTACGTTTCTAGCCAACCTTATCCTCCTTCAGTCTAAAGGCATAGATGTCATTCTTGGGATGGATTGGTTGTCCAGACATAAGGGAGTAATTGACTACGCTAGTCGCACCATTACTTTAATTAATACGAAAGGAGAAAGAGTTGTTTTTTGCTCTCCCATGCAAGTCAAGACTATAGTAAGTTTGAATTATGTTTCCACCGGGGAATCGTCCGAAATGGCGGCCAAGACCCCGGTGAAGTTAGAGGATATCCCCATTGTCAGAGAATACCCTGAAGTTCTCCCCGAGGATTTAACTCAGATGCCGCCAAAAAGGGAAATTGAATTCCGGATTGACCTAGTACCGGACCGCCCCAATACACAAGAGGCCATATAGGATGGGAGCCAACGAGTTGGCCAAGTAAAGAAGCAAGTGGATGAACAGTTGCAAAAAGGGTATATTCGCCTGAGCACGTCGCCTTGGGGTGCTCCGGTGATTTTGTGGAAAAGAAAGACAAGACCAAGAGAATGTGTGTGGATTATCGAGCCCTCAATGAGGTTACTATCAAGAACAAATATCCCCTACCCCGGATTGATGACTTATTCGATCAACTCAAAGGGGCCAAGGTATTTTCCAAGATAGACCTGCGATCGGGCTATCATCAGTTGAGGATTCGGGAAGAGGACATTCCCAAGACCGCCTTCACCACCAGGTATGGACTGTCGAGTGTACGGTCATGTCTTTTGGTTTAACCAATGCACCGGCTTTCTTTATGAATCGATGAACAAGGTGTTTATGGAGTTCTTGGATAAATTCGTGGTGGTGTTCATTGACGACATTTTGGTCTACTCTAAGTCGAGGAGGATCATCGCAACATCTTCGGACGGTGCTCGAAAAGTTGAGAGACCATCAACTCTACGCCAAGTTTAGCAAGTGTGCTTTCTGGTTAAAGGAGGTACAGTTCCTCGGCCACATTGTGAATGCCCAAGGAGTAGCCGTGGATCCAGCAAATGTGGAATCGTTACTAAGTGGACCCCGCCTAAAACGGTTACGCAGATCCGAAGTTTCCTTGGACTTGCGGGTTACTACCACCGCTTCATTGAGAACTTCTCCAAAATCGCCAAGCCAATGACTCAACTGTTGAAGAAAGATGAGAAGTTTAAGTGGTCGAGAATGCAATAGGAGTTTTGAAGAGCTCAAGAGGAAGTTGGTGTCCGCACCGGTGTTGATACTTGCCCACCCAAGAAAGGACTTCCAAGTTTATTGTGATGCATCTCGCCAAGGGTTGGGATGTGTGTTGATGCAAGAAGGCAAAGTGGTCGCATATGCATCTCGTCAATTGCGCCCACATGAAAACAACTACCCCACTCATGATCCGGAGTTATCCGCAGTGGTTCATGCATTGAAGATTTGGCGACACTACCTAATTGGTAATCGTTGTGAAGTGTATACGGATCACAAAAGTCTTAAGTACATTTTCACCCAACCGGATTTAAACCTCCGACAGAGGAGATGGTTGGAACTGATCAAAGATTATGACTTAGGGATACATTACCATCCCGGCAAAGCTAAGGTGGTTGCGGATGCACTAAGCCGAAAGAGTTACTGCACCACTCTCAGTGTCAAAGGAATGTGTGACCAGTTGCAGCAGGAATTCAAGAATCTAAATCTACGAGTGGTGGATTTTGGTTTTGTGGCTGCTCTGGAAGCCCAACCCACTCTCATTGATCAAATTCGGGCTGCTCAGGCGTCAGATCCCGAGATGGCCGAACTCAAGAAGAACATGAGAGTCGGAAAAGCTCGTGGTTTTACGGAAGACGAACATGGCACCATCTGGATGGGAAAGAGATTGTGTGTGCCAGAAGACAAGAATTTGAAAAAGACGATCCTTACAGAAGTTCACCAAACCCAATACTCAATTCACCCGGCAAGACAAAGATGTATCAAGATCTTAAAGAAAAGTTTTGGTGGGTCGCATGAGAAGGGAGATAGCCGAGTTTGTTGCACTTTGTGATGTTTGTCGGCGAGTGAAGGCAGAACATCAACGGCCCGCCGGATCGTTGCAACCACTTCGATTCCGAGTGGAAATGGGAAGAAATTGGAATGGATTTCATCACGGGTTTACCCCGCACAACGTCGGATATGACTCGATTTGGGTCGTGGTGGACCGACTCACCAAGGTGGCCCATTTCATACCAGACATACTACCTACTCAGGAAAGAAGTTGGCGAGCTTTATCTCGCAAGGATCATGTGTTTGCATGGCGTGCCTAAGAAGATCGTGTCCGATAGGGAAGTCGGTTTACTTCCAAATTCGGAAGAAGTTGCAAGAAGAACTCGGTACCGTTTGAATTTTAGCACGGCCTATCATCCGCAAAGACGGTTAACCGAGAGAGTGAATCGATTTTGGAAGATATGCCGAGAGCATGCGCGCTCGATTTTGGAAAAGCATGGGACAAAAGCTTGCCCTATGCAGAATTCTCTTACAACAACAGTTACCAGGCCAGCATTCAAATGGCACCGTATGAAGCACTGTATGGACGGAAATGCCGCACACCCCTATTCTGGGATCAGACGGGTGAGCGCCAATTGTTTGGCACGGAAGTAATAAGCGAAGCAGAGGAAAAGGTCCGAGTGATTCGGGAAAGGTTGAAGATTGCACATCCCGACGGAAGAGCTATGCGATAATCGTCGAAGAGATCTCGCTTTTGAAGCGGGGATTTTGTGTATCTTCGCGTTACACCACTCCGGGAGTACATCGTTTCCAAACCAAAGGTAAGTTGGCACCACGTTTCGTGGGACCATACGAGATCCGGAACGTCGAGGAGAAGTGGCCTATCACGGAGCTTCCTCCAACATGACTCGGTATTCACGACGTGTTTCATGTGTCCCAGTTAAAGAAGTGTTTAAGGGTACCAGAAGAGCAGGCGAGTCCAGACCAAATTGAAATCCAAGAGGACTTAACCTATGTAGAGAGACCAGCACGCATTCTTGAGGTCAGTGAGAGAAGGACTCGGAACAAAGTTATCAGGTTTTGCAAGGTTCAATGGACTCATCACTCCGAGGAAGAAGCTACTTGGGAACGAGAAGATGAGCTAAAGGCCGCGCACCCGCACCTCTTCGCCAGTACCTCCGAATCTCGGGGTCGAGATTCCGTTTAAGGGGGGTAGGTTGTCACATCCTGGGTTTTTCCCTAATTCATTTAAAATAATTTCCCCGAAAATAATAGGAATTTCTGAAATTAACCTGGAGTCAACCTATAATTTTAAAATGCAATTAATAAATGGAAATGACATGGTAGGATTTTTCTTGAATTCTTCATGTCAAAATACGCTAACGATTTTTACTTGGAATTTTTAGAGCACTCTAAGTATTTTTAATCAATTAAATAAGAAACCAGGAATTTAATTAAGTCCCTAAATCCCTTTTTCTTTTTCTTTTTCTTTTTTTCCTTTTCCGTACCGGCCGTACGGTTTTCCCGCTCTCGCCCGTGCCGGCCGTCGGCCCGACACTGCTTTCCGCCGCCGACACCCGCGCACGCGCCGCTCCTCCTGGTCGTGGGCCGAGGCCCACGTGCCGCCGCACCACGCAAAGTCCGGCGCCTCCGCGCCGCGGGCCACCGACAGGTGGGCCCCACCTGTCGGAGCCGCCTCCTCGCGCCGCCGGCCCAACCGCCGCCGCCGCCCGCCTCTTTCTCGTGCCGTTTCCGCGCGCCTCGCGTCGCGTGGGCCCCACGCCGGCCCGCCCGCGCCGCCACTCGTGCCCGCTTTCCCGCACGCCGAAACGGCCGTCGTCGCCCGAAACGACCGCCGGATATCTCTCCCTCTCTCCGAGTCCGAAAACGCCGCGACCTTATCCCCGCCGTATCCGTGCCCGATTCGGTCTCTTCTTTCCCTTTAAAACCCCTCGAGCTCCGCCCCGTTTCCCCCTTTGTTTGCCGTTGGTTCTAGCCCCGAATCGCCGCCGTCTCCGTCGTTTCACCGTCGGTGAGCTCGCCGCCGTTTCCCGGTTTCTTTTGTTTCTTTTGTTTCCTTTTCTCTTCCGCGCGTGTCGTCGCTCGCTGGCTCGCGCCGCCGCGCCGCCGCTCGCTGCCGGCTCGCCGCCCCGCCGCCGCTCGTCGGTCATCGCCGCGCCGTCCCGCCGCCGCCACCACCCGTGAAACCCTAACCCTAACCCTAACCCTAGCGCCGCTCCCTCGTGCCGTCCGATCTTGCGGATCGGACGGATCCGCGTTGTCCGATCGCGACGGATCTGCGCCGTCCGATCGCGCCGCCCGCCGCTCGGATCGCGCCACGTCGCCGCAATCCGGCCACTCGGATCGCGCCACGTGGCGGCAATCCGGCCGCCGCGCCCGCCTCCGCGTGTGCCCCGTAGGGCTGACGCCCCGCCGACGTCATGCGACGTCAGCCCGAGCCGCGCGTGGATGATGTCACCGGGGACTTAATTGCGCAATAAATAATTTAATCTTTTCTGTTTAGTTTAAAAATCGCAATTAAACTTCGAAAATTCATATCTTTTGAATCCGAGCTCCGTTTTAGTCCATTCAAATTTCATTAAATCCAGAAAAATGTCAAGAATCCATTAAAAATACTTTTCAGTGCTGTTTCAGTAGACTTTTTAGGGTGTTTGTTGAGTGCTTTGTTTGTCGTGTAGATCCCGAGATTTCCGCGAGCCCGTTCTCTTGAAGTAGTCGCCGAGGTTCCTCGTCTCGAGCAAGGCAAGTCATACCTTACATTGACCATATTGTACCTATTTTATGTAAATACCTCTATTTCATTCAAATACTGCATATGTTTTAGAATGTCATTTCATGGGATGTTTTATACCTATTGTACTCAACCATAGGATTGTTTACCTTATACCATTGATAACCCGGGATCCAATGTGACTAGATGATAGTTTAAGGTTGCTTAGTCATGCTTAACGCAACTAGCTCACTTAAGGGAATCACACTAAGTTTAATGCTAAAGTTGACCTCCGTGATATTAAGATATGACCTTGTTCTTAATAATATTGAATTATCAGAAAGGTGGGTCGTGAGCACATGGTTGGACTTTGGTTAGCATGCTCATGACGATTAAGGACCGGTTCTCGGGAAACCCTGGAAGAAATGCCGTGCATACCACAAGCCGGCATGGGTAATGGTGGGCCCGTAGCGTAGCCGTCTCTAGTTAACGTATCCCGAGAGGGTGAGCGTGATGGAGTTGGGTCGGCCCGGTTTTAAGGGTTGATCAGCTTCCGGATTCACCGCGGCACTAGAGGGGCTGCCCATTGCCCGATGGGAATGGGGGCGAAACCTTGGTGTGGTACGATTGATTAGAGAGGGTTATGTGAAGGGTCTGTCACAATTCCTTTCCGGGCACCGTGGTGGTGCACCGCGCGTAACGTGTTGTGGGATTGTGTCTTGTGGGTACATTGTACACCTCGATCGAGTAAAAACTATTCGAATAGCCGTGCCCACGGTTACGGGCGATCGACCGATTCACCTCGATTAGTCTCATTTATTTATTCGAATGGAATGTGGAAGCTTGACTAGTGCAGGTGGATGGATGGGCCTGTTGCAACGTGGGTTGAGCGTTGGACAGCGTTTATTTAATACTGCTTAAATACTACTACTGTTTTACTGTCTTCAAATACTATTATTATATACTGCAAATGCTGTTTATGCAAATTGAGCCCCTTGACCCTTCCTTGTTATTTATCTCGCATCATGTACCCTTTTCCTGTGACTTGTTGAGTACGGTGGTTGTACTCGGTCTTGCTTCTTTTTCCCCTTCAGTGCCGAGAGTTGAGATCGAGGTCTCCGAGGAGGTGTAGGCTTGTTCTCGTCAAGGTTTAGCCGTGGAGTTGGTGTTCCGTTTCGCTCGTGTCAAGTTTAGCTTAAGTCGGTTTTATTTTCCTTTCCGCTGCATTTGTGTAACTCTTTTATATTGTTTCTAAGACGATGATTCTGTATTATCAATAACGTCGATTTGTGTACCTCGGCTGATTCCTGGACGAGGATGTAATGCACAAATTAGCTGCAGAAATTCTGGTGTGAATTTCTGGGCGTGACAATAACCTTGCCGACATCATCTCTCAAGTAGCATACCTTGAACAACACCGACAAAAGCTGGAAAGGGCACGACAAAGGATTGCCGATCAGCGAGAGAGAAAAGCTCTTGAAGCCACTATCAAAGCTAATCAGCAATCAATCACCGCAGAGAAAACCAAGCTTGATGAGATGACTGCAGGTCCAAGTTCAATTCAGACCAGCATTGATTGGCTACAAAAACGCAAGGAGGAGCTGCTAGCTGAGCTTGAAAAGTGCAACACCGAGATAGCATCGGAGGAACAAAAACTTGCCGATCTCCCCAGGGCAATCGAAGAGCAAAAATCCAAATTGAAGACTTCTGTAAGCATTTGTCAGATCTTACAAAGTCTCTGAAAGTGATCCCTGGAACCAATGCTACCGATGCCCAAGCCATAGAAGACATAGAACAAATTAGGCAAAGGGCTATATCAGCTATCAACAAACTTGTGTCTGGATGAGCCGATTGTAGTAGGAGCTTGTATCTAATGTGAGCTTTTGCAATTTGTTTTTAAAGTCCACATATTTTGTATGTATGCATGTATGCCCCCCTAATTTTACAATACCAAACATTGATAAAATTATAACTTGACTAAGGGCGATATCACAAATATCGGCCATCACCCATCGGCAAAACACAACCGATTGTGATAAGTTAAAACGACTAAGGGCGATATAACTCATATTGGCCATCTAAAGACGATGCTAACACATCGGCTACCATGTATCGGCATAACCCAGCTGAATCATGAATTGATCCAAACACTTGTATAATATTTCTTCAAATATTTCCCATTGAGAGCTCTTCCAAAAACTTATCCATCAAACCCTTACAACATATAAGCTCCCTTAGAAACAGACTTGTAATCCGAAAAGGCCCTTTCCAATTCGGTAACCACTTGTCGAATTTATTATCATGATTTCCAATTGGCAGAATCAATTTTCAAACCAACTCGCCTTCTGAAAAAGATTTTGGCATAACTTTCTTATTGTAATGACACGCAATTCTCTCTTTATCTCTTGTTACTTTCTCCAAAGCATTTATCCTAGATTGGACCAACTCTTTCGATTCATCTACCATGAGATTATGATAATCATTGGCTGTCAGCTCATCTTGCAAATCAATTCTTCTTGAGCCGATGACACTTTCCCATGGTAACACGACTTCATGCCCATAAACTAGCTTGTAAGGAGGAACTTGAATCGATCCATGATAAGCCATCCAATAAGACCACAATGCCTCGGCCAATCGGCTATGCCATTGCTTTGGAAACTCAGAAATCATACTTCTAATCAACTTAATCAAACTTTTGTTGGATGCTTTTGCCAGTCCATTTGCTTGTGCATAATAGGGTGAAGAATTTAACAACTTAATTCCCATGCTTTCTACAAATTGGACAAACTCATCTGATACAAAGATAGATCCCTGATCGGTTATGATAGTCCGAGGAACACCAAATCGATATATAATATGCTCTTTAACGAACTGAATTGCATCCCCAGAGTCAACATTCTTCAATGGTATTACCTCCACCCACTTTATGAAATAATCGGTTGGCACCAATATAAATTTATGTCCTTTGCTCGAAGGTGGATTGATCTGGCCGATCATATCGATTCCCCATCCTTTGAATGGCCATGGCTTGATTATAGGGTTAATAGCCAACGTTGGTGCTCGTTGAATTGCTCCAAACTTCTGGCAATCCTGACAACCTTTATAATATCTGAAACAATCCTCCAGCATCGTCGGCCAAAAATACCTAGCTCGCCGAAGCAACCACTTCATCTTGTGGGCCGATTGATGAGTACCACATATACCTTCATGTACTTCTCCCATCATAACCTTGGCTTGATCGGCACTCAAACATTTTAGCAATATCCCATCAATCGTCCAACAAGACATATCTCAAAGCTTTATACCTCAATTTTCTCGAAGCCGATTGAGAAGGATTCTTTAAATAATTAAATATATCATACCTCCAATCATCGGCTGCGATCATAGCAATTTCTACTTTGATATCTTTTACTATCGGCTTGTATCCCGATACCCTCTGAGCTAAATCATTAGCTTCAACGTTCTGCTCTCGAGAAATATGCCTTAAAGTTACCAACCGAAAACTATCCATCAATTCTGGGCACTTCTCATTGTAGATTATCAGTGTATCATTCTTGCACTCATATTCCCCACCTAACTCGTTGATAACCAACAAAGAGTCACCCATGATTTCAACAGCATCGGCTTCAACTTTCTTCAAAAGTTGTAATCCCTTGAGAACTGCCTCATACTCAGCTTGATTATTAGTGGCATAAGGCTTAGTAGTATAAGCAAATTCAAAACTTGCCCCCCTAGGTGATATTATGACCAAGCCGATACCACAACCATGAGTACAAACCGATCCATCAAAAAACAATGTCCAAGGCATTATGTCGACCGAGCCGATTGAGTCATCATGATGTTTGACAATAAAATGGCTATGGTCTGTCCCTTGACTGCTTTGGACGATTCATATCTGAGATCAAACTCCATTAAGGCATAGATCCACTTTCCAACTCTTCCTTTCAACACCATAGCCGATAGCATGTACTTAATGACATCGGCCTTGCATACTATAGTGCATTCATTGGATAACAAATAATGTCTCAACTTTGTGTAAGAGAAATATAGACATAAACACAACTTTTCCACCGCAGAATACCTCATCTCTGCATCTAGAAGCCTTCTGTTTAAATAAAATATTGCTCTCTCCTTGCCCTCAAATTCCTGGATCAAGACCGAGCCGATTGACTTCTCATCAACTGACAAGTAAAACTTGAAAGACACTCCTTTTTGTGGAGAAATCAGAACTGGAGGGGACCTCAAATATTCCTTAATATTATTCAAGGTTTTTTGTTGCTCTGCCCCCCAAGTAAACTCCTGATCGGCTTTCAATCTGAGTAAAGGTGTAAAGGACTCCATCTTCCCAGATAAGTTAGAAATAAATCTCCTAATAAAATTTACCTTGCCGATCAAAGATTGCAACTGTTTCTTGTCCTTTGGAGGCTGAATATTCTTTATTGCATTGATACTTCTCTGTGTTACCTCAATCCCCCTCTCGTGAACAAGAAAACCCAAGAATTGTCCAACCGATACACCAAAAGCACACTTTGTGGGCTTTATTTTCAAGCCATATTTCCTCGTTCTTTCAAGCACTTTCCTCAAATCGGCTATACGATCATCAATCTCCTTCGATTTCACTACCACATCATCAATATAGATCTCAACCAACAAGCCAATCAGATCATGAAATATGTAATTCATGGCCCTTTGATATGTAGCTCCAGCATTCTTCAAGCCAAAATTCATCACAACCCACTCATACAAGCCGATTGCACTAGGACATCTAAAAGCAGTCTTATGAATGTCTTCTTCTGCCATAAAAATTAATTGTATCCAGCATTGTCATCCATAAAACATATAATCTTATGTCCTGAAGCAGCATCAACTAATTGATCGACAATCGGCATTGGGTACTCATCCTTAGGGGTAGCTTTGTTTAGATCTCGAAAATCAATGCAAACCCTAAGTTTACCGTTCTTCTTGATAACTGAAACTATATTGGAAACACACTCAGCATATTGGCATGGCTGAACAAAACCAGCATCATATAATCGAGAAATCTCAGCTTTAATAGCATCATACATATCGGCTTTAAATCTTCTAGGTGGTTGTTTATATTGATGATATCCTGGTTTGATAGGAAGCCGATGTTCTATAATCGATCGGCTAAGCCCTGGCATCTCAAAATATTCCCAAGAAAAACAATCTCTGTATTCTTTCAAAAGTTTTATCAACTTGGTTCTAAAATAAGAAGATAAATTTTTACTAATGAATGTCGGCCTAGGCCTATCCCCTGGACCTATATCCACTTCTTCCAAATTATCGGCCGACATAAAATCTTGTCCCAATTTGCCATCGAGATCATCTACAGTATCCATGGTGTAGAAATTTGAACCCTCCACGACGCCCTCAAAACAACAGTTGGGCTTTTCATCTCCAATTGGTTGTATATCACAATCGGACACCTTTAGATAATCCCCTTCCCAAATTTTCTCAGACAAGTAATCAATTTCATTAATCTCCCAAAGAGTTAAATTGGCATTGGCAATATTAACTGACCTGTCGGCTGGCATGATTTCTACCTTGTCACCTTACCATTGGATCAAACTTTGATGCATGGTGGAAGGAATACAACAATTTGCATGAATCCAATCTCTTCCAAACAACAGGCTATATGAACCCTTTCCATTGATGACAAAGAACGCAGTAGGGATAGTTTTGTTGCCAATTGTCAACTCTACATTTAAAACTCCTTTGGTTTCTGATGGATTGTCACCAAAGTCTTTAAGAACCATGTTGGTTTTGATGAGATCATCTGAATTCCTTTCCAACTTCTTGAATGTAGCTTATCACATCAAATTCACAGCAGCTCCACCATCAACCAACATTTTAGACATCGGCTTGCCATTGACAAATCATTTGACATACAATGGCTTGAGGTGTCAATGTCCAGTTTCTTCTGGTTTCTCAAAGATAGCTTGTTCTGGAGATAACACCAACTTGGCCAAGCATTCTTCCATAACATCTGTATCGGCTTAAGTAGCCTCATATTCCGTTGGTAGCACAAAAACCATATTAACCGATGCAGAAGCAACAGCCTTCCCCTTAGCCACCCTTTTTGCCTTGTTGGCTTTGACCTCATCGGCTGAAAGCATCTTGCTCTTAACATGCCACTCTTTCTTTGAGTGCTCTTGCTTTTTCTTCTTCAGCCGATGATTGATCTCCGCTTGTACCTTCTGGAAACGCTCCCTGTTTTTTATCCTTTGAACCCTCCTCTTCTGGTTCTTAGTGAAAATACCAGAAGGACACCATTGTGGGTTCATGGTTTCATCTTCATCTTCATCAAAATCCTCTTGCAAAAAATCCTGATGAATTGGACCCAATCTCTGATGAACAGGTAATTTGCTCTATGTTAGCCGATTTTCCTTTGGATAAGATCCGCTTGGTCCTCCAGCATAGTACTCATCGTAGTTGCTACATGCTGGACAATCTTCCATTGATGGCAGTCTCATCCCTTTATTCTAGCAAAATCTGAAGAATTCACAACTCCAATGGGGATCAAAACTGTCATCTTCCTCATAGTACCTCTCTTTCTACCTATCATACTTCCTCCGGTATTTATTGATGATTCTAATAGAGTTACGCTGTGTGGACCGATAATCTTTTCTATCGGATGCTCTCCCACTCGTGTGAACCATGTTGAAAGAAAAAGGGTTACCATCAACTTTCATCGGCTTTTTTGAATCATCAAATTTTATCTTCCCTTGCTCAATAGCCGATTGGATCTGCTGCCTGAAACCTTGCAGTCATTAGTGCCATGAGATCCAATATTGTGCCATTTGCAATATTTCTTCTTCCTCAACTCATCGGCTGATGGAATTACATGACCAACAGGTAGTTGAATTTGTTTCTCCCAAACTAGCAAATCAAATATATTGTCAGCCTTGGTAATGTCAAAGTCATATGTTTCTTCCTTCGCAGAAACTTTGATCCACTGACATGTAACAATTTTCTTGTCCCTTACCCACTCTGGCTCTGCTAATTCGAGTCATCTTCTTTATCGATTCAAACATATATAACATGATTCACCTTTCTAAATGTTTTCTTAGCTTCTTGAAACCTTTACTCATGTGCTGTCACTTTTTGAGCCAAATGAACCAAGCTCTCAAAGTCTTGAGCCAAAAATCTCTCCTTAATCGGGGGGAAAATTGACTGTGTAGCATCGAAAGATCACGATCTCCATAAAATACCACCGAAAGATTGCGCCCACATAAAATACCACTGAAAGGTTATGCTGTGAACTGAAAGTAGCATTCCGTCGTGTTTCGGCCACCAAAACATTAGACTGTCACACAATACTAACCTGAAAAGACCTTTGTGCCCCTAGCCTTATCTATCTCTCCATCTCTTGACTTGAGAGGCCCAGAACAATCTTTGCTCGCCCACATCCCTCGCCGCTCGCTTGCGGCAGGCGATTCCTCCACGCCGCAGACGGCTCCGCGCGCCACATCGCATCGCCTCCGCGCGCCACGCCGTCTTCGCTCCGCGGCGCCACATGGCCTCCGCTCTATGCGCCGTCGGCATGTGCAGCGCCGCCCCGCCTCCATTGAGCAGTGCCGACCCTGAATCCTCCTCCCTCACGCACATGTGGTGGAAGAATTCATCAAACTGAGATCCCCGATGGGTAAGAGTGAAACCCTAGCTATGTATTGCTAGTAGATTAGTAGTAGAACTGAAATTAGTTGCTAAATACGATTGTTCCTGTATTTTCTGGTTCATTTGTGTACATGGTTGCATCTGGTATGAGGATGGTCAGTGATGAGAAAGGACTTTTGGAAGCAATGCTAATTTTTTTATGGGGCCTTTATTTATTTGCACCGCTACTATTTCAGGATCGATCTGACCAATGCATGTAGAGTAGTGATTGATGTTTCGTCCTACTCAATGCATGTTGTGTACAAAAAGGGCAGGCGCTTGGATTGGTGGGTGGACGCAGAAGAGTACTCCATCGTTGACATGGAGAAAGATGTTTTCAAGCACTTCAGTTGGGCTAGCTATCAGGAAGCAAACTTCTGGTTTGTGGGTCAGAACAATCGAACAGTTCGCCTTGGTACTAACCAAGAGCTTCTAGCCTTGCTACGAGCTTCAAAAATGGTGGAGTTTTATCATGACTATAGATAGATGTTAGCATGTTGATATGGCATTGACTGTGACTAAAATAGAGAACGAAAGACAAATGTCTGATGAAGAAAATCAAGTACGAGCTGAAGAAAATGACATGCAGCTTCAGGGGATGCATGTAAGTTTAGAATTGAATGGTCTAGATTGGGCCTTGCCACCTCAATTTGGTGTTACAGCTGCTGGTCCTTCCAGAGTAGAGGAGGAGGAGGAGGAGGAGGAGGGTGACCATTATATGGAGCCTGGTCTTGACCATGAGGGAGATGATCCAGTTGGAGCTGATGAAGAGTGGCGATATTTCAATAAGGATCATGAAGAAGGAAGTAATGAGAAAGTGTGGCAAGAAAAGAAGAAAATGGATAGCAACAAATTTGTAGCTAAAGACAATGATCCTGAGGCTGTGCCAAGTGATGAAGCCACCATGTTGCGGGATGCTCCGTATGTTCCACACACTACATATGACAGAGACAACCCTGATATGAAAGAAGGTTCAACATTTACTGTAAAAAAGCCTTCATACTTATGATCAAGCAACATGCCATAAAAAAGGACTTTCAAACATTTATAGAGCATAGTGATAAATCAAGATATAAAAAAGCCTTCATACTTATGATCAAGCAACATGCCATAAAAAGGACTTTCAAACATTTATAGAGCATAGTGATAAATCAAGATATAGGGCAAGATGCGCAGATCCAAAGTGTGGATGGAAAGTTCATGCAAAGAAACTTCTTGGTTGCCCCACCTTCATGTTATACTACTATACAAGGTTTTTTTCATGTTCTGTTAATTATTTCAGACTATGCAAAAAATGTCATGTTTTGTTAAACACTAAATTCAGATCCCATATCTTCTATTTTTTTCAGGTTGTGTCAATAGGTTCTGGCCATACCTGTGCTAGCACCAGCCAAGTGAAGGGTAAGGAGGCTAGCAAAGCCTGGATTGCTGACAGAGCAACAGACTTACTCAAGACTACTCTGAACTTGGGAGCAAAGAAATTGCAAGTCGAGCTTGAAAGAGAGTTCCTGATCAAAATGTCATACAATAAGGTGTGGGAAGGAAGGGAACTTGCACTAAGAGGCCAACATGGCACTTGGGATGAAAGTTTTAGAATGTTGTGGAGTTTCAAAGCCGAGTTAGAAGCTACATGTCCTGGAAGCATAGTAGAGATTGATTGCAAGAAGAACAAAAAGGATGGTCGAGTCTATTTCTGTAGGATGTTTGTGGCCATCAAAGCATGTGTGAATGGATTTCTTGCTGGTTGCAAGCCATACCTTGGGGTTGATTCTACTCACCTCACAGGTAAATATAATGGACAGCTAGCTGCAGCAACAGCAATTGATGGACATAATTGGATGTACCCGGTGGCATATGGAATTTTTTACAAGGAGACAAAAGCTAATTGGACATGGTTTCTGAAGCAATTGAAGAGAGCAATTGGAACTCCACATGGACTCACAATCCACACAGATGCTTGCAAAGGCTTAGAGAGACCAGTGCATAATGTCTTCCAAGGTGATGCCGAGCATAGAGAGTGTATGAGGCATCTCATGCATAATTTCAGGAAGCACTTTGATGGAGATGTGTTAAAATACATGTGGCCTTGTGCTTGGGCATGTACTGCTAGGAGGCATCAATGGCTTTGGGACAGAATTGCAAAGCATAGAGAGTGTATGAGGCATCTCATGCATAATTTCAGGAAGCATTTTGATGGAGATGTGTTAAAATACATGTGGCCTTGTGCTTGGGCATGTACTGCTAGGAGGCATCAATGGCTTTGGGACAGAATTGTAGAGAATTGTCCAGCAGCGATTCCTTACTTGCAAGCAGAGCACAAGCAACTTTGGTCTCGAGCTAAGTTCTCAGGGGAGTGCAAGGTTAATTATGTGAATAACAACATATCAGAAAGCTTCAACAACTAGATTAAAGAGGCCAAAGGGTTCCATGTGGATGTCCTGTGGACACAATTAGGGGTATGATCATGGAAAAGATAGCTATGAGGCAGCATATAGCTAACAAACTTGAAGGGTTAATTCTCCCTAGTGTTATAAATGAGCTGAATATGAAGAGTAGAAACTTGAAGTACACAATTAAGGGGAGTGGTGGCCTCAAGGCCGAGGTATCTGGATTGACTAAGGACAACTATCCATGGAGGCATGCTGTGGACCTTAAAAGCAAGACATGTACATGTGGTCAGTGGCATATTTCTGGGAAACCTTGCACCCATGTTATAGCCTTTATAGATTCCCTTAGACAAATTAAACTTGAAGACTTTGTTTATGATTACTATTCGGTTCAACGGTTCAAGGCTACTTATCAGTTTAGGGTCAACCCAATGGTTGACAAGTCACAGTGGCCTATTGTTGATCTTGGGTTTGTGATGATGCCTCCAAAACTTGAAAGGTCTGCAGGTAGGCCAAGAGTGAAGAGAATAAAAAGTAAGGGTGAACCAGGAAAAAGGGGTCCTTACCAATGCAAAAGATGCTTCCAATTAGGGCATATTGAGAAGGGTTGTAGTGAGCCCCCTACTGAACTTGCTGTTGAAATGCCACCAGCAGCTCCTAGTAATTCAAGGTAACTTGACCCCCTCTCACTTTCACTGTAATATGATGTTTTATTAAGTATGGCCGATACCTTCCTGTTATGTAGGAAAAGAAAAGAAAAGGGCAGTACATCTACCTCGAAAAAAGCTCCAAAAAATCCAAGAAAGAATTTGCACCTTCTACTTCCTTAGGGACACAACCACCTGTTAGTCCAGGGCCAACAACAAGAAGGATGGCAGCTTCTACTTGTAGTCCTATCAATCCAGGACCTACAACAGGAGTAGGGCAGCAGCAGACATATCCCCATGAGGAATTGCAAGAAGGCATATCATAGGCTAAGCAATGGCTTTGTTAGTGCAAATGCTATCTGTCGATAGGTGGTTGCTGTGAATGTAGGCCTGAAATGTGCTAAACTACTATAGCTGCTAAAATTGCAGGAATGGGCTACAATTGCTATTGTAGCTGCTGGAATGCGATTGTACGTGCTCATTTGTGTGTTCTTATATTGATAAGTACCTGATGTTTATTTGGAGCCCATTCGGCCGATATTAAAAGCCAGCGGCAGGTGAAGGAGAAGCAACCAGCTGAGTAGCACGGGGTATTTTTGTCCCAGTTAACAGCTCCGTCAGCTCATTTTAACATAATGCTATTTTCAGTTCAGAGTCTAACCTTTCGGTGGTATTATATGGGGGCACAAACTTTCAATGGTATTTTACGAAGATCGTGATCTTTCGATGCTATACTGTCAATTTTCCCTAATCTGTGTCAACAATCCTTGGAAAGCAAGATCGGCTAACTGAGAATCTATCAAGGCCAAGCTGTAACATCTGTCTCTCATATCTCTGAACCTCTGAATATAGTCTTGAACAGATTCACCATGTTTCTGTTTAATTGCTGTCAGATCAGACAGCTTCATCTCATGGACTCCGCTGTAGAAGTACCTATGAAACCGCTTTTCTAGATCGGCCCAACTTTGAACAGAATTATGTGGCAGAGATGAAAACCATGTAAAAGCCGATCCAGATAAAGACAAAGGAAATAATCTAACCCTTAGAGCATCAGTAGTCGATGCCTCACCACACTGAGTCAAAAATCGGCTGACATGTTCATAGGTTGACACATTATCTTGCCCCTGAGAATTTTGAGAAATCTAGAACCTTGTATCGGTTTGGCAATGGTACCCTCTCAAAGTATTTTAGGTATGGATGCCGATACAAGTTACCAGCATCCTTAGGCTTAAGACCAAACTGCTCCCTCATCACATCGGCTATCATATCAGCCCAAGGCTTTTGCTGAGGTGCTCCTTGAACCTGCTGCTGCATCAGCTCAAATTGATTAAAGTGAGGCAAATACTGGGGTTGAGGTGATGCCCCTGGCTAATACTGCACTTGACGTGAATGAGGTTGATATTGGAAATTAACATTGTCCTCCATATGATGTTGAGGAGACTGATGCAACACATGGGCTTGCCCATCATGAACAAACTGAGAACCGATAGGCTGATGTTGCTGTGGAATCGGTGTTTGCTGCCTTATCGGTATCTGTGAAATCGGCTCAAGGATCGGTTGATTTGTTCTAAACATAGCCGCAACTTGATCTTGAGTAACCTGAGGGATGTTATGTCCTATGTGTTAAGGTTGTTGTTTGACCAAAAGCATAGGATTGAACCCTGGTTGCTTCTGTGTCGATAATGATGCAATCTGCTTTACAGGTGCCGATGCTGATGCCATCGGCTGTTCTGGGACCACACTTGAAACAGGCTAATGTTTGTCGGTAACCAGAGTCCTGTATTGTGGAAAGTTACCCTCAGGAAGAAACACTGGCCCCTCGGCTTGATGCTTAGCAATCCTACTATGAACCACAGAATTGATCATGTTGTTTAAAGTATTAACAAGAATCCCCGATTGGTTGATCAGTGCATGATGCACAGCATAATCGATCCGATCTTGTAGATTGTTGAAATTTGTTGGGCTGTCATCTTGCTTGATGTCCTGAGGTTTGCTTTCCTTGCCAGAACTTAACTCGGGATCATCATTGCTTGGCAAAGCTACCTTGTACCGTTGAACAACCGTGCCCGAGCGATTTGAACATACGAGTGCAAAAACTAACTCTGTAGTTTGTTCATCATCTCTTCAAACTCAGCCTTCTATTCTGACATCAATTTGTCCATGGTGACGGGAATGATGTTCTCTGGGTCAATTTCAGATGACTTGATGTCCACCATGATGTCTTGTTGTGTCCCACCGGGCGTGTCAAAATCGTGTTGACGTGAAAAACACACACTGGCCTGAGAGATCTGCTTAACTTTAGTGTAGGTCCATAATTTTGCTTTTGGCGTTCAAGGGCGTGCCAGTTAGTTTGATCCTGCAACCAACAAGAAACTAAAGAAAGAAAACAGAGTAAAATCCGTAAACGATAGCCGATCGGGTATAGCCGATGACGTATCGTTTAATATTGAGCCGATGCGATATGCATGGGATCGGCAAAGGGAAAATTAGATTTACTCAATCGGCTATAGATATCAATAGTATATAATCTAGGTCTCAAAATACGTTTGAACCAAGTGACTGGGATAGATCGGCAGCATGCCGAGACAGTATAAATCACTTATGTCTAAAAGTACTTTAGGACAGAGATTATACATATTTGTAGCATAGCCGATGTAATGAATCTAACACGTATCGGATAGTACTCCGATATCATTTTATACTAAGATATCAATATAGATTAAATAAATTAAACAAGAATCAATCAAGTGTTAAGATAACCTAACAGATCGATAACGAGCTTAATATATTTTACCACAGTGAGATCTTAATATAAAGGGCATATTTAGCATATCAAGTAAACATGTAAGAAACAAGATAGCTAAACCAGGTAAGATCGGCTAAAACTCCGATACTATCTCTAATAGCAATCATAGAACATGATAGATCTTATGATTCTAGATAATACTTAATAGGTCAGACTTAACCGATGCAGCATTGAGTATAATGAGAAGCATGAGATCTAAACAAGTCGATGAAAGCCTATCAAAATGGTGGATACACTAAATAATCTAGGTCGACGTTGATATCTAACCCTATTGGTTGTTGTCTAGTAACAGATGCTAGCCGATTAGGGTTAGATAGCAATATTGATCTAGATTATATAGCATATGATAACTCGATGATTTACGTAAATAGAATTAGAGTGTCATAAAGATATAAGCACTAATCCCGAGAGCGTAAGCCGTCATAATAAGCTTTACTTCTCGTTGGAGATCGAATCCGATGCAGCCCAACTTGAAAGCAAGAACTCGTCGAAACAAACGAAAGTAAAAGGGTGGCGATGCGTCGAAGGTGTTATTGAACTGATTGTTGTCTGATTACATGGCCTTGGGCTATATTTATACCCAATTACATAATATTTTCTTGTCAGACACAACTCTTATCTCTATTACAACTCAAGATACGGACAAGTCCCTTAGGTGAACTCTTACCGGTACAATCTATAAGGAAATTACTTACAATAACCTAATTAATAGATACAACTGCCCTTTTCGGACTCCATCCATGTATGGCAATCCTCATGAAGCACATTAACCTGACCCGATAACGATCCCAATGTCATCCTACCAAAATCGGCTACATCGGCTTACCTTGTCTGATTCGGTATCGACCGGTGAACACCTTAGCCGATTCAATATTAGCCGACAAACTCGCTAGCTGATTCGGTTAGCCAATTCAATCTGCAACTGGCGCGTACTTTGTTTCTGAGAATCCCAATTTTCTCCAAATCGGCTTTGGCCTTAACTCCAAATCTGATGCAAATTTGGTAGTTAACAGCCCCGTGAACCAATCTCCCAACGACGGCGTCGTACTGCTCTCGCCCCCACCGCCCCACCGAGGTCCCATCTTCTCCACCCTCATCCATGCCTCCGGCTCCTCCCTGTGCCTCCATCCCCTGCCCTTCCCCACCACCATCAGCAGCTTGGCCTCAGAGACCCAATCTCCCGACGATGGCAACCTACTGCTCCTGCCCCACCAACAAGCTGAGGTCCCACCCTCTCCAGTTGTGTCCATCGTCGTCCTCACCTCTAGCTCCTCCCTGTGCCTTAGTTCGTCCAACCGCTGCCATTATTGGACAGTAGAGGTGGAGGAAGAGGAGGAAGAAGAAAGGGGGCTGACATTCAGGTCCTGTTGTTAGTTTGGAGAGGGTTATTGATAGGGAGGCTGTTGGAGTAAGCAACGTCTCTGACTGACAAAGTGAGCAACGTTTCTGACTGATAAATCGAAATATATAGACATTTGAAGAGTTATCTATATAGATATTTGAAGAGTCTGTTAAAGTTGCTTTTATAGGACCAATGAGCTGTGAGATGAGAACCTTGCGCTTCTCGCGCCGGCATGCATGCAGCAGGAAGAATGCTGATCGTGCCCGATTGATCACGTGGACCGAAGAGAAGAAGACAAGAAAATGTTTGTTGGTGCTTCGGCCTCTCGAGTTCTTGGACATTGATCTCAATTTCACAAAACTTATATTCAAAATATCACAAAACTACATATTTAATAAACATGCACTTTTAGACATACATCTATCAATGTGGGATATTATCGTTTACTCTCTCCATCACACTCAAACTTGACACAGTCTTTAAAACTAATCTTTATCTTTAAATTTCTTATATACTAGCAATAAAATTATATAAAAGTAATTTAAATAACAATTTAATGATATTCAAATAAAATTTAATTTACAATAAAATATTTATTGATCAAATAAGATGAATTTTAAAATACGTATGTGCCTTGGTAAGTGGTAAGTGGGAGGGAGTACCAACCTACAACTTACCAACTTAACCCTGTTTTAAATCCTCTTTTATCAAACCCCCAATCACATTACATATATGCATCGAGATGATCTAACCAAATAGATGATTAAATTATTGGTGCCTTATATTTTAGGACGAAGGAAGTTATATTTTAGAATGAAGGGAGTAGATGCTTTTCAATATATGAGTAGTTTTTTATGTAGTTTAAATGAAGGGTAACAAAATCGTTGAGATTGTTATCTTAATTCTTGTGCAGAAGTCTAAAACGACTTACATTTGGAATCCCTTAATACCACTAACCAATGGAAGTAGATAATCAAGCACCGAACAATGCTCTCTCTACTTGTGGGGAACCAATATAAAAGAAAGCTGCTCAAAACTCGGTCATTGTTCATCTGAATGTTCGTCAAAATACAAGACCAGCTCAAAACTTCAACAGTTGCTACAAAAAATACTCAAATTTGAGCTATGGTTTTGCCTTTCCTCAACCACAGAAATGATGGCTACAGAAAATTCTCTCTTTATTATTCTTAACATTACATGTTCACCGTAGTTATGGTTGTCTTGCGAAAATCCGCGTCAGTAATTGGCCACTTGCTTGTTCTTCAGTGCTCTCCAACCAATATCTCGCCTGAAGAATCCTTCAGGCCAGTCAACAATATCTACTGCATCATATGCTCTGGCTCTTGCTTCCTCAATGTCTCTGCCTTTAGCCGTGATCCCAAGCACCCGGCCTCCAACAGCGACAAGATTTCCATTCCCATCCAGTGCTGTTCCAGCATGGAATATTTTTACCGCGGGCGAGACCTGCTCTGCCTCCTCGAGATTTCTTATTACAGTCCCCTTCTTATAAGATCCGGGGTATCCTTCGCTTGCCATCACAACCACCATTGCCATTTCAGGAGACCAGGTTAGCGAAACATCGCCCAGTTCTCCTCTGCATGCAGACATCAGAACCTGTGCCAGATCGGATTCTAATCGCATCATAAGAACCTGAGGGGCCAGAAAGAATAATATGTCAGTAGAGAAAGGTATAATCAAAATTTGATGGTAAAAGTAGTAAACAGTTCAACTAGATAGCTTAGACAACTAAAGAACAAACACACTATCTTATCTGGAAAATTGTATACTATAGCTGTGATATGTACTACACAAGCAGAACGAATATGCCACAGGACTATCAATTATTCATGAAAATGCAGCACACAAGGGTATCTTGGATTATTAGGCCAGATGCTGGATGAACAATTCAGGCCAAGGTAAACAGCTACTACCTCTGGCCATAAAAGTATAATATACCTTTTACAATCTTCATGATTTAATATTTCGCATTTGTTATTTGCCAATAATATGCTAGTATAATTTGTTGAAATTGTATACTCTGAAAGCAATTTTACTTCAAAGATAAACATTTTAGTAGCCAGTCAGAATTGTTTAGTCTGCACTAATATAAATTCGAAATTTTCTAGAGCACATACATCGAACGGTTGGCCATAAGTAACAAACATGCCAAAGCAGATAAAATTTGAAATTTGACCATCACTAAAATGACACAAAAATGTGTCATTCTCATTGCACTACAGGAATGAAATCTACTCAGCTTCTTACTAGATCCCCTGTAGAGTATGAACTGCTAGATGCAGACCAGGGTGTCAAAACAGCAGAACAAGTAAAATTCTGTTGGTAAGACATGCATGCTTGTTTCATTCTACTGTCCAACAAGAACTCTTAGCCATAGTGTGATCGGAGGAACCAGAATACAGATTAGTTATGAAAAATTGTTTCATTCTAATGTCCAACAAGAACACCTTGGCCAAAGTGTGATCAGAGAAACCAAAATCTAAATTTTAATGATTCAAGTTCACAGATATACATAATTTCCTAACAGACAGTGCATCCTTGAATATTACAGTTTATAGATAGAGAATCACTAACCTGACATTCTGGGTCACCGAATCGAACGTTGTACTCGATAAGCTTAGGCAGACCTGATTTCTTCTCAATCATAAGTCCAGCATATAATACACCAACAAACTTGCATCCTTCAGCTGCCATGCCTTGAACTGTTGGGATTATTATACTCTCCATAATTGTGTGCTTAAGCTCTTCTGTCACTATTGGTGCAGGGGAATATGCACCCATACCACCAGTATTTGGGCCTACATCACCATCACCAACTCTTTTGTGATCTTGTGCCGATTCAAGTGGCAATGCATTTTCACCATCGACTAATGCAAAGAAAGAGGCCTCTTCACCCTCTAGATAATCTTCTATAATAACGCGTGAACCAGCAGAACCAAATGACCCTTCAACCAACATAGAGTCTATGGCTTCAAACGCCTCATCCATAGTCATAGCAACAACCACGCCTTTTCCAGCTGCCAATCCATCAGCTTTAACAACAATAGGGGCCCCTTGATCCTTGACATATTGTTTAGCTTCTGCCGGATCTGTGAATGTGCGATACTATAAAAGAAATATAAGTACTTACGCTACCTTATTATTTACATCTCAAATCATCCATATAGATTTATGAAGAGGAGCTCTGTTTTTTCCCTGTCCTTTCTAACATGTTTACTTTACAACACACTGACTTTATTTCAAAACTCAGGTGAACTCAAGGGAACTCTCAGGACATATGGGCAATGCTTAAGTATAGTTCACCTAGAAAGCTGAAGATATACCATTAACTCTGAAATGATGACGTATATAGTCTATAATTGATATAAAGCAAGTTGAACAGGAACTTGGCTAGCAAACTTGTATCAATACAAAGGAAATATTAGTATGATTGTGCCTGAAATGATGCATCTTTGGTTATTTTCTTAAACATGGATATCATCAACCAAATTTAGGCACCCCATACTCTCATCGGAACAAATGTCCATTGTCCCAGAAAGATTACAGTGCTGAAAAAACTAATGTAAAAGTAAGGTACCTTAGCTGTCGGAATATTGTACTTATCGCACAATTTCTTCATGAAGTCCTTTGATCCTTCTAAAGCCGCAGCTTCTGAGGAAGGACCAAATGCTGGTATCTCAGCTTTCACGAGGTCATTCACAAGACCGGCAACAAGAGGAGCTTCAGGACCTACTACAACCATTCCCACTCCCCTCTTGCGGCAGAACATGATAACGGCATTGCTATCGGAGATGTCTAAGTCCGATATACAGGTCGCATCTCCAGACTGAGCAATACCTGCGTTCCCAGGGGCGCATAGGACCGCATCACAAGATGGAGAGCGATTCAAGGCGTAACAGAGAGAGTGCTCCCTTCCTCCACCTCCAATGACCAAAACAGTTATCCTCTCTTCTGAAATAAAACAGGAAACAGAAAATTAAACCATTGCCCTTGACTTTGCATCTAATAATTAGTTCCCTCGAGAGAACTAATCCAATAGTACTTTACCAGCAAGCAGGCTAGCATCAGCCAACGATGCCTTCAAGCTTGAGCCCCCACTCTTCGAAGCCTGAACAATCAATTGAGAACCAGAGGCGACATGGCGCATTGCCACAGGGTAAGAAACTGAACACTTCCATCCACTGCAGCGATGACTACTAGCCAGCGAGAGCGCCCCATGCCGCCTTGCGACGAGCTTGAGTGGAGCCCCGACACCGCAAGCGGCAGCAGCAGACGCCATGGTTCTCGCTTATCCGGAGCCCGAGCTGACCTACCAAGAAACAATCGATTCAGGCCAAGAACCTCTATCTTTTGTGTTTCTGGCAAGAAATTGCAAGGGGCTCGCCTCTATGCGATACCAAGCAGCACGACCTAGCTAGTAGGAGACGCGGAACCTTGCCGGCGGTGATGAAGCGGCGGGAACTGCCGGACTGGTGCGCACCACCGCCTCAACGGTCTCAGTAGGGACGGCGGCGGGAGCTAGCGGGGGAAGCAGCAGCAGCGCGGCATGCTGGAGGTCGCAGAGCAACAGAGGGCGTCGAGGCACAGCTCGCCGGCGAGGAGGCGGAGGCCGGAAGAGGTGGAGTGGGCGACGCGACTGGAGCGGCGGCGGCGGCGGCGCGAGGAGGGATCCGCGTCCGCGTTGATGGGAAGCAAGCAGCGTTGGGCTGGGCCGGATTGCTTTCGGTGAAGGCCCAGATACCACAACCTGGCCCACCTGGCATGGCCCAGTCGCCCACCACGAGGATAATTTTGCATTAGGTTCCTCCACTATACTATGCCTTTAAATCGACTCCATCACTTTTAATTTTTTTTAAGCATGGCTTTAACTATGAGAATATTTGTTGGATATTGTCGATACAGGCTGTGTTTCTCAGAAAGGAAAGGAAAATGGTGTTATCGATTAGTATATGACTAATTAAGCATTAGCTTAAAAATTAAAAATGAATCGATATGATTTTAAGTATTTTTTATAGAATATTTTTTTAAAAAACGTATCGTTTGGGAAGCGTATGTGCGAAAAACAAAAGAAAGAGCATGAAGTTGAAAAGTGAGGAAAGAACACACCCTTAGGATGTGTTTGGAGATCTCTAACACGCAAAACAAAACATATATTAGCGCATAATCAATTAAATATTAGCTTTTTAAACAAAATATAGTAATATAATTTTAAAACAAATTTTCTATAATTTTTTAAAAAATATACATTTAACAGTTTAGAAAGCGTACAAATTAAAATTGATAACCTCAACCAACAAACTGATAGGAGTCGACACGAGGACACAAAGTAAACCAAAGTAAACCAAGAGATATAAGGGTTTGTTTATTCTGAAAATTTTCAACACACAAAAATAAGAAAAAGAACAAAGGATTAGAAATGCACATTGAACTGTCCTAAGAGATAGTTTGCTTCGTGCCGGCACCTTGAACACTGCAGCAGTGCCCTAGAAACGGAGCTTCTTGCGTGTAAAGAGGGCATCGTTCTTGCGCTTCAGTGGACACTCAGGCCTATCATCGTGGAGACAGATTGCCTAGTAGCTGTTCAACTGCTTCAAGCTAAGGAAAATAAAATGTCTGACCTAGCGTATCTAGTCAGGGAAGTTAAAGACATTTTAGTTGGAAACAGACAGGAGTGGATCCAACGTGAATTTCAGAGGGACTCAAATCCCTCTTATTTCACTGGATCACCATTAAAAAAAGGAAAGAGAGGTGGAGAGAAAAAAAAAGTAGAAGGACTGAAGAAAAAAGAAAAGAAGAAGGAGATAAATTAACCTCTCTCTCTCTATTAGAATTCTGGATCCGTCCGTGAAAACAGAGAGAACAAGAGTAGCAAGGCTCATCCAAGCCAAAACTATATTGGCCATGTTATAGCGAATAAGGCTCAGCATGAGTTTTATCAGGTACTGGCTAGAGAATAGTTGTAATTTCATCCCACGGCTTGTTTGTGAGGACTCTATGAGAGAAAAACATGCACACAAACCACATATACCATGAAAATCCTAAAAAAATTATCATTGGATTAAAAAAATAAACACATGTCCACATCATAAAAATAAAATTTTTATTTTATACATAATTAAAATAGATTAAAATTTTTACTCTAAATTTAGACATGGACAAATCTTAAACGGTAGTTTCTAAGTTTTCGCAACATACGTGGTTTACTTATTTGCACTATATATTTTCTTATTTATCAAAGTAATGTATTCTATTTTCCTCACAAAAAAATTACAAATCCAGATACACATTTTACAAATTATAGATGTAGATGACACCTCATTCAAGTTTATAGACCTATCATGTATTTTACTATCTATTTTCCTAGAACGGTATTTACAAGAACACTGACCTGGACACCTGGTGGCCTGGTGGATTAGGTTCCTCGAAAATGAGAGGAATATCGCACGCGGCACGCCCATTTCCACTGCACATGCGCTTTGCAAATCTGCAAAGGTAGAGTTATTTTCATTTTAAAATATGACAACACTAAATTAAATATGGTCTAATACTATAAATTCAAACATATTATACAATTATTACTCTTTTTAGTTCGTCTTAAAATATAAATTATTTTAATTAGATAAAAGCAATACGAACCTTCTAAATAGGACTAAAATATATCTTTTAAAATCTTTTATATTTTAATATATTTTTAGGACGAAAAGAATACTAAACAAATGACAAATGAAATGGACCAAGATAACAGCCCAGCAGCCAAAAACGCAGGCGTCATCACATTATTGGCATGGCATGACACCCAATCATATATACACATATGTCCAATTCTTTCCGTTGGGCGGGCGCCCACATCATCGCACACACATCCACGACTTGCCCATCGTACGCACTACGCAGGAATTCTGGAAACCGAAAATGGCTAAGGTTTTGGATCGGCCTAGAAAGTAGAGAACGTCTCGTGCGAAAAACAAAAGGTTTCTGGTGCGACTGACGGCTTCTCCGCGGCGGATTCACCGCCCGGGCAGCGCCTGCGCCGCACCATCCCAGTGATTTTCCCTGCTTAAAAATCCACCTATTTGCTTTATTTACCTAGACAAAGTTAGCAGGGTAGACTCTTAATTACTATAAGACTTTGCACTGCAGCACTGTAACATGCAATTAGGAGGTTGTTTGGTTAAACTTAGCCTGTGTCACATCGGATCTTTGACATCAATTTAAAAAACTAAACATGAATTAATTATAAAAATAATTGTAGAATTGAAGGATAATTCGTACGACGAATCTATTTATGGAGATAATGACAATCGGGGTATCTACATGGCAAGTTTATCCGATTGAAGGTAGGGATAGATTGCGCCTACTATATCTGTAAACCAAATATGACTTGGGTGTTACGTTGCCGATTGAGATAAGGCAACGGCCCATAGTCACGGTTTGGTAAGATTGAGGAAACCGACTTAGAGTTAGATAGGGTTTCCGATCTATAAGCCCACCTCCCAAGACTATATAAGGGGTAAGGGCGTCCTTTAAGGGATATCGAAGTTAGATCGCTTTTAGCTTTCATTTTAGATCACGAGATCAATAAAGACACTCGGCGATCGAATCCCGAAACAGGAGTAGGGTATTTCCTCACGAGAGGGCCTGAACCTGTCTAAATCCTTGTTTTCCATCCAACCCATTGTGCTTGGCGATCTTGACTGCACCCCCAATTTTCTATTGCCGAAACCGAGTTTCGACAGTTAGCGCGCCAGGTAGGGGGCCGCGCGTCAAGACTTCTTCGACAATCTCACCGGCAAGTGCGATGGGATCTTCTTTAAGCTTCGGCGACTTCGTCGCCAACGACTTCAACAAGCTCTCCCTCTTCGACTCGAATTCGAACCAGTCAGAAGGAGAGACCCACTCGGCACCGTTCGAACTACCGAACGCCGCTGAGATCTGCAACCTTCTCATCCCCCCAACAGAAACAATCTACTCAGAAGAAGACCTCTCGGCGCCGTTTGGATTACCAAACGCCGCTGAAATCTACGGCAAGCTCATCTCCCCCGAGTCGAGGTCGACCCACTCGGAGGAGTCCGCGTTCTCAAGCTCTGACTCGGACTGGAACGATCCAGATCCGAGCAACCCAGGATCGAGGGAGATCGCCGTCATTCTCCAGCCTTTCGACTCATGCTCATCCTCGGAGCTCAACGAGTATCTCAGCTCCACAGGCTTTGACGACCTTTATGGCATCCCCTCGGACGAAGCCGACGACTCCGACTGCAACAAGGACTACGAGCCGAAGTGCTTTGATGTCCTCATGGCCGAGGTGGCCGAGTCCGACCCGCATGGCCCGCAGCTTGCGGAAGAAGAGCGAGCCAGATCGAGCAAGAGCGCAAACTAGCGGAAGAGGAGAAGAAACGCAAAGAGGAAGCCGACAGAAGAAAGCAGGATCTAAGGGTAGTCGGGCGATCCGCTCAAGAGGCTATTCTTCAAACGCGAGTCCGCAACACAACCATCTTCCAGACGCCACCGCAGAACGCTGTTGCTGCCCTCACACTCCTGGACACCGTCATCGAGACGGCACCCCCCGACGTAACTCCAATACTAGACAAGATCAAGACCATCGTTGCAGCTACAACCAACAGTCATCCCTCCACCTCAGCACGAAGGCCGACTGAGTCTGTGGCTGAAACGCCCGACAGAAGCTGGCTCCCGCCGATAAGGTCAAGTGATTACAAGAGGCCCGAGCCAGACCGGTCGACAACCAGGCCAAGAGGCCCACGCCACGAGTCCATGCACAAGCATCAGGAGCAAACGGCCGACTCCCGCGAGAAGCAACATGGACGTCCACCCGTCCACCACCGCGTCCGCCGCAACAACAGCTCCAGCTACCGAACCAGCCTGCCAAGGACCCCGCTGAGTGATCTGCGGGAAGTCCTCGATCGTCGCTACCAAGAGCGAGATCAACGCACTCGGGAAGATCGGAGGGGATCACCCGACAGCAATGACGACGGAGTGCCAGCTTTCACTCGGGAGCTTCGCCGAGTGCATTGGCCGAACGGTTTCAAGCCGACCGGAATCGAGAAGTACGACGGCAAGACCAACCCCGAGTCGTGGCTGACCATGTACACTCTCGCCATCCGTGCAGCAGGCAGCGACAACAAGGCCATGGCCAATTACCTGCCCGTGGCCCTCGCCAACTCAGCCAGGAACTGGCTCACGAGCCTGCCAAGAGGCTCGATCGGCTCGTGGAGCGAGCTAAGAGACCATTTCATCGCCAACTTCCAGGGCACCTTTGAGAGGCCTGGAACCCACTTCGATCTCTACAATGTCGTCCAGAAGCCAGACGAGTCATTGAAAGACTACATCCGGCGCTTCTCCGAAAAGCGCAACAAGATCCCCAACATCACTGACGACATCATCATCGCCGCCTTCGAGAAGGGAGTCCGTGATGAGCTATTGATCGAAAAATTTGGACGCAAGCCACCGAAGACGGTGAAGCAGATGTTCGAGACAGCGAACTCCTACGCCAAATCCAGCGACGCGATCAAAGCGACACGCCAAGATCGGCCTGACGAAAGGGACGACAAGCAGTCGGGACGAAGCCGACACCCTAAGAAGGATAACAGCAATAGCAATCATGGCCAGAAAGATCGCAAGCGTCGGCCCGAGGACTTGGTTGCCACAACGTCCAGCTCTCAACGTTGTCCCCGAGTTGCGGCCTACGACGCGATCATGAACAATCATGAACGCTCAGTGCACGCATCATCTACAAGCAATTCGTCGAGCAATATGCGGCACGGTTAAACAAGAAGCCGACTGATGAAGCCGGTCCATCGGGAACCAAGAAGAACAACCCGACTAGAAATTCAGAGCCTTTTCAAGACCCCGTGGGCGAGCTAAATCACATCTTCGGGGGCCGCAGGCTTATGAGTCCAAGAGGAAGCAAAGGCGATGGACCGCGAGGTCAACGCGGCACAAACCGAAGTCCCACAACATCTACGATGGTCGGAGGTGGTCATCACATTTAATCGCTCGGATCATCCTGACCGAGTGGTTCACCCGGGGCGGTATCCCTTGGTACTCGACCGGTGGTTCAATATCAAGTCGAAGCACGTCCTTATTGATGGGGCGGCGTCCTCAATATCTGTTCGCCAAAACCTTGGACGAGATGCATTCCAAGATCCGAGTTAAAGGCAAGCTCCCCTCTTCCACGGAGTTATCCCGTGGTTGTCATCTACGCCACTCGGGCACATCGCCCTTCCAGTCACCTTCAGAGTTCGGGAGAACTTCCGGACGGAGAACATCACCTTCGAGGTGGCCGACTTTGAGACGGCCTACCACGCAGTCATTGGAAGGCCTGCGCTCGCCTAGTTCATGGCGATACCACTCTACACTTACCTCTGCATGAAGATGCCCGGCCCCAACGGCATCATCACCCTGCGCAGCGACGTCAAACAAGCCTTCACCTGCAACAAAGAAAGCTGCGATACGGTCCAATCTTGTGAGAGATCATGTGGCCAGAAAGAAATCCGACTGGCTGCATCAACATCTGAAGAGGGTGAAATTCGTACAGAGAAGATAGCCAAGTCGGGACAAGACGACGCCAAAACAAAGAAAATCTTCCTTGATCCAGTCGACAAGATAACTTCAAGGACTTAGACGACGCCATAGCCGCAATGTTCGGGCGCGAGCTTTCATTGTCGGCGATTTGGTTCTACACAAGATCCAGACCACCAAGGATCGTCACAAATTATCTCCACTATGGGAAGGACCATACATAATCGCTGAGGTGACTCGGCCAGGAGCATTTCGACTAAAGCGCGAAGATGGATCTATGGTGGAGAACTACTGGAATATTGAACATCTTCGACGATACTATGCTTAAATTGCCGTAAGTTTCATGTTATTCTTGACTGCCAATCTCAAGCAAGATGACTTCTTGAGTTGACAGTCGGGGGGTTGCATACGTGTCAATAAAGCATGGTTTTCTTCGACAACTTGTTTATACTTGGTTTATCATTGTTTAATGTTCCTTGATTTGAGTTCAATAGATAAGGACTGAGAATTTTCTGATGATCTAATCAAGCTTAGGCTTGGTGACAGTCGGACGAAAATTACTTAAGAAATTTTCTATGAAGACTCGGGTCAAGGCATTAACATAAATGAGCTAGATACCTACAAGTTCACATCGAAGGCATAAAGAGACCAAGATGATTAAACTTATTCCCGACTGAACCTCGGATGACAAGGGAATCTTGGAGGCTGGATGCGGAAGATGGCTTGCGATGGAACAAGAGTTTCTAGATGGATGGATTTGCGCGCACACGAGTTTAGGGTTCTCCACGGAGAGCTGGTGAACAGTGCTGCGAAAGAGGAAATTTTTGGGGAAGATGAAGTGTCGAGGATGACCTCGAGGCTTCGTAAAAAGACTTGAGGGTTTTTGCCAAGTTATCTCGTGATTGGGCCGAGCCCATGAGAGGCTTGTGCCCAGCTAAGGTGTGGCTTGACACGTGTCCTTAGGGACTTAAGTGGATGGACTTAAGCAGATTTGTCCTCGCAATATGCACGTGTCACATAGCCCAATACCTTTAAAATTCTTTCATACCACAGTTTGCATAACTTTATGAGAAGTTGGCACGATGCAATTTGAAAGGTGACAAATAGTTAAGCTTTTCATGGTTGTCCTGATGACAGGAACTATTTGGTTTTAAAGCATTTGATTAAATGATTATATCAATGCTATTTTTTTACCTTGGTGAAGATCTTTTTAGATCAAGACCAATATTATGGCAGGAGCTATTTAATATTTTGGTCATATTTTTCAGATGGCTGAAAATTTTGTTTACCCATGAGGGCAAATTAAATTATTTGTTCCGAGATGACTCGGGCAAGTTAACTCGGATGAGAACGAGTTTGCCAAGTATTTTTTACCCATGAGGGTTGACTAAATTATTTGTCCCGAGATGACTCGGGCAAGTTAACTCGGATAAGCATGAGCTTGCCGAGTGTTTTTTGCCCACGAGGGTCGATTGAGCTATTTGTTCCGAGATGACTTGGGCAAATCAACTCGGATAAGCATGAGCTTGCCGAGTGATGTGATTTTTTATGATTGCTTTAGCTTGAGCTAAGTATTTATATGAGAATTATTTGTTCCGAGATGACTCGGGCAAATTTCCGGGGTGACTCGGGAAGATCAGCTCGGATAAGCATGAGCTTACTGAGCGAACTGATTTATTACCCGTGAGGGCTAATTAAATTATTTGTTTCGAGATGACTCGGACGAATCTACACGGATAAGCATGAGCTTGCCGAGTGATGTGTTATATGATTTTTTATGATTGCTTTAGCTTGAGCTAAGCATTCATATGAGTATGATTTTTTATAGTTCTTGACTATATGCTTAGTCTGTTTTTGACTAACCACATAGTCGGGGGCTACACCTAATTAGGTGCATCAGGAGATGCACCTAGATATTTATTTTTGAGAATTTTTTGGATATTTTTCAGCCCTTCACAGTCTTTGGAGCCACTCGGGAGATTCAGCGAGATGATGGAATCATTTGGCGCCGAAGCATTCTACCAAGAGGTTTTTGGGTGTACTCTCTTGGTTTGGAGTTAAGTTGTCTCGTCGACTGAAAAGGACTCAGGGGCTACTGTGGAGATAATGGCAATCGGGTATCTACATGGCAAGTTTATCCGACTGGAGGTAGGGATAGATTGCGCCTACTATATCTATAAACCAAATATGACTTGGGTGTTACGTTGCCGATTGAGATAAGGCAACGGCCCATAGTCACGGTTTGGTAAGATTGAGGAAACCGACTTAGAGTTAGATAGGGTTTCCGATCTATAAGCCCGCCTCCCAAGACTATATAAGGGGGTAAGGGGCGTCCCTTAAGGGATATCAGAAGTTAGATCAGCTTTTAGCTTTCAGCCTTAGATCACGAGATCAATAAAGACACTCGGCGGATCTAATCCCCGAAACAGGAGTAGGGTATTTCCTCACGAGAGGGTCTGAACCTGTCTAAATCCTTGTTTTCCATCCAACCCATTGTGCTTGGCGATCTTGACTGCACCCCCAATTTTCTATTGCCGAAACCGAGTTTCGATACTATTAAGCTTAATTAATTCATGATTAATAAATGTTTACTGTAGTATGATATTATCAAATCATAGCGTAATTAGGCTCATTAGATTTGTCTCACGAATTATTCTTTAATTATGAATGAGTTTTATAAATAGACTATATTTAATATTAAAAATAGTATCTAAACATTCAATGTTTCAAAGTCCCCTAACCAAACAGCCCCTAAGATCACCATCTTGTTTTTCAACTAGTGAAATATCCAAGTATGATTTTATTAGAAAATTTTTCACATGTTCAATTTGAAAGTAAAATGAGCATATAAAAAGTGGGTAGTGGTTTTACCGTTTCAGTTAGACTTGTTCGGGCTTCATAAAATTTCTAGCGCTCCACCACTGCCTCTGCTTAATTGCAAAAATTATAATCAGGTTCGTATACAACCTTTTTTTACACGGTCGGCCTTGTTAATTAAGATAACTAGCAGCGTTAAATAGCTTAATCTAAAACCTGCTACTACTACCGAGGTCAGCATCTGGGGCTTAGGTGTCAGGTAGGAGCCCATATGGGAAAGACTGGAAGATGCACACACGACTCCATTCTACAGGGCCACCCGTCTCCACGCATCTCCTTGGTGTCTCCTTCCTTCTTGGTCATATGTGTAGTTGTTTCTTTCATCTTCATCGGCGTTATTGACACCGAACATAGTTGTCGCCGTTACAGGCTTGATAAGAAAGATAAATATGAGTAAGATAAGGAAAAGTGAAATAGTTAAATTTTATAGAGAGACTGAAATTGATGACGATATATATATATATATACATATAAACTAAAAAAAATGAAAAAAAAGGTTTAGAAGAATGAGGGCTAAATTCTTCTAACCCCTTAGATCCGTCACTGGGTGGCAAAGACACTTTTTTTAGATCAAGTGTTCGGCATGGAACGTTTTTGCAAATTATGTACTAAACTAATGCCATGAATTATCCACTTACCTATATATTAAATATTTTTTAAAAGTAAAAATTAAGAATTTCATTTGTAGAATACAATAATCCAGTGAATGAGGTGTGAAGAACAAAAGAATACAACTGCCCGACCGATACATATGTGCATGCATGTCCCATGCCTATTCATCGATTTTTTTACTGCGAGGCTATAAATCTTAGCAGACAAACTGTATTTTGGTCACAGTATCCGTCTGCGTAGTTATATGGTGTGGGTCCAATGATAATTGGTGTGTCTATAATCTATATCTATAATCTATAATCTATAATCTATAATAACTATCTGTAAGTAGTGTTTTCACCTAAATTTTATTTTGCCTGGCTATTTTGCAGAAAACTCCTTGAGTTTTTTCGAAATTAATCCGCAGTCCGTCTGGTTATTTAAAAAAACCAGTTTAAGAAGAAAAAGAAGTTATTTTGCAGGAACCCCTTGAGTGTTTATAAAATTAACCCGTAGTCCCAATGCTAAAAAGAAAGGGAGGGCTTGGATGAAAAAAAGACCTCTTGCATCCCTCTCTTCCGTCTCCATCCGCGCCGTGCCCCGCGCCGCTCATGTGCCCCTCCTTTCCATTGTCGCTCGGAGCTCCCGCGCCGTCGCCGACCTTCGCCTCCGCCTCGCTTCCCTCCCCTGCGTCGTCGTCCCATTACAACGCATGAGTATTTTGCTAGTATATATATATATCCATTTTGATCATATATAAAAATGGTTTTTATACTACTATATTACTTTAAAAAACTTAATTATTGATCAACACAGACGCGGGTAATCATATCCATTCGACGCAGGTATCTAACGTTTCAGAATACCGTGCTACACATAGACAAGCGCATCCTCTCCCTACATCCGAGTGACCGACCCCTCCTCGTTCCCCGCAACCACCACGCCTTCTCTTTCCGTGCTCTCTTTCAGCACTCTCAATGCTAAAATCATCATAGTTTTTATAGATTTGAGACTTCATTATAAAAAACATTTTTCTCCATACAAGTTTGTGCAAGTAGTTTAAAAAAAGAAATTTAATGAGTAATTGCATGTCCAAACAAACAAAAAAGATCATCTGTGGCAATAGTTTCTATGACGCATGGATCCTTGGCTCCAAGGCCCTAGTTGACTCAGCGCCCTTGCTCGGTGGGGACAGTGGTGACGACGTGCGATGTGGGAGCCATCAGTGTTAAGGGGGGCGCTTCATCGGCCATCGCTCCGCGGCGTGGCGCGGTTGCTACGGCACGAGAAGGGTGACGGGCGCGGGGGACGGCTTGCTGGTGCAGGGACGATGACGACGAAGGACAGGGCATACGCACGGGATCTGAAGAAACGACCATGGGGAAGAGAGGATGAGGAGGCGGCGCACAAGATTTGAACGGGATGGGGTAGAGAGGGTGGCGCATAAGACAGGGTGTCGACGGCGCTGAACTCCTGGCGACAGGGGTGGCAGGGGCGCTAGGGTCGGGCGGGGGTGCGGGTGCTCCTTCGTGGCACCAAAACTAAGCATCGTGCAAGTCCTCCCAACACTGTTTTACCAGTTTCTTCATGTGTTGAATGAACCACGTGAGAACAGCCAGTGTCACTTTAGTAGTTGTTTTAGCTGTCAACTTAATTAAAATAGATAAAAATCTATGATAAATATATCATTGAGACTGCCCTTGGATCGTCACGACGCAGGATGAGGTTGCCGTTAGGGTCGATCGTCTGATCGGTTGCAAGCGTGGAGTTTTACGTACGCAGGGGTATCGCGCCCATCCATGCTGCCATGCATGCACGCGTTTACCAGACGATCGGGTCGGTCTTATCCCTCCATAGCAGTAGTTGCGCGCACGCACCGCCTACCTCTGTACCAATGATGACGTGACGGAACGGGTGTTGCTACCTGTCCATAGATAGGGTCGGAGTAGCTACGAAGCTTCAGCATTGGTATTTGTCAGCCTAACTCCTCTATTCAACCGCATGAAAGTTGCGTTATTTTGGCTTTTTCTTATTATGGGACCGTTCAGTAGGTCGCCGCTCTCAACCTTCACAAAAATTTGATATCATCGAACTTTCATAAAACAACAAACTAAACCCACTTCAACCATTCGTATGTTTACGCTTTTATAAATTTTCTTTTAAAACTATACGAAAATTTAATGAAGACATCAAAACAAACAAAACCAATAGCCAATTCAAATTGATGTCATTTTAAATCATATCATTTTTTATTAAATTGACAAACATATAAATACATTTAGTTTATTATATAATGTTGATAATGCCTAAAAAAGGTTTTGGCAACAACCCATCTAATCTTTCCTAAGCAATGTTGTGAACTTACCAAAATTTTAATATTTTGGTAACAATCTTAATAAGCCCCAACACTACTAAAATTTGATAATATCAAAATATGTCAAAATTTGGCACTACCGAAAATTGGTACGATTGATTTGAACAATAAAGTGAAGAAGCCCTAAATGTAGCTAAAATTTAAATTTTAAAACTTAAGTGTAGTGGGAAAAAGTTTTAACACGACTATGTTTTGGTTGTTTAACGCGGCTGTAGGCCAAACAATTAAGCAGTCCCGTTTAACCTAAAACTGCTTTTGAATCTTTTTTGGATTTTCTTCATCTCCGATACATATCATTTATCTGATAAAAGGACAAGTAGATAATTTATGTATTGTTTGACAAACCTTTAGAATTTAAAACTTCGGATTGAAAACCAAAGAAAATTTGTCATGTCAATAATTACGGAGCTCAATAAGTATTGAGTTGATACAACATGAAGTATACCTTACATGCTTTCACTACTTAAAAAGGTTTTTCCCGGCATCATAATTTTTAATTCCCTTGACAGGTAAAATAAAAAACACTACTGAAAATACAGCTGGAGGTTCGTACTTGCAGAAATCTATTTTCACAAACAATTGTCTTAAAAATACGCCCAAAAAATAACTTTATTTTTACATGCAGACAACTTAGTGGACCGTCGTGAAAACGATTTTCATTGACGGTCACTAAAGAGCACCACCAGTAAAAAAAACCACTGTATTTGAAAGTGCATCTAGTCTTCTAAGTGGGTTTTGGTGGTTAATGATAAAATGGTTAAGGGACTAATGCATTTAATTGAGATATGATTAGTCCTAAAAGTGCTTAGGTGTGCGAAATGTGCTTAAAGGAAACCCTCCAACAACAATTGCAAAGTGGCGAGAAGATTCGACGTCGTATTTAAATTTCTTTTTTCTTTAATCTTGAGTTTAGGAAAACCGTACTATCAAAAGGGGTTTCAAATGATGGCTTGAGATAATCTAAATGCTTAAAATCAAATTCTTGAGGTGAGATTTTTCTAGCCTTTTTCAGAAATTCCATCTTATCAGGACAGAGAGTTTTGACCAGAACTTCCGGACACCTTTGCCAGCTCAATTTTCTAAGTGTTGACTGAAAGTTCTGAGGGCTCCAGACCTGAACTTCCAGACACATCTGCAGTTCAAATGTGAGTAACGGCTAGGTGACGTCATCACTAACCTATAAATATCTCACACCCTCTCTAACTCACTTTTGGCAATCCAACTTTTGTTTTTCTATCCGTAGCCTCTCCCATGTTGTTCTAGACCACTCTATCTAAATTCTTGAGCCTAGGAAGCTAATTTGTGAGAGTATTGAGTGATTTGAGGTGTTTTGTGAGAGTGAAAGAGCTAGGATGACTTGAACACTTGGTGATTCTTGCACGACTGTGATTTGATGCTTATTACTCTTGGAGAGTGATCTCCTAGATGTTAGGCGTCTCCCGTGAGTATCCGATATTTTGTGGATTGACCCGAGAAGGTTTATGAAGGTTTTCCTCATCTTCGCAAGAAAAACGATATATGAATAGTGATAATCCGAGATGAGCCTTCGAAGGTCGTCTTGGTAGAGCAATCCTCGTTTATGGTGCATTCTAGAGAGTCAAGTTTGAGATCTATGTGGTCACTTGATCTCTACCAAAAAATCTAGAAACGTTGGGTTAAAAATTAGATATTTCTTCCTAGGGCTTTGTCTGGTGAGGCAAGGGGTTAATTGACACCCAGCTCTTCAGAATTCCTCAATGAAGAGTAGGATTCTTTGAATCCGAACTTCGAGAAAAATCCTTGTCTCAATTGTGCATGTCTTTAATTTCTGTTGAGTATTTTTATATCCAAGTTATTCCTCCATGTCACCTGCCATTAGACTAGTCTTGAAAGTCACTTAGGATCGAGATCAGAACCTCAAAGTACCAGAACACTGAAAGTTTCGGATGAGAACACCGGAAGTTTTAGTCAGCCAGAGCCGATCAGAAGTTTCGGAGTTTCACCTTGAAAGTTCCGGTGCTTGTTTGTTTTAACTTCTACGATTTTTAAATAACTTTCAGGAAGGCCTATTCACCCTCCTCTAGACAACATCTATGGGCTTTCAATATTAATATATTCGGGTCCTTAATCCCTATGCCCACGGCCCACACCTCACCCACCCCCGTCTTGTCTACTTCCTCTTCCTCTCTCCTCCTTCTCCGTCCCCACTGGAGCATGCCCATCTCCTCTTCCATCCCCACCAGTAGCGGCATCCACGGGGCGGCGGTGGAGCTTGAGGAAGACCTCGTAGGCTGCAATGGGGGCATGGGCGGTAGTCCAGTTCGCGACAACTCGGGTCGGTGGTGGAGCTCGGACGAGGCGGGCAGGCAGTGGATCCAGTGGCGTCGACTCAGTCCGACGAAAGATCCAATGACAGCGAGTCTCGCTGGCAGTGGATTCGGCGATGGAGCTTGGGTGAGGCACATGGGGGGTGGATCCGACGGTGGTGACTCACGCGGGCAGCAAAGCATGGGTGGCAGTCTGGTGGATCTAGGAACAACAACTCGGGCAGGTGGCAGATACAACAACGGTGACTCAAGTTGGTGGCAAGGCACGGGCAACGGATCCGAAACAACGCGAAGGCGGCAGACCGATTGATCCAGTGGCAGTGAGCAAGATCCATCGCTCACCCTCCCTTCTTCGCCACGACAGTGCTGGGCTTTGACGAGGTCTCCGCCGCCTGCGTCTTTCTTTCATTTTGTTCTTGCCGTTATCTTCCAGATCCATGTTTGTATGATGCAAATGTTTTAATTTGCATTTTTGTGTTTGATGTGTGGAAATGGGACCGTGTAAAATAGGTAGGGAGATAGGGTTCCTGCGGAAGCAGGGCTTTTTGAGCAGGCACACAGTGGCGAGGCTGGCGGAGATCAGAGGTGGAGGCCGCATGTTGTTAATGGCAAAATTTGACAATTTCTGTTAATCAAGACCGAGTCAAAGATGAAATTCACGTCGTGATTTTAGTGAATTCAGTCAGTAAGATTATCTGGAGAAAGAAAAGTAAATTTTAGTTTCTATATTTTTTACTAGAGTTCTAAGTCGATGGAGTTGTGTTAAAATATAACTCAGATAGTTTTCTTTACTTATAAGCTGATCGGAGTCGTGTCTGAATCATAATTATAATATTAGTTTCTTTCTTTAGGGATAAAGTCTTGTATGAACCTGATCGTAAAAGAGTCGGACTTAGTTTAGCCTATAGGTATAAATATGTATACCCTGAGAGTCTTTGTAATAACAATAACAGTTTAATGAATAACTTTTTAATGCATCGTCACCCTAGTTTTCTAGATTTTCAACAAGTTCTTGTTTTCGAGTTTTGGGCTGCATCTGTTTCAATCTCCGGTGAGAAAGTAAGTCTTATCAACTTCGTTTGTATCAGCCAAGTTAGTACTCTCATCGATTGAGTTTGACATACTGGTAGGTCTTTATTTGCGTTGCTTTTAGATATATCGGTTTAGTATAGATTGCATTTGTCATATCTACTTAATATATTATATCAATCATCTTATATAAATAAATGAAACCTTTAAATCTACTAAGACTAATATCGGTCTTGCACCGTCTCGATTGGGTCAGATCTGCTAAAAACATATCTTGTTTAATAGATTTAATCCAGTGTGACATTTTTGTATAAGACTGTATCGGAGTATTAGCCGATACATTATTTATTTTCCGCCTAAATAACTCCGTCGGCTATTGACCTAATTTATTTAATTATAAATTTATCTGATCTTTGTTATTTGTTACTAGCGGTATTTGTTAAATACTGTTTCAATTGAATCCGATCTATCGTAGGTGGTAGTAATAAAGAAAAAATTAAGTCTTTAATTGTATAATATATGTTCATTTATCGTTAATGGCTACCTTTGGATTTTTTACATTCATATTATAATTTCATGCATGGTTGGTTTTGTTGTTTAGACTATATAATTGTTCAGGTTGTCTTTATTAATTTTAATCTCATATTGTCTTAATTGAGTGAATAAATATAATTTATTGGTAATTATATTAAACCTAAACAATGACTATGTATAACCCTATCGGTATATTTTAATCATAGCCGATTTCTAATCAGCATCGACTGGATAACACCATTAATTATCGATCCTTAAAAAGTTAGATTTAACGTAAGTGTAGCCCTTGCAAACAGATCCTGAAGATACAGTTGTGCTGATGCAAGTACCGAAGGAGGAAAGAAGAATCCCATCACCATTCACCAGCTCGCTACTACGAACACACATAAAGTGGTCCGTCCAAATCAAAGAGACCATTTTAATGAGTCGAATATCTCCTTGTTCTATGATAGCATCATCCACTCTTGCGAACGAGGGCGCCAAACCACCTGAACCCGACCTTTCGCCTTTCAGGAGGCGTCGCACCCAAACCCAACCCAAACCTCACGAGCCAAGTGTCCCCAAACCCAAACCTAAACCCCGATCCGGCCCCACCTGCCATAGACCCAACCCCAGCGCCCGCGTGGCCGCCAGGCCCGCCACGGCCGCTCCATCCTAACCATGGTTAATTCCCAAACCTGACCCCTCCCGTGTCAGGCGCAATAATGCGGGACATTTTCGATATTTTTTTGTGAATTTTCGCAACTCCAACAAACCCATCGGCCATCTCCTCACCAACCCCGTCCTCCCCGTCCTCCTCCTCCACCCCCCGACCTCGCGTCGCCGCCTCATGTATAAAGCGGCATCTTCCTCCGCCCGCCTCTCCTCCCTCCTCCTCAGATCCCACCCTCCCCACGCTTCCTCAGCCTCGTGCTCGCCTTCGTCGCGGCTCCTCGCGTCGTCCAGGACCCGCGCGTTCTCGCGTCCCTCGTGCGGCGCGTGGGCGGCACGCGCGGCGGGTGGTGTGCTGCCGGCCGGCAGGTGGTCCGGGAGAGCGTCGTCGCCGGTCGTCGGGTGCGGCGTCAGGGCGCAGATCGGGGTCGTCACGCCTGCCGTCGAGCGGGTCCAGCGCAGGATGGCCGCCACCGCAGGTGAGTGTGGGTGTGGGGGTGGGGGGTTCTGGTTGCGGGTGGTGGTGGTGGTCACGTGAGATTCGAATGATGATTGTGCTGCGACTACTGCTCCGTGTGGATTTCGAGATGCATCTGTATAGTTTGGAATTTTCTTCTTTTGCGAGAACGGAATTTGGAATTATGTGATGGATGCTTTTTGGATTTTTGGTGTGGATGCGTTTGGGGAGGTTTAAGCTGATGGTGTGATGGCGGCCGCGAGCGATCGGGAGCCGATCCATTTGTAGTTGCGTTTGCATCGGCAGATTTTACTTTAACAAATTCAAAGTTTCAAGGTGAGCTCGTGTTGGAGCGCCGCGCGAGGATCTCTTTACATGTTGGACTCGGTTTGAATTTTAGGGCCTAGGGGTGTAGGGATCGGCAGGAATTAATTCCTAGTAGATTCGACATGGATGCTTGCAGCTTCTCTTTCTCTGGGTGGAGTGATTCCATCTCCAGCCTTAAATCGTCATGCTGCAAGCTCGAAGCAGAGCTCGATGTCCAGATTTGACGGAGCTGGAGGAAGTCGCGCTAATGCTCGCAGTTGGTCACTGACCACTTTTTTCGCTGGAATTTTTTTTCCTTTTTTTTAATCTCCTGGTAGTTTGATGGTGATGCCATTCTGGGTCCTTACTGTGTTAAAAAAAACTAGAATTGGTGCCCTTTGGAAGCTCTATATTGCATATGTATTCAAAAGGGCAGAGGTAGGTTTTAGTGCATTAGATCGAGTACAATGTGCTGTCGAGGATTGTGTATTAGGCAATAATACCTGCCCACAAGAATTCCCATTGCTCACTCCAAACTACAATATCTGGTTGCCCCTATTCTTGGTTAGAGTTCCCAGAAGACTGATCAGACTCTAGACTTTTCTGTTTTATAGACGTTTCTGTTTTAACTATTGTTTAAGCGTCTTGTGGACTTATGTATGCATATTCAGCTTTGGCATTAATGTAATGGTTTGTTTGTGTTACCCTTTCATTATGTTAATAATTAATCCTGTTGCTTGTCTTTGCTTACAGCTACTGAGCATCCCTTCAAGAATATTTTGACCACCCTCCCTAAGCCTGGGGGTGGTGAATATGGGAAATTCTACAGTCTTCCTGCACTAAATGATCCAAGGATTGGTAATTGTTCTGCTTGCTCTTGGAGTTCTAAATTTTATCCTCCTTCATTGTTTTTATATTACATTTTCAATTCTTATCTGAGCTTGTGTATTTTGAGGATGATTCTTGTATTCCTTTCTGTGGAATACAACTGTGCATCCATCGTCCGTCTTCCATTGAAAAAGAGGGTTGGCCTGCAGGTTTTTAGTGTTTTTGCACTAGTTAGCTCTCCATGTTTTTGAAACAAAGCAATTTAGTGTTTTATCTTTAGAAAGCTAGATTTTCACTTTAAATTTTGTCTTATGAATTAATTTTTGCATTAGAAATTAGAATATGTCAAATGCTATGTACTACCATGTAAGATCCACTTAGACCTGTACACATACTCTTTGTGTGTGTTCTAGCAACTGCAATGCTATAGTTTGAAACATTATGTCTGCACATTAAATTTGGTACTGTTACCTAACAATGATTCTCTTTTTTGTTCTATCAGATAAGCTGCCCTACTCTATCCGTATTCTTCTAGAGTCAGCTATCCGCAACTGTGATAACTTCCAAGTCAACCAAAATGATGTTGAGAAAATTATTGATTGGGAAAATACATCTCCCAAGCTGGCTGAGATACCTTTCAAGCCAGCACGAGTTCTTCTTCAGGTTTGATACTGAAATGTCACATACGGTTTTTTTCTGTTTCGAAATGCCTATTTTGCTTATGAGTGGTGTTACTCTCTAGGACTTCACTGGAGTTCCAGCTGTCGTAGATCTTGCAGCTATGCGTGACGCGATGGCCAAGTTGGGCAGTGATGCCAACAAGATCAATCCACTGGTACCTACATCATTTCTTTTATCTGAAATTTTCCATCAGTTTGTTCTGGCCATATTCAGTTTTCACTGAAGAACATTTTAAGGTTGGCCAGAACTTAGGTCCTAATACATCTGACTGACATCGATCCTCCTCCTTGGCATACTTCCTTTCTATCTAAAACTCCATGTTCTAATTTGGACTGCAGGTTCCAGTGGATCTTGTAATTGATCACTCAGTGCAGGTGGATGTTGCAAGGTCACCAAATGCTGTGCAATCAAACATGGAGTTGGAGTTTAAGCGTAACAATGAAAGATTTGGTTTCCTTAAATGGGGTTCTACTGCTTTCCACAATATGTTGGTTGTACCCCCTGGTTCAGGTATTGTGCACCAGGTAATGCTCTGGTTCGATGGAAATCTTGTGTTGATCATGTTTATTTTCTGGACAACTCTTCATTTTGTTCATATTTCAGGTCAATCTTGAGTATCTTGGTCGAGTTGTTTTCAACACAGGTGGAATTATGTATCCTGACAGCGTGGTTGGTACCGATTCACACACCACTATGATTGATGGTTTGGGTGTTGCTGGTTGGGGAGTTGGTGGCATTGAAGCAGAGGCCACAATGCTTGGTCAGGTAAATCTCAGTGGAGCCTCACCTCTAATGACATCTATTAAAATCTTGCACTGAGAATAGTTGAAAATGTACTGATGGTAATTTATTAGGAACATAACTATTTCGCTTTAATCTTTCCTTATAGTTGAAAATGCAGTGCAGTGCTTTTCCTTCAGTCGATTCACTATAAATACATATATGTGGAACTAGCACATTAAATACCATTGTTATATAGTTCAACAACAAAGTGTGGTATTTGTTCATGTATTGTTTTATTGCCATTTGATGTATCTCCAGTTAACCCATAAATTATTATTTTATACAGCCGATGAGCATGGTTTTGCCTGGTGTTGTTGGGTTCAAGTTGACTGGAAAGTTACAGAATGGTGTCACTGCTACTGACCTTGTTCTTACTGTCACCCAAATGTTAAGGAAGCATGGTGTTGTTGGCAAATTTGTTGAATTCCATGGTCAGTATTCATGTTTTCAAGGGAGCAAAGTTGCCTTGATTTAGTCGCATCTTGTTGATATTTTTCCTTTCTCTGTTCTATTCAGGTGAAGGCATGGGAAAGCTTTCTTTGGCTGACAGGGCCACTATCGCAAACATGTCACCTGAATATGGAGCCACAATGGGTTTCTTCCCTGTAGACCATGTGACACTAGATTATCTTAAATTGACCGGCCGAAGTGATGAAACTGTATGTTTTGTTATCTGCAAACTCTTTTCTCCATTCTATTGCTTTGGTAGACAAATAAGCATGAAATAGGTGGTTAATTGAAAATTTGGCAAAAACATAACAATCCTGTGACATGCACTTGTTTGCGATGGTAAAAATATCCATTGGATTTCATTTCCCTAATGTAGCCTTAAATGGTTCTTTTTAAAACCCCTTGGTATTGTATTTGGTTACACATATAATGGCTTATTCATTTGTAAAATATTGTATGCTGATGCGTTCCACCTGCTCAATGTACTGTAAACTAAATCTTGCGTTTTGGTTTAGGTGGCAATGATTGAAGCATATCTGCGTGCTAACAAGATGTTTGTAGACTACAATGAGGTATGCCTTTTTTTTAACTTGTTATAGCACTTGAATTTAATATTTTGTTTTGTTAAACATAATATAAACATATTTGAATTCATGATGGCAGCCTCAAACAGAAAGAGTTTACTCTTCATATCTTGAGTTGGATCTTAATGAGGTGGAACCTTGCATTTCAGGCCCAAAGAGGTATGATTGTATGGTCTTGATTATATTCTTATTGGATTGTCCAGCTAATGGGTGGTGCATAATGTTAGCTGTTTCATATTTTTAACTTGTAGGCCTCATGATCGTGTCCCTTTGAAGGAAATGAAATCTGACTGGCATTTTTGCCTGGATAACAAAGTTGGTTTCAAGGTAAGCACGAGTTTTGTAGGATGTCTTTTTGTACATCTGACATTCTGACTTACTAACAAAATACACGTGCAACATTCCAGGGTTTCGCTGTGCCAAAGGAACAACAAGATAAAGTTGTGAAATTTGACTTCCATGGACAACCTGCTGAAATCAAACATGGCAGTGTTGTTATAGCAGCAATCACTAGCTGCACAAACACATCAAATCCTAGTGTTATGCTTGGTGCTGCCATTGTGGCAAAGAAAGCCTGCGAACTGGGTCTTGAGGTCTGATTTTTCATCATGTTTTCGCAGATTGTTGCATTGTCTGCTTTTATCTGCTCTTGGTTTACTCTGCAACGACATTTTTCTTCAGGTGAAACCATGGGTAAAGACAAGCCTTGCCCCTGGATCTGGGGTTGTCACTAAATACTTGTTACAGAGGTACCTTCGTGTCATTGAATTATCTTAGTTAAAGATGGAATTTAACATATCGGGACCAATCTCAACCAAACATGTTAATTTCTCTGTCCAGTGGTCTTCAGGAATACTTGAACAAGCAAGGTTTCCATGTTGTTGGATATGGTTGTACCACTTGCATTGGCAACTCTGGTGATCTAGATGAATCTGTATCAGCTGCCATTTCAGAAAATGGTACATCTAGATTCTATGAATGCTGAATATTTAGCTGCAATCATCCAATGAGTAACTATGGAGTAACTTATGGGGTTTTTTTTATAGATGTTGTTGCTGCTGCTGTTTTGTCGGGAAACCGTAACTTTGAGGGTCGTGTGCACCCATTGACTCGGGCTAATTACCTTGCTTCTCCGCCTCTTGTGGTTGCATATGCACTTGCTGGCACTGTAAGTTTATGTTGTTTTCTCCTCCTTGATGCTCATATTAACTTGATTCTGTTGGAAGGGTTGGCATGGTATTAAAATTTTGCCCATCTTTGCTTTTGTTTCAGGGAGCCTGCTAACATTAGAACTTATATTTTTCAGGTTGACATTGATTTTGAGAAAGAGCCGATTGGAATTGGAAAAGATGGTAAAGAAGTCTTCTTCAGGGACATATGGCCCTCAACTGAAGAAATTGCAGAAGTATGTGTTCTGTGTTGTTATTTTAATATGTTTCAGATTTTCATCTGTAAGTGTGGGTTTCACTTATTGGAGATATTTATCTCTCCAGTCTTGCTTAATTATTGGCAATAAAATGCTACTTGACAGGTGGTCCAATCTAGCGTACTGCCTGATATGTTCAAAAGTACATATGAGGCTATTACAAAAGGCAACCCCATGTGGAATCAGCTGACTGTGCCCGAAGCATCGCTCTATTCGTGGGATCCAAACTCCACCTACATCCATGAGCCTCCATACTTTAAGGACATGACCATGTCCCCACCTGGCCCCCATGGGGTGAAGAATGCCTACTGCTTACTGAACTTTGGGGACAGCATTACGACAGACCATATTTCACCAGCAGGTAGCATTCACAAAGACAGCCCTGCTGCCAAGTACTTGCTTGAGCGTGGTGTGGACCGGAAGGACTTCAATTCATATGGTAGCCGTCGTGGTAATGATGAAGTAATGGCAAGAGGGACATTTGCAAACATCAGGATCGTGAACAAATTTTTGAATGGAGAAGTTGGACCCAAGACCATTCATGTCCCTACAGGGGAGAAGCTTTATGTATTTGATGCTGCCATGGTACGTTACTAGTATGTAGACAATGTGATTACTTTCTATACACTGTTATTGTATCTACTAACACCCTTTGGTTTTTTCTGGTACGTGAATGCAGAAATACAAGTCTGAGGGTCATGACACTATTGTTCTTGCTGGTGCTGAGTATGGAAGTGGCAGTTCTCGTGACTGGGCTGCCAAGGGACCGATGCTCCTGGTAACTCCCATCTCTAGATTCATCATCTTCTTTTGATACTCACGTTTGGGAAAGTATAGCATTATAAAGCATGTGCTGTTTTTAGGGTGTTAAAGCTGTGATCGCTAAGAGCTTTGAGCGTATCCACCGAAGCAACCTGGTGGGTATGGGAATCATTCCTCTATGTTTCAAGGCTGGTGAGGATGCCGACTCACTTGGTCTTACTGGACATGAGCGGTACACCATTGACCTCCCGACCAACGTCAGCGAGATCCGTCCTGGGCAGGACATTACCATCACAACTGACAACGGGAAATCCTTCACTTGTACTCTTCGCTTCGACACAGAGGTACATACTTTCCAAACACCCGTTCGATAAATTTACCAGGCCAGTATGGTATGGAGAATTCACTACAGCTGGTTGGGTCCTCTCAACCGGTTTCCTTACATATTACATCGTTCTTTGTTTGTCTATATAGGTGGAGCTGGCATACTTCAACCATGGAGGCATCCTTCCATATGTCATCCGCAACCTGGCACAGAACTAGGAGAAAGTGCTCATCATTTCAACCATGACAACAACATTGCAGGCTCATCTCCCCCCCTCTGTTGTGATCAGCCTGCACCAACGTCGAAAGATCAATCACCTGGGACCGTCAGCCCTTCCTTTGTTCACCATATAAATAAAAACCGAAATAAAGCCGCAGGAGACAAAGAACCAGACTATCTCTCACACCTGGAGATCTGGTGTGAGCTCTGTTCAGGAACAAACAATTTTGCCTGCTGGGTAGTTGTGATGATGAACCCTACTTACTAGCTTGTGTTCAGAGATAGGGCCTTTTATTCATGGATTGAGTTAGTTCGGTCGGTGCCCTGTTGATAGGCAGGGCGAGGTCACGAGGTGTACATGGTTTGATACGACTTGCGTTGTGATATACTGAATTCACCTTCGTTTAGTTTCTGCTCGGCTGTCTGGTCTCTCTGGAATTCTTGCTGCTGTTTCTACCATTTTTAGCTTGCCATTGGCCAATCGAACGTTTAGCCGGGTTTACATTGTTTTTGCAGCGGTTGGATGGTTGTTTCATCACATATTTTCACATTGGTCCATCCAGGCAGCGTTCCTCATGAAAATAGAGAACGACAAGTGATCGCAAAATTCAATCGATCAGGGGGTGATACTAATTAAATTTGGTTAATTGGATCTCATACGAGAATACGGTACCCATTCAAAATGTGTTTCAGATGTACAAATTGGCATATATCTGATTTTGGACGTTTTGTGGAATGATTCAAATTAATTATACGAATAGTAATGATATTTTTTAAAACTAACTTTTTTTTATAGTGGCACGAATTAACCCAGCCTGGGGAGCTGTGGACTGAGCAACATCGATCGAATAAAACAGATGCATTCGGAAATTCAGCAAGTCAAGAATTACTCCGAGTGTACTTTGTCCGTTTTCCAAATAATGGACACTGGTACGATTTAAGGTTAAATACAATAAACGTATCACCCGCTCGTCCTTTTTGAAAATTTATAAATGCTTAAACATATCTTATAAGAGGAAACAATATAAATACATAAAAACATTTTATATTTTATATTTTATATTATCAAAGTGTGTCATAAATACAAGTATACAGCTTTCGTTTCTCATAATATAATCATATAATAAGTAGTTTGTGGTTAGAGTGACGGTCATAGTTAACCATGTCAGTTATTCAATAACAGGTGAAATATCTACTACCAACTGAGGAATAAAACAGGACAGCAAATACCATTGGTGCATCATCTGAGTCTGGCAGATCTCATGGCATTAAGCCATTAAACAATGACATGTAACGACACCAAGATCAAATCTGAAACCATTAAACAATGGATGATTCCTGAAGGATCACATTAAAACAATATTTGATCCTTGATCTGTCTGGCACTGTCCTGACGATGTGCATCCATCTGATGGACAATCAGTGCGCTGATCAAAATGAATGTCCATAAGACCAGAGACCCCACCCGACCCAGCATTTTCCAGTAGGAATAAGCGTTTGTTTATCTAGATTCATATCTAAAAATAATTTTTTGGGACAGACGAAATGTACATTATGCCATGTGAAATGTAGTGGTAAGAAGAGAAGGGTAACAAGGTCTTTAGTCTCTCTGATCCAATCTTAAACATTACTACATGCTCATGTTAAAGCTAAGCAAAAGATTCCTAGACCAAAGCCATGTTCAGGATTCCAGTCCAAGAAATAAAATAGTAAGAGATGACCCCACTTATCAGCGCCTTCAACAAATGACATACTAGTACGACCTTTCTGCAACTAGCCACTGCTCACAGAGACCTTAACCAGTACTGCTCAGTTTATCAAAGATCTACCAAAACGGCCATACAGGCTACCTCATTTACTTCAAATTGCATTATTACTACTGTTGTGTCAGTTCAGAAGGATGGATGAATTCTTTGTTTGGAAATTGATCGAATGGATGCTAATTTGTTCATTGCTTTAGTCTTCAGCTTAAAGAAGAAAAATAAAAAAAGAAACTGTTGTCTTTCATCATCATTAAAAGAACCCTAAAAGAAAAGGAACACAATGAGCACATACATGCCTTCCGTCCATCACAACATGATCAATGAGTGAAAAACTACTGTTGAATGCCGTTCAAATCTATCACCGACGCTTATATTTTAAGCATCAAATAACAAACATATTGACTTCTAGTATAACTTTTGGGCAGCAACTGTAATGCTGCAATCGGATCAAGAAATGCACAAGTGAACAGCAATATATATTGACACTAATGAACAACAAGAGCATATATATCCTGTTCTCCAGTTCTACATGTAACTGAAATATAAATCACTAACAAATTACATACTTTTGATCCATAAGAGCATGTATATTTAAGCATCACTGCATCAAACAGAAATATATTGACTTCTAATGTAGTAGTACTTGTACAACTTTTGAGCAGCAACTGTAATGCTGCAATGGGATCAAGAAAGGCACAAGCGAACAGAAATATATTGACACTAACGAACACAAGAACATATCTCATGTTCTCAAGTTCAGTATATAACTGAAATATAAATCACTAAAAAATTACAAATACTATAAATACACTTGACCATAAGGAGACATCTCTCCCTAGCAATCGGTTACCAAGATGAATGCAAGAACCAATTTTGGAAGGCAGGCCATCATCTTTCAAATGGTAAGCAACCTGAAATATACGATCAGGTAGATGGAAAGAGAGAGCACTGCACAAATGTGCTGCCAGAATAGTAGTGCCGATGCTTCCTTGACAGCATAACCTCTCAGGCTTGCGATCGCTCCGAGCAGGATGGCACTTGGGGTGGAGTACTGCAGTGACAGCACAAAGCGGTACATGTGGTCTTCCTCAACAAGCAGATGCAACCGATCTGCCAGCAGCACGACACCGATGCCAATGCACGGGAGAATCAGAAGCCTTGCCACAATTATACCAGTGATAGTCCGGATACCCAAGGCATTATCCTTGGGCCCTTCTGCAAGCATGCCCCCTAGAATTAACATCACCGAGGGTACAACGGCTTGAGCTAGAATCTCCAAACTGTCTGTAAAGAATGACAGTGGTGCATCAGCCCCAAACACAAAATCTTTGAACAAAGGAACCATGCCGATGATAATGGCGAGCAATGAGGCGATGGTTGGTGGCTGGAGAACATGCTGAATTGGAGTCTTCTCAGCTACAACCCTGATCCTCCTTACAACCTTTGGTTCCGCCAAACACCTTAGCGACTTTGGACTGCTAGGTCCAGCACCAGAAGTGCCCTCTTCTGCAAAATCAATATCAGGAAATGTATTCTGTGAAGAGCCTGAAATACTCATGAAAACCCGTGCAATGAATGGCGTCTTTGAGTGCTCCGTTTCTTTGTCAGCCATCCCTGGCCATTCCGCTTCATGAAGCAGAGGTCTACTGAAGTTGCTGATCTGTGCAGGCTCTTCCACAATCTCGTTTCCTTCGCCTACAATCTCATAGAATTGCATCGGCGGCTCCATCATATGATAGACCAAGGTGTAGACAAGAATAACGGCGACCCACTGAGCAAATGAAACATAAGCAACACCCTTGCGGTGGCATCCAGGACCAAAGGGGTGATCCGTGGTATGGCAAACTGACCCGATGATCGCGATCGGGAGGTTACCCGTGTTGCCAAACCCGGTCATGATCACCGTGAACCTGAAAAACTGCGGCGGCGGGCGACAGATCAGAGCGACGATGTACCCAAGAACGCACCCGATGGCCGTGCTGACGAGCACGTTGACCGGGATGAACCACCAGTCCAGGATGTTCTGAATTGTGACTGACTGGCCAAGGTGGACAAAGATCAGGCATGGCAGGAACAGCGCGAAGACGAGCTTGCTCAGGAGCTTGAAGGTGGCCTTGGGGATGATCTGTGTCCTCGGGTTGGAGAGCACGAGGCCGATGACCGTCAAGCACAGCAGCTTCATCAGCGGCATGACTGCTGACACCCAGTCGCCATGGACAGTCACCTGTGGGTTCACCTGCGGATTTCCGGATAGCCAATCCATTATCGCCACCAAATCTCTACTCTTCTCTATCGATACAACTCTTTTAGTTTGTCCTCCCAACCAATCAATCAGCTGCCTTTCTTGAGCAGAATCAAGACGTGACAGTATCTACCAAATCGCATGCAGAAAGCTAATGACTTTTTCTGAAAAAAAATAAGAAGAGAAAGGAGATGATTCAGGAATTGATGGATAAGAGCATCAATAGTGTGGTTATAATGGACAGATCTGCTGATGATGCAAAAGTGAACAATTTTGCTGATCAAAACAAACCAAACAAGAACAAAAGCCAAACCTCCCCAAAATTTTTCCTTGGTAACAAACGGCTGTCACTGACTAACCCGCTACTACTGCAGTAATCCACGAGAAATTTAATGCGTTAATTGGAGCGAAGCAAATCAATCCAGCCCCTGATGGCTCTCCAATCTAAGACGACTCGACTCATCAAGTGGCGGGGAAGAGGAGGGGCACAAAAACAAGAACGAATACCTCTCCACTCCGGTTCGAAACCCGAGATGGCGGTGGCCGCTGGTGGGACGGGAGGAGGCCGGCCGCTGCACGGAGGATAAGGGCAGGGCGGGGAGAGGAAGGGAAGGCCGTCCACGCGCGTGCCTCCGGGCTTAGCTCGCCGGCGGCGCTCGCCGCAGATCGAGATCACGCACGCAGAGAGTCAGAGCGAGATGGAGCCGGAGGTGACTAGGAGGGAAGGAGACATGTCGATGGAGGGGGGCAATTTGGTCCTTCGCCGTTTTCTCAGATATTTTTTTCCTTTTGAGATTATCTACACCACTAATAAAACTCCGTTTTTCCGTCCAAATCAGGAGAGGCAAAGTGATTAGTGTTTTTTAACGTAGGCCCACAATTGGGAAGCTGTTTTTTGGTATGTTTGGAGAGCTTCTATGAGCTGTAATTTTTTATCGAATCTCTTTAGTTTCTCAAAATTGTCACTCAGATTATGCAAATCTATAATAATAAAATGAAAAAATAAACTAGAGATAAAAACTGAAAAAACTCGAGCTTTTTCAGATTCATATCCCTTGAAATCTTAAACGCCCTAAAACAGTGTTTGTTGGCAGTCCATCGCCCATAAAAAAGTCCACTAGGCCTCTTTATTATAACCACATTATTTTCATTTTAGTTTTAGTCATTTAAATAATACTAGTACTCACTTTTTATTTTTCCCCTCCTTGTTTTCTCTATTAATAATAAAGGGGATAGTAATTTTATAATTGTTTTTAATGTTTTTAACTGACTAAAATTATATTTATTTAGGGAGAGAGAGACAGTATAAAGACAGTATAAGGGTGTTTAAATGTGATAGTGAAGTGGCAAATATGTCTTCCCATTTGGATCTTTTCTTGAGAAAGCAGAAATTTTGTATAATTTTCATTGAGTTATCTTGTCTCAAATCCATGTGGAATTTTTTAGTTTGAAACAAGGCTCTCTTAAAGTTCAGATAGTAGAACAGAAAATTTAGATTTGTATTTAATAATTACAGAGACTATAAAAATAAAAAATAGTTTTAGTGGTTTTAATCCTAATTTACTTTTGAGCATTAGCTTAAGAACACTATTACCCTTTCTGCTCTTGCCGGGTGTTTTTCCAACACGACCAAGCGTCATCAAAGTTGGAGTGACCGTCACAATGGCAGTATCAGCCTTCAGCTCCAAATGGCGAAGGAGCTCGTCTTTCGGCTTGATGTCGCTCAGGAGAGCCGTCCTCTATCTCCCCTCGAGGCCTGGTTGCGGCGGGACCTGAAACTCAAGTGTCTGGGTCTTGCTTCGCTGGAGCGTACTGTGGTGCGTCAGCGCTCGCGCTTGACCTGGCTCAGGGAGGGAGATGCCAACACCAAGCTTTTCCATTTGCATGCTAGAGGCCATCGAAGGAAGAACTGCATCACCCGTCTTCGGGATGGTGACCGCCTTGCTGTTTCGCATGTCGATCTCCAAGAAGTTGCCACCGCTCACTTTCGCTCCGTCCTGGGATCCTCCGTGCAGCGGGACCTCGCTCTCGATTTGCACTCCCTGGGTATCGCCTCATCACCCTTGATTAGTCTGGATGCCTCCTTCTCGAAAGAGGAGGTGTGGGATGTGGTCAAAGCCCTCCCCTTTGAAAAGGCTCCGGGCCCAGACGGTTTCACGGGTCAGTTCTACAAGGTCTGTTGGCCAGTGATCAAGGCTGAGATTCTGGCGGCTCTCGACTCTCTTTTCCGGACAAATGGTCGTGGTTTCTCCTCTCTCAACGATGGCCTCATCTCCCTCTTGCCAAAGAAGGATGAAGTTGTCGATGTCAAGGACTTCAGGCCAATCAGTCTCATTCACAGCTTTGGCAAGTTATTCTCCAAGATCCTTGCCTCCCGTCTCTCTCCTCACCTTGGCGAGCTGGTGGCTCCCAACCAGAGCGCCTTCATCAAGGGTCGGTCCCTCCACGACAACTTTCGCTTTGTCTACCTCGCTGCGCGGGCTCTTCACGCGAAGCGCATGCCCCGCTTGCTTCTCAAGGTTGACATTGCGAAGGCTTTTGACTCTGTCAGCTGGCCTTTTCTGCTAGAAGTGCTCGCCCATTTGGGTTTCAGCCAGCGATGGCGCGATTGGATTTCTTTGCTCCTGAGTGCTTCATCCTCCCGGGTGCTGGTCAACGGCGTACCGAGCCCTGTTTCTTTCACCAGAGGGGCCTACGGCAAGGGGACCCCCTTTCTTCTATGCTCTTCATTCTGGTTATGGATGTGCTAAGCGCGTTGCTCCGCAAGGCCTCCGATTCCGGCGGGTTCCTCCCGCTTAATCTCCGCGGCTTGAGGTACATGGCTTCTCTCTATGCGGATGATCTTGTTATCTTCCTTTCTCCGGTCCGTCAGGACCTTGACCTCGTTCAGGGCATCCTCTCAGCCTTTGGCGCGGCTTCTGGACTGCGTACCAACTTCGCCAAGTGCTCTCTCACCTTGATCCGCTGTTCCGCGGAGGATCTAGAGCTGGTGCAGTCGTGTTTTCCCTGTGTGGTCTCCGATTTTTCCAACACCTACCTAGGTATTCCGCTCTCGGTTCACAAGCTGCCGAAGGCGGCGCTGCAGCCCCTAGTGGACAAGGTTTCCCGCTGTCTTCCACCTTGGAAGGGTCGTCTTCTTACCCTGCCGGGGGGTCCACCCTAGTTTTGTCTGTGCTTTCCTCTATTCCTGTCCACGTGTCCTTGGCGCTTGGCCTTCCGGCATGGGTGATCAAAGCCATCGACAAGCTGCGCCGCGCCTTCCTGTGGACAGGTACGGACTCGGTCCATGGGGGCTAGTGCCGGGTCGCCTGGTCGAAGGTTTGTCGTCCAAAGGATCTCGACGGCTTGGGAATTTCGGATCTCAGGTTGGCCGGGGTTGCCCTCCAAGTCCGCTGGCTCTGGCTTCAGCGCTCTGGGCACCCGTGCTGGGAGAGTCTGAAAGCCCCTGTCGAAGCCAATGTGGCTGATCTTTTTGCGGCTTCGTCCTACTTCATCCCGGGTGATGTGGAGTCCGTGCTTTTCTGGTCGAACAATTGGATCGATGGCCGTTCGGTCGCTTCCTTGGCCCCGGATCTTCTGTCGGTGGTTCCCCAGCGTACCCGTGCTTCGCGTACCTTGGCGTCAGCCCTGCTGCAGAATGCCTGGGTTGCTGACATCCGCAGGGTTCTTTCGGTGCCTGTCATCTCCCAATTTCTTCTTCTCTGGGATGCGATTCTCGGCGTGCAGCTCTCGTCGGGCACCGAGGATCGCCTTGTGTGGAGTTGGTCGGGGGACCATTGCTACTCTGCGAGTTCGGCGTATCAAGCTCTCTTCTTGGGGCAGTTCCCCCTAGCTGGGATGTCCCTACACTGGCGTGCTAAAGGGCCTCCAAAGTGCAAGTTCTTCCTCTGGTTTGCTTTTCAGCAGCGTTGTTGGACGGCCGACCTCCTCCAAAATCGTGGCATTGCCAGCCACTCGGTCTGCCCCTTCTGCACGCAAGAGACGGAGACGGCAAACCACATCCTTCTTGACTGTGTGTTCGCCTGACAGATCTGGCTTCACGTCTTGTCTCTTTCCAGCTGGGAGATCCTAGCCCCTTCTCATGGTGACTGGCTCTAGGACTGGTGGCAGTCTTGCAGAGACCGGTTACCGGATCACCTTCGAGCTAGTTTCGACTCCTTGGTGCTTTTGGTCTCGTGGAGTCTGTGGAAGGAGCGTAATTTCAGGGTTTTTAGTCTTCTTTGTCCTCTTTCTCAGTCATCCTCGCTTCTATCCGAACTGAGGGCCTGCTGTGGTCACTGGCGGGCATCACGTCTTTTGGGGCCTTGCTGGGAGTTTTTTCTTCTAGTTCTTTAGTTTCTTCTGTGTGTGTTTTTTTAGTTCTTGGTCCGTCTCTCCCTGTGTGTGTTGTTCGGTCTGGTTAACGTCTGTGGCTTGTATTTAAACTCTATTTTTATTTTAATATATTGACGTGTAATTTTTTTGCGCGTTCGAAAAAACGAAACGACGAGGCTGATAAAACGATACGAATACTAAATGAAATCGGACCGGGCTACCCGGTAATAAACGGGTCTATCATCCATACCCGAACCGAACACCCCACCGGCAACCGACGCCGCTTCGCCTCCTCTTCCCCTCTCCCCATCGAGAAGAAGAAGAAGAATCTTCTCTCTCCTCGACCACAACCCCAACTGCGGCGGCGGCGGCGGCGGGCGGCGATGGTGTGCGCCAAGTGTAAGGATCTCTTCCCCCGATCGATCTGCCGCCGGATCGGATACCCGCGTGCTTAATTTCTTCCGTTTTGCCCTAGATTTTTTTTTCTTTTTGGAAAAACATATGTCCTAGGTTTTCCCATGCGTGCGTGCTGAGCGGGGTTTGTGGTTTGGGCTTGTGCAGGTGAGAAGAAGCTGGGGAAGGTGATCGTGCCGGACAAGTGGAAGGAAGGGGCCAGCAACACCTACGAGAGCGGCGGCCGCAAGATCAACGAGAACAAGCTCCTCTCCAAGAAGAACAGGTCGGCTCCTCTGCTCTGCTCCTCAAAGTCTTTTTTCTTGATTCAGCGCTTGCTCGTAACAGCGATCTGGAGACTGGTGTCGATCGACTCGATTTCATGGTGCAAAACCCCTAAGATCGATGGGTAGATTAGGTTAGAAATTGGTGACAATTGTTCATTCGTGTTCAATTTCATACCCCCTAGGGTTCCTGAAATTGGATCATTTTTGGGGCAGTTTCAAGTTTGTTAACTAGGGAATCGGTAGATCAGGGGTGGGTGTGATTCAAGCAATAGCTATAGAAGTCGCCCAACTGCGGATCATAAGTATTCCATGAAAATGGACATCAATACATTATCCATTATTTTCGTTGATCGATGTTGCTGAACTAACAGTTCAAAAGCACCCAAATGAAGTTTTTTAGAAAATCATGCCACATTCATTTTTCGCCATCATCCTGTAATGTACTATGGACTCATTTCTCCATCAAGTCGATCGCCAATACTGATGGTGCAAGGCTGCAAGGTTCTTTTCTTTTTGCTCTTGTTTCCTTTAACACCAACCAGGTTACCATTATTCTCAGCTGAGCTCTACTGTTTGGGACCATGGTAAGCTTATTGGTCATTACTGGAGGAATGTTTATAAAGATCATTATTCAATTGCACATAGCAAAAAGGAAAACAACCAATCAAAACTGCTGAGCTTTTTAGAGAAAATATAGAGTAGAAGGGAAGGGGTGTGGAGACTCAGGATTTTGTGGAATGTCTAAAGAGGTAGGGGCTTTCATATTAACATGGTGAAGGTAGCAAGATGAGACTCTAGCAAGATGTTCAGTTTTTTTTTCTTTCGGTGCCTTCAACTTAAATCAAATTGTTGAGTTGTTTTGTCTTTTCAAGCAAGCTACTCTTGAAATTTTCATAGTATTACTCCCTATGTTCTAAAATCTGTCCAGATTCATAGTACTAGGATGTGTCATATTCGGCCAAAATATCTTATATTTTGGGACGGAGGGAGTATGTTGGTAGCTTTGTTCATTGAAGAATAGGTTGGACAAATCATTTGAAATCATATCGCACACTTGTATTGGCTAGAAGGAGGTGTTCTAGGAAAGAATGAAAATCACGTTGCATGTTTCCCTGAAGAAGTCTTGTTTCCTTTCACTAAATTATTTTGTGCTCTTTATTACCTGTAAATTTTAAGTTTTTAAATTATACTCAAAGATAATTCGTTGTGAATGTAACCTAATATATGTACTGCATTTTAATACCAGGTGGACTCCATATGGAAACACTAAATGCATAATCTGCAAGCAACAGGTGCACCAGGACGCCAAGTACTGCCACACCTGTGCATATTCAAAAGGTAAGGAACTCGCCCCCGTCAGGATGTCTGTACGACTGTACCTAATTGGCGTCATTGACTTACAAGAACATTGCTGTTTTGTTTTTCAACCTGATACATGTGCATTGCAACACAAAATATTACTATGAAACACTATCCATCATCATTTACTAATTCTTGTTCTGATTTCTGACAATAATATTGACTTGTTTCAGGTGTATGTGCAATGTGTGGGAAGCAAGTGCTGGACACGAAGCTGTATAAGCAAAGCAATGTGTAATGTTAACTCCTGTGTCATCCATGATAATCTTGTAATGCGCTGTCAATGAGATATTGTACTTGGAATCTAGCTGTTGAAAAATAGTTACAATGTGCTCAAGAACTATGTACTTGGCTAACCAATCTAAAATCTCCAAACTTCCAACTGCCCAACTTCCATCAAATCTAGGTTGCTCCAGTGTGACTTGGTTGTGCTTTCTGCTAATGTTCGGTGCACAAAGCAGTTTGACGAGTTAATGCAATTGCTCGGACTGGTTTCGTAGGTCTTCTGTTGCATTGCATGTGTGGCTATACCATAGTTTATCTGTTTTTAAAGAGATTTCTTACATCTTCGGTGCAGGACATGCAAATATTTCAATTTCTCGATGTTACATACTATATATGTGGCATATATATATATATATATATATATATATAAAATATCTGAAATGAAACTCTTTCTTCTCGTCTGTTGAACTAAATGGCAAAAACACCCTTTTATGATATGTTTGAATTTTTTTGAAGAAATTAAAACAGGCCTTTTTATGGAAAAAGAAACGGAGAACTGAACCTACCTGGCATATTTCCCTGCTTAGGTTTATTTCAATTTTTTAAAGAAAAATCAGAAAAATTTAAACATAGAAAATCAGATACAGCAACTTTTAGTTAACCCAGAGCATATGATGCAAAACACGGTAACCGATCTGAAGTGTTTTAACACTGGGGAGAGAGCAAGATTACATATCTTCATTGATAATGCTGCAGTTTGTCTGAAAAATGCTGCTTGTATAATGTTGCTACATTACGCATCCAAGGCTCGAAGCAGTATTCAGTACAACAATAGGGCAGCATCAACTACGGCCAGGCCAGCCTACCACTACGAGGCTACAACCAGCTAGCTATTCATTTCTATGGAGTAAAAAGAGTTAAAAGTACAGGAGACTAGGCTACAATGCTACAATGCACAAGAGAAAATGTAGTAAATCGTCTGCCTGGTCTTATTTCTTGCTGTAAATCGCAGGGTTGCAAGTGCCTGTCGTTCTTGTTTTAGGTTTCTGGTTGAGCACATGGCGGAGCTGGATCTTCTGGCTCTCCATCCGAGCTTCTAGAAGCTTCGCCTTCAAGCTCTGCTTCTGAACCAGCTCCATGCAGCCTCTGAACCCGCGGTTGAGCTGGCTGTTCATTGAGTCAGGTGAGCTCCATTGCCCTACACTTGGTGAGCTGAGCCCTGCATCTTGATTGGCGCCTTCGTTTGAAGAATGCATGCCATTTGACAGCTTTTCGTTTGATGATCTCCCGTTCATCATCTCCACGGCATCTATCTTGAAGATTTCACAGTTTCTCAGAGGGGATGACTTCCAGAGCTTTGATAAGGTTGACTCTTTCTTCTTGGATTGTTTTCTGTCTGTGAAGTAGGCATTGCTCAACTCACCACTCAGGTTGTCATTCTGCACAGCCTCAGAATCATCTCCACTGGTCCAGGAAATCTTGTCACATATCTTGTTGACTGAAGGTTCGCTTCCATTCCTCGAAGAGCTTGACCCCTGCATCTCTTCATTGCTTATAGTTTCCCAACTGCTGGAATCACCCATGTCACTCTCGTTGTAAGGGCTTCTATTTGAGTACACTTTGGTCGGGTTTTCCAGGAATACATCAGCCATTGGGGAATCTTGCTGGTTTCCTGATTCATGTACTGGAGAGTTGTGCTTATGGCATGGTTCAGTTTCCCTTGTCTTGAGCTCTTCACTAGGGCGGAACTCTTCAATGATGGATAATATATCATCTGATGCTCGTGGCGGTTCATATGTGAATTTGATCTCCTGTTCCCTGGTTGATTCAATTGACTGTACAATGTTTTTTGCTGTTTGTACTATGGTGTCGTCTCCCTTGGCTTCACTGAAAGAAGCAATGATTGCCTCAACATCCTGTTGCAGTTTGCTCAACTCTTCGTATTTGCCTTCCAGAGTGAGTTTAGCATCAACAAGTTTCATCTGCACACGCTCTTCACGCCACACCTCAGCCATCTGTAGCAATTTCCTGTCCTCGTCCACCTCCGCACGCAGTTTCAGAGAGTCTTGCTTCAAGCCTTCAATCTCGGCCTTTTGTTCCTCTAACTCCCTCACCAGCTTGGTGCACACCTCCTCAGTGAGTTCACGTGTCTTCCTCTCATTGTCATACTCCTGCAACAGATTGTTTGCTGCCATTTTGACCTCCTTCAACTCATCAACAAGCTTTATGTTAATCTTCTCTAGTTGCCTCCGGTTCTTCTTCTCATGTTCAAGGTCTGCCTTCATATCTTCAAGAATGGCTTGAACCTTCTTGTGCTCTCTCTTCCGCCAAGCTGCTTTCTCCTCTGTCAGTTTCTTGAACAAGTGGTCAAGTTGCTTCTTGGCCGAAAGCCGCTCAGCTTCTAACTTGCCCACCCTATCCCGTGTCTGCTGAAGCTCCATCTGGAGGTTAGATACATAATTTTCCCCTTTCTGTTCATCAATGAGATTTAATTGGCCGGCGACCACATAGGCACCATCTGATTCTATCCCCTTTATGCCATCAGATTCCCACTTTATTGCATTCTCCAAGCTGGTGATAGGCAACACATCTGAAGCAAGATGAAGTTGGACCTACACAATTAAATCTGCCAAATTAACTTAAAATACAACAGAAGTACCAGCAAGTTTGACGAAAACAGTTTCTAGCATTACCTTGTGGAGCTCTCCACTATGTCGTTCCAAGACAGAAATGGGGCTTGAAGTCTCATTCTTCAGGCCATATCGACTACTAACATGATCCTTCCTAAGTAGTTGGACTTGTAGATGCCTTGGTATATGCTGTCATATAAGTAAATGTAACCAGCAAGTGAATATACGACCAACAAAATGTCAATAACCAGAAACTAAAAATGTTTTCATTTTCATCTCCTCCCAGAAGCACGATTCACTCTGTTACTATGTAGGTAGCAAATCTAGACATCCAGAGTTAGATCTGCTCATTCATGTTGTTACATTTTTAAATAACTCTCGTGTAAAAACGAGCAAAGCTCACAAGTCACAAACAAAACTGTTGCACAGATAACCCAAGATAAAACTGCTTTCGATTGGTCGTATCTTCCCACCATGAAACAGCATAGCATCCTCCAAATCAAATCAGCACAGGGCAACTCGCCCAGCCTCCACAAAGTTAGACATCTCTGAACCCAGCTCACACAAATAATGCACTTGTTTGTTCTTGGAACCAACTGTCAGATGCACAGAACTGACACCTATAACCGCAGTAGAAACATTCCCATAACCTACTTACAGCAAGCAGCTGACAAGGTAGCAGTAAATTCCAGCATGCCTAGAAGCAGCAGCAGCAGCAGAAGCAACAGTAGCAGCAGGGGACAGGCGGATTACTTCCATATCAAGAACCAAGCAGGGTACAGAAGTACACACTGATTGCTCTGCGCGCCGAAGATTCAATGCCAGAGCCGGTCCCCACGTAAGGAGTAGGAGTGGATGGATCACATGAGCAAAAGATTTAGTGGATCACAAGAAATGCGCCCATGGCGATGGGGTGTCAATAAATGCCACTCGCAACGATCAAGATGGAGCACCAAATGCTACTAGTATAGTAAGAGAGATGAGAGGACGCCATTAATGGCGGGATCCGTGCTTCGATCTGGAAGCGCCGTACGGCTGCCGCAACGGCTAAATTCTCTACTGCCCTGCCCTGCCGCCACGGGCAGGAACGTTCGGCTACTGCGGGATTCAATGCGGTCACCGACGCGCCCGAATTGGGCGCGAGGTTGGTGCAAATTCGAGCGAAATGCGGCTAAATTGAGCTGGAATTTGAGAATTTTTTATTTGAATTGAAAAGACGTATTTACCTCGAGGCAGGCACGATCCGCGGGTGGGCGGGAGGGGAGAGCGCCTCCTCCGTCGGCCGCAGCCGCCACACAGCCGCGGCGAGCCGCCTCACGGAACGGCCCGGCCTCTCCACCGCATTGGCCTTCTCCCCTCCCTCCTCCTCATCCCGCTCCCCGGCGCCCCACCGCAGGTGCGGGGTGCCCGGCCCGCCCCCGCGGAGCCGCCCCGCGGCGGCGGGGGCGACGAGGAGGGGGGTTCTCAGCGGCCTGCGGCGGAGGCGGACGGGGGCGGCGGGGCGAGAGGTCGAGGAGCGCGGCATTGTGGACCTTGCTGGGTGCGTGGCTAGGGTTCCGGCGGCGGCGGCATGGGAGGGAGCCGTTGGAGAGGCGGCGGCGGAGTGAGGTGGGGACTGGAAGAAATAGGAGGGGAGGAAGAGGGTGCGGTTTTGTTGGGAATTGTAAAGGAAAGGGGGGCATTTAATGCGTATAGGAATGGCTGTTTTTTTCTACACGGAGTAATAAAGGGGCTGTTTTTAACTGGGGTGAGTGAGCAGGGTGATTTGGTAATTGTTACTGTGGCAATCGGTAATTTTTGGGCTCCCATGGCAACATGAGCTGTGTTTGGCCGATCCCAATTTAAATGTAGAGTAGTTTTTATACTTACTTTATATACAAGATACAAAACTATATGTTTAATTTATTCATCTCTTTGTTTGTATCTGTTTCTATCCAATCACCTATCTTTAAAATAAACTCACCTGTTCTTATGTGTTTATTTTTGGTTCTTATGTATATATTAAGACATGTAGAAAATAACTATTAGTAATAAATTGTTTCAATGGATAAACAGAATAAAGAGATTGCGGTGTACACACGTAGGATGGATAGCGTTTGCAGTGAAATCTTTGTGGGTACTATGATTATCTATTGCAAATCATCATAGTTGAAGATACACGTAGCATTGCTGAAACTATGGGAGCACTACTTATTCAGATTTCATTTCATAAAGCTAGGTCATCAAAGGATTGTACTGCCCCCAGACAGAGCGTGCATTACGTCGAGCACGTAGCGAGCACAGAGGTCGGCACAGTGCATCTAAGTTGCCGGCAAAGCAAACATGAGGAGAGGGGTTCAGAGAGCACCGTTGAATAGACGAGGAGGGCACCGTTGAGCTGGCGCTTCCATTCAGGCTCAGCGGCCGGGCGCCCACTGGGCGCGCGCCACTTTTCGTTTTTGGCTCATTTGCTATTGTCAGAATTTTCTTTTTCGGGCTCAGTTCGACGCAAAATTTGATCACATATTTTCGGACTTTTTTTTAAAATTTTTTATGAGCTTTATTATTTAACATGTTGATTCAATTTATTCACTTGTGCTCATTATTTAACATGTTGGTCCAATTTATTCACTTGTGTCAAATCAGGCTTTTTTTCTTTCATCCATGAGTATAAAGTTTGTATATGTACATATGCAAACTAATTTTGTATACATATATATATTTATTTTTATACGTCAATTTTTTATACATAATATGTATAATATATATATATAGTATATATAGGTACGTATATACTTCGTATATATACATATAAACTTTATATTATATCAAGTTTACGTATGTATACAAAATATATACCTACGAAAAGACTAGAGAGGGCGAAACACATCGTGCAGGGGAGCGCCCGCGAGACCACGGGCGCAATAGGCGCTCCCACCGCCATAGCCGGCCAGAAGCACCCGTACAACCACAAGCTATGGATGCCAGAAGCTCAAATGGACATTCTGTCGAGCACCTGGAGTGCAGATCGACATGGACCGTGGAGCACTTTGCTCATGTTCAGATCGCGGCGAACCGCCGAGCCGACCAGAGCGAAGCACACCCGCGACAACGTGGGCAGGAGAAGAGCGATCGGATCCAATGAATCCTGCCGTGACGCTCCGCTCCTCGACGGCGGCGTCGCGTCCGGTCGGCGTCACTGCGCGTCGCGCAGGCCGGCCCGCGGCATGGGAGCCCGGGAAAATTTCCCAAATGGGCTGGCGACCTCCGCCACCACCTCAGCTCTCCCTCTTCTTTTCTATTTCTCTTGTCTGGCGACGAGACGCGAGATGGCCCGAGCTCCTCACCCTTTTCGAGATGGACCCTGATGAATTCCATCCATGTCGCCGGAGCCCAATCACGGACTACTACGGCACGCGCCTCGCCCTTGTTGTTCATCAGGGGCTCTCCCTAACCTCTGCAGGAACTTCCTCCCAGACTCGCTCCGCAACGGAATTAACCAACTGTGTATTAGCATTTCACTCTTTACAAATTGCTCCTGATCAGTTGCACAATCACAAGTCACAAACAAGACCGACCCTGTTGGGGTCATGCTCCCGCGCGAACCAGACGTCGCCGTTGTGGAGGTCGCATATGATTGCATCACAAACGTAGAGATAGGTAGATCAATACATGCAGCCATGAACGGACAAACCCATCTTGCTTACGATCAACTAAAAATGGAAGCAAGCAAGAAATGGGAGCATGATGGGCCTGGTGTCCGAGGGCTGGAAGGATTCGGTGTCCGTGGTCGCCTTCACGAACTCCGCCCGCCGGTCGCTGCCGCTGCCGCCACCGCCACCTGCAAGCTCAGTCGTCCTCGCCACCCTTCTCCAGTGGTTCGCAGCTTCGGCGAGCTCGTGTCGGCGGTGGAGCGGTGGCGAGTCGACAACTCCCTCTTCCCGCGGAGCGGCCATGGACACCTACTTCCTGTCACCGTCCCGTCGCGGCCATGGACGACGACCAGCCTTGTCACGGTCTCGCTACGGCTATCGCCATCGATGCCGTGTCGCCCGTACCCCGCTACCAGGTCCGGCTCACTACTAGAGAAATCATCATTGGTTAGAGTGACAAAAACCACGTAGTCCCGGTTTGAGTTGCACCCGAGACTAGAGATGATCTCTAGTCCGGTTTAAAAATTCAACGGCCCTCTAGGAACTTTAGTCTCGGTTCGTGACACGAACCGGGACTAAAGATCACCTCTAGTCTGGTTCAAATGTTGTCAAAGCGTGTCGGAGCGCGGACACTTTTAGTCCCGGTTGGTAACACCAACCAGGACGAAAGGTGTCCGGCACTCTGACACGCTCTGACAACATTTGAACCGTCACCTCTAGTCCCGGTTCTTGACACGAACCGGGACTAAAGGTCCTAGAGAGCCGTTGAATTTTTAAACCGTTGTCTCGGGACTAGAGATGCCATCTCTAGTTTCGGTTGGTGTTACCAACCGGGTTTAGAAATTTTGCTTTATATACTCCTTCCTTCTCCATCCCTAGCCAGCCACACTTGTAGATCTTTAAAATTTTTCTCTAGCTAGAGGTCTGGTGCTGTCAAGGTTAGCAACTTCTTTGGTGATAATACACAAATATTTGCTATCTACAAGGTTAGTAACTTCTTTCTTTTATAGATTTGCGATTGTTTTCTATACATTTTGCTATCTATATGTCATGTGCTATCTACAATCTTAGCACTTCGCATTTTGCGGTTGTTTTCTATACATTTTTATCTCTAGATTTGTATGCAAACATGATGAGAGATTTTCATCTCTATTATATTGTGTTATATTCATATATAATTATAATTAACATATGTTCATATATTCATATATAATTAACATATGTTCATATAATTAACAAAAAATATTATAAATTGAAATAATAACATATAATTAACATTTGTTATATTCTAAACTATTTAAAATTTAAACAATAATATATAATTAACATATGACCTATTTAAAAATATTTTAAATTAAATAATAACATATAATTAACATTTATCGTATTTAAAACTATTTTAAACCATAAACCCTAAACCCTAAACCCTAAACCATTAACCCTTAACCTAAACCCTAAACCCTGTTTTAAACCCTAAACCCTCGTGCGGCCGCGTGATTGGCATGTAGAAGTACTGCGACACGAGCTGGAACGTCAATGTCTTCTCCTCTGATCTAACATCGTCTCTTATGGTCTTGGAGGCTGCTCCGTTCTCATCACTGTAATAGAGCAATGACAATCCCTTCTCACTTTGTTCTACCTTGTTCTCCGATTGCTCCATCTCATCCCAATACTTCAGCACATCATCTTCAAAGATGACACCAAGCTCGTCTGCATGGCAAGAAACAAGTGTCTAAGCAACACAAATCCAAAAGCACCATTCTTTTTCGATTAGAAAAAAGAGAGCATCATTCTTGCATTGATCCGAGTAGAAAGAAAAGAATCATACCTTGTAAAACGTTGCTTTGCATGACAGTAGAGCAGAATGGCTGGGGATAGAAGCTCGGGAAGGAGATACTGGAGAAGAGAGCTTCCTCCTCAAGCAGGTAACTATCAGGCCAAAGGCTAGTGCAATAAGGCCACCAGCTAGTTCATGAAAAAAGGTTAGATCAATAACAGATAAACAGATGAACAAAGATAGTCTTGCAGCCAAAAGAAGCTACTGCTATAAAATTTTCTCAGCGATGAGCATGGTTAACCATATGCATGATGCAAGACAAAACTGCATTTACCTATGTTCTTGGCTGAGCTTCATTCTTTCGAGAGACATGAAGCAAATCTCACACTCCAATGAGTCGGGATCAATGAAATAGCTTATCTTAGTCGTCTCATCTGTATTCTCATCCAGCTGCTCCTGATGATCCGTGCAGAGGCCCCGACGCCTACTTCCTACATTCTTCACCGATCTTGGTCTCTTCAACATGTCATGATTCGGATCTTGGTCTTTTTTTCTTGATTTTCTTACTTTGCTTCATAATCTTTCTGTCTTGCTCTTTCTTAGATAATCCTCCTTCGCTTGTAATTCTCCTTGAAGCACGCCTGCCTCAGCTTCTTTGTCCTCTCCGTCAGCTCCACCGTCGGGTTCCGCTCCATCAGCGCACAGAAATTCTCCAGTATCTCCAGCTCCCGCCGCATCACCATCACTGACATCCCCTTGCTCTCCATCTCCTGCACGAACGGCATGGCCGTGGAAGACGCAAAAACTGAAATTGGTTGGAGAAGAAGACGATGAGGCTGATGATCAAGAAGTAGGTTAATACGTGCTGAAGTTGGTTCAAGATACTGTTTCCCACCTTCCTGAAGACTCTTAGGTGAGCAACATTGAGTGATTACACCAACCTCTGTTTCATAATTTCGTTTTATCCTTCCTACATATGTAATGAGAGATTACACCAACCTCTGTTTCACAAATTCGTTTTATCCTTCCTACATATGTAATGAGTTCATAATTTTTCTCCCTTTGCTTCATAATCTTTCTGTCTTGCTCTTTCTTAGATAATCTGACAGCCACCTCATTCCGTGATGGCTCCCCGTGATTTAGAGGTGTGCTTTCTCTGTTTTCAGCGGCAATGTTTAAGTTCTCGTTGCTAATGTCTTCTGCCTTATTCTCGTGAATTGCCACATAAGCATTAGGTGATAGAGCATTATTGTCTTGACCACAAGTTAGGATCTTCTGTGAGTATGGAGCATGTCGACGGCCGCCGTCCTCCTCCACTTGTAATTCTCCCTGAGGACTTTTTCGTCGACCTCGGTCTCACCCTTTTACCGTTTTTATTACATTTGCAGGGACCAAGATCGGATCTTTATTACATTTGCAGGGATCTAACAGAGGTTGGTGGTTTCAACCAGGACTAGAGATGGCCATCTACCTGGGTCACGTGGCTGCCCCGCCATCTCTAGTCCCGATTGGTGGCTTCAACCGGGACTAAAGATCATATCTTTTGTTCCGGTTGATACCACTAACCGGGACTATAGTATCTCTAATTCCGGTTGATGGCTTCAACCGGGACAAGAGATGCCGTGCCTATATATAGCAAGGGCCTCACTGGGATCCAAACACTTAGCCGTTTTCGCACAACTTCGCACAACTGCATCGTCTTCTTTGTCGTCGCCATCGCCGAGCACCAGGACGCCGCCACAGCACGCCGTCTCCGCCGTCTTCGTCGCCGGAGGACCGCCGCGCCGCCGTCTTCGTCGCCGTCGCCGCCGTTGCCTCCTTTTTTCTCCGTGATGCGCACTAGGGTTTAGGCCGCCGTCGATGCCATCGCCATCGTCGCCATTGTCGTGGCCGCCACCGCCGCTGCCGCCGTCGTCGTCGCCGCCGCCCCCTCCCCACGCCGCCCGCTCCCCTTGCCGCCCGCTCCCTGATCCCCACGCCGGCCGGCCGCCCCCTAAATTAACCCTTAAACCTTGCCTCCCCCTCCATGCCGCCGCCCGCCTGCATCCTCGCCGCCGCCGTCGCCTCCCCTCCATGCCGCCTCCGCCGCCGTCGCCATCGCTGCCACCGCCAGCTGCCGCTATCGTGCTATGTCCTGCAAATTATGTTTAAATTTGCAAATTATGTGAATGTGAATGAATTATGTAGATTTGTAATTTTTGATGTGTGAATTTCGATGTTAGAATGTTAGAATGTATGTGTATTTAAATAAATTATGTTAGAATGTAAATTTCAATGTGTATCTGTAAATTTGTATGGACTTTATATGTAAATGAACTATTTATTCAAATTTTAATGCATGAATATTGTGAATTGTGAATTTTAAATGTGTATTTAAATTTGAATGCATGAATAGGTTTAAATTTGAATGTGTATGTGACTTGTGAAGTTTGTATTTTTGAACGAACGAGAACGATAAAACCAACAAACGGATGTGAACGGACGGACGGACGGACGGACGAACGAACGAACGGACGGACGGACGGACGGATGAATGAACGAACGAGTGTTTGTTCGTTCGTTCGTTCGTTCGTTCGTGGACGAACGGACGGACGTACGGACGTGGACGAACGGACGGACGGACGAACGAACACTCGTTCGTTCGTTCGTTCGTTCGATCGATCGTTCGTTCGTTCGGTCGTTCGTTCGTTCGTTCGGTCGGTCGTTCGTTCGGTCGTTACAACGTACATAGGCATGCAACGTCCTCTCTCCTCTCCCTCTCCTCTCCACTTCCTCTCCTCTCCACCTTATCTCCCTCACATCATTCTCCTCTCTTTCTCTCCTCTCCTCCAGATGATCGTACTCACGGACGTCAACGAACGTTAGAACGAACGGATGATAGTTTAGGATTTGGGTTTGGGTTAGGGTTAAGGGTCCTAATGAACGGACGTGAACGAACGATAGTTTAGGGTTAGGGTTGGGGTTAAGGATCTGAACGAACGGAGACGTGAACGATAGAATGAACAAATGGTCAGTTGTTCGGTCGTTCGTTCGGTCGTTCGGTCGGTCGTTCGTTCGGTCGTTCGGTGTGGATGTAATCCAGGAAGTGACTTCTGAAAAATATCACCATTGTGGATGTGCACAATTAAATCTAGTGTCTGTCGGATTTCATCTATTTTTTTCCATCTTCTTCTTTTTTGTCTATGTTTTTTTACCTAGACATACATGATATTCCTGAATAATTGATACATGTATTAACTGAATAGATTTTTTTTTTCAGAATTCTTTGATTAAGTCCTCAACCCACAATAATCAAATGGCGGATCGTGACGAGAAACAATTTCTTCTTGATGAGATCGCACGAGGAACAGAGTTTTACAACAAGGAGGAGAACGAAGATCCAGATCAGTACCTCACCGAGGAGGGGAACGAGGGGGAGACGAGCAGAGGAACGAGGAGGGAAATGAGGGCTCTGCCTCCGCCTCCGCCTCCACTGGACAGAAGAGGCCGCACGACCTCAGCAAGAAAATAGAGGGTCGACATGTCATAACGGAGGTGGCACCTGACGGTCGACCAATTGCCCCAGAGGACGCCGCAAGGAAGTTTGTGGCGCACAGTGGATGGGTGGTGAGGGATCACGTGCTCGTAAGCGTTGCCAACTGGAGGCGGTCAACCAAAGGAGGAGAGGAGCAGAGCTATCTCCCAGACTCAGAGAAAGAGATGCTGTGGACGACAATGCTGTAGACGTTCACCATCCCAGACTCAGATCAGGCAAGGGTCAAGGAATGAACGTTGAAGAAAAGCAGAGATCTTCAGGAACTACAAGAAACAGTTACACAAGAAATATATCCTGAAGGGCCAGACAATAGACTTTGACAAGTTCTCAAAGCTCAGAGATCATTGGGATGCTTTTGTTGAGCACAAGACCGGTGAAGAAGCGCAAGCTATCATAGAAAAGAACAAGGCCAATGCAGCCAAAAAGAAATACCATCGCAGGCTTGGGTCAGGCGGCTATAAAAAAGCAATGGAGAAATAAGAAAAAATGGAAGCCGACCTAGAAGCACGGGATATCGTTCCAGGCACAGCAAACTGGCGAAACGATCAAAGAACTGGTTCTATGCTCACAGCGGCTCACTTAATCCCGTCGATGGCACGGTGATCTTTGGTGATGAAATTCAAGAAGCCGGACGGAGGTTAGAGGAGGCGGTGCAGGCCATTTCCTCGGGCGCGTTCGGGCCGATAGAGAGAGAAGGACGAGCTAACGCTCGTCCTCCAAAACCCAGAGCACCCGGGGCATATGCGAGGAAAAGGCGTCGTCCCCTGAAAATACGGGTTCCAAGCTGACGTCGACACATACGGGAGTCGAATGAGGTCAAAGCGAGAGAATGATGCTAGATTCGCGAGATGGAAATGAAGCTCTCGCAGATCGATCGATTGTCAACGAAAAGGTGGCTCTAAGGTTGGCTAAGAAGCGGAGCCAGTGGGTTAGCCAACAGCCAGATCCAGCAACAACCGCACAACTCCAACAGCAGCGCAGCAGCTGCGCGTCTACTGGAAATGAAGGCGAGCTGGCCCCACAAGCTCAACCGGGTCCGCCATGCCCCGTGGATGACATCACACAACGGACCCCGTGTGAGCTGCACATCTCGCTAAAAACATAACAATAAAGGTATGTTCGTACTTTTATGTTGTACGTATATTTTCTTGAATAACTTGTCAATCAACGTTCATTACTAACTAATAAGCAACTTTCTCGAACAGGTCGCGTCGGGCATGGCTACCACTCCTGGCCCGTTCCACCTTCGTACTCGAAGGTTGAAATTGAACAGGTGGAACGCGGCTATGAAGATCTGGAGCTGGATATCCTCGGAGGAGACGGGGAGACGACGCTAGGAGAAACGGCTCATGGAATATTTCTCTGGTGGATGATCTTCATAAAATTCCCCGGACGAACAGCGTCTCCTATCGTTCCACCGCCCTCGCCTCCACGTGGGCCGTCTCCTCCACCTCCTTCGCCGTCTCCGCCTCCTCCGCCTCCTGCGTTGCCTCCACGAGCACCGACTCCTAAACGGCCGTCTCCAACTCCACCGCCTTGCAACCCTCCTCCGTCGCCACAACGAGCACTGACTCCTAAACGGTCATCATCAAAGAGCGCACCATCAATATCAAGCGGTCGTCTAAGAAAGACTCAGAGAATTGAGAAGACGCCGCCAGCCGCACCAAAGCTTTCCTATGAGAAGACCGATGACGAGCTGCGCGAGGCCGTCCAAGCTGAAGTCAGGGCCCAAGCTAAACCACAAACTGAACCGCAGTCCGACTACTTCCGGACTATTCGAAAGGCCGCTGGCAGGGCGAAGAAAGCGGGCAAAGATGTACGCCAGCTTGGCATGCAGCCACAGAAGCCTCTGGAGTTCAGCACGATTCCAAATATTAGAACTGATTTAAGACAATTCATGCAAGAAGCTGGAATTAATATGGATCAATTACACGGGTGTGCACCCCTGGCGAAGGCTCCGCTTAAATACAAGTTCAAACTTGGAAAGTCTCTCGTCAAGCCGGATCAAGTGAAAAGGCTTCCAACTCAGATGTATCGCTTCCATCAGTGGTACATGCAACGATCCAGCAAGGGTGAAGACATGATAACATGCAAATATTCAATTGACTACTTCTTCGATGGAGGTGACTACCTCTATCTCCAATTCGAAGATATATTCGACTTATACCAACTTGATGCCCTCGACGTCTCACTTCTAACGGCGCGGGTTTTGTAAGTATCGCCCTGTTATTTCGTTTCTTACCTCCTTGAATTTAGCTGACTAAAATTCTTTTTAACCGTTGTAGAATGGCGATCCAATACTGCAACAAGCACGAATGCACCAAGCATGGATTCATGGATCCACGCAAAATCAATGGCCCATTGGTTGATCAGTTTCCTAATGACATCGTGGACAACATATACAACGTCCTTGTGCAGCACCACTTCCGGTCCTTCATCCTTCTGCCCTACAATACTGCGTAAGTTTTTTCTTTCTTTCCGAACCAATTTCAATCCCGTGCATACATAAAGTTTCATATGTGTCATCTAAACCAATTTGCAGATTCCATTGGATTCTGTTAGTACTTGACATGGGTCAGTCGAAGATCCATGTCTTTGACTCAATGGATAAACCAGAGTCCATGTACTCCAACATATTTGAACTGTTTAACAGGTAATGCCATCTTACTTTCTATTGCATATATGTGGTTTTCGGATGATTACGTGCTAACTTTCAACTGCACGTAGGGCATGGGAACGACTTCGGGTCAATGTTCGTGGAAATTGGAAAGATAAGCTCTCTGTGCGGATGAAGTTTCCAGTGAGTAACATGCTTGCTCCTAATTTGAGTTGAATCATTATTATGTTCTAAAATATGAAATGCATATTAAATCTGTCGTCGTTTCTCTTTTAGTGTGTAAAATAGTCGCAGGGCACCAACCTATGTGGATATTACGTCCGCGACTACATTCACCGCTTTGTGACCGAAGTTTCAACTGTCGATGATCTAGATGTACGTATAACAACAATTCATACATTACGTCTCGATTTCTTATTCACTTCATATATTTATTTCTCGTTTATTCTAATTAATGACAGCTTATGCGAGTAAGAGACGACCTCCCCCACGAGACTTTCATACAAGCTGCTCGGGAAGAATTGATGGGATTTATTAACGAGCAGGTCGTTGATCCCGCGGGGGAGTTCTTCATTAGTTTTAGTAACCAAACCACTCCATCCACAAGAAAGTAGATTAGAGACAATTTTTTATAAGCTAGCTAGGAAACATGTATGAATATTGTACATATTTTGGTAATATATGTATATTTCCTTTCTTAAGTTCATTTAAATGTGTGTAAATTATATATTTATACATATATATGCATGTTGCATATATATGTATATGAGTAATATAATATATGTGTGTAATATATATATATATATATATATGTGTGTGTGTGTGTGTGTAGCAGTACTGCTGGAGAAAGGGCAAATTAAAAAAAATAAAGAAAATCTTTAGTCCCGGTTGGTGGCTTCAACCGGGACTAAAGATGCATATGTAGTCCCGGTTATTTAACTGGGACTAGAGGTCGCCTATTTTTAGTCTCGGATTCGTAGTCCCGGTTTGACAACCGGGACTACTGAGGGTTACCAGCCGGGACTAGTGTGACTTTCTCCAGTAGTGGCTGTGCCATGGCATGGGGACGGTCTTCCTGGGAGGCAGCGAGGCGAGTGGAGGTGGGGAAGGGGCCAGCTGCGTCCTGGCAGGGAGGGATTCGGCGGCCCGGCGAGGTTACGACACTGTTGGGCATAAGAAGCACCTAAAGAAGAGGACAGAAGGAGCCATTCCCCATCACCCTGGCCTAGACCCATGTTAACACCTAAATTTGGTAATTGAATCCCTAAGTCCTGGCAAGGATGAAACAGAATCGGATCGGCTAGTTTGACGGAGAAACAGAGGCCACATCGGCTGAGAAGCGATCGGCTGTAAAGCCAGTCGGCAAAGGTTGAATCGGACAAGAGCGGCCGATAGCCGATTCTAGGTTCAGAGAAGATAAAACCGTTTCTGGTGCAGATGTTTGAAGATAAATAGAAGATTCGGTTATCAGTTTGTGCGTTAAAAGATATTGCCATCTATGGATAGAGTCCTGTAACGGCAATTGTATCTTTAAATTAGGAGTTTGTTTAAACTGTTTATTGTAATGCGGCGTGGGTCCTTCCCGGGATATCATCGTATTTTAAATAGTAGTTTAGATAGAGTCCAGGGTCTGTACAGATAATGTTATTTTGGGTATAAATAGGACCCGAGACCCCCTGTATGTCATACATTCAATCAATCAAACAACATTCGGCGCATCGCCAAACCTTTTCTTCAGACGAGCAATTGATTTGGCTACGGGCTGCATCGTTTCGATCCCCAAATCCAGGTAAAGGCTTGTTATTAGTGGTATGTTCTGTTGATTCTAGTGCTTCCATCGTAATGACACATTAGATTCAGGGGTTTATACTGCGCTATTTACCATATATCGCATATAAACTAGAGTAATGTTTAGATCTATCCTGCCATCGGCTAGTTCTATCAAGAACCTGCAGCCGATAGGGCTAGATCTAAATGTTGGACTAGTTTATGTGCGGTATCCACCGTCTCGAGAGGTATAAATCAGCTACAGCAGATCAGGTTGTTCTTTTTATACTTAATGTGGTATCAACGTTGAACTATTAAGTCGTTTTTAGAACTTCCAATGATCTGTTCGGTTAGATTTATATGTTTAGAGACAGTGTCGGGGTTTCAGCCGGCCTTACCTGCCCTGATATATATTTAGTACATTTATCACTAGATTTACATTAGGACTGCCTCTTATATTAAGATCTCATTCTTTTCGGACTTCATAAGCTAAAATCGGCTTGCTATCAGCAGCTGATGGCCGATTTCCCAGGCTAAGCGTATCTGGTTCAAGAATAATATCTTTTCATAAGAATCATCAGAGTACTAGCCAATCTACAGTTAGCTTTCCAGTATCGGCTAGGTTATCAATACGTATATTTATTATCCTTTACTATATTTGGGTTAAACGGCTGAAGCTGTCTCGGTATAGCCGATCCATTCTAGTCGCTTGGCTTAAATATATTTTAGGATAGCATATATATGCTCATGGATTCCCTCAGCCGATCCAGTGGGGATCTAACCTAACACTTAACGCATATGTCTCTGTTTTTCTTGTTGGTTAATAGATCAAACCAACTGGCACGCCCTGTACTGCACAGGCAGCCGAGAAGGACCTACACTGGAGCTAAGCAGATCTCCCAGGCCAGCGCGTGAGAGAAATTTCTCGTGAACACGCTTCTTGGCACGCCCAATGGGACTTTCTTTGTCGGATCGACTAGGATGCATCGACTCAGCCGACAAGATGGTCGACTCCAAGAGCGCAATGTTTCTCAGGACAACATCGTGCCTGTGAAGATGGAGCAGTTATCGGCTGAGCAGCAAGCTGATTACAAGAAGATGGTGGAAGAGCTTCAGGCCAACTACTTACAATCATTCACCCAGACCAGATTTGGGGCTGTACATCAGAAGTACAAGTTCAGCATGGACGAACTCAAGACATCCTCCTCCAGTGGATCAAAAGGCAAACAAAAGGTGGAGGAGCCGATTCAGGAACAAGGTGATTCGGCCCTACATACTTTGCAAGACCGGATCGATTCGGCCGTCCATCACGCGTTGGTCAACCAGAGTAGCATCCTTGTCAACACTCTCAACAACATAATCGCTACCGTGGTCGACGCCTAGATAGCCGACCAGCTGCAACGGGGACCGATGTACTTCACAGACGGCCAGTTTCCTGGTTACAGGACGTTGGACACCCAGAATCAGCCGATCCCACCGCCAACACAACCAGGGCTGCCAGGAGGGGTCCTCGGCCAGCCAAATCCAACTGAATCGGCTACAAGGCCAGTAATTACCATGCTGAACCGACAGCAACCGCTGCCCCAGGATCATATCGCTAACATGTTCAACGACAATCGGCAGTCAGAGCCGATTGCCCAGATTGACCTGGACAGACGGTACAACGCCGGTGGCCGACAGCTGTTCCCAGGACCACCAACGCCACCACCGGCGCATCGGCCGCCTCCCGCTGATCATCCACTCCACTACCAGTATCAAGGAGGCCATCAAGATCATCACTATAGGCCTCAGACGCCACCACCGCTGTATCGGCAAGCACCCGCGCCATATGACCCATATGAGCCAATACAGCAGGACAACCAGACTTGGGCCAATCTGATTGCAGATGTCATGCGCGATCAATTCGGCCTCAAGCCAAAGGACTCAGGGAACATGTATCGGTATCCTTATCCAGAGCATTTCGAGCAGATTCTGTTGCCCAACCGATACAAGATCCCAGATTTTTTGAAGTTCTCAGGACAAGACAAAGTTTCAACCTACGAGCATGTCAGCTGATTCTTGGCGTAGTGCGGCGAAGCATCGGCTACGGATGCCTTGAGAGTTCGTTTGTTCCCTCTGTCCCTTTCGGGATCGGCTTTTACCTGGTTCTCTTCATTGTCTTACAATTCAATTCAGAGCTGGGCCGATCTCGAAAAACAATTTCACTGCTACTTTTACTTCGGTAACCATGAAATGAAGTTATCGGACCTCACCAGTATTAGGCAAAAGCACAACGAATCGGTTCAAGAATACATCCAACGCTTCAGAGAAATGAGGAACTGATGCTACAGCTTGGTGCTATCGGACGCCCAATTGGCCGATTTGGCCTTTCATGGCTTGATCGCACCGATCCGGAGGCGATTCTCTACGCAGGACTTCGACAGTCTAGCCCACTTGGCGCAGAAGGTGACGGCCCACGAGCAGCGTTTCCAGGACACCAGGAAGGCCGTCAAAAACATAACTCAAGTCATCGTTGAATCAGACTACGATTCCAATGACGATGATGCAGAAGTGGCGGCAGCCGAATGGGCCAAGAACAAAAAAGCCATCGTCTGCCAATTGCTGCTGAAGACGGCCAAAGAAGAAAGATATGACTTCGACATCACTAAAGCCGATAGAAATTTTGACTTACTGCTCAAGGAGAAACAGATTTAGCTCCCTGAAAATCATGTGATCCCATCGGCCGAGGAACTAAAGAAGAAGAATATTGCAAGTGGCACAACTCCACATCCCATGCCACTAACGATTGCAAAGTCTTCAGGCAGCAAATCCAGTCGGCAATTGAGGCCGGGAAATTGAAGTTTGCCGATTCAAATCGACCGATGAAGGTAGACGGTAACCCTTTCCCGGTCAACACAGTTCAAGCCGGCCCCAGGCTAGCCGATCGACAAAACAGAATGGCGCACGGCTTAGTCAACGCATCAATCGGGGCCAGGGCAGAAGGCGAGCCGACTGGACATCACGCCACGCCAATCAACATGGTGCGCCCCGTTATCAGATCAGCTGACCGGGGCCTGTCCGTGACGACAGCCGACGCCGTCCTCAGCACCGGTCTTGGCGGGAAGCAGCTCGCGATGAAGCACCTCGTCGGCGCAAGCCGAAAACCCAAAACCGCCGGTACAAGGTGAGCCACAACAGTGCCGACCCGCATTGGCATTGTGATTTTTTCAGGTACTGCTGGGAATTCGGCATGAGGCTGCCGACACTGGACAATTGCCCAGCGTGCAACGATCGCCGCAACGACGAACACAGGAGCTCATCGGCTGTAAGCCCAACCTAGTTCGTCCCTAGTGCCGTGCGGCTAAATCAGAGGTGGCGGTCCGTCCATGATCGGCTCGGCCCGATCCATCAAGACTTCTTCGTCGATGAAGACAACAACGACAACAACCGCGACGATGAAGAGGCCGATGACGAGGAATCGGCCAATCCCCAATGGTGCCCGTTTGATCTCTTGACAAAGACGCAGAAAAGAAGAGTTCAACGACTCAAGCGTGAAGGGAGGAAAGATAAAGTTCGGCAAATGATCCAAGAACAGCGCCGTCGGCTAGGTAAGATCAAAAGACGATGGGTTCCCAAAGATAAAACCACCACAGCCGACGAGGAGCAAGCCCAGGAGAGTCTAGCCGATCAAGCCAGAAGGGCAGCCAAAGGAAAAGGCAAAGTTTCTGCATCGGTCAACATGGTGTTCATATTGCTAGCCGAATTCAGTGCTCCTGAAGCCGATGCAGACACCATTGAAAACGACTTGGTGAAACTAGCAATCTCACCAGACCAAGCTATTTTCGACAAACCCGAGGGGACCGAAAATCGACACCAAAAGCCGTTGTACGTTAAAGGATTCGTCAACGGCAAGCCGATGTCCAAGATGCTAGTTGATGAGGGAGCCGCAGTCAACCTAATGCCCTATGCAACATTCAGAAAACTAGGCAAAGGAGCCGAAGACCTGATAAAGACCAATATGGTGCTCAAGGACTTCGGCGGCAACCCATCAGAAACCAAGGGCATCCTGAACATCGAACTGACCATCGACAATAAGACCGTGCCCACAACATTCTTTGTCATCGACGAAAAGGGGTCTTACAGCCTGCTGCTCTGAAGAGACTGGATACACACCAATTGTTGTGTTCCTTCTACAATGCATTAGAGCCTGATCCAATGGGACGACGACAAGATTGAGATTGTACCAGGCGACAGGTCAGTTAGCGTTGTCAGTGCCGATTTGCTGCTTTGGGAAATCGAGGGCATTGATTGTTTGTCTGGAAAAATCTGGCAAGCCAATTTTCTAAATGTGTCCAATTCCATAATACAACCGATTGGAGATAACGAGCCGCAACTGCTGCTTTGAACAAGACATGGTGGAGAGCTCAAGTGTCTTCGGCATGGACACCACAGACGAAGACGATGGCAAGTTAGGGCAAGGCTTCACGTCGGTTGACGAATTAGAAGAAATTGACATCGGCTCTGGTGACAAGCCGAGGCCGACGTATATTAGCAAAAATCTATCTCCTCATTGTAGATCTCAGCTTATTGATTTGTTAAAAGAATAGAAAGATTGATTTGCTTGGGAGTACTTCTAGATGCCCGGCCTTAGCCGATCAATAGTGGTCCATCAACTACCGATTAAGGCAGGCTATCGGCCGTTTAAACAACCTCCCAGGAGTTTTAAGGCCGATATGTACGATGCAATCAAAGCCAAAATCACTCGGCTATACGATGCGGGGTTCATTCGGCCTTGCCGATACGCCGAGTGGGTCTTGAACATTGTCCCAGTATTGGAGAAAAACGTCAAACTTAGGGTATGCATCGATTTCAGAGATCTAAACAAGGCTACCCCTAAGGACGAGTACCTAATGCCAATAGCCGATTTGCTCGTCGATGCTGCTTCAGGTCACAAGGTTATTAGTTTTATGGATGATAATGTAGGTTACAATCAAATATTTTTGGCCGACGAAGACATCCACAAGACTGCTTTTCGGTGTCCTGGCGCAATCGGCTTGTACGAATGGGTGGTAATGACATTCGGCCTGAAGAATGTTGGGGCAACATATCAACGGGCCATGAACTATATTTTTTATGACATGATCGGCTCACTAGTAGAGATCTACATCGATGACGTAGTTATCAAGTCCAGGGAGATAGAGGACCATATAGCCGATCTGAGGCAAGTGTTAGAGCGGACGAGGAAATATGGCCTGAAGATGAATCCACTTAAGAGCGCGTTCGGCGTATCGGCTGGGCAGTTCCTGGGATTTCTTGTTCATGAAAGAGGAATTGAGGTGACGCCAAGGAGCATAAATGCTATCAAGACAATCAGCCTCCGAAGGACAAGAAACAACTCCAGTCGTTGATCGGCAAGATAAATTTCATCAGGCGGTTCATAGCCAATCTCTCAGAAAAGATGGAGCCGTTCACACCACTGCTTTGGTTGAAAGCCGATCAAGCATTCACAGGGGGGCAGAGCAACAAAAGGCTTTGGACAACATCAAGGATTATCTGAGTTCCCCTCCAGTTCTAATGCCTCCACAAAAAGGGATACCATTTAGACTGTACCTGTCAACCGATGCCAAGTCAATCGGCTCCGTTTTAATCCAAGAAGTTGAGGGCAAAGAAAAAGCCATCTTCTATCTCAGCTGATGGTTACTAGATGCAGAAACAAGGTATTTGCGTGTGGAGAAGCTATGCCTATGCCTCTTTTTTTCATGTACAAAGTTAAGGCATTATCTGCTATCCAACGAGTGCACAATAATCTGCAAAGCCGATGTAGTCAAGTACATGCTATCGGCTCTAGTGTTGAAAGAAAGAATTGAGAAGTGGATTTTGCGCTAACAGAGTTTGATTTGAGGTATCAGGCACCCAGGGCAGTCAAAGGACAAGCTATAGCCGATTTTATTGTGGAGCATAGAAATGACTCGATCGGCTCAGTGGAAATTATGTCTTGAACTTTGACATTTGACGGCTCGGTTTGCACCAACGGCTGCGGTATCAGCTTAGTCATTATTTCACCCAGGGGGCAAGTTTCGAATTTGCTTTCGCTATCAACCCCCACGCCACAAACAACCAGGTCGAATACGAAGCTGTCCTTAAAGGATTACATCTACTCAAGGAAGTTAAAGCCGACGCCATTGAAATAATGGGAGATTCACTGTTAGTCATCAGCCAATTATCAGGAGAATACGAATGCAAAAACGATACGCTGATGGTCTTTTACCAGCAATGCCTGGAACTAATGGACGGTTTTCGGCTAGTTACTTTGAAACATATCCCTAGAGAGCAGAACACAGAAGCCAATGATTTAGCTCAAGGGGCATCGGGCTATCGGTCGATGTTGAAAGAGATTGACATAGAGGTTGCCGCCATTACAGCCGATGATTGGAGGTTTGAAGTTTACAGCTATCTCAAAAACCCCTCTCAATTGGCTACAAGGAAATTATGATACAAGGCGTTGAGATATGTTTTGCTCGATGAAGATCTGTATTATCGGACGATTGATGGTGTGCTCCTCAAGTGTTTGGGAGCCGATCAGGCCAAAGTGGCCATCGGAGAAGTGCATGAAGGGATCTATGGCACGCATCAATTGGCCCACAAGATGAAGTGGTTGCTTGCCGAAGCGGGATATTTCGGCCGACAATGCTTTGGAGGATTGTTTCAAGTATTACAAGGGTTGCCAGGATTGTCAGAAATTTGGCGCCATACAACGAGCACCAGTGTCGGCTATGAACCCAATTATTAAGCCTTGGCCGTTCAGAGGATGGGGCATCGATATGATCGGCCAGATCAATCCACCCTCAAGCAAAGGGCATAAATTTATTCTTGTAGCGAAAGACTATTTCACAAAATGGGTGGAGGTAGTTCCTCTGAAGAAAGTGGATTCTAAGGACGCAATCGAGTTTGTCAAAGAACATATTATCTACCGATTTGGCGTCCCACAAACGATAACAACAGATGAGGGATCTATCTTCGTATCGGATGAGTTTGTTCAGTTTGCCGATGGCATGGGGATCAAGCTACTTAATTCTTCGCCGTACTACGCACAGGCCAACGGGCAAGCCGAAGCTTCAAATAAAAGTTTGATTAAATTGATTAAAAGAAAGATCTCTCAGTACCGCAAACAATGGCACAGCCGATTAGCCAAATCACTGTGGGCGTATCGGATGGCATGCCATGCATCAATTCAAGTCCCTCCGTACAAGCTGGTCTACGGGCATGAGGCGGTGCTACTATGGAAAAGCGTCATCGGCTCAAGGCGCATTCAACTACAGGATCAACTCACAGTCGACGATTATTATCACTTGATGGTGGACGAATCAGAAGACTTAGTTTTATCCAGGATGAGGGCCTTGGAAAAAGTTACAAGGGATAAAGAACGAGTAGCCAGACATTATAATAAAAAAGTGATGCCTAAATCTTTCGAGGAAGGCGAACTCGTTTGGAAATTGATACTACCGATTGGATCTAGGGATAACAAATTCGGCAAGTAGTCACCAAATTGGGAAGGGCCTTTCAAGATCCACAAATGCGTCTCTAAAAGAGCTTACATGCTAGAATTGTTAGACGGAGAAGTATTTAGAAGGGCTCTTAATGGAAAATACCTGAAGAAATACTACCCAAGTGTATGGATCAACTCATGATTCAGCTCTGGTTGCTTAGCCGATGTATGACAACCGATGTCTTGTTTTCAATAAGGCATCGCCTTTAGACATTTTTATGCAATATTTTTTCTCCTAAGTTTTCTACGGTCGGCTAATGATTGGCCGATAGTGACGGCAATGAGGTGCAAATGGCTTGGATTCACAATTTTATCGACACCGAAGCTATCAACAAAATTTGGGGGGCATATACATACATGAGCCGATTACAAAATTGGGTATCAAGAAATTTTAATTTTAAGCTTTGATATAAAGGCATTTTTAGTGATTGGGATTGGCGGCCATAATTCAGGTGTTAAGGTCGACGGTCGTGGTGTGGTTTCAGAATCGGCAAACATGACGTAACACAGACGGCTAGGGCCGATTTCAGCATAAGCAATTTAGAATTGACAGTCATACCAAGATAGTACATGCGGCCAGAGCCGATCTCATCCACAAGCACAGTTGCAAAAAAATTGACAAGCTATATTAAACAAGAGCCAGAGCCGATTACAAAATTTGAGCAGATCAGAGTTAAAGCCCACTACAAAAGTTCGACGAATATATTACATGAAGCAGTAGCCGATTTCAGAATACTAAAATATCACGTTCATTTCTTCAGGAAATCGGCTATAGCTGTATCACGTTCATTTCTTCAGGAAATCGGCTATAGCTGACAGCGCCGTCCGACTAATCTGATCCACCTCCTCGATGGCCTTGACGTCGTCGGCCTCGGACCCAGCCATCGGCCGAATGCCTTTCACCAAGTCTCGGAAATGCGCCACGGCCGCCTTGATACTTTTACGTTGAGCGTCGATTTCGGCTGGCAGCCCGACCATATACTCCTTGTGGACATCGATCTCGTTCATGACTTGAATGAGATCGGCCATCAGCTGGTCCTGGAGCGAGAGGAGCTGCTCGAGCTTGGTTGCCGGCTCGGTTTTCAGGCGATCGAAGGCCGCCTTTTGACCCTCGATGGCTTCCTTGGTCGACTGAAGGGTTGCCGACCGTATCTGGTTTTCACGACGGTCGGCTATTCGCTGCTGAGCCCGCTCGTATTTGAGCTGGTGGGTTTCCAAGAAGGTGGCAGCACGATGGCGTCGGCTAGAGCTTCCGGCAGCTAGCCTTGGATCTCCCTAAAGTGTGCGCGGATCGAGCCACTGTCGACTACCAGCGCGTCCAGCGAAGCCTCCAGCCGATTGCCGATGTCAGCTAGGCTGGCCCTCAGGTCCTCGATCGACGTCACCAGCGCCTCCTCGCCGATCTCGCCGGACTCCTCGAACTCCGACAAGTCAAAATTGAGGAGATCAGCTATGTTCTGCAAAGAAAAGATGATTAGAAAATGTTGAGTTGGCAGAGCCGATCATAAAATTTAGTCGGCTTACCTTGGGCACCAGGGTCGGAGCAACTGGCTCGGCTGGTTCGCTGCCTGCAGCCGACGGGGCCTCATCATTGGCATCATTGCCGTCGCCCGCGGCAGTCACAATGTGCTCACTGGACGCCTGGGGGGCAGCCGACGGAGATCGTGGGGGCTGCAAATGAAAGGGTTAGGGGTCAAGTCAGCTAAGTTTTGTAAATCAAGTTGCAAGGGATGGTTACCGATGGTGCGTGACGCGGAGTGCGGCCAACCAATTTCTTGACCAGAGAAGGATTGTTCGGTCAAATGCAAGTGATATCATCATTAAGGCCGAATTTGATGAGATGAGGGCTTACTGGCCGATTTTTCGCGGGGAGACTCGGAACTGGCGGGACGTCAGCTGGAGCGTTGACGGATTCTTGGCTTGAGCTCTCGGGTTTAGCCGCCGCTCCAACAGTTGCCGGCATCTCCTCGCTAGCGACGGCGTCAAGAAACTGCGCGACGCTCGGGTCCAAGGGGAAAAGGCTATCGGCCGGTGCGATCGGCTTCTTCTCCTTTAGCCTCTTGGGGACAGGCGCGACCGTTGGCTGTGCAGGAGGCGCGGCCCTTTTCTTGTGAGCGATCGGCTCGCGCACTTGTCCATGCAGTAGGGACGCCAATTTCGGCGCGTTCCAGCCGATCACCGATGGAGCAAGGCCGCCCCCATCCAGAACACCTAGGCGGTATTCGATGGGGATCCCAGAGTCGCTCACCTTTGGCCGTTCCGTCTCGGTCTCCTGCAAACCAGAGGGCAAGTGTTAATTTGTTACATTGGTCGATGATAAGAAAAGAAAAATCATTTGGAGTTTAAAACTTACCGAGGGGATTTCTTCGGGCAGGAGCAGGTCGACGTAATAAGATGACCGCTGGTGGAAGATGTGTCGCTTGATTTCGGCCCACCATTGGTCGTAGGTGCGCTTTTCTTGAGCTCCGAATCATCTCGCCGATCTGCGAGGGAGGGCCAGCTATGTTCAGCCGATGCATTATCAGTTCTTGGCTCACAACTCCCCTCGTCTCAATCTTGTCGGCATAATAGAAGCCGACGGGCAGTTGCCCAAGACCAAACTGCCTCGCAGCCGACGCCGGGTAGTAAAATTCATAACTTTTGGCCACTGATCGGCCCTGGTGGATCCCGGTCGGCAGGATGCAGGGGGTCAGAGCGGTGATGAACAACTCTCTGCACCTAGGGTTTTCGGCTGAGTTGATGTCATCCCAGTTGAAATCGGCCGGCAACTCGAACAGTGCTTGATCCCGGCAAAAATACCAGGTGCGGTTCTCACGCGACAGCCCGTCGTACATGGCGATGAACCATTCGGCCAGCAGGTTGGCCGATTGCTTTGGGCCCGTATGAGCAGCCACTGCTTCTCCATAGCTCATGCATCTGGTGGTGGTGATATCGTTGCCATCTTCGTCTTCGATCGGCTCCAATCTTGGGAAAGCGGCCTCAGTTAGGGGGAGTCGACCGGCTATTTTCTGGGTCGCCAGCACCAGCCAGATTTGTAGACACCACCAGGGGCCGCCGGTGTTGACAGGGGCGTTGGCGGCTATCTTCGCAGCGGCTTGACGCAGCATCTGGTACAGGTAGCCGAGGAGATATTTCCCCAGCGCGAGCTTGTTCCCATCGGCTAGGAATTCAGCTACGACCTGCCAGTTGGCGGTCGGCCCGCAGCTCGATCCAGAGAACAAGAATTTTTCTAGCCACATCATGAGGAACGCGACGTGTTCCCTGTGGCCAACCGATTCATCCTTCATATTCTGAGCAACGTAGCCGCTCCACCCGCCGATGGCTTTGGTTTTGAATTGGTGTTGCCCCTTTTGGTTCAGGTTTCCAGGATTAGCCGACGCCAGGATGTCCAGTCCGGTCGTCATGTATACGTCGGCTAATGTGATCGTCATCGGCCCTTGCTGGAACATGAAGGCATTGAAGCTTTCGTTCCAAAAGTATGTCGCAGCCAACATAAGCGGCTCATCTTTCTCCATGCTGGCGACGGACAAGGCCAAGCACTGGGCTATCCCGGCTTCCTCTCACTGAGCGTACTTGGCCGATCGCACCCTCTTATACCATTCAATCCAAGCTGCGTCTGTGGTCGGCCACGACTTGAAAGTCCCATTCCAGTGGGCTAGGGATGGTTCCTAGTGTTGTAGGGGATTCTGTTGGTTTCGGGTATGATTACATCAGCTGGGTCAGTGTTGCCGATGGGGCCGAGAAAGTATCTCTTTTCTTGGGTCAAACTTGGGATGACCATTTGATGTGACAGGTGCTACAGTTTTGAAAAGAAGAAATTGCAAATCAAGAGTAGCTGAAGGCGTGATGAACGCAACAACGCTAGGAGGCATGGCTGGAAAGGAAATCTGAAGAAAAAGAGTTTGAACCGACGAGCGTACCTCGGGGAGCTCGGTGGCGGCGACAGCCGGTGCGGCAGTGGTAGCTGGTGCAGCGGCGGCAGCCGGTGCGACGGTGGCGCTTGATGCGGCGACGGTGTTGGAAGCCATTGGAGTCGTTGGAGACGGAGCTGGGTCCTGATTCGCGAGGAGCGTCGAGATGTGATGCAGTGCGCCGGTGAGTCGCTGGAGAGGAGAGAGGAAAAGAAGCTTGCTTGCAAAGTGTTTGAGTGCGTTTTGAAGGCGTGATCGTTTCGGTCGAGGTAAAGGGCTATTTAAAGGGCACTTGGGGCAGCCGAAACGGTTTAGGTCAAAAAAGGACGGGAGTTTCAACAGGCAACAAATCCACTACACTTCGTATCACGGACATGGGGGGCATGTGTTAACACCTAAATTTGGTAATTGAATCCCTAAGTCCTGGCAAGGATGAAACAAAATCGGATCGGCTGGTTTGACGGAGAAACAGAGGCCGCATCGGCTGAGAAGCGATCGACTGTAAAGCCAGTCGGCTAAGATTGAATCGGACAAAAGGGGCCGATAGCCGATTCTAGGTTCAGAGAAGATAAAACCGTTTCTGGTGCAGATGTTTGAAGATAAATAGAAGATTCGGTTATCAGTTTGTGCGTTAAAAGATATTGCCATCTATGGATAGAGTCCTGTAACGGCAATTGTATCTGTAAATTAGGAGTTTGTTTAAACTGTTTATTATAATGCGGCGTGGGTCCTTCCCGGGATATCATCGTATTTTAAATAGTAGTTTAGATAGAGTCCAGGGTCTGTACAGATAATGTTATTTTGGGTATAAATAGGACCCGAGACCCCCTGTATATCATACATTCAATCAATCAAACAACCTTCGGCGCATCGCCAAACCTTTTCTTCAGACGAGCAATTGATTTGGCTAGGGCTGCATCGTTTCGATCCCCAAATCCAGGTAAATGCTTGTTATTAGTGGTATGTTTTGCTGATTCTACTGCTTCCATCGTAATGACACATTAGATTCAGGGGTTTATACTGCGCTATTTACCATATATCGCATATAAACTAAAGTAATGTTTAGATCTATCCTGTCATCGGCTAGTTCTATCAAGAACCCGCAGCCGATAGGGCTAGATCTAAATGTTGGACTAGTTTATGTGTGGTATCCACCGTCTCGAGAGGTATAAATCAGCTACAGCAGATCAGGTTGTTCTTTTTATACTTAATGTTGCATCAACGTTGAACTATTAAGTCGTTTTTAGAACTTCCAATGATCTGTTTGGTTAGATTTATATGTTTAGAGACAGTGTCGGGGTTTCAGCCGGCCTTACCTGCCCTGATATATTTTTAGTACATTTATCACTAGATTTACGTTAGGACTACCTCTTATATTAAGATCTCATTCTTTTCAGACATCATAAGCCGAAATCGGCTTGCTATCAGCAGCCGATGGCCGATTTCCCAGGCTAAGCGTATCTGGTTCAAGAATGATATCTTTTCATAAGAATCATCAGAGTACTAGCCAATCTACAGTTAGCTTTCTAGTATCGGCTAGGTTATCAATACGTATATTTATTATCCTTTACTATATTTGGGTTAAGCGGCTGAAACTGTCTCGGTATAGCCGATCCATTCTAGTCGCTTGGCTTAAATATATTTTAGGATAGCATATATATGCTCATGGATTCCCTCAGCCGATCCAGTGGGGATCTAACCTAACACTTAACGCATATGTCTATGTTTTTCTTGTTGGTTAACGAGATCAAACCAGCGCACGCCTACATGTCTTGCACGAGCGTAGAAGGACACCTGCTTTGGAGCTAGCGAGATATCCCAAGCCGGCGCGTGAGAGAAATTTCTCGTCGGCACAGGAGATGCAGCAGCTCCGGTGCGGTCCTTCTCGCCACTGTCGCTGGCGTGCCGTTTAGTTTGTCTGTTAACAACAAGAAAAATAGATCAAACCAAGCGGCACGCATGCTGCACGGGCGGAGAAGGATCTGCACTGGAGCTAAGCAGATCTCCCAGGCCAACGCGTGAGAGAAATTTCTCGTCAACAACCCATCACCCCATCACCTGTCGCTGCTGATGCAGATTTGTCACGGGAGCCGTTACCGACGTCGCCCCGCCCGTTGCCGATGCCAGATCCGCCACGAGAGCCGCCGCCACTACTGTCCCGCCCGCCGTCGACGCCTGATCTGCCACCCCACCAGTCGCCGACACTGGATCCTATGTTGGAGCCACCGCCGACGCCAGATCCACCACGGGAGCCATCGACACCGCCCCGCCCATCACTGACGTCGTCCTGCCCACCGCCGCGGATGCCAGATCCAACACGGGAGCTGCCACCGTCGCCCCGCCCACTGTCGACGCCAAATCCACCGCGGGAGCCGCCGCCGCCGCTGCCCTACCTGTCGTTGATGTCGTCCCGTCGGATCTGGCGAAGAGGAGGGCGCCTCTCGTCGCCCGCCATCCGCCTCTCCTCGGGCGCCGCTGCCTGCTGCCCGCCACCTTTCCTCGGGCGTCGCCTTTCCTTCCTCCTCGGATCTGGCGGAGGGAAGGGTGTCATCGCCGCCGGCTGGGCCGCCGTCGCCAAGCGAGGGGACCGAGAGAGAGGAGAGAGGGGAGAGAAAGAGAGAAAGAGAGCGAGAGAGAGCAAGAAAGAGAGAGGGAGAGGAGAGATCGAGAGAGAGGACCGAGGGACCGAGAGAGTTCGAGATGATCTTATCTCCTCGTGGGCCAGTGCGCCATCTCTGCTCACTTGTTGGCTCGGTTCAAATCTTAGGTGCTAGTTTTTAAAGAAAATTGGATCCTATAATATAAGATGCCGGTTTCTTAAAAAACTGGTACCAATAGTATAGATGCCGGTGTATCGGTTTTTTTTAGCCAGTACCTATTATTGTTTAAAGGTGTCAGTTTTTTATTTTTTTGCCCACAGGTGATGAAAAAACGTCAATAGGTGCTGGTTTTAAATAAACCGGCACCTATAAGCCGGTCCCAACGAGGGTTTTTTATAGTGATATATACATTTATTTTTTAAACAGTCAAACGTTATTTCACAAGTCAAATGATGCTATTTATTAAAATAAATACGGAGGTAATACGTAGCCCTAAATTAATGCTAGCTACGCACAACCATCTATATCAAGGTACAATTAAGATATGTGCTGTAAGCAAGCATAATAATTGAGGGCTTCCTTAGATTGAGGGAATTTCAGAAATTTGGAGGATTCAGACCTTGGAAATTTTTTTCTTATGAGGACTTTTAGAACATATGAATGAAAATGTCAAGATCCTATGGATTTCGTCTCCTGTACGTCCTCATTTCATAGGGAAATAACACATGAGATCCTACTTGATCATGTTTTTATTTTCGTTTGAGAAGTCTAATTAATGCACTTTGTCTCTCTTTATCATTCTACACTCTCTAATTTCTTCAAAAGTTGTGTGGTTGCCTCTTAAATATTACTGCGTTTTAGAATCATACAGTACTCTATTCGGTATGGTATTTGATTCCCACGTTTTTCTTGGTGATGTATTCTTTTTTTTTTTAGAAAAATGAGTTTGAAAGGAGCCTTGAAAGGTGACATAAACCGAATTAAAGCTGGAATAATAACTGGTGTTGGTGGGATAGCCAGGGCAGCCTCACACAACACACAAGTGTAATATATGGGGACCTACAGGCATGCATGCATGTCTTTTTATTGCCTTGGTGTGATCTCTGGTGCTGCAGGACAGCCACACAACACACAAGTGTAATCAGATGCTTAGATAGCTAGCTTCTGCTACAAATCACCTCTCCACATTACAAGGAACATATAGCATCTATACGATCAATGCATGGATGGGACTAATCACTAGCTAGCTAGACATGAAATTAACGCAATATGCTCTGCATATATACGCATGCAGAAGCTAGCATCTAATAAGTGGCTGGCTAGCTATAAGGTCATAAATCTGAATTGTTCGCATAGAGATCTTAATCAACACGTTGCTAAGATATGCATGTGTGCAGAACAAATCATTTTTATAATGTCGCGCGCATATTACATATATACGTACTGTTATTGGAAACATTTGGTCTGTTGGTAATTAATTTCAATTGATAGGCAAAACCAATTTATTCAACATGTTGGATAATGCTTTTTAAAATTTGTTACATAATAATGAATATGACACTACTAAAGAAACGATTTTTACGTGCGGGCCGAAAGATATCTTCTCGTACGAAAGGTCAGTCCGCACGCATGAAAAGGTCTGGGAAAATTAAATTTTCACGTGCGGACGACCCAACCGCACGGAAAGATCTATTATTCCGTGTGGGCGGCTTAAAAGGCCCGCACGAGAAGATCTATTATCCCGTGCGGGCGGCATAAAGATCTATTATCCCGTGCGAGCCACTTAAGCCGCCCACACGGGATAATAGATCTTCCCATGCGGATGTATTAAGTGACCCGCACAAGAAGATAGATTCGTCCGATATAAATTATTAAATTATTTAATGATATTAAATCGACAACTAATATCACATCACAAATAACACAAAATTAATTTCACATCATCACAATTTCACATATATAGTTTCCAACTAATTTTTTTGTACAATTAAATTCACAAATAATTTCACATATATAATTAAATTGACAACTAAATTCACATCACAAATTAAAAAAATAATTTCACGGCGGCGCGCGGCGGCTATTGTGGCATCGTCGTCGTCGTCGGTGGCAGTGGCGGCGGTGGAGGCGGCGGTCGGTGGAGGTGGCGGCGGCGGCGGTGGAGGTAGAGGCGGCGGCGGTGGTGGAGGCGGCGATGGTGGAGGTGGCAGGTGGTGGAGGCGGCCGTCGATGGAGGCGGCAACACGCCGACACACCCGAAAGCCTCCGTAGTCGTTGTCGTGGGCGGCGGCGGCGGTGGAGGCCGCCGGTCGGGAGGCGGCGGTGGAGGCCGGAGACAGAGGAGGCCGGCGGCGAGGAGGTAGAGGCGGAGGCGTAGGCCGCCGGCGGAGGATAAGAGAGAGCCCTCGACGATGGAGGCGGGATCTGGATTTCGTCGGGTGTTAGAAAATTTCGGAGCCCACGCGCACCTATATAGGCGGTGGTGATCCTCGCGTGCGGACGGCTTTGGCCCGCACGGAAAGATTATCTTTCTGTGCGGGCGGCTTAAAAGGCCCGCACGGAAAAACTATCTTTCCATGCGGGCTCTTAAGCCGCCCTCACACGATAATCTATAAACCTTACATCTCTAAATTAAACTACAAAAATTATAATAATATCTTAATTTGGTTATAAAATTCTATAAATCGACATGACAACTTATTTTTGTTACATAACACCATCATAAAAAATCCAACCAATTTTGATCAAGTGAGACTATATAGTGTTTATAAATGGTTACACATATGTTTCATCTAAACATTACTCTAAGTTTCAAAGTGTATATACCTTATAAGAATCTATGATTAACATGACAACTCATATATAATTAACTCATATATAATTACATTACAATCCTAGAATATGTGCTCCTCTAGATATATTATTTCTCTTTTGCCCCTCTCTATTTTCCCTTTTGATCTGCTGTTGACCAAGATAGAAAAATTTTGACTTTTTTTTTCTCTTTTTATATTTTTTCTTGACTTATAAGCACACAAAAGGTAACCACAGAAAATTTGAGCCTAATCAAGCAAAAGACGTGGCCTGTGAAAAATTCAAAAGACACGCTCAGAATCGAGAAAAAGCTTCTGGGCTCGAGAAGGCAACCTTCTGAGGCATTTTTTGGGAAAATAAAATCGCCAAACGCGACAAAGCGGTGAACGAACACATCCAAAATTTTTTTCTGATCGATTTTCATATATGGAACGTCTCGATCGGAGTCTGTATGCGAAAGTTATGACCGTTTTAAAACCAACTCCGAATTAGAGGACGAAACGGGAACAGTGCGCGCAAAACTTGTTACACGCACACCAACTGAATACGACGGCCAGGGTTTGAATGTTCTTATCAATATTGTAGATCTCTTTGATTTGTATATTATCACCAAAACAATTTCGTAAAAAAATTTTATATTGAGAATGATTAGTTAATAACATTATGGCGATTTGTAATTACAATGTAATGATTAAATTAAACTTGTTACACGCGCACAAACTGCATTATATGTGCAGTGGGAGCCACTCTGTTATAGTTTCATCTAAATGAACTCTAAGTTTCAAGTTTATATACCTTATATGAAGCTATGAACTTGTATGCATCTCAAATTTGTACATAACATTGACTTATTATCACAACATATGAAGTTATATTGCCCCTTGTGTTGTGAGAAAAATATTTTTTTCTATTTGATTTTATCTCATATCCAAGAATTAGATGAAGAATTCAATAGGTTTATAGATAATTAAAACCTTATATTTATAAATTTGTTTAGGAAAATATATGGGCGTCATCCCGTGCGGCCCACTTAAGCGACCGCACGGAAAAATTGATTATCCCATGCGGGCGACTTAAGCGACCGTACGAAAAAATGGATTATCCCAGCGGTCGCTTAAGTGGGCCGCATGGGATACTGCGGTATTATCCCATGCGGCCCACTTAAGCGACCGCACGGGATAATCCATTTTCCTGTGTGGTTGCTTAAGTAGACCACACGGGATAATACATCTTCGATTTTTCCAGGCGCGACCACTTATGGCCCGTCTGGAACCTATTGGGAGTCTCGTCCAGAAAAACCGTTTCTCCAGTAGTAATCTAATTAACATTGGAAAAAATGTATGTTATTATATCTCACTAGATAATAGTGGATGTAAACATCCTTATTTCTGATTAAGATATAGAACTGGTGTCTTTAAGCATTATAGGTGCTGGTTCTAAAGAAAAAAATCGACATCAATACTGTAGGTATCAGTTTTTTAAAAGAATTGGCACATAACGGTTAATTAAAAAACCGATACCTATAATGTGTTATAGGTGCCAGTTTTTTAAAAAATCGGTACCAATCTAGCCGACCCGAGCTGACGGGGTGGGAGCGAGATATTTTAGCGAGGACAGGAGAGTGCCTTATCCTCTCCTCCTCTCTCCCTCCTCTCTCTCACACCTGCGCCTGGCCGCCTCCTCCCTCTCCGTCCACTACCCCTTCTTTCCCTCCCTCTATGTCTCCTGCCTCTTCCCCTCCCTCTCTATCCGCCGCCCTCCCCCTCCTCCCTCTTTGTCTGTAGCCCCTCCCCCTCCCTCTCTGTCCACTGCCCCTCCTTCTCCTCTCCCTAATGGCGCCCTTTCCTCCTCGCCACTTTCTCGTCGTTCTCTGTCCAGCCGCCTAGAGGTTGGGGGCCACCGAATCTGGGCTCCTTGAGGTCAGGGCTCGCCGGATCTAGCCGCCTCCGGCCTCACCACCATGGAAGGAGATGATGGCGGTGGTTCGAGGAATCGAGTATGGCGGCAACAGATCTACTGGGATGGTGAGTCTGATATGTTGAACATGCAATGGTCGGCCATGGTGGAACATGTAACAATGAATTGTTTATTTTGATATGTGATGTACTTGTTCTTGTCTTCTTGGTCTGTGATGTGCTTCTTTGTTGTTGATGTGTGCATATGCTCTTGTGTTCTTGCTGATTTGCAATGTGGATGGGAAAATTGCAGATGGGGCTGGGAATTGGGGGCCAGGAATCGGATCCGGCCTACAATACAATCGTTTTTTAAGATTATAGGTGTCGTTTCTATCTGTAGAACTGGCACCTATGCGGTTGGGCAAAGGTGTCGCCAAATTGGTAACAGCTAGAAAACCGACACCTATGGTGGGTTCCTAACCGGTACCAATAGGGTATCCTGTACTAGTGTTTTTCAAAGCGCTAATGATGTATTTCATCCAAAAACTTTATATATAGAAGTTGATTTAAGATATTAGATAAATTTATTTTCAAGTTTATACTAATTATAACTCAATTAATCTTGTTTACCGTGACCTAAGTTAATCTTTATCTTCAGTACAAACGAACACCACTTTAGTATAAAAAGGTCCTTTGAGAGGGATTTCATTCGATTCCATTAATTATGAGATGTCAACATTTGCTATATAAACTTTAATCTAATCAGGAAATATAAATATTTCCTATCAGTACCATATATAATCATCATAGCAATATTTTTTTGTGTCTACCTTTGACGAAATCACAAGCATTTATTCAAGCATATATATAATCCGAACCATGAGACCTCACACTACTACATAGGACCCTAAAGATGCCACTTGGGAATTCCTCATTGGTGCCGGGAGCACCAATTACCATCAGTATTGGTGCCGATCTTAAAACTGACGCCTATAAAGATTATAGGTGTTGATTATGACTTAAAAACCAGCACCTATAATCTTCAAAATAATAATAATAAAGTAGCCCTATTCAACAACAAGAACACTAATCCCAATTTGAAGAACGGATCGAAAACATATAATATTGGATTCAACAAATTCGATAAACATTACATAGATTTGGATGAACACAGAACCAACAATAAAAAACAAATCAAAGAACGGTGGCACAATATCTGACTTACCGCCATTGTCCTGGTGGAGACGCTGACGCCGTCGTCAATCTCCCTTGACGCTATCCAAGCAAAGCCACCTATGACACCGTCACAACGGAGCCATCGACACGGCCATTGATCTCCCTCGTCGTTAATGTCACTGTCGATCTCCTTTGCTAGCGTCGTCTCGCTCAAGTCGCCTTCACCGTTGTCTCCATTGTGCGGCCGTCGCCACCATTATCTCCAGCAGTAGCCCCACCTCTAGATCTGAAACATGAGGCCCTCGGCGCGGGCATTCCTCCTCCCTCAAGGCGTAGGCCCGCTTCCCCCTTCTTCTGTCGAGGGGTGGAGAGGGAGAGACTAAGAGGAGACATCAAGGCCCAGCAGCGACGTGAGCGCCCGCATCGCTGGCAAGGAGGAGACGCAGCAGCGACGTTGGCTTTAGAGAGAAAGCGAGAGGGATACAAAGAGAGATGAGAGAAATGGGGAAGGATCGAGAAAGGCCTGGGAGTCGGTTGGACTTTGGGGAGAAAGCGAGAGGGAGACAAACAGAGATGAGAGAGATGGAGAAGGATCGAGAGAGGCTCGAGACTATAGGTGTTGGTTTTATCTAGATTTTTCGTCCCATAGAGGTGAAAAATGGTAAATAGGTGTCGGTTTTAAATAAATCGGTATATATGAGCCGGTACCTATTATTAGATGTTTTGTAGTAGTGTTAGTACGATAATATTATGCATGACAATATACGCCCACAATTCCCATTTTCTTGGCGGTGGTTAATCGTCACTAAATATTTTTCTCATTCTTTTTTATTACATGAAGACACCCACACACACAAAATACCATTACATAGTCACACTACATGCGCACACCTACGAGTATACACTCCATATTGTTAATCCCATATCCCCATTCAGATAGCTATAGTGAACTTCTAAATATAAAACAAAAATAAAATGGAGTAGCTTTGTGAGATCACGGGATCACATATATATTTATTTAGTTAGAATAGACATATATTTTCATAAAAAAGAATACTGGCTATTTCCATGTCAACATAGATAATGGTGTTTTTTTTGTTCTGAAGAGAAAAGGCAACAACGTGTTGCATGAAATAATATTCCGTCTAACCCAGCAGCAGCTAGAATGGGTTTCCACACTAACTAGCTAACCCTAGCCCTCTTCCCCTGTCTAGACCTCTCCTCTAGTCCTCTAGCTCTATATAAGGGAGCAACAATGGCCTTTTGCCCTGCCTCACATCAAGACGAACTCGATCGAGCACTAGACACAGTACTACAGATCGCCGGAGATGACGGAAGGCGTGGTGAAGTTCGCCGTGGACAAGCTGGAGGAGATGGCGGTGCAGGAGCTGAAGCTGCAGACGGAGGTCGGGAAGAAGGTGCTCGACCTCCGACACGAGCTGGAGTGGCTCCGCACCTTCCTCCGCGACGCCGACCGCAAGCGCCGACAGCCGAGCTCCTCCTCCGCCGCGGCCGCGGCCTACGACGACCTCATCGAGTTGTGGGTCCGCCAGACGCGGGAGCTCGCCCACGACGCCGAGGACCTCCTCGAGGAGTTCGTCCACAGGGGGGAGCTCCACTGCCATGGCTGCTTCGACCTCCCCTCCTTCCTCCGCTGGCTCCGCCACTCCGCCGCCGGCGTCTTCGCCCGCCACGCCATCTTCGACAACATCGAGGACATCAACAAGCGGATCGAGCAGATGAAGCAGCAGCGGAAGGAGTGCAACCTCGAGAGGCTACCCTGTGCCTCCAAACCTCACCGGAAGAAATACACTGACTGGTATAATTAAATATATGCTCATATATAATTATAAATAAAACTGATGACATATATAAGATAGTTTTTTTTTAATTTTTCGCACTATCGGTGAGACCAAAATTTGGAAATTTCAAACGGATGTATCGGACAAAAATTTAAATTCAAACAAGAAAAACAGGGAATCTTTAAATTCAAGCATAAATTTCAAAATAAAACAGAAACTAAAAATATATTTCAATCAATTTTTTACATGTAATAATTAATGTGCTTACAAAATTATAAAACCTGTATATATGTACTCACTCTATTATTTTTTGCTTGTAGTTTAGAATATTGACACAATTTTTAACATAAATATATTTTATTTCTAATTAGATATTAAAATTAAATATTAAAAGTATAAATATACGTACGTATATGTTACGTAAAAGGATTCAGCCATGTTTGCTTTGGGCCAAAGCCTTATCACGTGGGAGGGCATGACATGCCTCACTATAGGTCCTACCTGTGCCATGCTACATCGGTCCATCCGATTAGCCACTTAATTTGACTTACTCGACTTAGCACATTTTTATTTAGGTTCCATTCATTTCTAATAAAATATAGGTTTTAGTTTGGTTTTTGTTTTGTTTCATACAGAATTGTTTTGAATGTGTTTTAAAGTATGAATTACACTTTTTTTAAAGTTTAAAATAATTAGTACTTATATATATATAACTATCTATAAAGCGAATGTTTTCACCCAAAAATTTATTCTGTTTGGCTATTTTGAAAAAATCCTTTGAAAGTTTATAAAATTAATATTTTGCAGAAAACTCCTTAAGTGTTTATAAAATTAACCCGCAGTCCATCTGGCTATTTTGCAAAAAAAAACTCTTAAGTGTTTATAAAAGCGTCGCGTCTGCGTCCCTCCCTCTCTCCCTATCCACGTCGCGTCCCGACTTCAACTGTTGCAACGCGTATATATATAAGCAAACGTCGCGTCCCGACTTCAACTGTTGCAACGCGTATATATATAAGCTGTAAATTGACTTTCTTTGATTATTACATTGATATAGGTCTTCGCTGACAGAGGTCGAGATTGAAGACAACCTGGTTAAGATCGGCGACTACGACGAAATCGAGACACTGATCCTCGACCAGACCCGGCAAAGAACGGTGATCAACCTCACCGGCAAGAGCGGCATCGGCAAGACGACGCTGGCAAGCTACCTCTACCGGAAGAACAGCATCCGGAAGCACTTCACCTGCACGGCGTGGGTCCACGTCCCCCACAAGTTTCGGTTCGTCGACCTCCTCGATGACGTCATTCGCCAGGCCAACGCCTCCTCCGGCGACGGCGAGGAGGACGACCGCCACCAGCCCGCCGCCGCAGCCGACATGCGCCGGGGAGGTATGGAGGCAGAGAGGCTCGTCAAGGAGCGGCTCGCCCGTGCGCTCCGGGATAAGAGGTACCTTGTCGTGCTCGACGACGTCCGGAGCAAGGAGGAGTGGGCCTTCTTCCTCACCGCGCTCCCCGGCGGCCACGCCGGCAGCTGCGTGCTCGTCACGACGCAGGTCAAGATCAGCGAGGTGTCGGAGCAATCTGTGGCCAGAGACGGCCTCCGCACCTGGGAGCTCGAGAAGCTGCGGCCCGAGCAAGCCGCCGAGCTGTTCTGCCGGAGGGTGTACGGCCATTGCAAGCCGGATCCGAAGAAGATGGAGCAACGAGAGAGTCTCGTGGATTCGATTACGAAAGGCGCGAACTTGCCGCTCAACATCGTCATGCTCGCCGGACTCTTGAGGTCCAAGAAGGAGGACGAATGGGAGGGCGTGATCCATAGCCTTCATGATACGCCGTCGACATCGCCGGAGCAGACGCCGGAGGAGCCACAGAAGATGAAGGGTGTCGTCCATGATACCCTGGCCGCCGCCGGCGAGACGCCGCCGGAGGAGCAACCGAAGAAGAATGAATTCGATAGCCTCGGTGATATCCAGCCCGCTAGCGAGACAACTCTGCAGCCGCCGCCGACATCGACGGAACAAGCGAAGGAGAAGAAGAAGCAGATGGCGTCGGGGAGGCTGCGGAATCCGACGTCGATGGAGAAGATACTCACGGTGTGCATGGACGACCTGCCGTCGCATCTCAAGCCGTGCTTCCTCTACTTCGCCGGGTTCACCGCTCAGACGCCCATCTGCGCCGGCAAGCTCCTCCGGCTGTGGGTCGCCGAGGGGTTCCTGCAGCCCAAGAACGGGCAGACGATCGAGGAGAAAGGCGAGGAGTGCCTCAAGGAGCTCATCTCCCGGTGCCTGCTCCAGCTGGTCGAGACGGACGCCGCCGGCAAGGTCGCCGCCGTGAGCGTCCACCAGGCGGTGCTCGACTTCGTCCAGGCGGAGGCGCGCGACACCAACTTCCTCCACGTACACAGCGGCGCCGCCGGCCTCTCCAACGGCGCCGCCCGCCGCCTCGCGCTCCGCAACACCTACGACTCCGACCTCACCGTCATGGTCGAGGCGCCCAAGCTCCACACCCTCCTCTGCGACATCCCGGAGCGCACCACCGACGCTGCCGACGTCGCGGTCTGGCAGAGAGCACTCGAGTTCATCCATGGCCGCGCCCCCACCTTCTCCGTCCACGGCTCGAGGTTCCTCCGCGTGATGGATCTCAAGGGCGTGCGGCTGCCGCACCGGCAGACGCTGCCGGAGGAGATCGGGTGGCTGATCCACCTGAGATACCTGGGGCTCTCTCACACCGCCATGAAGCACCTCCCAAGCTCCGTCAAGAGGCTCCGGAACCTGCAGACGCTGGACGTGGCGCACACGCACGTCGAGGCGCTGCCGTGGCGGTTCTGGCGCAACCCTGCGCTCCGGCACGTCATGGCGAGGCGGCTCGCCGCCGGGTCCGCGCCGGACGAGCGCGCCGTGCTCCCGGACCTGCAGACTCTCCACGGCGTGCCGTGGGGGCGGTGGGCTCGGAGCGGCGGCGGCGCGGCCATCGGGAAGATGACCAGCCTGCGCTCGCTCATGGCGTGGAACGTGTCCGCCCCCGCCGGCGAGCAGCAGCAGCTATCGTCAGCTCTGGCTGAGCTGGAATGCCTACGGTCGCTGGACCTCGAGGCGGCGGACGACGCCGTGACGACGCTCCCGCTTTGGGATCTCCTCGCCATGCTTTGCCTGAGGCAGCTTCAGTACCTCACGCTACGAGGCAGGGTGGCGCCATGGAACCCGCCGCCGCCGGAGACGACGACGCCGCCGCCATTGCAAGGCCGCCGCCACCACCACCATTACCTGCTCCCCAACCTCGCCAAGCTCGAGCTGCACAGATCAGAATGCGACGAATCCCTCATCGACGTCCTCGCCAGGCTACCCAACCTCACCGATCTCGTGCTCGACGAGGCATCCTACGTCAAGCCCTACATGTGGTTCCCCGCCGGCGGGTTCCTCAAGCTGAAGAAGATGCAGCTGACCAGCCTAGACAAGCTGACGGAGTGCAAAGTGGCGGCGGCCGACGGAGACGGCAGCCAGGGCGGCGCGCTGCCGCAGCTCCGGCACGTGTCCGTCTACCATTGCGGGAAGCTGAACAGGTTCCCAGCGAAGCTGCCGAAGCTGGACCTGCTCACGATCCACGATTCGGAGGAGTTGAAGAAGTTCATGGACAACGAAGACAACAAGAAGATCAACGTGGTGCACGGCAAGATGTCGAACAGGATCAGAAGGGTGACTGCGCCAAAAGAGAGGTACTAAAATCAAGTAGTACAACAAGAGCAATAGCAGAACCAACTGTAAGCTATAAACCCATATTATAGCTAAATTTTATAATAGATGGACTATAAGACTAGTCTTAATACAACGTTTAATGTCATTGTTTTCAATACTACTTGTTTTAAAGTTGAAACATGAAAACAACGTAACGTCTTTCAATAGGATAGTTTTGTTGCATAGTTTCATAGGCTTTTGTAGCGTTTAGTTCATGTCATTCGTTAGGATCAAATGCGCTAGATGATTTTGTATGTGCCAGGGTTGCTGAAACCGCGAAAATCGCAGCGGTTTTCAGCCGTACCACGGGGATGCGGCACGGTAGCCGCACGGTTTGGTTTGAAAAATTTTGTACGGATTCAAAAAATTTGGAAAAATTTATTTTATCACAAAAATGTATTTATTTTTTATCATAGAAAACAAATTTCGCTTTATCCGCCGCGAAAACCGTGGTATGTGGTACGGTTTTCGCGTGGTTTGAGCAAAAACCACGGCACGACATCAATTTGAATTTGTTTCAAATTTAAATTGCGTCACTACTCATTTGGGCGCGGTTTTTACGGTTTTTGTCGTGGTTTTCGCGGTTTTTAGCGCGGTTTTCACGCGGTTCAGACAAAAACCACGGCACGACAAAACGTTTTGAAATTGGTTCAAATTCAAAACTGTCTACTGTTCACTTCGTCGCGGTTTTCATGGTTTTTCCGCGAAAACCGCGCTACCGCGGGGGACGGCATGGCAGGCGCACGAAAAGGGAAACCCTGGTATGTGCATCTCATGCTATATATATATATATGTATGTATATATATGTGTGTGTATATATATATATATTTTCATACTTACATACAATAAATTACAATACTCATGAACGCCGCATATATATACACACGTTACACATTTAAAAAATAATTACATATATTGTCTCTCAAACTCCAGATATATGTACATGAGGACCAAACTTATTCCAAATATGTTTCACCAAATCATTCTTAAGTCGGAAATGAGTTGATCGATCTCGAATATCAATATCTTTTTCTAAAACTCTCGAACGAAACATGCCGATCAGGAAAGATTTCCGGTTCTTTAACGGTTGCTGAACTAGGAGGCACATTCAGACCTAGATTTTCTTCAATCTCTTCCTTCTCATCTTTAACTATTATATTGTGAAGTATGATGCAAACAAGCACAACATCTTGGAGTTTATCTCGGTCATACAGATGAGCTGGTTGTTTCAAAATGAAAAACTGACGTTGCAATACACCAATGGCTCTTTTGATATCCTTTCTTGCCCCTTCTTGTTGTTGTGCATACAACTTGTCCTTCTCAGTGATGGGCATATGTATTGTCTTCACAAATACGGCCCGTTAAGGATATATTCCATCGGCAAGATAATACCCTATGTTGTGTTGATTCCCATTGACCATGTACTGCACTCTAGGAGCTTGTCCTTTTAGCTCATTGAGAAATAGAGTAGATTGGTTCAAAACATTAATATCATTGTTAGAACCTGCTACTCCAAAAAAGGCATGCCAAATCCAAAGATCATGTGATGCCACGACCTCAAGAATCATCATCGGAACTTTCTGATCACCACGAGTGAACTGACCTTTCCATGCATTTGGACATCTTTCCCATTCCAATGCATACAGTCAATGCTACAGAACATACCAGGAAAACCATGTCTCTCACCAAGTTGAAGTAGATGCTCAGTATCTTCCATAGTGGGATGCCTCAAATACTGTTCACTAAATACATCTCTAACACCTTTGACAAAATTCTTCATAGCCTCCATTGCAATAGTCTCTCCAATCTTTAATTATTCATCTAGTTCATCTGCAGCACTACCAGTAGCCAATTGGCGAATAGCTGCAGTACACTTCTGTAGTGGACTGAGCCCTTGCCGATTAACGACATCCACTCTTTGAGTAAAATAATCAGACCATTGCCCTAAGGCCTCGACAATGAGAAGGAAAAGTGGCTTGTACATACGAAATCTCCGGTGAAAAATATGGGACGGATAAAGAGGATTTTCCGAGAAGTAATCACTCACTAGTTCTTGATGTGCTTCCTCTCGTGGCCTCTTGATGTGCTTCCTCCGATGGAATCGATGATCACAACCCTCTTTCTGAAGAGCTTTGATGGTGGACTGTATGATCACCGTGGCATCATTGAGAACATTATCGATGATATCATCCTCAGCAAGGAACTCGTCCAACGAGTACATAGGATTTTGACTACCATCAGCATTGTCATTTTCCTCGAACATCTTTGCAAATGAGAAAAATAGTGAATACAATAGGTGAGGAAAAGGCACTACGCATAAGAAAACATATAAAGTTGAAAGAAATTAAGTTTTCTCAAATATGTGCACTAGAATCTGTAGAACTCGGTAGCAGAAGAATGGGGAAGAGAGAGGACCTTCGTGTGTGAGGAAAAGAGAGAAGGCATTCGTGTGTGTATATATAGGTGCGTAGGCAACAGTATTCACAACTCATTTAAATGTGAATATGCCATTCTTTGAGGATGATGCACTCACACATATATTGCAGCATTCACACGTAATATTGCATTCACGCTTATATAAATCAGCATTCACAGTTATATAAATCAGTATTCACACACATATATAATCCGCATTCACACATATATAACTCATCATTCACACATATATAAATCCACATTTACACATATATAAAGCCGCATTCACACATATATAAATACGCATTCACACATATATAAATCTGCATTCGCACATAAAAATCCTGAATGTGATTGTGGCATCGAACCGTAGCATTCATGCAAGATTAAAATTTAGCATATATAGAGCATCATTCAGGCTTTAGGTAGATAAACATCTTTGCAGAGAATTAAAGATAAGGTAGATAAAGTGTCAAACATATATTGTTGCATTCACTCGAACTATGATAACTACGATAGATAAACTGCGATAGAATTCTCACTGGAACAAGTGCAATCTAAAAAAAAATTAATTGATAATTAGTATTCCAGCTATGCACTACAATTCTTACTGGCAGTACAAAGATTTGAGAACTAACCTTATTCACCAAACAACTTTTCCTCAATCTTACGAATAGCCCTATCTTGGTTAGCCTTTTAATCTTCAGACATTTGACTTGTATCTTGATTAAGCAGGGAATTATAGACCTCAAACATCTTTGCTTCCTTTTGCTCCTGTGTTGCCTTTAAATTTGTATTTGATATATGAATCTGTGCTTCTGTCACCTTATCGCGCTCCACTTTGCAATCTTGCTGCACTTTGACAATTTTCTCATTGTTGTCCCTAAGGATGACAATTTCGTCCATAATATTATCCTTCTTGTGCTTTCCATTACGCTCGGCTTTTGCTGCTTCCCTACCAATGGAACGTAAATGTTCATCTGGAACATAAACTGTGTCACTCTTGTTTCTCTTATTCTTCTGGAACTGTGCACACCATTTTGGCTCATCTTTCAATACCTTCCACCAATGGACCAAACCGAAGGGATTTTCATACTTTTTGCATACATTTGTTGTGCCTCAGCCTCAAACATGTCATCGGAGTATCCGCTTGTATGCACTTTAATTACCGTACTCCACAAAACATTCAACTTAGTGATTGATGCCTTCAAACATGACCAATGAATCTTCAACTGGCTTAATTCCCTTATACACTTCCCATTGCTTATCCTGTTAAACACGTCAATGACTTCATTCCAGAATGTATCAGTACATATATACAAGGAAGGCAGAGTCTGGATTTGATCAGCAACCAGTACAACAAGTAGAAGCATGCACAAACTTTTCATTCTCATATTAGCAAACTCAGGAAGGCCAATGACCCATATTTGTTTACATAGTCCAGAGTCCTAGAATGGCACATGTTGCCGGCTTCCATCTAACAAAGATACTAATTATTGCTATGATCTGAGATTGTTAGATACAATATTGTTTGTATAATTTGCTGCCTGGTAACTTGTGACCTCGAATTTATGAATATTGGTTTTGTAGCAGAAAAATGTACATAATTCTATAATCACAAAAAAAGTATTGATCTTTTATGTCTTCTACGCATTCAGAAGTTTGAACAATCCTATCACTTTCTCATTTATACATGTTAACAGTGAAGCCAGTATGCGTATTAGTTCATTTTCACTTTATACATATGAATAACTAGGACAATATAGCTAGTTACACTTAAAAAAACTAGTTCTCTCACACGTGGCTAACAACTAACTGCTATCCAAGATCCTCTAATCCAGTGATAGGTTAGATCAAGAAATTGACAAGGCATCCAACCTATCTTTTTGCTTCCCTTGTCACACAAAGCTGAAACATTGAACTATTGAAGCAATGAAAAACTGAAACATAGAATTGGTTGCCAATCACTCTACATCCATTGTCAAAGTGGTAGAGGTAACAAAAGGATGAACCAAAAAGAGGAAGAAGATGTTGTGATAGGTCTCAAATTTTTTCAGTACTCAAACAATAATGGCATGAATTTCTCTCCACCAAAAGCAATAGCAACATCATGTGGCTGGTAGCAGTAATAACAGAGAAGTGTTTATTCAGATTGAAATCAAATGCTTACCATGAATTTGCCATCCATCCAACTCCTTGAGGTGGTCTTGCTGGCACATATGAACTGGGCACAGCAGGGGACGAACATGTCACAGCACGGGGATTCGGCACAGCAGGGGATCTTGGCAAAGAAGGGGAAATCAGCATAGCGGGGACCAGAAACTGTGGCGGCACTAGGTGGGTAGTAGATGGCGGCGGCGAGTTTGAAGCCGAGAGCGCTGCAGGGGAACTCGGTACAAAAGAGGACGAAGTCGGAATAGACGGGGATGGAACCTGCATCGCTGCTGGGAGGGATGTTGGCGGCGACATCGAGTTGGAGGCCGACGGTGCAGCCGAGGTTGCCGTCTTCAATCCCATCCGAGTGCCCCCGCTTCCTCTCCCTCATGTAGCAGATGGGCATCGCCGGTTGCTCCCTCCCAAATCCATCACCACGTCGATTGGATTGGGGAGAAAGAGAATCACCAGAGGAAGGGAAGGATTTGGGAAGCGGCCGATTCTTGCGCAACGACGCCTGAAATCATTGGGGGAAGGGCCAGATTCGCGCGCTGGAGGCTGGAGCACATGATCATCGGGATGAAATTTTTCGCCTCAGTGCTAGTTTCACGTGATTTCCAACGACTTAGAAACAGAGCTCGGCAATGTCGTGGGGATGAAATGATACCCTTCTCTCTCCTCCTCGTTTCATGCAAAACCTCCTAAATTGCTGATGTGTCACCCTATTAAATATGCATGAAACTCCCATGAAATGCCCATTGAGACTGGCCTAAGGTTGTCTATAATTTTTCTCTTCTCTTTCTCTCACCTATATAATTAATGCATTTATCTTGTACCATGCGAAGGGCTAGCTTTTGAATAAGAATATGAGCTAACACCTCCTATTTTTCTTATTCTCTCTCCTCCACATAAGGCTATAGTTGGCTTATAACCTACTATTAAACTTGCTGCATTTGCTTAGGTTAAAAAGAAAAAAAACTACAGCAAGATACAACGTTTACACGGGTGACGTCAGCATAGTATTTAGGTATCATACCTGGTACCAGATCCAATACATAAGAAATCGCGCTGATGGTAACACATGAGGTACTAAAATTTAAGAAGTATAGTAAGGCTATTATATCAATGTGGTACAATATCACGGGAGACTATTTGGATCCTGGAGAGGACATCCTCTATTTATTTAAAATCATCTAAATAGTTATGAAAAATTCTCAAAAAATTGGCAACACTAATACATCATATATATACTATCGACGTGTGGGTTGACAGCCCTCCAAGTGGGCTATCCGTGGAGGTTAAAGAGTGGTCGGGATGTCTCACCAACGGATTTGATGGTCGACTCAAGAACAATGCGAGCCAAGGTTTTTAGACAGATTTTTAGTTTTATGGAGTCGACCCGGTTAGTACCTTGCTTGCCCATGATTTTCTACCTTCTTATTTGGTGCGCTGAGAGATTGCATTGAACAGGGAAGCGGTGGACGCCGATCCTCACGCCGAGGTGCCGAGGAGGGCGATCGAACTGACCGCTCAGGTCGGGGTGAAGGGGACTGCCCCACCTTCAGCAATGATGGAGTTGGCAGACAGGCCAGCGAGGGTGGACCGCGTTGAGAAGTGACCCACCACGAAAGCCGACGGGGCGACAATAGCGGCGTTGGAAGGGAAGGTTGTGGTAACAACCGTGGCCGAAGCGGTCTCCGAGGTGGCTTCGGTTGTGGAGTCAGGGGTAAGTGTGGTGGAGCTAGAGGAAGCGGAAACAGAGGATGGGGCGATCAACTGGGACCAGATCCCTTCCCCCCTCATCGCCTCTGTCACCATTAGCCTCAAGGTTCCTACGACCGAGGTGGCAACCAAAGCACAGCCCTCCCCAGGCACCAAGTTGCCGGCCATTGAGAGCGTCGAGGTTTGACCCACCTCGGACGATGGGCCCGTGGTCGAAGAGCGCGCCAACCATGAGGTGAAAGGAGCGGTCGAGTTCAACCAAACTCTGCGCCATCTTCACGAGCTCTACATGGTAGGCGCTAGTTTTCTCCCTCCCTTCTCTCTTTCTCTTTTTTTGACATCCTACATTCGGAGGCTTGCTTGCCAGTTGCCGTCCACCAATGCAGTCCAGGAACTGGAGGCGAGGGTGGTCATGGCCTCCCGAGGTAAGTTTGCCTACCTGTTTTGAGTTAGCTTTCTAGAATGTCTAGCCAACCCTAATTTTTGTGTAGAGGCTGGTATGGCCATGGCATACGCCGAGCGGTTCCGGGAGGTCGCTAGGGAGGCCAACTTGTTGGTCCTAAAAGCTCAGGCCGAACGGGACGCCGCCAAGGGGCTTCTCGGGGGCACGGAGCTAGCCCGCAAGGAAGCGAGGCGAGGGCAACATCGTCAGTGGCGGCGTGAGCCAAGGCTGAGGCGAAGTTGGCCGAGGCCAGGGTCCAATTGGCGGCATCGGAGGTGGCAAGGGCTGAGGTGGAGGCCAAGCTGACGGCGTCAGAGGCGTTGAGGGCCGAGGTCGAGGCGTCACTGGTGACATCGGAGGTGGCGAGGGCCGAAGCCGAGACGGCGCTAGCATTGTCCGAGTCAGCAAGGGTGGGAGCCATGAGTAAGTGCTGGCATTTTTTTTGCTAGTGCTGACCGACTTCTCGCCACACAGACCGTCTGTCGTCCGTTCGTCAGGAGATGGACAGCCTCAAGACCCGCACGGAAGTGGCCGAGAACCGGTAGGAGCGATGCCGGGAAGGGGCTCGGACGTTCCTTGCCGAGGCCGACTACGAGCTGGCGCCTGCCGATGAGTCCGAGGACGCGCTCATGGCACATCTACTTGAGGGGCCAAAGCGCCTCTGAGCCTTTGTCTGGGGGTGGCGAAGATGGCGATGATGCATGTCCTCGGTGTGGTGCACAAACTGTACCCGCACACCAAGGTCGAGGTGGTCGCCGAGGGTTGGCCAGTCGGCATTGCCGAAGTCAATGTCGAAGGCGTATATGCCGAGGTCGAGCTGACGGCCGAGAAAATAGTCTCCGCCATGTCCTTGTAAAATAGGTTGCCGAGTACCTAGAATGGCAATGTAAACACAGTTAGAGTGTGAAACTTCGTCATTTTTGCAGTAAGGTTTCAAAATTTTTGCCATGTTTGAAGAATGGATTTCAGACTGTACTGAAATTTTCTGTCCAATTCGCAGCATGTCTGACCATCATGCTTGAGCGACTTAGGCCCTCGACGAAACGGATCCGGGGGGTTCTAGTCAAGCTCGAACGACTTGGTCATTTGAGAGATAGCCGACTATTCACTGTGTGTCTGGCCCTCGTGGTCGAGCGAATTAGGCCCCCGACAGAACGGATCCGGGGGATTCCCAGTCGAGCTCGAGCAACTTAACCATTTATGTAGTGAGTAGGCGTGCGAAGAGACTAATTGAACGACTATTCATTGCATGTCTAACCTTCGAGGTCGAGTGACTTAGACCCTCAACGGAACAGATTTGGGGATTCCTAGTTGAGCTCGAGAAACTTGGTTGTTTACGTAGCAAACAGGCGTTTGGGTGATGACCGACTATCCACTGTGTGTCTGGCCTTTGAGGTCGAGTGACTTAGGCCCTCAATGGAATGGATCCGAGGGATTCCCAGTCAAGCTCGAGCAACTTGGCTGTTTACGTAGCAAACAGGTGTTTGGGCGACGACTGACTATCCACTGCGTGTCTAACCTCCGACATCGAGCGACTTATACCCTCATCGGAACAGATCCAAGAGATTCCTAGTCGAGCTCGAGCAACTTGGCCGTTTACGTAGCAAATAGGTGTTTGGAGCCCCCAAGCTCATTCGTGTAGTACCTGACCGACTCATGATCGGTCTTGACCCTAGCCGGCTTCGGTAGGGATCGTGTCCCAAGCCCGAAGGACGTCAGTTCGAGCCGTCAGGTGCTGTCGGATGGGCTACGAATGAGCCCCCAAGCAGCTCGGGCACAACCAACATGCCCCTTTTCAAAGAACCCCGACCAACAGGCTGAGGCCGCATTACTCATGGCAGGTCGTGAGCGTTGCGAGGAGGGGTTGGGTGGGTGCAGCTGCTTGGGAGAGCTGCCGAGCCCCCAAGTAGCTCGAGCGTACTTAATAAGCTTCCTTCTAGGGGATCCTGACCATAGCTGGTCGGGGATGTGTAGCTTAGGGCTGACCATAAGCGTAGGAAGGAAATTATTGAGCGCGCGTAGACTACCCAGGAGTCGGGAGAAAGATGATTTGGAGAGGGAAAAACATTGAAAAATAAAATTGCTTTATTGAAAGGGCAAGGTTCATGATACATAGCTGTTCAAGCATAGAAGCGACGCAGGTGCTCGATGTTCCTTGAATTTGGCACTTCTTGCTCGTTCTCTCGAACCAGCCTGTAGGAATCCAGGCGCGTGACGGCGGAGACGATGAAGGGGCCTTCCTCAGCGTCGGTGTAGCGCTCGGTGATGGAGATCATCTCGGCGAGAGAGGTCGGCTGGTTCATGACTAGGTTTCGGAAAAGCTCAGAGGGCTTGCGTAGGCCCTCGAAGAATATGTGGATGACATCGTCATCGGAGATGCTCGCAACGGTGTTGCGGTGCTCGGAGAAACGACAAATGTAGTTCTAGATTGACTCATCGACCCCTTGCCGAACTTGCCGAATATCGTAACGGGAAGCTGGGCGCTGCCAGGTGCCCTGGTACTTGGCGATGAAGGCGATGCAGAGCTTGTCCGATGTGTCAATTGAGTTCTCCGGGAGCCCGACAAGCCATTTGATAGCGGTCGGTGCCAGCATGATGGGGAGATAGTTTGCCATCACGTGGGCATCACCATTGGCTGCCCGAACGATCGTGCAGTATAGTCGGAGCTACATGAAGGGATCGGTCTTGCCATTGTATGGCTTGATGCCGGTCGGACGAAACCCCTTGGGCCATGTGACTTGTCTGAGATTGGCAATGAAGGACAGGAACCCGTTGTGTCGGGCCGGGATCTCGGGGCCGACGCCACCCTCGGGGGCACCGTACTCCCAGTCCTAGGCCTCATGGCGTAGCAGCTCTTGGCGTCGACGATCAGCTCCATCGCGCATGATGAAGTTCCGAGTGTCCAGCCTCTGTGTAATAAACTCACGCGTGTCTCCAGTGTAAGAACTGCCCTGCTGCTCCTGGGGCGGGGCTTCTTTCTGCCTGCCCGAGAAAACAAGAGGGGCGGTCTTGGCCCTCACCGATCGACCCTGGGTGTTGCGTGGAGAAGCGATTGGGCAATGCTCGGCTATCGCCGTGACCGCGATCGACGGGTGCCTCCGGGGGTGCACTCGGACGAGCCTGGGGCATTGAGCTAGGCGGCGGCCGCCTGGGTCATGGTGTTGATGAGAAAAACCTCTCACGCGCTGGCCTGGGAGATTTGCTTAGCTCTAGTGCAGGTCCGTCCTTGGCTACCTGTGATGATTTAGGCGTGCCAATTGGTTTGATCTGCTAACCAATAAGAAATAATAAGCAGATACATGCGTTAAGGTTAGAGTTAGATCCTACCGGATCGGCTCAAGAAACCAACCTGCATATAATTGCTTTCTCGAAGCATATTTAAACTAAGTGATTGGGATAGATCGGCTGTGGCGAGACAGTATGAATCACTTAACCTAAATATACATCAAGATAATAAATATATGCGTTCACAACCTAGCTAATGCTGCAGGTCTAACGTGAATCGGCTAATACTCCGGTATATCTTATAAAAAGATATCGATCTGATCTAAATGCACTAAACCTAGATCAATCGGCTGTTGACTGATGTCAACGGACTGATACTGGCTTAAGGCATTCAACTAGATTGAGATCTTAATATAAGAGACAGCTCTAACAGATCTAATAGCAAGTAATACTAAAAGAAATATTAAAACAGATAAGGCTGGCTGAAACCACGGCACAGTCTCTATAAATTTGCATCTAGCCGAAAAAGATCATAATACTTGTAAAAGCGACTTAATAGATCATGGATGATGCAGCATTAAGTACAAAAAGATAGCATTTGATCTATATGGACCGATGTAAACTCTTCAAGACGGTGGATATAGCATATAATCCAGACCAACATCTAGATCTAGCTCTATCGGCTGCTGCTTCCTGAGAAGAACAAGCCGATGGCAAGATAAATCTAGACATTGTTCTAGATTACACTACTGGAGAAAGCCACACTAGTCCCGATTCGTAACCCTCAGTAGTCCCGGTTGTCAAACCGGGACTATGAATCCAGGACTACAGATGGGCTATCTCTAGTCCCGGTTAAATAACCGGGACTAGAGATACATCTTTAGTCCCGGTTGGAGCCACCAACCGGGACTAAAGATTTTTTTTACTTTTTAACTTGTCCTTTGTCCAGCAGTACTACTACCTATATATATCACAGAAGATAAAATCAAACATCACCAAACATATCATAAAACATACCACAGATCAAATACATGTTCAAATCACATATCAAATACAACAATAAAATCACAAAATACAGATCAAATACAACATGTATACATCACAAATCAAACTCTCATCTCATCAAACATCAAAAACATCAAAAAGAACAAAAAAATCAGATTTGAACATGCGAGGCCGTCGCCGCCCGCCCGCCCGCGGGCCGCCGCACGCCCGAGGCCGGCACCGCCGCCTCGGCTCGGCCAACGCGCGCCCGCCCACCCGCCGCCGCCCACGCAGGCCGCGCCGCTGCTCATGCGGGGCCGCCGCCGCGCCCACGCGGGCCATCGCCGCCGCCCGCCATGGTCCGCTCGCCGCCGCCGCAGCAAGAGAGGCGCTAGAGGAGTGAGGAGAGGGGAGAGGGGATAGATCTGTGCGGGAGGAGAGAGAGCAGAGAAAAAAGTGAAGTCTGGAACTCTGGATAGATCTGTGATGCTTTAATAAAGTGCACGAGGAACGAGAGCACGCGCGGGAGGACCGACAGCGCGCGCAGACTGAAATATTTGTTGTCGCGGTTGGTAACACCAACCGGGACAAAAGATATCATTTTTAGTCCCACACCAACCGGGACTAAAAATGGTTGGCGCTCTCACAACCTCTGACAATATTTGAAGCGGGACTAGAGATGATCTTTAGTCCCGGTTCGTGTCATGAACCGGGACTAATGTTCCTAGAAATCCATAGACTTTTTAAACTGGGACTAGAAATATTCTTTAGTCCCGGGTGCAACTCAAGCCGGGACTATTGTCGATTTTGATACTTCAACCGAAGATGGTTTCTCCAGTAGTGTTATATGTCGTATATGATAACTTGTGCAGTTTATAACATTAAACCTAGAGTGTCATAATGATGTAAGCACTAGATTCGACGAAATAAACCACTAAACGACGAGAATTTACCTTATTCAGGGTTCGAATTGATGCAGCCCGAAGCCAGATCAAGAACTCGTCTAAAAGAAAATAGAAGGCGATGTGCCGAGATTGTATTGATTGTGATTGTTTTTATTTACAGGGGTCTAGGGTTCTATTTATACCCAAGAATAACATTATCCGTATGAACCACGACTTCTATCTAATCTACTATACATGGTACGACAATATTCCGGGACATGGTCCCACGCCGCATTACAATAGGAAATCAAAACATTCCTAGTTTATAGACACACTTATCGTTACAGGACTCTATCCATAGATGGCAATATCTTTTAATGCACAATTTGGGAACCGAATCCAACTCCTTATCTCTACGCTTTCCATCGAGATTGGTCCCACTTCAACCCTGACTCAGAATTGTCTATCCGCTGTCCTAGTCCGATTCACTCTCAGCCGACTGGCTCCGTAGCCGATTCGGCCTCATCCAATTCTGTTTTCGTCTCTTCTCAAATCGCACACCTTCTCTGATTCCGCTTCAATCTCTGCTTCAAACCCGGGGATTAGGTTACCAAATTTGATCGTTAACACATGGCCATCGTCTTCCGCACCTCCGGGGAGTCGGGAAGGGCGACGAGCATGCGCTCGATGGCCACCAGGTTGGCCGTCGGTGTTCGGAACACCTGGTGCCCTTTGAACTCCATGGTGAAGTCGAGCTCCAGGTTCCGGGGCTAGGCCCACTCACGCCGTATGACCCGGTCGACATTGCGACATCGGTGGGAGTTGCGATGGGTGTTGGACTCCTGGGAACCCATGGCCTGGCCTCATCGTCCGATACCATCTCTGCCATCATGACGAAATTGGCCGTCCAGGATTGACGGGAGCGAACTTCACACAACACACCCTCTTGGCCAGCGTCGCAGGGCGAGTAGGAGCACACCGGGGGGGCTCCTTGGAGCTACCCGACCCGGAGCGGATGGAAACACGTCTAGCGAAGGAGAAGGCAGGCAAAATCGCCTCCCGTTGCAGGGAGGCCGGACGCACGGTGCAGCGTCTCTCAGTATGCTCGATCCGCATCCTTGCAGAATCCGCCCTCAAGGCCGTCTTATGGGCAGTCGAGGGCTTGGGCCGCCAGACCTTCGAGGCCGAGCGAACTACTGGTGACGAGGGTGCAGGGCATGAAGCCACGTGCCTCGCCATCGCTATCTCATGCCGCTAGACGGCAACGTGCTCCAGCGCTAGAGGCCTCCTGGGAGAGGGTGAGGCGGCTGAAGTCGTCATCGCGAAAGACCAGGCTCCCAAAGATGAACGTCGTGCCGACCGGCACCGTGAAGTCGGAGAAGAAGGAAACCGCCATCAAAACCGCATGAGATGGTGAAGCCAGACACCTACCTGGCGCGCCAACTATCGACGTTTGGGTCGGCAATCCTCTAAGGGGGCTACCTGAGGAGGTGAAAGAGTGGTTGGGATATCTCACCAACGGATCTGATGGTCGACTCAAGAACAATGCGAGCCAATGTTTTTAGACAAGTTCGGCCCTCTCGGAGGATAACAAGCCTACATCCTATGTTTTTTGTTGGGGTGGTGTATGAACAAAGTTTGAGTATAATGGACAAGGCCAGAGCCAGAGAGAGTCTCCCCCTGCCCTCCTCTTTTATAGCCCAAGGAGGAGACAGTTACAATGGACTTGGCACGCAAGAAAGTTTGGCCCTAAAGTACAAAGCAAGTACAGGCTAAAGCTGAAAAGCAAAACAGAAATAGCCTTGGGATTCGTCTGCCGTGGGCGTCTTGTGTGCAGTCCTGCCTCGGGATCCACCACGACAGGTACCTTCAGTCTGGTCGGGTGACGTCATCTTCTATCGGCCTGTCCCCTATTTTGTCTTGTTTGTGAGGCTTGCGATGGAAGCCTGCTTCCCGAGGAGGGCGGTCGACCTCCATCCTGGTCGAGGCCATGCGTGGAGGTTGGGCTAAGGAGTCGATGCCGGGCCTAGGGGCCATGGTCGGGCTCCCGACCCTTGTTCAAAGATGTCCGATCCTGTCTGCTCGACCTCCTTTCTTTGGTTTGGGATACCCCGGGATGGCACCCCCCACATATACCATTCCACACAAAATCTTATAGGTACAAACTGAACTCACACTAAGATATAAAAAGATGTACTATTTATACACAGAATTTGTCTTTTTTCTCAATTTGTAGGTCAAATTTAAAATTTATTTTTGGTGGGCTGGTAAATATCACTATACCCTATATTTTCTTTTTTAAAACATATATAACTATTTATATTGAATTTGGAAGAAAAAAATTACATTATGGGACATCTCTCGAGGAAATAAAATCCATTTCCCAGTATTATTGTGGAGATTATGGCAATCGGGTATCTACATGGCAAGCTTATCCGACTGGAGGTAGGGATAGATTGCGCCTGCCATATATGTAAACCAAACATGACTTGGGTGTTACGATTGCCGATAGAGATAAGGCAATCGGCCTATAGTCACGGTTTGGTAAGATTGAGGAAACCGACTTAGAGTAAGATAGGGTTTTTGATCTGTAAGCCCTCCTCCCAAGACTATATAAGGGGGGTAGGGGGCGTCCCTTGAGGGATATGAGATCAGAGATTTCAATAGGAGATCAGCTTTTAGCTTTCAGCTTTAGATCACGAGATCAATAAAGACACTCGGCGGATCGAATCCACCAAAATAGGAGTAGGGTATTACCTCACGAGAGGGCCTGAACCTGTCTAAACCTTCTTCTCCTTCTAACCCATTGTGCTTGGCGATCTCGGCTGCGACCCCAGAAATTATATTGCCAAAACCAAGTTTCGACAGTTGGCGCGCCAGGTAGGGGACCGCGCGTCGAGACTTCTTCAACAATCTCGCCAACAAGCGTGATGGGATCTCCTTCAGGATTCGGCGACTTCGCCGCCAACTTCTTCGACGACTCCTCCTTCGACTCGGATTCAAACCAGTCGGAAGGAAATACTCACTCGGCACCGTTTGGGCTCCCCAATAGCGTCGAGATCTTCCACGACATCCTCAAGATCGAGATGCAGTCTGCTCGCTCCAACGAAGGACTTCACTCGGCACCGTTCGGATTGCCGAACACCGCCGAAATCTGCACCGATCTTCTCGTCTCCCCGACGGAGACAATCTGCTCGGAAGAAGATCTCTTGTTGCCGTTTGGGTTACCAAACGCCGCCGAGATCTACGGCAAACTCCTCTCCCCGAGTCGGGGTTGATCCACTCGGAGGAGCCCGCATCCCCGAGCTCTGACTCGGACTGGAACGATCCAGACCCGGGCTACCCAGGATCAAGGGAGGTCGCCGTCATCCTCCCGTCATTCGGCTCATGCTCATCTTCGGAGCTCGAGGAATACCTCAGCTCCGCCGGCTTTGACAACCTCTACGGCATCCCCTCAGATGAAGCTGACGACTCCGACTGTCACAAGGACTACGAGCCGAAGTGCTTCGATGTCCTCATGGCCGAGCCGGACGAGTCCGACTCAGCCATGGCCAGGAGGCTTGCTGAAGAAGAGCGAGCCAAGATTGAGCACGAGCGCAAGACGGCCGAAGAGGAGAAGCAACGCAAGGAAGAGGCTGACAAGAGGAAGCAGGACCTACGCGCAGTCGGACGATCCGCCCAGGAGGCCATCCTCCAAACACGGGTTCGCAACACCAACATCTTCCAGACGCCATAGCAGAACGCTGTTGCCGCGCTCACGCTTTTGGACACCGTCATGGAGACGGAACCCGCCAATATGACTCCGATACTCGACAAGATCAAGACCATCGTCGCAGCCACAGCCAATGGCCACCCCACCACCTCGGCACGAAGGCCGATCAATCGTGGTGGCGAAAAGCCCGACAAAAGCCAACTCCCGCCTCTAAGGTCGGAGACTATAAGAGGCCCGAGCCGGATCGGTCGACGACAAGGCCAAGAGGCCCACCCCGCGAGTCCACACAGAAGTACCAGGAGCAAACGGCCGACTCCCGCGACAAACGACACGGACGTCCACCGTCCACCACCGCGTCCACCGCAACAACAGCTCCAGCTATCCAACCAGCCAACCAAAGACCCCGCCGAGTGATCTGCGGGAAGTCCTCGATCGCCGCTACCAGGAACGGGACCGACGCACTCGGGAAGATCGGAGGGGATCACCCGATAGCGGCGACGACGGAGTGCCGGCTTTCACTCGGGAGCTTCGCCGAGTGCACGGCCGAGTGGATTCAAGCCCACGGAATTGAAAGGTACGACGGCAAGACCGACCCCGAGTCATGGCTTACCGTCTACACCCTCGCCATCCGCGCGCGGCGGTGACAACAAGGCCATGGCCAATTACCGCCCGTGGCCCTCGCTAACTCGGCCGAAACGGCTCACGAGCCTGCCAAGAGGCTCAATCGGCTCGTGGAGCGAGCGGGGACCATTTCATTGCCAACTTCCGGGGTACCTTCGAGAGGCCGGCACACACTTCGATCTATACAACGTCATCCGAGCGGACAAGCCTCGAAGGATTACATCCGTCGTTTCTTCGAGAAGCGCAACAAGACCCCCAACATCACCGATGACATCATCATCGCCGCCTTCCAGAAGGGAGTCCGTGATGAGCTGTTAATCGGGAAGTTCGAGCGCAAGCCACCGAAGACGGTGAAACAGATGTTCGAGACGGCGAACTCCTACGCCAAATCCAACGACGCCATCAAGGCTGCCGTCAAGACCGGCCCGACAGAGGGAAGACAAGCAGGCGGGAGGAAGCCGGAATCCTAAGAAGGATAGTGGCAAGCAACCACCGGGCTCAAAAAGATCGCAAGCGCCAATCTGAGGACCTAGTAGCTGCAACCTCCAACACTCAACGCCGCCCCCGAGTCGCCGCCTATGACGCCATCATGAACGCCCAGTGCACTCATCATCATAATCACAAGCACGCGGCTAAGGACTGCTTCATCTACAAACAGTTCGCCGAGCAGTACGCGGCGCAGCTCAACAAGAAGCCGACTAATGAGGCTGGTCCATCGGGCGCCAAGAAAAACAACGCGGCTGAGAATGCCGAACCTTTCCAAGATCCTGGGGGGGAGCTCAATCACATCTTCGGAGGGCCATTAGCCTATGAATCCAAGAGGAAACAAAAGCTAACCGACCGAGAGGTCAACGCGGCTCAACCCGAAGTCCCTCAGTACTTGCGATGGTCGGAAGTGGCCATCACTTTTGACCGCTCGGATCACCCTGACCGAGTGGTTCACCCGGGGCGCTATCCACTCGTCCCGGATCCCGTGGTCCGCAACATCGGCTCAGCGCGTCCTCATCGATGGGGCGGCGCCCTCAACATCCGTTCGCCAAGACCATGGATGAGATGCGATCCCGAGGGCCGAATTGAAGGCAAGCTCACCCCCTTCCACGGAGTCATCCCGGGGCTATCATCTACTCCACTCGGGCATATCTCCCTCTCTGTCACATTCAGGGCTCGAGAGAACTTCCGAACGGAGAACGTCACTTTTGAGGTGGCCGACTTCGAAACAACATACCATGCCATCATCGAAAGGCCAGCGCTTGCCAAATTTATGGCGATCCCACATTACACCTACCTCTGCATGAAGATGCCAGGTCCCAATGGCGTCATCACTCTTCGCAGCGATGTGAAGCAAGCCTTCACCTGCGATAAGGAGAGCTGCGACATGGCCCAATCTCGCGAGAGATTGCGCGGCCAACAAGAAGTCCGATTGGCTGCATCGACCTCGGCAGAGGGCGAAGACCCCGCGAAGAAGATAGCCAAATCGGGGTTAGGCGACGCCAAGACCAAGAAGACCTCCCTTGATCCATCGGATCCCTCAAAAACTGCTGTAATCGGCGCTGAACTAGATCTCAAATAGGAAAGCGCGCTCGTCACCTTCCTCCAAAATAATAAAGATGTTTTTGCTTGGAAACCATCTGATATGCCTAGAATTCTTAGGGAGGTGATCGAGCACTCTTTGCACGTCAAAGATGACGCCAAACCGGTAAAACAACGATTACGCAGATTCGCGCAGACCGAAAAGACGCTATCAAGGAAGAGCTCGCAAAGCTCTTGGCTGGCTTCATCAAAGAAGTTCTTCATCCCGACCGTTAGCCAACCCGGTCTGGTCCGCAAGAAGACGGGGCAATGGCGCATGTGTGTTGACTATACCGACCTCAACAAAGCCTGTCCCAAAGATCCATTCGGGTCCTCGCATCGACCAAGTCGTAGACTCAACACGCCGCCAACTCCCGAGTTTCTTGGATTGTTACTCGGGCTATCACCGGATCGCTTGAAAGAATTCGACCGCTGAAGACATCGTTCATCACGCCGTTTGGGGCCTCTCTACATCACCATGCCTTTCGGCCTGAAGAACGCCGGCGCCACATACCAACGCATAATCCAAAGATGCTTCCAGACGCAGATCGGCAAAAACGTAGAAGCTTATGTCGACGACGTTGTCATCAAAACCAAGTAGAAAGAAGACCTGATCGCTGACCTAGAGGAAACCTTTGCAAACATCCGGGCCTTCAGAATGAAGTTAAACCCGGAGAAGTGCACCTTCGGCGTTCCATCAGGCAAACTGTTCGGCTTCATGGTGTCACATCGCGGCATCGAAGCCAATCCAGAGAAGATCTACGCCATCTTGGGCATGAAGCCCCCGAGTAACCAGAAAGACGTCCAGAAGCTCACTGGCTGCATGGCGGCGCTAAGCCGCTTCATCTCCCGACTCGGCGAACGAGGCATGCCCTTCTTCAGATTGTTAAAGAAGACAGACGACTTTCAGTGGACCGCGGAAGCCAACAAGGCCTTTGAAGATTTCAAAGAGTTCCTTACAACGCCGCCCGTCCTGGCCTCGCCTCAGCCCCAGGAACCTTTGCTGTTGTACGTTTCAGCCACTCACCAAGTGGTTAGTACGGTCCTCGTGGTCGAGCGCGAAGAAGAAGCACGGGCTCAGAAGATTCAGAGGCCGATCTACTTTGTTAGCGAAGTGGTGGCAGGAGCCAAAATTCGCTACCCTCGGGTACAAAAATTACTCTATGGTGTTCTAATAACCGCGAGGAAATTGGCACACTATTTTCGTGGTCACTCGGTCACCGTCGTCACTTCTTTCCCACTCGGCGATGTCATCCACAACCGGAGAGCGACCGGGCGCATCGCCAAGTGGGCTCTAGAGCCGATGCCATTGGACTTGACTTTTAAGGCAAGGACGTCCATAAAGTCACAAGCCTTGGCGGATTTCCGGCCGAGTGGATCGAGCAACAAGAGAACGTCTGGGAAGACCTCCAAAGACCGGACCATGCACTTCGACGGATCCAAGAGGATCACCGGCTTGGGAGCGGGAGTTGTGCCGATCTCCCGACCGGGGAAAGGCTAAGATACGTCCTTCACCTCCACTTCTCCGCCTCACACAACGTTGCCGAGTACGAAGCTCTCCTACATGGACTGCGTCTCGCAGTTTCACTCGGAATACGTCGGCTCATCGTGAAAGGCGACTCCCAGCTGGTCGTCAATCAAGTAATGAAGGACTGGTCCTGTCTAAACGACACCATGGAGGCCTACCGACAAGAGGTCCGCAAACTTGAAGACAAGTTTGACGGGCTCGAACTCTCACATGTCTTGAGGCACAACAACGAAGCAGCCGATGAGTTGGCACCGTTCGGGTCCAAGCGCGAAGCTGCCCCAACAGACGTCTTTGTCGAGCACCTCTATAAACCAACCATCACGGCAAAGACAACTTCCAACGAACAAGCTGCGAAGACTGACGCCGACTAGAGGACGCCGCTCATCAGATTCTTAACTCAACAAGAGCTGTCGGAAGACCGGGATGAAGCAGAACGCGTCCGACGTCGGTGCCAAGCATACGTCATGGTTGACTTCGATTTATACAAGAGGAGCCCCTCTGGAATTCTAATGAGATGCATAACCCCCGAGGAAGGGAGGCAGCTACTCCAAGACATCCACTCGGGCATATGCAAAAGCCACGCAGCAGCACGCACTCTGGTCGGCAAAGCTTACAGGGAAGGTTTCTTCTGGCTTACCGCGGTCTCCGACGCGGACAAAGTCGTATGAACCTGCGAAGGCTGCCAATTTTTCGCCCGATAGAGCCATGTCCCGGCCTAGGAGCTACAAACAATCCCACTATCCTGGCCGTTCGTGGTATGGGGCTTGGACATGGTTGGCCCCTTCAAGAAAGCTCCAGGAGGATTCACACACCTCTTCGTCGCAATCGACAAGTTCTCCAAGTGGATTGAAGCCAAGCCGGTCGCCACAATTACCGCTGACAAGGCACGGGATTTCTTCCTCAACATCGTGCACCGCTTTGGCGTCCCGAACAGAATCATAACTGACAACGGGACTCAATTCACAGGAGGCATCTTCAAGGAATTCTGTGAAACTTCGAAATCAAGATTTGCTATGCATCGGTCGCCCATCCCAAAAGCAATGGACAAGTCGAACGAGCCAACGGCATGGTCCTCCAAGGCATCAAGGCCCGCGTGTTCGATCGCCTAAACCCTTACGTAGGCAAGTGGGTCCAAGAGCTTCTCTCGGTCCTATGGTCTCTACGGACCACACCCAGTCGGGCTACCGGCCAAACTCTCTTCTTTTTGGTCTACGGCGCAGAAGCCATGTTGCCAAACGAGATAGAGTATGAATCCCTCCGAGTCCGCAGCTTCAACGATGAACGCTACGACCCCGACCGAGTGGACGACCTCACCCGACTGGAAGAGGCCCGTGAGGCAGCCCTCATCCAGTCGGCCAAATATCTTCAAGGGCTCAGACGATACCACAGTCGCAACGTTCGAGCGCGAGCTTTCATCGTTGGTGACCTAGTTCTACGCAAGATTCAAACCACCAAAGACCGTCACAAGTTATCCCCCTTATGGGAAGGACCATATATAATCGCCGAGGTGACTCGGCCCGGTGCATACCGACTAAAGCGTGAAGACGGATCTATGGTGGAGAACTCCTGGAACATCGAGCATCTTCGACGATTTTATGCTTAATTTGACTAAGCTTTCATGTTTTCCTTGACTGCCAACCTCAAGCAAGATGACTTCTTGAGTTAGCAGTCGGGGACTATACATACGTCAATAAAGCTTAAGTTTTTCTCATCAACTTCTGTGCATGATTTGGTTTATCATTGTTTAATGTTCCTTGATTCGAGTTCAGTGTTTAAGGACTGAGAGTTTTCTGACGACCTAATCGAGCCTAGGCTTGGTGACGATCGACGAAAATTACTTAAGAAATTTCACACAAAAACTCGGATCAAGGCATTAACATAAATAAACTAAATATATCACAAAGTCTGCATCGAGCATCACAATCATACGATATTCACAAGCCAATGTTCACAAGACAAATCAAATCCGAAGTTATTTACTACATCAACGAAATCTTCTTCGCCGACTCCTGCGCCTCACTCAAGCATATCCAAGGCTCGCTCATCGTGGTCCCGTCGCAAAGCCCTCTCCGAGAGTGAATATCCACTCGGGGGTAAAGAGACTTGGTCTGTGCAAGAGCCAGACCAGCCCCCATGTTGACGGCCTCAGTGATGTTCGCGGATATCGGTCGGGAGCCCTCCGCAGCCTTGTCGAAAATCTCTACCGCTCTAGCGAATCGGCCCGACCCTTGATGAAACAAGGACAGCAAGATTGGCATAGTAGCATTGGCTACCTCTTCCCGGACCTCTCCGGCTCGTTTGACCCGCTCGAGCAAGACATCATATTGAGCTCAGGTCTTAACCTTGTAAGCGCCAAAAGCATCGATCATGCAAAGCACTCGAAATAAAGCGGCACAAAGAACGTTGCTTCAAGGAGCTTACCTTCAAACTCGGCCTCCGGTTCGGCCTTGTCGAGGCCGACCGCCTCCACTGGACTTGGAGCGAGTGGACCTCCGACAAATTTTCTACAAGTAAAGAAGATCATCAAGAACTGGGTCAACATGAGAATCATAAAGAAACTCGGAGAGATGAGCTTACTCCCGACTGATCCTCGGAGGTCGAGGTTCGCCTCCCGAAGCTCCGCGATCTCCCTCCTTAGAGCCGCCTCCCTCGACGCGACTTCCTCTTGAGTGGTTTTCAGCTTTTGCTGGACGTCCTCTAAGGAGCTCAGGTGAGGAACCAGCTTCTCCAGCACCTCGGACTTCGCCATGGAACGGCAGTACTCCTTCTGCGCGTGAAATCCGAAGAGTGACCGACTGGAAAAAGATGATAACTCAATAAGAGAAAAAGACTAAGGCTTACGTTGAGTAGCCGAGTCGCTTCGTTTAAGCTTTCGACCAGGGCATCCCTTTCTTCCCTCTCAGCTTGCCTGTCCAAGACGATGCCCTGCTTCTGGTCTTCCGAGTCCCGCCACTCGATCTTGATTGGGGGAACCCAGGTTTCAGAAGACTGTAACCTGGGGATTTCCTCCACTATGGCTGGCAGATAGGAAGAACAAATGAAGACATGAAAGATTCAAGCTAAAAGAGCAAAGATAAGACTCTGATTCAAGACTCACCAGCTTCGGTGGCTGCGCTTTTGGGAGGAACAACCCGGCTGGCCTCCTTCTTCGGCTCTTCGCCGAGTGACCCTCGGTCGGGCGGCCGAGCCGTGGCTGAGGTTTCTCGGTGTCGGCGGTTTCCAGTCGGGACGGCCCGATTGGCGGTCGGGGGCTCCTTCCTTGGGGCGTCCTTCTTCGGAGGCGAAGGTTTTTTGCCCAGAGCGCTCTCGCTCGGATGCGGGCTCCGAGGCTTCGGCTCTGCAGGCTTGAGCGCCTCGGGAGCAGCGGCAGGAGTCGGCCCCTCATCCTTCCCGGCAGGATCTATGTCCTGGGGCCTCCTGCAATAACGAATACAGCTGGGATGAAGACAAAGAAAGTTTTCAACGAAAAAGTTCGGACTTCAGTCATAAAGCATACCTGGACGACCAGCGGATCTTCGGCGCCGCCTTCGGCGATGGCCTTGGAGGAGGGGACTCGACTGGAGGAGCCGAGACGTCATCGTCCGAGTCGTCAATGACGAGCCTTCTCTTGCTTGCTCGCTTGTTTGTGTCCTCACTCGGGGCCGCCCGCTTCCCGACTGGGTCATTTTGGATTTTTATCCCACCAGTCGGCTTCTTGGCAGGGCGACGCGGCACGTCATCATGAGGCACCTTGTACGGTTTTGAAGTAACAGAAGCATTTTCCTGCAAGAGAAGTTCGCACAACACTAAGAGACAAGATATCAAGGTTGCAAGACATAATGAAGCAGTCAGTCGGCTTACTGGAGGAGGAGGCCGGTGAATGCTGAAGGGGAGAATCGGCAGAATGAGGGCGCGCTCAACCGCAATTCCGGTCGAGAAGATCTTGTACATCCGGATCTTCAAGATCTCGTAGCCGAGTGGATCTTGATCTTCCCGATTGGGGTCCTTCCCGCCTTCGTACTCGAAGGTCGGCTTCGACCGCTCTTTAATTGGAACCAGTCGGCACCGGATGAAGTGCCGAGTGATCTGTTCGCCGTGAAGACCTCTTTGCTTCATTGCTAGGATCTTCGCTAGCAATCTGTTGGCCTCATCCCAATCTTGAGCCACTGGAACAGTGCTCCAAGTTGGCCTGGGGACAGGGGGAAGGCCGACGAAGGTGCGCGTGGCAGGTTCGGGGTTGCTGATATAGAACCGCCGCGTGCCATCCCTTATTGGAAGATTTTAAAGGAAGAGAGAAGTACTCCTTGCGGAGAGAGATCCACGGAGTTGGAAACCCGCCCCGCCAACGACGCATGGGTGGTCTTTATTCAGATGGGGTTTAAGATAAAACATGCGGCGGAACAGTTGGAAGTGGGGGAGGATGCCAAGGAATGCTTCGCGTACATGAATGAAGAGGGCGATGTGAAGCATGGAGTTGGGGTTCAGATAGTAGAGCTGGAGACCATAGTAATCTAAAAGCCCCCGGAAGAACTCGAAGGTGGGAAGGCTGAACCCGCAATAAAAGAAAGAGGTGAATACAACGAGCTCACTGGTGTTCGGGGTTGGGAAGTCCTCACCCGCCGCCGGGCGCCAGCCCACAATCTCCTTTGGGGGAAGCACGCCGTGCTTCACCATTTCCTTGAGGGTAGATTCCCTCACATCCGATGTGGCCCATTGGTCAAAGGGGATTCTCTTTTCCTTCGCCATGAGTGTGGTGTGGATGGGAAGTGGATCTGGTCGGAAAGGATGGCGATTTGAGCAAGAGATCTTGGGAGATTGGCTGTGGAAGCTGTTTATGGCAAGAAGCAAGCTCTTGGGTGGATGGATTTGGGAGCACGCGAGTCTAGGGTTCTTCGGAGGGAGCTTGTGAACAGTGTTGCGAAAAGAGGAGCTCTTTGGAAGACGAAGAGGCGGGGACGACCTCGAGCCTTTATAGAAAGATTTGAGGGTTGCGCTAGGTTTTCTCGTGATTGGGCCGAGCCCATGAGAGAATCTGCGGCTCAGTTAAGGTGTGGCCCGACGCGTGTCCTTAGAGACTTAAGCGGATGAGCTTAAGCAGATTGGCCCTGGCAATACGCGCGTGTCCGAATGCCCTATACCTTTGGAAATCCTTTCATACTGAGGTTTGCCTGACTTCATGAGAAGCTGGCACGATGCAACTTGGGAGGTGACCAACAGCTAAGCTTTTTATAGCTGCCTTGATGACAAGGGTTGTTTGGTTTTTTAGCATTTGACTAAGTGATTAGATCAATGCTATTTTTCATCTTGGTGAAGATCTTTATAGATTAAGACCAGTATTATGGCAAAAGCTATTTAATAACTTGGTCATATTTTTCATACGATTGAAAGATTCATATTCCCATGAGGGACGATTAAAATACTTGTTCCGGGATGACTCGGACAGATCCACTCGGATAAGCATGAGCTTACCGAATGCTTTTCACCCACGTGGGTTGATTGGGTTATTTGTTTTGAGATGACTCGGGCAAATTCACTCGGGTAAGCACAAGCTTGCCGAGTAATGAGGTTGCTTTAGTTTGAGCTAAGCATCTACATGAGAATGATTTTTTATAGTTCTTGACTATATGCTTAGTCTATTTTTGACTAACCACATAGTCGGGGGCTACACCTAATTAGGTGCATCAGGAGATACACCTAGATATTTATTTTTGAGAATTTTTTAGATATTTTCCAGCCCTTCACAGTCTTTGGAGCCACTCGGGAAGATTCAGGCAGAGATGATGGAATCACTCGGCGCCAAAAGCACTCGGTCAAAGAGATTTTTGGCTGTGTGTTGTTTTGGTTTGAAGTTGAGTTGTCTCGTTGGTAAAAGGACTCGGGGCTACTTGTGGAGATTATGGCAATCGGTATCTACATGGCAAGCTTATCCGACCGGAGGTAGGGATAGATTGCGCCGCCATATCGTAAACCAAACATGACTTGGGTGTTACGATTGCCGATAGAGATAAGGCAATCGGCCTATAGTCACGGTTTGGTAAGATTGAGGAAACCGACTTAGAGTAAGATAGGGTTTCCGATCTGTAAGCCCTCCTCCCAAGACTATATAAGGGGGGTAGGGGGCGTCCCTTGAGGGATATGAGATCAGAGATTCCAATAGAAGATCAGCTTTTAGCTTTCAGCTTTAGATCACGAGATCAATAAAGACACTCGACGGATCGAATCCACCAAAATAGGAGTAGGGTATTACCTCACGAGAGGGCCTGAACCTGTCTAAACCTTCTTCTCCTTCTAACCCATTGTGCTTGGCGATCTCGACTGCGACCCCAGAAATTATATTGCCAAAACCAAGTTTCGACAATTATGTATCTGGCTATCTGCAGTATTCATTATACGATAATGTGTAGAATTGCATGTGGTAGCGCCTTTGTATACTGTTAATTGCTTAATTTTACACGGTGCAGTTATCATGTATGAGAAATTTTACAGTCTTCGAAAGCAATCAAAAAGTATCAAAATTTTAAGTACAAATCTTATCACTAAATTGGAGTGTCTTATCACTAAATTGGAGTGTCTTATTACCAAATTGGAGTGTCTTATACCAAATACACGTTTCTAGATGGTTTTACATCAGGAATTTACAATGTATTGTAGCAAGTTTTACCAAAAATAAAAAAAGGACATGGTCTTTAATTTCCTATATGGAATTGACTTGACATATTGCTAAGGCCACGTCAAGGTTGTTTCACTGTTAAGATTCCTATGTGCAACCCACATGCTTATCGGTATAATGTTCAACCGACCACGCCTTTACTTTCAACTTATTGTCTACAATACTTGATGAGTACATGTATGATTAAAAATTGATATCACTTAAAATTTTTTCTCTAATTTATTAGTTACTTCATAGATCAAATGTGTAATTTGGATGCTATGATCATCTTTCTTAAGAACATTTATTTATTTCATAAAAAGATCATGTTAAAAGTATCAAGGTCAAATTGTATAGGTACCTAGGCCGCATATGCATGTTAAGAGAAATTAATTATGTTGGTAAAAAGTCATTAGATGCCTAATAGGATATAAGTAATAGCTGAAGGTCCATTTGTGTTTTTTTCCCCATACACAAGCATGGAGGGAGGGAGGGAGGTTTGGGATGTTTTTCTAAATGAATAATCTAACGACCTTAAATAATGTCAGATATTTAAGTTGAAACCAATGGTCGGATGTTTTATTTTTGTTAGAATTTTTAGGATTTCCTATGTTTTAAGAGAGTGACTAACATATGAAGAAGAGCGTTTATAGGATGTAATGAACTTTTAACATCGCATGCTGCAAAGGAGGAGAGAGGGAAGGAGGTTTGGGATCTATTATTTATAGAAAATAGATCTAATGACCTAAAATAATGTGTCAATCGATTGAAAATAATATGTCCATCAATTTAAGTCAAACCCGATCGTTCTCTAATTTTAAAATGTTAAAACGTTTATAAGATGTTTAATGGACTTTAACGACGCATGGGGATGGAGAAGGAGGGAGGTTTGGGTCTTTTTATTAAAAAACCTAACAATATAAAACAATGTATCCGTCATAGAAATCAATAGTCTGATGCTTTGTTCTTTTTTAAAATTTTCTAGTATTTTCTCTAATTTAATAGCACCATGTAGCGGCTTAGAAGATTTCGTAAGATGTTTAAAGTGATAGAGGGAGAGCTGCTAGACCTAGTAGGTGGAGGTCTATTTGTGGGTTTTTTTGCATGTAAAAATAATTTTGATTTTAATTTCTTACTAAGATAGATAACAGAGCATGGAACGATAGGGAGGGAAGTAAGTAAGTTCGTTTGTACGTGACGAGGAGGTTCCGATGTGGGCTTTTTTTAAAAAACGATCTAACCATCTAAAACAATACAATGGTTTCACTGATTTAAATAAAAATAGATGGTCAGATTTATCTTATTTATTAGAATGCTACTTGATGACCTAGAAGTATTTGTAGGGCGTTAATTGGCGACCTAGGAGCATTTAAAGGATGATAAACAAACTTTTAGTATATAATATTTTTTTCAAAATTTCTAAGATTTTTCTCTAATTTAATAATGTCATATAGCAGCTTAGAAAAATTTATAAAATGTTTAATGTACTTTTAACACCGTATGGGGTGGGGTGAGAGGGAGAGACGTTTGGGATTCTTTTACTAAAAAAACTAACAATCTAAAACAATATATCCATCAATTTTAAGTAGAAACCGATAATCGGTTGGTTTGTTTTTAAATATTTTTAGTATTTTTCTAATCTAATATCACCACATAGCGACTTAGAAATGTTCGCAAGATGTTTACAGCGACAGATGAAGAACTGCTAGACCCGATGGATGTCTATTTGGGGGAGGGGGTTTGTTGCCTGTCAAAATAATTTTGATTTTAATTTCTCGTACAGATAGAAAATAACAGAGGAAGGAACATACGTTCGTTCGTATGATATCAACACTATTAATTTTGTTTGTTCGTATGTTGGTTCCGGATGTGTTTTTTCTTTTACAAAATAGATATAACGATTAAAACAATGGATCCACCAATTTAAATAAAAGTTAATGGTCATATTCTCTATTTATTACAGTGTCACTTGATGACTTTGGAGTGTTTATAGGAAGTTTAAATGAAAGTTCAGTATATAATAGATAGACAATAGATTTCGAGTTTGAGGATACATAATCGACGCTTGCAAATGAGTAGTTGCTGCTTAGTGGAGGAGCACGCCTCACTCGTCATTGTCATGTACTCGAGGAACCATCGCCAGCCGCCACGAGCAGGTCAACCAGTTCCCACTCTTCCCTTTCTCGAGCTCCTCCAACCACGATGTTGGCGGTGACTTTGAGCTGCATGGCAACGGTTGACCTCCTTCATGGAATACTAGTGCCTGACACAGAGGAAAGGATTGGCAGCAGCTAACCTCTCTCCCCAAATTTCGCCACCCATTGCCGCTTGCTTCCTGGAACCCCAGCGCCCATCGATTCCAATGTTGGGTGCAGCGAAGCTAGTCTGAGACTTGCTTGATGCAATATGCACCGTTTCATGTCTGTCATCTCCGACATATTCACGGGACAGACACTGCTTGTGCCTGAGCTCGATGAGGACAAGGAGAGAAGCCCCACATCGCCTCGATCATGCCACCAAGGTCCTCATAGAGCTCGTTTTCAGCCCACTGCCGTCCTATCGTTGGCTGCTCGTAGTCACGGCCAAATGGGTCGTGCTCCCGCGGGCCGGCCCGGGCACGCTAGGTACTGTAGTGGCACGGCCCGGCACAGCCCGATAGGCAAACGGGCTGTGTCGGCACGCCCCGTCCAGTGCCGTGCTTGGGCCGGCCGCCTAGCCCGTGGGCCGGCACGACACGGCACGTGCACGTAGCGGCACGACACGGCCGGCACGGCCGCGACACGGCACGGCCGCGGCACGGCACGCACCAATCCGTGGAAGAGGTTTTGTCATGCGGCGGTAATAGAGCTCGTAAGTTTGCCACCGATGCTCGGCATCGGTGGAATTCAACATATTTAATGTTAAAAGTTATTTTACCTTATAGTGAATTACTTACGGATTTTGTTCAATCACGTAGTAGCCCATGAAACAGTGACGGTCGCCAATACGAATGAGCATGTTTGGGCAATTGTCCAAAAATATAACCAATTTTTAGAAACTTTTATGATTGTACTCTTACTCACACAAATTTATTATCCAACTTCTAATATAATTTTGCACGTATTCTTGAAATTGTTTCTCTATTTAAAGAATATGAAAATGATGATGTTCTAACTGAACTGTCTTTCACATGAAACAAAAATATTTTAAATATTGGAAAAATATACCTATGTTATATGCGTTTGCTTTTGCTTTGGATCCTAGGTGTAAATTAAGAGGATTGTCTGTTATTTTATCACTTCTTGGTGATACTGTAGGTATAGATTATAGTTCTTTCTATACTGAGGTTAGAAGTAAATTATATGAAGTTTTTGGAAGATATGAACTAAAGTTTCAGGGAGTTCGACAGCAGAGACCCCCTCCAATCCCCACTACAGGTAAAAAGAGGATACAGTGGGGTCGGATTTGGGGTGGATCTTCTTCAAGCCAAGGTGGTGGCAGTTCGTCGGCTACAAGTGGAGACGGCTCTTCGTATGCTGTGGCCGAAGAGTTGTCCGGTTATTTGGACAGCGACACCATCCACCACGAAGCACAAGACTTCAACGTTCTCGGGTGGTGGAATGACCACAAGTTAGCGTATCCCGTGCTTTCAAAACTAGCACGGGATGTGTTGACGGTGTCCGTCTCGACGGTGTCCTCCGAATCGGCTTTCAGTCTATGCGGCCGTATCATCGAAGACCGAAGGACGAATTTGAGCAGTGACCACGTCGAAATGCTACTAAGCGTTAAAGACTGGGAGCTTGCTCGACAACATGCCCAATACACTACGGACAACCAAGAATTGGCTGCCCAGTTCGAGCACCTCTACCTGGATCCAGACCAACCCCAGAAGAATTTTGTTAGACGTAGTTCTGACCTTTGAGCTGTACTCTTTTCTTTGTCATGGTTTTCTCAGTTTTCCCTACGAGTTTTTACATGACAAAGTTTTTAACGAGACATCATGTATCATTGTATCCTATAATGATATAAACATCAATAAAGGTCATTACTATTTTTAACAAATTTTTTTTTGCAATATTTTCATAAATGTGGATTTATTTTTAACATTACTAAGCCATTATTTTTTTTGAAAACTTTATTTTTTTTATTTTTATTTTTTTAAACTTATGTGTTGTTTATTAAAAAATTGTAAAAAAAGGCCCGTGGGTTCGGCCTGGCCCGTGGGCCACCGGCGTGCCGTGCCGGCACGGGTCCGCCCGGCTCCCCACGTGCCGTGCTTGGGCCAGAGCCTAGGCACGTGGGCCGGCACGGCACGGCCCGTTTCATGAAGCGGGCCAAACGGGCCGTGCCGGCACGGGCCCGTGCCGTGCGGGCCGGCCGCCCGTTTGGCCTTCACTGGCTGCTCAAGCCTGTCATCCTAGGGAGGAAGAGATAAGAGAGGGCGTGAAAGGGAAGGTGAGATGGTCCTGATAGGTGGATCCCACCAATTTTTTAAATTATTTTTCTGACTGGATAACTACCATAACGACGTGTAGCATCATATCATGAAACCGCCATCAAAACCACTTAAGCACTATGTCCAATCTGTGTAAGACAAAATTGAAAATAGGAGCCTTTAATATAACATTAAAATTTCTTTTGACATTTGTAGTGGCGAAGTCATTGATAATTGATTCTACCAACTCATCACCCATTTTATTTTTCTTTTTTTTCATTACTCGATGCTTATTATCTCCCAAACATGATATATAGAACTGACCGATCAATTAAAAAATAGCATGTTAATGGTTGAATTCATATAAATTACAAGCTCACAACTAACATCTAAATCTTACCAACTAGTCCTGTCGACAACACGTCCTAGGGCGCGACTTAGCACCACTTGACTGAGGCTGAGTATGTTCTTTCATGGTTAGCTTTAAATGATTATCCACACGTAAAACGAAAAATATATCTAACATATGATTACTTAAATATTAATAATTAAAACTTTAAATCTAGTATTTTCATATAAAAAGTTTTAGTAGAAAATATATTGTTAATTTAATCGTTTAAAAACGTGACTACAGGAATCGAGTAATTAGCCAATTCAAATTGTGGAGATTATGGCAATCGAATACCTACATGGCAAGCTTATCCAACTGGTAATAGGGATAGGTTACTCCTGCTAATTATGTAAACCGGCTATGACTTGGGTGTTACGTTGCCGATTAGATAAGGCAACGGCTCATAGTCATAACTTAGTAAGATTGAGGAAACTGACTTAGAGTAAGATAGAGTTTTTGACTTGTAAGCCCGCCCCCCGAGACTATATAAGGGGATAAGGGGCGTCCCTCTAGGGATATCGACTGTAGGAGCAACAAATCCTGAGATCAATAATACTCGGCGGATCGAATCCCCGAAACAGGAGTAGGGTATTACCTCACGAGAGGGTCTGAACCTGTCTAAACCCTTTTTTCCCCTTAACCCATTGTGTTTGGTGATCTTGACTGCACCCCCAATTTCTATTGCCGAAACCAAGTTTCAACAGTTGGCGCGCCAGGTAGGGGCTCGCGCGTCAAGATTTCTTCTTCAATCTCGTCGGCAAGCGCGATGGGATCTTCATTAGGCATCGACGACTTCGCCGCCGAAGGATTCAACAAGCTCTCCTTCCCCGACTCGGATTCGGACCAGTCGGGAGGGGGAACCCGCTCGGCGCCGTTCGGGCTACCGAACAACGCCGAGATCTACGACAAAGTTCTTACTTCCGAGTTGGGTTTCGCCCACTTGGAAGGAGGAATCCACTCGACGCCGTTCGGGCTACCGAACAACGCTGAGATCTACGACAGAGCTCTAACTTTCAAGATGGAATCCGTCCACTCGGAAGGAGGGACCCACTCGACACCGTTCGGACTACCAAACGCCGCTGAGATCTGCAGCCACCTTCTCGCCTCCCCGTCGGAATCGATCCACTCGGGAGGAGAAACCCTCTCGGCACCGTTTGGGTTACCAAACGCCGCTGAGATCTATTGCAAACTCCTCTCCTCCGAGTCGAAATCGACCCACTCGGAGGAACCCCCGTCATCAAGCTACAACCCGGACTGGAGCGATCCAGATTCGAGCAACCCGGGCTCAAACCGTTCAGGTCATGCTCATCCACGGAGCTCGATGAGTACCTCAGCTCTTCAGGCTTCGACGATCTCTATGGCATCTCCACGGATGAGGCCAATGACTCCGACTGCGACAAGGACTATGAGCCGAAGTGCTTCGATGTTCTCATGGCTGAGGTAGCTGAGACCGACTCAGCCATGGCCCGCAGGGTCACAGAGGAAGAACAAGCTAGGCTTGAGCATGAGCACAAGCTGGCAGAAGACGAGATTAGGCGCAAGGAGGAAGCTGACAGGAGAAAGCGAGACCTGAGGGCGACCGAACGATCCGCTAGGGAGGCCATAATTCAGATGCGAGTCGACAACACCAACATTTTCTAGACGCCTCAACAGAACGCCGTGGCCGCCCTCACCCTCCTCTACATTGTCGTCGAAGCGGCACCCGCCACGGTGACACCGATCCTCGACAAGATCAAGACCATCGTCGCGGTTACAGCCAACTGCTCTCCCTCCACCTCAGCACGGAGGCCGACTAAGTCCGTGGTAGAAACGCCCGACAGAAGTCGACTTCCGCCGTTACGGTCAAAGGACTACAGGAGGCTCGAACAAGATCGGACGGCTACTAGGTCAAGAGACCCCCGCCATGAGGCCACACGGAAGCATCAAGAGCAATCGGCCGACTCCCGCGAAAAACGGCATGGACGACCACCCGTCCACGACCGGGTCCACCGCACAAACAACTCCGACTACTGAAGCAGCTTACCAAGGACCCCGCCGAGTGATCTACGGGAAGTCCTTGACCGACTCTATCAAGAACGAGATCAGCGCTCCCACGAAGATCGAAGGAGATCGCCCGACAGCAACGATGACGGAGTATCTGCGTTCACTCGGGACCTGCGCCGAGTGCATTGGCCGAGTGGTTTTAAGCCAACAGGAATTGAGAAGTATGATGGAAAGACCGACCCTGAGTCGTGGCTGACCGTGTACACCCTCGCCATCCGTGCAGCAGGAGGCGACAACAAGGCCATGGCCAGTTACTTGCCTATTGCCCTCGCCAACTCAGCCAGGAACTGGCTCACGAGCTTGCCAAGAGGCTCAATAGGCTCGTGGAGCGAACTACGGGATCACTTCATCGCCAACTTCCAGGGCACCTTCGAAAGGCCCGGAACCCACTTCGGTTTCTACAACGTCATCCAGAAGCCATACGAGCCACTGAAGGACTACATCCGGCGCTTCTCGGAAAAGCGCAACAAGATCCCCAACATCACCGACGACATCATCATCGCCGCCTTCTAGAAGGGAGTCCGTGATGAGCTGTTGATCGGAAAGTTTGGGCGTAAGCCACCGAAGACGGTGAAGCAGATGTTCGAGACGGCGAACTCCTACGCTAAGTCCAACGACGCAATCAAGGCGGCACGCCAAGACCGGCCTGACAAAAGGGACGACAAGCACTCGGGAGGAAACCGCCATCCTAAGAAGGATAATGGTAGCAACAATCAGGCCCAGAAAGACCGCAAGCGCCGGCCCGAGGACCTGGTTGCCACAACGTCCAACTCCCAACGCTGCCCCCGAGTCGTGGCCTACGATACGATCATGAACGCCCAGTGCACGCATCACCCAAATCACAAGCATGCGGCCAAAGACTGCTTCATTTACAAGCAGTGCGGCACAACTTAACAAGAAGCCGACTGACGAAGTCGGCCCATCGGGGACCAAGAAGAATAACCCGACTGGAAACGCGAAGCCTTTTCAAGACCCCGTGGACGAGCTGAATCATATCTTCGGGGGGCCGCAAGCTTATGAGTCCAAGAGGAAGCAAAAGCTGACAGACCGTAAGGTCAACGCGGCACAACCCGAAGTCCCACAATACCTGCGATGGTCGAAGGTGGCCATCACGTTTAACCGCTTGGATCACCCCGACCAAGTGGTTCACCCGAGGCGGTATCCCCGGTACTAGACCCGGTGGTCCGCAACATCAATCGAAGCACGTCCTCATTGATGAGGGCAGCGTCATCAATATCCTGTTCGCCAAGACTCTGGACGAGATGCAGATCCTGAGAGCCGAGTTGAAGGCAAGCTCAGCCCCCTTCCACGGAGTTATCCCGGGGCTGTCATCCACGCCACTCGGGCACATCGCCCTTCCAGTCACCTTCGGAGTTCGAGAGAACTTCCGGACGGAGAACATCACTTTCGAGGTGGCCGACTTCAAGACGGCCTACCACGCAATCATCGGAAGGCCTGCACTCGCCAAGTTCATGGCGATACCGCACTATACCTACCTCTGCATGAAGATGCTCGGCCCCAACGGCGTCATCACCCTGCGCAATGACGTCAAACAAGCCTTTACCTGTGACAAGGAAAGCTGCAACATGGCCCAATCTCGTGAGAGATCGCGTGGCCAGGAAGAAATCCGACTGGCTGCATCGACATCCGAACAGGGTGAAATCCCTGCAAAGAAGATAGCCAAGTCGGGACAAGGCGACGCCAAAACGAAGAAGATCTCCTTTGATCCATATGATCCTTCCAAAACCGTTGTAATCGGCGCCGAGCTAGATCCTAAATAGAAAAGCGTGCTTGTCACCTTCCTCCAAAATTATAAAGATGTTTTTGCTTGGAAACCATCTGATATGCCTGGAATTCCTAGGGAAGTGATCGAGCACTCTTCACACATCAAAGATGACGCGAAACCTATCAAACAACGATTACGTCGTTTTGCTCAGGATCGAAAAGATGCCATCAAGGAAGAACTTACTAAACTCCTAGCCGCCGGTTTCATCAAAGAAGTTCTCCACCCCGACTAGTTGGCTAACCCGGTCCTGGTTTGGAAGAAGACGGGGCAATGGCGCATATGCGTTGACTACACCGACCTCAACAAAGCCTGCCCCAAAGATCCATTCGGGTTGCCTCGCATCGACCAAGTCGTGGACTCAACAGCCGGCTGCCAGCTCTTGAGTTTCCTGGACTGTTACTCGGGCTACCACCAGATCAGCTTGAAGGAATCCGACTGTCTGAAAACATCGTTCATCACGTCGTTTGGAGCTTACTGCTACATCACGATGCCCTTCGGTCTGAAGAACGCCGGAGCCACATACCAACGCATGATTCAAAGATGCTTTCAAACGTAGATCGGGAAAAACGTGGAAGCTTACGTTGACGATGTTGTCATCAAGACCAAGCAGAAGGAAGACCTGATTGTTGACTTAGAAGAAACCTTTGCAAACATTCGGACCTTCAGAATGAAGCTGAACCCGGAGAAGTGCACCTTCGGCGTGCCATCAGGCAAACTGTTCGGCTTCATGGTGTCCCATCGCGGCATTGAAGCTAACCCAGAGAAAATCAATGCCATCTTGAATATGAAGCCCCCGAGTAACCAGAAAGATGTCTAGAAGCTCACTGGCTGCATGGCGGCGCTAAGCCGATTCATCTCCTGACTCGGCGAGCGAGGCATGCCTTTCTTCAGGCTACTGAAGATAACCGACAACTTCCAGTGGACTACGGAAGCCCACAAGGCCTTTGAAGATTTCAAAGAATTTCTCACGACACCACCCGTTCTAGCCTCACCTCAGCCGCAAGAACCCCTGCTATTGTATGTCTCAGCAACCCACCAAGTGGTCAGCACGGTTCTCGTCGTTGAGCGTGAGGAAGAAGGACGAGTCCAGAAGATTCAGAGGCCAATCTACTTTGTTAGCGAAGTGCTGGCAGGAGCCAAAATTCGCCACCCTCACGTACAAAAATTGCTATATGGTGTTCTGATAACCACGAGGAAATTGGCACACTACTTTCAGGGTCACTCGGTCACCGCCGTTACCTCTTTTCCACTTGGCGATGTCATCCATAACCGGAAGGCAACTGGACGCATCGCAAAGTGGGCCGTGGAACTGATGCCGCTGGACTTAACTTTCAAGGCAAGGACGTCTGTAAAGTCACAAGCCCTGGCGGATTTCCTGGCCGAGTGGACCGAACAACAAGAAGATGTATCTCGAGAAGACCTACAATACTGGACCATGCACTTTGACGGATCCAAGAGGATCACTGGCTTGGGAGCGGGAGTCGTGCTGATCTCCCCGACTGGGGAAAGGCTAAGATACGTTCTTCACCTTCACTTCTCCGCCTCACACAACGTCGCCGAGTACGAAGCCCTGCTGCATGGCCTATGTCTAGTTGTTTCACTCGGGATACGACGGTTGGTTGTGAAAGGAGATTCCCAGCTGGTTGTCAACCAAGTAATGAAAGACTGGTCCTGTCTAAATGACACCATGGAGGCCTATCGGCAAGAAGTTCGCAAACTTGAAGACAAGTTTGATGGACTGGAGCTATCCCATGTCTTGAGACATAACAACGAGGCAGCTGACGAGCTGGCACAGTTCGGGTCCAAGCGAGAAGCCGCTCCAACAGACGTTTTCGTAGAGCATCTCTATGAGCCGACTGTCGCAGCAAAACCAACTCCCAACGAGCAAGCTGCAAATCAAGTCGCCATGTCGACGCCGACTGAAGGACACCGCTCATCAAATTTTTAACTCAGCAAGAGCTACCGGAGGACCGAGATGAGGCGAAACGAGTCCAACGTCGTTGCCAAGTTTATGTCATGGTCGACTCTGAATTGTACAAGAGGAGCCCCTCTGGAGTCCTAATGAGATGTAGAACGCGCCCTGATAGTCCAAGGTCTGAAACACGCTCAACCTCTGACCAATAAGTGAAGGAATGAAAACCTGACGAAGCCAAAGGCAAAAGATCTGCCACTAATAAAGCAGCGATGGCAAGACAACATGGTGTTGCTGGCTTGCTGCTGCTCTCTTGCTCACGGCTCACCTGATCACAAATCACCTCCTATTTCACATAGAGATGACAAGATCAATCGCCAATTGCAACTCTTTTCTTCACGACACTATGGCAGCCGGCGGCGAGACGGCCGTGGGAATGGAGCGACAGCCGACTAGCCGGAGAAGACGACAAGTGAGCAACGGTGGCTGGTCCGCTGAGGGTGCTAGCCTACTACCTCGGGGCAAGGAATAAGAGCGAGCTATACGCATGCTTTAAAATAGATATATTAATTTTACAGCGAGAGAAAAAGATTAGAGAAAAATATAATATAAGGTTAGCTATGCTATTAAAGCTCTGTTCATTCCTCTGTGTTAGGAACTTCTTCCTCCGCGAAAAAATAGTTGATTAGCATAGAATTATTTTAAAAAATATTTAAGTACTAGCTTAAAAATAAAATAGATTTATACGATTTTAAAGTAACTTTTCTAGTTTCATCTCTTCATTGACGCCTCATTCTTCTCCGCTTCATCAACAACCAAAGGTGAATCCAGCTCATCGTCATTCGATTTGTTAGCCGGACAATCACTATTAGCCACAACAAACTCTACTGGTGCACTAGCCTTTTCCGGTATTTCGCCTTGACCGTTCCTGCAAACATTAACGTCTTTCATGGTCTCCATAGAAGTTTAATCAACCTCTGTGCGGCTAGTCTCGCCGGTTCCAAAAACATATATTTTCTTATGCATTAGTATTGCTAGACTATACCCTTTCTTACTTTAGGCACAAATTTTCTTCAACTTCCAGTAGATGCAATCTCTACTACTCTTCATTGTCATTCATATTGACCCCTTATTGGCCACACAACATTTATGATAAAATTTTTCTAACAATGAATCTACCCCGAACATATTATGTAGCCACCCTAACACGTCGTTCATAACCAACTGCCCTGGTGCATTCAGGCTAGTATCAACGAATGCATATACAGTCAAATCTACCCCACTATCACAAAGTTGTATAGGAGCATCACCATAATATACTCGAACGAGCACATCATTGTACACCCTAAAATAACACGCCAAATTGTCTTACTATAGTACTACCTAATAACTTCATCTATGGTTATATTACTGTAATGTAAACTAACTCAATTTCACTATTTAAATATAACTTCCTTTCAATTTCTACTTATTTCTACATATTTATTTCTACTTAATGGTTACTACTTATAAATATCTTCAAGTTAATTTATACTACTCTAAGTTTATTTACACTTAGTTTCACTATTTGAAAATTAATACATACATTGCTACTCATCTCAAAAACTATGTACTAACCTATTACTAACTTAAACACATTACTAGTATAATATATACACTAATATCCAACAATGATTAACAAGAAAAATTGCGTCGTACTTACAGATTAGAAATTTATACCTTCAATGCCGCTCTCTTTTTTACACAGTCACGGAGGTCTCTTCCTGGCAGTGGCACTACGCTTCTCTCCCTTCTAGCTGAATGCCTCTTTCCCGTGGCGGCGGCACGACGACGACAACTCTCTCCAATAGCTCGGCTCGATGGTCCTCCCCCTCTCTTCGCATATGGTAGATACAAAGGAGGAGATAGTCTTTTAAAGGAGTCAGTCAAACTCCTATTGTTCGATAGGCTTGGCGAGGGGTCTTGTTTGACAGACTCTGCGGCTGTCAGGAGATGAAACCAGGCAAACTATCACGGTTGTTCAACAGATCCAGTGAAACGGTCGTTATTTTGATGATCTTCTATTAAACTATTAATATTTCTAAAAAAATTTCGCCAGCCTAGCCCACATGGTTCCAGTTCCAGGCTCCATCACCCATTCACCCCGGCCCACCTCACCCTACCCCATCCACAGTCTCACAGACGACGACGCAGAAAAATATCTCACGCGCACACGCATCCCATCCCAAAGATTCCAAATCCAAATCCCGTCTGGCCATTTCCTCCTCCTCACCCTCCTCGCCGCCTAGGGTTCGCGGCGCCGCCCCATCCCCTACAGCCGCCGCCGCCGCCATGATGCCGCAGCCGCAGCCCGGGATGGCCCCGCCGCCCCGCCGCCGCAGGCGGCGGCCGGAGGCGCGCCGCCGCAGTGGGGCGCCATCCTCCCCGATGCCGGCGCCGCCGCCGCAGCAGTACGCGCCGCCCCCGCCGCAGATGTGGGGCCAGGCTCCCCGCCGCCGCAGGCCGCGTACGGGCAGGCCCCGCCGCCGCCGCAGGTCCAGGCGGGTTACTACGGGGCGCCGCCGCCGCCGGCCCCCGCGGGGCCCAACGAGGTCAGGACGCTCTGGATCGGGGATCTCCAGTACTGGATGGATGAGAACTACATCTCCGCCTGCTTTGCGCCCACCGGCGAGGTATTTCCTTCTCCGTTCGTCTCCGAATCTGTGCCATAAAAATAGCCTTTTTTGTTTCTCTCTCGATCTGTTGATGTGGAGTACGTTCCTGCTATAGTTGCGTATTTGGCCTACTGGTTGGTGGGTTATTAGGATATGATGTTGTTTTGATCAACTGCGCTTAGAATCGTTAAGGTTCGATGCCTTTTATGTTCTAGGTCATCAATTCCTAGCACACCCTGTCGTGAACAGGCATCATACTACAGTTTTAAGGCGGCACATGCTGTTTATATGTTTGTGTAAGAGTGTAAATGTGAAGACTTGGATGATTTGGGTCTCTCATATCATGTGGACTGGTTAAGTATTAGCTTTTTCTAAAATATAATTTTGTTGATTGGCGTGGCGTGGTGGGGTGGTGGCAGTTTTCTCTCTCTCTCTCTCTCTCCATGTTTGGGTATGCTTGAGTGTTTTTATGTTAACAATGCTTTAAGATATGTTTAGGGGAAAAAGCTAGATGGTTTCTGCTATTCTTAATAATCTTGTTTGGATGTTGTAATGTTAGTTTTTGTGGTTTGCAATAACAAAACCAGACAAATCTTACGACTGTACGAGTGATGACGATGTGCGAAGTTGAGAGTTACATTTCTGTGGTAGCTGGTGTGTTGATTTATTTACGACTTGTGTTTTCGTCATTGCACAATTCCTCCTCAAGATCCGTTGCTTTTCTGTAATCATGTTCAGCTAATCTTTTATTTTGTGTCCATTTTGCAGCTACAATCTGTGAAGCTAATTCGTGACAAGCAGACTGGACAACTTCAGGGTTATGGCTTTATTGAATTCACAACCCGTGCTGGTGCTGAAAGAGTTCTTCAAACATACAATGGGGCAATGATGCCAAATGTTGAGCAGACATACCGGTTGAATTGGGCCTCTGCTGGTGAAAAACGTGATGACACCCCTGATTACACAATTTTTGTTGGTGATTTGGCTGCTGATGTTACAGACTACATATTGCAAGAGACATTCAGGGTACATTACCCATCTGTGAAGGGTGCAAAGGTTGTGACAGATAAAATGACAATGCGTTCAAAGGGCTATGGGTTTGTCAAATTTGGTGATCCTTCTGAGCAAGCTCGTGCAATGACAGAAATGAATGGGATGCTTTGTTCTTCCAGACCTATGCGTATTGGTCCAGCTGCAAATAAGAAAGCAACTGGAGTTCAAGAGAAAGGTAATCACTAACTGAATGCTGGTTGAGTTCATCTATTTTTATCTGTGTTTGGCTTGTAGCTGGACTCTATCATTGTTACTCATATGTTGTGCAGTTAACAGCAACTTGTTATATTATTTTCCTTTTTTTCCTTTGCTTGTCTTGTTCCGTACTTCCATATGTATTGAAGATCGGTTGAAATCCTTCTACAAGAACTTAGTAGCTCCACGCATTTCCTTCGTGAATTCGGATAATTTAATACGCTAGGATTCTGAAATACTCATAAAACTCCTGTTGTCTGAAAGCAGGATACCAACAGGCTCTCTTCATATAGGAGCCTTGGAACTGACTTGAGCTGCAATGCATGTCTTGTGTAATTCGTGGCCTCTGTTAGGTCAGTGTTAATTGTTTATGTCCTAAATTTGAAGTCAGTTCTTTTGGTACCAAGTACTTAATTTTGTTAAATTTTTTCCTTTCTGCCACATAATCCTTTTGTTCTTCCAGTATCTTTCGTTAAAGCTATTACTTGAAATTAAGATCTTCCTCAACTCAATAGGTTTCATGTAGAATGGACATTAGCTTGTTTCTAAGCTTCCTATCCTTATAAGTAGCCCATACTTCTGCCCTTGTTATTCTTTTGTTACTTTTTTTAGAAGGATGCTATGATGGAAATATCATATGCTCTCAGTGCCAAGCCTTGTTGATGCCGTTTGTTCAATTCCATTTGCTATTCCTTTATCTTCTGTTTGTTGTAACATTAACTTCTATGCTGGAAGTATTGTATGATCTTAGTGCCAAGCCTAACCTGTTGATGCCCTTTGTTCAATTCCATTTGCTATTCCTTTATCTTCTCTTTGTTGTAACATCCATTTCTATGATCTTCCAATAATAGTAACTGTAGCTCTGTAAGCTGTTATTTTGTTAATACCTAATTATAATTTGTACCATTAGGCTTACTTCAGAAGCATACCACCTGCTGTGATCTATGTGTTCACAGTTCTTTGTAGAAAGTATTCCTGTTAGGATAGACTTCTTTCTTTGAGGGCTTTGATATGTTCTGCCAAAGCCCAAAGATACGTTAGGAACAGCAAGAAATCTAGTTGCATTTGTTGACTAGTGCTTCTTGCCTTCTTATATGATCTTGGTACCTGTTAGCTCATTGGTACTGCGTTAAGATTATATTTGACAAGCAAATGCTGCAGGGCATACTTGTTCCTTGTTTGCTTTGAGTTTATTGGGATACTTTAAGATAGCCTGTTTTAGCTGTTTGCATATAATTGAGTTGACAACCAGGAATACTAGAATACTAAACTACTGGGCACTATTTGAATTTGAAGTGCAGCTAGTTTAACATACAGGATGTCTTTTTCTGCCCTTGATTTCCGACTATATTTGTGTTATTCTACTTATAACCTCCGTGTCTTTATGTGATCTGTCTAGTTGACCCTATTAGTTTTCACAAGCAAACTTAGGCTGTGTTATTTTGTTGAAGTTCCCAACTCACCCCCTTGTTTTCCGCGCACACGTTTCGCAAACTGCTAAACGGTGCGTTCTTTGCAAAAAATCTATACGAAAGTTGCTTTAAAAAATCATATTAATCCATTTTAAAAAAAGTTAATACTTAATTAATCATGCGCTAATGAGTCACTCTGTTTTGCGTGCGTGAGAGATTAGTTCCTCACAGCAAGGAACAAACGCAGCCTTAATTATTTACTCAAAATTTCCTTTTTCAGACTCTTCATATTAATTTGCATCATTAGATATTAACATGTTGGGTCTAATCGTTTACACAATCTCTTACACTGAGCTATATTAATTAGTTTCAATAATGATCAGAAGAAAATACATGTTATTTGCAAGAACTAAAATTAATTTATTAAAGCTTCATCATGGATGTGTTCTCCGTTATTGTCATTACACCAGAGAGTTTGCAAGCAAAGACATATATGATATGGACGATTTCAATTTTGTAAGACTGTTTTGCTGCATTTGTTTTGTGTGTCAGATTCCAATGTTATTTTATGCTTGTTGCTTAGGAGGTTTGTATTTCTTGAGCCATGAAGCATGCTGTTTGCTTGCAGCATCTTTTTATCTAAACAGCCTCTTGCGACTAAGTGAAGCTCACGATTTGCATGCAGATATGCATTTTTCAATTTAACAAGCCTTACAGTATATTTTTCTTCATTTGTGTTTCATTTACAGTACCGAGTGCTCAAGGAGTTCAGTCTGACAATGATCCTAGCAATACCACTGTGCGTTCTTTGTTCTAATTTCTTGGTAAACGTAGTTTCACATATCAATTTTGCTGATGACCATCTTTGTTGTTGAGCACAGATATTTGTTGGTGGCCTTGACCCCAGTGTCACTGACGATGTGTTGAAACAAGTTTTCACTCCCTACGGAGATGTGGTCCATGTTAAGATCCCAGTTGGAAAAAGATGTGGTTTTGTTCAATTTGCTAACAGGTGGTTAATTTTGCACCCTAGATATCCCTCGTTTGTATGTATGATGTATGCACTCCGTATGTACATTTATCATAACCATTATGTTCGATGCATTCAGAGCTTCTGCAGATGAAGCTTTGGTACTTCTACAAGGTACCTTGATTGGAGGACAGAATGTGAGACTTTCATGGGGTCGCAGCCCTTCAAATAGACAAGCTCAGGTGATATACTGATCAATCTTTTATACGAGCTGAATTTCTTTGCCCAGTCAACCAAAACTAACACATACATTTCCAGCCTCAACAGGATTCCAACCAGTGGGGTGGTGCTAATGCTGGATACTTCGGTTATGGGCAAGGATATGAGGGTTATGGATATGCTCAACCTCAGGACCCTAATATGTACGGGTATGGAGCTTATGCTGGTTATCCCAACTACCAACAACCACTAGCTCAGCAGCCGCAGCAACAACAGGTGAGAGCTATGCTGTTTAACTGATGGTTCGGTTAACTGATTTATGCCAGAGAACCTTGTTAGTTTATAACACCTCATAGCATTCATTTAATGTTTTTGTGATAGGAAATGGTAGGTAATAATTGTTGACATGAGAAATAAATTTGTAAACTGTATGCTAGTTTGGTAATAAAGGCTGTAGTGTCAATTCACAGCGATTTCTATTGGACTTTACATGAAAGAAACATTCTCTTCAGAAATTCTTTTTATTGAGTGAACATTGTGGAGCTTGGTTGACAAAAGATGTTGTCAAGCCTAGACTGGCGTACCCTTTTGTTCTATACTCCGTAGCTGATAGAGTAATTTGTTCTTGAGAAAAAGAGGTGTAGTTTTTTTTTCTGGTCCAGTTAAATAAGTCTGAAAACGAGGGTTGCCAGCTATTGTTAAGATATTATTCCACATGTTTGTTGCTGAATTTCTTGCCTTCTCATTTATAAATTTTGGCACAAGTCAGAATCCCTCTCCTTGGTTTAGTTAACTTATCTGACCATGTTGACATAAGAATCGTAAGAATCTTCTTCCTTTGCAGTGAGATCCAATGGATGATTTGGTTTTCGAGACTGATCAGAGCCTTCGAATGAGATGCTGCTTCTGCCTTCCGGAGCATGTCTGGGTTATGTCAATAGAGACATGATTTGTAGTTCTCCAGATTTTGACTGCTTATGAGGTGTTTTGATTACGCAACATGTTCTGTACTTCTGTGAGCCTGGGCTGGTGCATATTGTGATTCTACCGTACATGTGAACTACATGTAGTAAAAAAATATATCTTTCGTGGTTTGTTTTCTGCCTTAAAATTATCGTTGCTTTGCTGTTATGTATTCTGCACTGCTTGTTACCCAGTTGGATGTCATATGCCATTCGATTCTGACTTAGCATCGACTGGTTGAAATTATCAAGTATCATATGGATTAGCAGCTGTAGCGTATCTAATTACTAAGGTATATAAAACCACTTGGGCCACTTTGATGGACCTCAATTTAGCCTTATACATGTGTATAAGCTGGGGAATTTTGTTCGATTTTTTGACGACCACACGTGGATAGGATTGTTGCCGGAGTGACCTTATTCAAACTTTTGGCATTATTGATATGTTTTGCCTTCTTGAGAACCCAATGAATCTGAGACATGGCCATGTTATGTATAACAAGCACAACGTGTTGCAATCCCATTGCATAGAAGAATTGTTGGTATCTGCTTCTGCAATGAAATCTTTGGTCAACTGAACAAGGTTATTACATTTTGGAAACTTGTATACACGTTTTTACTGTTGCTTTTGAACCTCCATTGCGGTGCTATGTTTCATCAACATATACTTGTCGATCGTCCTGGCAAATATTGCCAGATTTTTGTACTGTCCTAGATTATGCATTTGCAAGACGTCGAGCAGTTGGAAAACTAGTAATCATTTCATGAGGGTAATAATCTAGCTGATCGATCCGTAGGTCTCGTTCGCAAGAAGCTGTTCGATCCGTGAGGTGGGCTTGCAACCCACGGTGTTTCTACGAGTGTCGAGTATGGTTGCCTTGAAAAAGTGGTCCGACTTCACGTCCATTTGGTTCAGACAAAGCAAATCCATTGACACTCACTGCCCCTATTGAGTTTTGACTTTTAGAACCAACATAAAATCTGTACACATAAATATATTTTTGAGCAATCCATGTCGGAATAATATTGATTTTGTTCATTGCCACTTGCCAGTAGCACAAATTGCTTTAGATGTGCACCTCTGAAAACTAAGGACGTATATACACTTGCCTAGTACAAGAGAAATCCTGGAGAGGGATAGGTAGGGTCTGAGCAAATGACCTGCCATGAAAGAAGCCAACCTAAGAAAAGCAGCCACCATACACTATCCATTCCAGAAAAAAACAACTTATGATCACAAATCTAGATATATGAATATAGATATATGTTATGTTCAGATTTATAGTTAGAAGTTGACCTTTTAAGATGGAGAAAGCATTACTGGAGAAACCATCTTTTGTCCCGATTTGTAGTCACTACTGGAGAAAGCCACACTAGTCGGTTCGTGTCAGACTTCAGTAGTCCCGGTTGTCAAACCGGACTACGAATCTGGATTAGAGGTGATCTATCTTTAGTCCCGTTAAATAACCGGGACTAGAGATGCACATTTAGTCCCGGTTGAAGCCACCAACCGGACTAAAGGTGGCGAGCCACGTGGTCGGCTCCGCAATCTTTAGTCCCGCTGGTGGCTTCAACCGGGACTAAAGATTATTTTTTTAATTTGCCATTTCTACAGCAGTACTGCTATATATATATTACACATAAATTATAATGTACATAAATATATAATTTACACACATTTAAACGAACTTAAGAAAGAAAATATACATATATTATCAAAATATGTACAATATTCATACATGTTTTCTAGCTAGCTTATAAAAAATTGTCTCTAATCTACTTTGTTGTGGTTTAGCTACTAAAACTAATGAAGAACTCCCCCGCGGGATCAACGACCTGCTCGTTAATAAATCCCATCAAATCTTCCTGAGCGGCTTGTATGAAAGTCTCGTGGGGGAGGTCGTTTCTTACTCGCATAAGCTGTCATTAATTACAATACATGAGAAATAAATATATGAAGTGAATAAGAAATCGAGACGTAATGTATGAATTGGTGTTATACGTACATCTAGATCATCGACAGTTTTAACTTCGGTCACAAAGCGGTGAATGTAGTCGCAGACATAATATCCACATAGGTTGGTGCCTTGCTACTGTTTTGCACACTAAAAGAGAAACGACGACATATTTAATATGCATATCATATTTTCGAACATAATAATGATTCAACTCAAATTAGGAGGAGGCATGTTACTCACTGGAAACTTCATCCGCACGAAAGCTTATCTTTCCAATTTCCACGAACATTACCCCGGAATCGTTCCCATGCCCTACGTGCGGTTGAAAGTTAGCACGTAATTTCCGAGAACCGCATATATGCAATAGAAAGTAAGATGACATTACCTGTTAAACAGTTCAAATATATGGGAGTACGTGGACTCTGGTTTATCCATTGAGTCAAAGACATGGATCTTTGACTGACCCATGTCAAGTACTAATAGAATCCAGTGGAATCTGTAAATTGGTTTAGATGACACATATGAAACTTTATGTATGCACGGGATTGAAATTGGTTCGGAAAGAAAGAAAAAACTTACGCAGTATTATAGGGCAGAAGGATGAAGGACCGGAAGGGTTGCTTCACAAGCGTGTTGTATATGTTGTCCACTGTGTCATTAGGAAATTGATCAACCAATGGGCCGTTGATTTTCCGTGGATCCATGAATCCATGCTTGGTGCATTCGTGCTTGTTGCATTATTGGATCACCATTCTACAAGGGTTAAAAAGAATTTTAGTCAGCTAAATTCAAGGAGGTAAGAAACGAAATAACCGGGCGATACTTACAAAACCTGCGTGGTTAGAAGTGAGACGTCAAGGGCATCACGTTGGTACAGTTGAATATATCTTCGAATCGGATATAAAGGTAGTCATCTCCATCGAAGAAGTAGTCGCTTGAATATTTGCATGTTATCATGTCTTCACCCTTGCTGGATTGTTGCATGTACCACTGATGGAAGCGGTACATCTGAGTTGGAAGCCTTTTCACGAGATCCGGCTTGACGAGAGGCTTTCCAAGGTTGAACTTGTATTTAAGCGGAGCCTTCGCCAGGGGTGCACGCCCATGTAATTGATCCATATTAATTCCAGCTTCTTGAATGAATTGTGTTAAATCAGGTCTAATATTTGGGATCGTGCTGAACTCCAAAGGCTTCGTGGCCGCATGCCAAGTCAGGGTACATCTTTGCCCGCTTTCTTCCCCGCTGAGGCCGACCGCTTTGGTGCGGGTGGCGGCGTCTTCTCAATTCTCTGAGTTTTTCTTGGACGACCGCTTGATATTGAAGGCGCGCTCTTGGATGATGACCGTTTAGGAGTCGGTGCTCGTTGTGGCGACGGAGGAGGGTTGGAAGGCGGTGGAGTTGGAGACGGCCGTTTAGGAGTCGGTGCTCGTGGAGGCGACGCAGGAGGCGGAGGAGGCGGAGGCGGCGAAGGAGGCGGAGGAGACGACCCACGTGGAGGCGAGGGCGGTGGAACGATAGGAGACGCTGTTCGTCCGGAGAATTTTATGTAGATCTTCCTCCAGAGAAATATTCCATGAATTGTTTCTCCTAGCGTCGTCTCCCCGTCTCCTCCGGGGATATCCAGCTCCAGATCTTCATAGCCGCGTTCCACCTGTTCAATTTCAACCTTCGGAGTACGAAGGTGGAACGGGCCGGGAGTGGTAGGTGCCGTCTCGGGCTACTAGAATAGCCATGCCCGACGCGACCTGTTGAGAAGATTGCTTGTTAGTTAATAATGACCGTTGATTGACAAGTTATTAAAGAAAATATACGTACAACATAAAAATACGAACATACCTTTATTGTTATGTTTTTCACGGGATGTGCGAGATCACACGGGTCCGTCGTGTGATGTCATCCACGGGGCATGGCGGACCCGGTTGAGCTTGTGGTGCCGGCTCGCCTTCATTTCCGAGAACGCAGCCCTTGCACGTTGTTGGAGTTGTGCGGTTGTTGCTGGATCCATTGTTGGCTAACCCACTGCTCCGCTCCTCGCCCAACCTTACGGCCACCCTTTCATCGACAATTTGATCGATCTGCGAGAGCTTCATTTCCATCTCTGCGAATCTAGCATCATTCTCTCGCTTTGACCGCATTCGGCTCCCGTATGTGGCGATGTCGGCTTGGAACCCGTATTTCCATGGGACGACGCCTTTTCCTCGCGTACGCCCGGGTGCTCGGGTTTTGGAGGCCAAGCGTTAGCTCGTCCTTCTCTCTATCGGGCTGAAGGAGCCCGAGGAACCGGCTGCACCGCCTCCTCTAACCTCCGTCCGGCTTCTAGAATTTCATCACCAAAGATCACCGTGCCATCGACGGGATTTAGTGAGCCGCCATGAGCACGAACCAGTTCTTTGATCGTTCGGCCAATTTGCTGTGCCTGGAACGATATCCCGTGCTTCTAGGTCATCTTTCATTTTCCCATTTTTCCATTGCTTTTTTATAGCCGCCTGACCCAAGCCTGTGATGGTATTTCTTTTTTGCTGCGTTGGCCTTGTTCTTTTCTATGATTGATTGCGCTTCTTCACTGGTCTTGTGCTCAACAAAAGCATCCCAATGATCTCGAGCTTTGGGAACTTGTCGAAGTCTCGTGTCCGGCCCTTCGGATATATTTCTTGTGTAACTCGTTTCTTGTAGTTCCAAGAGCTCGCCATTTTCTTCAACGTCCATTCCTTGACCCTTGCCTCGATCCGAGTCCGGGATGGTGAACGTCTGCAGCATTGTCGTCCACAGCATCTCTTTCTCTCGAGTCCGGGAGATAGCTTTGCTCCTCTCCTCCTTTGGTAGAACGCCTCCGGTTGGCAACGCTTATGGGCACGTCATCCCTCACCACCCATCCGCCGTGCGCCACAAACTTCCTTGCGGCGTCCTTCGGGGCAATTGGTCGACCATCAGGTGCCACCTCCGTTATGACATGTCGACCCTCTATTTTCTTGCTGAGGCCGCGTGGCCTCTTCTGTCCAGCGGAGGCGGAGGCGGAGCCCTCATTCCTCTCCTCGTTCCTTTGCTCGTCTCCCCCCTCGTTCCCCTCCTCGTTGAGGTACTGATCTGGATCTTCGTGTCCCTCCTCGTTGTAAAACTCTGTTCCTCGTGAGATCTCATCAAGGAGAAACTGTTCCTCGTCACGATCCGCCATTTGATTGATGTGGGTTGAGGACTTAATCAAAGAATTTTGAAAAAAAATTATTGTCGGTTAATACATGTATCAATTATTTACGAATATCATGTATGTGTACTAAAAAAACATAGTCAGAAAAGAAGAAGATGGAAAAAATAGATGAAATCCGATAGACACCAGATCCAATTGTGCACATCCACAATGGTGATATTTTTTTTAGAAGTCACTTCCTGGATTACATCTACACCGAACGACCGAACGAACGACCGAACGAACGACCGAACGAACGACCAAACGACCGACCGAACCCTAACCTATCGTTCGTTCACGTCCATTCGTTCACGTCTGTGAGTACGATCATCTGGAGGAGAGGAGATAAAGAGATGATCATGTATGTAAGGGAGATAAGGTCGAGAGGAGAGGAAGTGGAGAGGAGAGGACAGAGAGGACGTTGCATGCCTATGTACGTTGTAACGACCGAACGACCGACCGTCCGACCGACCGAACGAACGAACGACCGACCGACCGAACGAACGACCGACCGACCAAACGAACGACCGAACGAAATCAGGACCAACCGACCGACCGAACGAGTGTTCGTTAGTGCGTCCGTCCGTTCGTCCACGTCCGTACGGCTGTCCGTCCGTTCGTCCGTCCACATCCGTTTGTTGATTTTATCGTTCTCGCTCGTTGAAAAATACAAACTTCACAAGTCACATAGACATTCAAATTTAAATCTATTCATGCATTTAAATTGAAATACACATTCAAAATTCTAAATTCACAATATTCATGCATTAAAATTTAAATAAACAGTCTATTTACATATAAAGTCCATACAAATTTACACATACACATGCATCGAAATCAGATTCACAAATTTACACATACACATCGAAATCATATTCAAAACCTCCTCATTCATTCACATTCACAAAATTCAGAAAATTCACAAAATTCATTCACATTATTGAACATATAGCACGGCAGCGGCAGCGCGGCAGCGGCGGCTGCGGCGACGGCGGAGACGACAATGGTGGCGATGACGATGGCATCGACGGCGGCGGCTAACCCTAGCGCACATCACGGAGAAAAAAGGGGGCGGCGACGGCTAACCTCCGGCAGCGGCAGCGACGGCGACGAAGACCTTGGCGCGGCGGTCCCTCGGCGACGACGACGGCGACGAAGACGGCGGAGACGGCGTGCTGCGGCGGCGTTCTTGTGCTCGGCGACGGCGAAGAAGACGATGGAGTTGTGCGAAAACGGCTAAGTGTTTGGATCCCAGTGAAGCCCTTGCTATATATAGGTACTGCTCTATTGTCCGGTTGAAGCCACCAACCGGACTAGAGATGATATAGTCCCGGTTGGTGGCTTCAACCGGGACAATAGAGCATACCTTTTGTCCCGGTTGGAGCCACGGACCGGGACTAGAGATGGCGGGCAGCCACGTGTCCCAGTAGGTGGGCATCTCTAGTCCCGGTTTAAACCACCAACCGGGACTAGAGATGTTTTCCCGCCGATGAAATTCACCTCTAGTCCGTTGGTTTCAAAACCGGACTAATTATTACCGTGCCCAATTATATTGTGTTATATTCATATATAATTATAATTAACATATGTTCATATATTCATATATAATTAAGATATGTGATATAATTAACATAAAATATTATAAAGTAAAATAATAACACATAATTAACATATGTCATATTCCAAACTATTTAAAATTTAAATAATAATATGTATTTAACATATGGCCTATTTGAAAAAAATTAAATTAAGATAAAACATATAATTAACATTTGTCGTATTTAAAACTATTTTAAACCATAAACCATAAACCCTAAACCCTAAACCCTAAACCTAAACCCTTTTACCATTAACCCTCAACCTAAACCCTAAACCCTATTTTAAACCCTAAACCCTAAACCCTAAACCCTCGTGCGGCTGCGTGATTGGCATGTAGAAGATGCGACCGAGCTGGAACGTCAATGCCTTCTCCTCGATCTAACATCGTCTCTCATGCTCTTGGAGGCTGCTCCATTCTCATCGGTGTAATAGAGCGGTGGTAATATCTTCTCACTTTGTTCTACCTAGTTCTCGATTGCTTCATCTCATCCCAATACTTGACACATCATCTTCAAAGATGACACCAAGCTCTGCATGGCAAGAAACAAGTGTCTAAGCAACACAAATCCAGAAAGCATCATTCCTTTTCGATTAGAAAAAGAGAGCATCATTCTTGCGTTGATCGAGTAGAAAGAAAAGAATCATACCTTGTAAACGTTGCTTTGCATGACGAGAGCGAGAATGGTGAGGATGGAAGCTCGGGAAGGAGATACTAGAAAAGAGAGCTTCCTCCTCAAGCGAGTAACTATCGGTCCAAAAGCTAGTGCAATAAGGCCACCGCTAGTTCATGAAAAAGGTTAGATCAATAACACATAAACAGATAAACAAAGACAGTCTTACGGCCAAAAGAAGCTCTTGCTATAAAATTTTCTCGCGATGAGCATGGTTAACCATATGCATGATGCAAGGCAAAGCTGCATTTACCTATGTTTTGGGGCTCCATTATTTCGAGAGACATGAATCAAATCTCACACTCCAATGACTCGAGATCAATGAAATAGCTTATCTTATTTGTCTCGTCCACGTTCGTATCCAGTTCCTCTGTTGATCCGTGAAGAGGCCCGACGTTTTTCTGTCTTCTTTAGCGATCTTGGTCTCTTCAACATGTCATGATCCATCGTAGTAGCCTTCTTCACCGATCTTGGTCTCTTCAATATTTAATGATCTGGATCACGGTCTTTTTCTTGCTTTTCTCCCTTTGCTTTATAATCTTTGTCTTGCTATTTCTTGAGTACGATGTAGCAATACTGTGTATCTCAATCAAGCGTGAATAGCGAGAGATATGGCAATGATTGGATAGTGCGGTGTATATGGCAATGATGGCTTGCCTTCCCCGTTCCCATCTCAATGCCTCGGCGGCGCCATGGAAGTCGTCGGTGACGCGCACGACGACGGACTACCTCTATCCGCCTGCCGTGATTGAGCCGTACTACCGCCGCCACCGCCCTAGTCTTGGATCTTTGCCGCCACCGCTTGTCGTCGGTCTTCTGATTTAGAGGTGTGCTTTCTCGTGTTTCAGCGGCAATATTAAAGTTCTCGTTGCTAATGTCTTCGACTTATTCTCGTGAATTGCCACATAAGCATTAGCCGTTAGAGGATTATTGTCACGACCACAAGTTAGGATCTTACGTGAGTATGGAACATGTCGATGACCGTCCTCCTCCTCAGCTTGTAATTCTCCTTGAGGACTTTTCGTCGACCTCGGTCTCACCCTTTTACCGTTTTTATTCATAGCTCCCTGGAATTGTAATATGATCTAGGGGAATTGACTATGAATTCAGTGGATGGTGTTGGTGCCTCCTCCAACGTGGTTCCCCTTGTTCACCGTCCGAGGGACGTCGGTGCCTCCTCCTCCAACGGTTGTATTCCGAATTACAAGCCACCAAGCGGTTTAAGCCACCAACCGGTTTAAGCCACCAACCATTGTATTCCGAGATTACAAGCGTTGGAGGAGGAGGCACCGAACAGCCTCTGACAAGCTGAACAAGGGGAACCACGTTGGAGAAGGCACCAACACCATCCACCGAACTCATAGTCAATTCCCTAGATCATATTACAATTGCAGGGAGCTATGAATAAAAACGGTAAAAGGGTGAGACCGAGGTCGACGAAAAGTCCTTAGGGAGAATTACAAGCGGAGGAGGAGGACGGTCATCGACATGCTCCATACTCACGTAAGATCCTAACTTGTGGTCGTGACAATAATGCTCTAACGGCTAATGCTTATGTGGCAATTCACGAGAATAAGGCGTAAGACATTAGCAACGAGAACTTTAATATTGCCGCTGAAACACAGAGAAAGCACACCTCTAAATCAGAAGACCGGCGGCAGCGTGGCAGATGGCCGCAGCCAAGATCATGGGGTGGCGGCGATAGTACCCATCGATCACGGCAAGCGGATAGAGGTAGTCCGTCGTCGTGCATCACCGGCGGCTTCCATGTCGCCGCCGAGGCATTGAGACGGGAACAGGGGAGGCAATCCATCATTGCCATATACAGCCGCACTATCCAATCATTGCCATATATCTCGCTATTCAAAGTTTGATAGAGATACACGAGTACTGCTACATCGTACTCGAAGAAATAGCAAGACAGAAAGATCATGAAGCAAAGGGAGAAAAGCAAGAAAAAAGACCATGATCCGAATCATTAAATATTGAAAAGACCAAGACGATGAAGAAGGCTACTACGATGGATCATGACATGTTGAAAGAGACTAAGATCGGTGAAGAAGACAGAAAAAAATATCGGGGCCTCTTCACGGATCAACAGGAGCAACTGGATACGAACGTGGACGAGACAAATAAGATAAGCTATTTCATTGATCTCGATTCATTGGAGTGTAAGATTTGATTCATGTCTCTCGAAATAATGGAGCCCAGCCAAAAACATAGGTAAATGCAATTTTGCCTTGCATCATGCATATGGTTAACCATGCTCATCGCAGAAAATTTTATAGCAAGTAGCTTCTTTTGGCGTAAGACTGTCTTTGTTTATCTGTTTATGTGTTATTGATCTAACCTTTTTCATGAACTAGCCGGTGGCCTTATTGCACTAGCATTTGACCGATAGTTACCTCGCTTGAGGAGGAAGCTCTCTTTTCCAAGATCTCCTTCCCGAGCTTCCATCCCCACCATTCCTTCTCGCGTCATGCAAAGCAACGTTTACAAGGTATGATTCTTTTCTTTCTACTCGATCAACGCAAGAATGATGCTCTTTTTCTAATCAAAAAGGAATGATGCTTTCGGATTTGTGTTGCTTAGACACTTGTTTCTTGCCATGCAGACGAGCTTGGTGTCATCTTTGAAGATGATGTGCTGAAGTATTGGGATGAGATGAAGCAATAGGAGAACTAGGTAGAACAAAGTGAGAAGAGATTGCCACTGCTCTATTACACTCATGAGAATGGAGCAACCTTCAAGAGCATGAGAGACGATGTTAGATCGAGGAGAAGGCATTGACGTTCCAGCTCGAGTCGCATCCTTCTACATGCCAATCACGCGACCTGCACGAGGTTTAGGGTTTAAAATAGGGTTTCGGGTTTAGGTTGAGGGTTAATGGTAAAAGGGTTTAGGTTTAAGGTTTAGGGTTTAGGGTTTAGGGTTTATGGTTTAAAATAGTTTTAAATACGACAAATGTTAATTATATGTTTTATTTTAATTTAATTTTTTTCAAATAGGCCATATGTTAAATATATTATTATTTAAATTTTAAATAGTTTGGAATATGACATATGTTAATTGTATGTTATTATTTTAATTTATAATATTTTATGTTAATTATATTACATATCTTAATTATATATGAATATATGAACATATGTTAATTATAATTATATATGAATATAACACAATATAATTGGGCACACGGTAATAATTAGTCCCGGTTTTTGAAACCACCCGACTAAAGGTGAATTTCATCAAGGGAAAACATCTTCTCATGTTTGCAAACAAATCTAGAGATGAAAATGTATATAAAATAACCGTAAAATACGAAGTGCTAAGAATGTAAGAAGTTATACAAGTAGATAGCAAAATGTATAAAAACATCCGCAAATAAGAGTAAGAAGTTGCTAACCTTACAGAGCAAATATATTATCACCAAAGAAGGTGCTAACCTCGGCAAGACCGGACCTCTAGCGAGAAAAATTTTGAAGATGTACAAGTGTGGTGGCTCGGGATGGAGGAGGAAGGGGTATATAAAGAAAATCTCTAGTCCCGGTTGGTAACACGACCGGGACTAGAGATGCCATCTCTAGTCCCGAGGCAACGGTATAAAAATATCAACGGCTCTCTAGGACCTTCTCTAGGACCTTTAGTTCCGGTTCATTTCAAGAACCGGGACTAGAGATGACGGTTCAAATGTTGTCGGCGCGTGTCGAGCGCCGGGACCTTAGTCCCGGTTGGTAACACGAACCGGACTAGAGGTAGCTTATCTAGTCCCGGTTGGTGTTACCAACCGGGACTAAGGTCCCCGCGCTCCGACATGCGCCGACAACATTTGAACCGGGACTAGAGGTGACATATCTAGTCCCGGTTGGTGTTACCAACCGGGACTAAAGATCCCCGACGCTCTGACACGCGCCAACAACATTTGAACCGGGACTAGAGGTGATCTTTAGTCCCGGTTCGTGACACGAACCGGGACTACTGTTCCTAGAGGGCCGTTGAATTTTTCAACCGGGACTAGAGATCATCTCTAGTCCCGGGTGCAACTCAAACCGGGACTACTGTGCTTTTTGCCACTTCAACCAATGATGGTTTCTCCAGTAGTGAGTCCTCTTTAGTCTTGAGTTTCAAACCGGGACAACCAAAGCGGGACTAAAGATGTCTATTTTTAGTCCCGGGTTGAATAATCGGGAGTAAAAATGAATCTTTAGTTTCGATTGGTGTTACCAACCGGGACTAAACATATAGGCACCCTCCCGACATCCTCACATCCCAAGATTTATTTTTTTTGTTTTTTTCATTGTTGTTTTTTTGCCAAAATCTAATTCACAAATACCGAAAACAAACATCACAAATTCACATCAAAAATAGTAATGAACACATCACAAATTCACATCAAATATGTAGATCACATACCACAGATCGAAATATACACATACATCACAGATCCACATATACACATATATTGTAGAGAGTAAAACATCACAAATTTTTTTAAAAAAATTTCATAACGTCGAATCCGGCGGAGGGGAGCACGGATCCGACGAAGGGGAGCACAAAGATCGCCGTCACCGCGGAAGGAAGCACAGATCTGGCGGAGGGAGCACCTAGACTGCCGCCACCGCAGAGGGGAGCACGGATCCGGCGAGGGGAGCACGGATCCGCCACCATCGCTGGCTAAGAGGGAGAGAGGTAGAGAGAGCTGAGAGAGGGAGAGAGGGAGAGGGAGCGGTAGAGAGAGGGAGTTGAGAGAGAGAACGACAGAGGGAGAGAGATAATAAGGCGCGCTGAGATGGAGAGGGAGAGAGATAAAGGCGCGCGGGAGAGAGGAGATAAAGGCTGCACACGTTTGATGAGGAGATAAGGGCAAACGTTTTTCTTTGGTCCCGGTTGATATATAAAACTTGGATAAATGTTGATTTTTAGTCCTGGTTAGTAACATCAACCGGGACTAAAAATAATGGGGTCCCACATGGCCTGCAGATTTTTTTGAACAATACTAAAAAATGATTTGTAGTCCCGGTTGATAACACCAATCGGGACTAAAAATCATAAAGTCCCATTGCATCTTTTAACCAGGACTAAATTTTTTTTTCTAGTCTCGGTTCCTATTGCAACGGGACTATTATGAATTTTAGCTAGTGGAGCAAAGATCACTTCTCCAATAGTGGAGTATCTCTGCTAGTAGTGTTAACTAGCTAGCTAGGTTCTGGCTTGCTTGTGTTTATGCATTTGTGTGATGCTTTGGCCAAGGAGGGGATGGATGTGCATGTAGTGGTGTTAAACTTGAGTGACAACTAGCAGGTAGCTAGGAAGATGGAGTATGAAAGATTGCAAGTGAAACCGCCCAAAGGATTGAACTTGTCATCATTTTTCTGGAATACGCAGAGAACTGCATATCATTGCATTAAGAAAGAGGATAAAAAGGCTCCGAAGCCACAACAGAACCACACACTCACGCACACACTCTCACGGCCTATAGTTACATACGCGCCTTATACACCAGAAAAGGCTGACCATGCTTAAAAATATCGGCGCTGCTAAACCCCAAGCCGAGCAACGGCCAACTCCGTTAAACCTCTAGCGCCTGCCAGCCCCCAAAGAACAGCTTCCTCCTACTGTTGATAGAATTTTTCTCACATAGTGAGAAGATCTGGTTAACTCTACTGCAGGTCCAAAATTAGTCATCTTTGGTGATTGAGTGAACATTCTTGGTTTGATCTTACAACCAACAAGAAACAAAAAGATAGACATTTGGTTAAAATTAGATCATACTCGATCGGCTATAGATATCAATAAATATATAATTGTTATCCCCAAAACACGTTTAGACTAAAGTGATTGGGATAGATCGGTAGCATACTGAGACAGTATAAATTACTTACATCTAAAAGTATATTAGGATAATAATTATATATATTTATAGCCTAGCCGATGTCACAGATCTAATGTAAATCGGTCAGTACTCCGATATATTTTATAAAAAGATATTAATCTAAACTAAATGCACTAAACTAAACTAAGATCAATCAGCTATTAATATAACTTAACGGATTGATACCAAACCATATTTAAGTAGATTAAGATGGCGATTCTAATACATCTAGTAATAATAATACGTGAAAATAATTAAAATAGATAAGACCGGCTGAAACCCCGGTACTATCATTAATAATGAACATTGAGCCGAATAGATCTATATGATTCTAAAGGCGACTTAATAGGTCGATCAGATGCAACATTAAGTACCAAAAGAAGCATGAGATCTATTTAGACTAATGAGAATTCCTCGAGATGATAGATACGTCATATAATCTGAATCAACCTCTAGATCTAACTCTGTCGACTGTTATCTTGAAGGATATGCTAGCCGATCGAGAGATAGATCTAGACATTGATCTAGATTATATATCGCATATGCTAAATTAAGCAGTTTGCAACATCAAAATCAGAGTATCATAATGATGAAAGCACTGGCCTCGATACCATAAGTCGCTTGTAACAAGAAATTACCTTTCCTGGAGATCGAAACTGATGCAGCCCAAGAACAAAGCAAGAACTCGTCGAGAAAAGTAAAAACAGAAAGGTTGGCGATGCGCCGAATTTGTATTGATGTGTGTTCGATTAATTACAACAGCCCTCGGGTCTTATTTATACCCGGTTACAACAACATCCGTGTAGATCACGGTTTCCACCTTATCTACTATTTACAATACAACAATATCCCGGGACGGGGTCCCATGCTACGTTACAAAAGGAAAATCTATAAAATATCCTATCTTATAGATACAATTGCCGTTACAGGACCTTATTCATATATGGCAATATCTTTAATGTCCTTTGGAAACCGAACCCTAATAGTTATCTCCAAGCTTTCCTTTTGGGATTGGCTCCACCTTCGCCTCCAATAGGGATCGGCTACCGGCTGTCCTTGTCCGACTCGAACTCAGCTGATTGGCTCCGTTGCCGATCTAGACTTAGCCGATGCGGCCTTTGTTTTCGTAGATAGTGCTTTTCCTCCGACTCCGCTTCAATTCTTGCTTCAAACTCGGAGATTTGCTTACCAAATTCAGTCGTTAACACCTACGCGAGGAGAAGCACCTGTAGGGATGGCAACGGGGCGGGTTCGGTTCGGGTAGAGTCTCTGGGCACCCAAAACCAAAACCCAAAACCAAAACTGAAACCAATTCGGGTGAAAATCCATCACCAAAACCGAAACCCACGAATACCCGAAACCCGACGGATTAACTGAAACCCAAAATTATTAACCGAAACTCGAATTTTTAACCGAAACCCAAAATTCTCATAACAAATAATAGATTCTGAATCGTTTTTTCTGAATTGTTTCTTCTACATTTTGGAAAATTGCCCATGTTACCATATGAACATTAAATCATTAATTATAACAGATAATAGATTCCATAGCTACACTATAGAGTTATAAACCATGTGAATATCAAAATATATATGACTAAGATGATACAACAATAATGCTATATAGGCAAGTTGAAGCATTTAGAGTCCAAACAAATGGGATAGTCGGATAGAGATTAGAGAGGGATCGGGTATTCGGGTAATGGGTTGTATGGTTGTTCGTTGATTCACTGTATCTATATGTTTTTGGTTCTGGTTCGGGTATCCATGGGTTAAAATTAAAAACTGCACCAAACCCGTAATATTTCGGGTATCCGAAACCGTAAAACCCGGACGAAAAACATGCACCAAAACCAAAACCCGAAAACCCGAAACCTGCGGATACCTGAACCGAAACCGAACCATTGCCATCCTTAAGCACCCGCTCTAACCTAGGTGAGGCGTTGTTAAAAACTATGTCATTCGTTTCCTTCCAAAGCATCCATGTACCTAGCATGACAAGTGAATTGAAACATTTCCTGGTTCTTTTGTCAAGGGTGTTGCTAGTTTGTTGCCACCACTCGAAAAACCCATTGGAAGAAGGAAGAAATGCAATATCTGAGAGTCCAAACATACGAAGTAGCTAAAACCAGAATTGCCGAGAGAAGACACAAGAACAGAGAAGATGCTGAATGGTTTCATCCTCTTGGTTGCATAAGGGACAATGCTAACGATGAGGGAGCCCCCTTTTACCAGTCTGTCCACTGTCCAACATCGGTTATGCGCTACTAACCATAGGAAGAATTTGCACTTTCTGGGACCCCAACTCCTCCAGATTAGAGTGCTTGACTGAAACTGCCCCAAAGAAAAAAGCCTCATATGTTGTCTTGGTAGAGAACTTTCTTGAATTTTCAAATTTCCATCTATGAACATCTTCCACCTCCGGCTGGATCACTATTTTCTGGACCAAGTCCCAAATATCCAGGAATTCTGATAGGACAGCAACTGTGTGTTGCCCCTAGATATCCTATAGCCATTGATTATCTAGCAATGCTTCCTGAACGGTGCGATTCTTAACCTGCCTCTTGGACACAGATGCAAACAAATTGGGAGCCAACAACTGAATAGAAGACCCCTGTAACCACCGATCTGTCCAGAACTTGGTGTTCCCCATTACCAACTTCCGTAGTTACAACAACAACAAACAGAGCCTGTGCATTCCCATGAACTGCAACTGGGAAGGCTGGCCATGGCTTATCAGGTTCAGTTTTGTTGAACCACAGCCAGCGGGTTCTTAGTGCCCAACCAAATTTCTAACGATCTAAAATGCCCAAACCACCTAGCACCTTAGTCCAGCTCACCTTGGGCCAAGCTAACAGACAATGACTTCCATTTGCCTCTTTCCGTCCGTGTCATAAGAAGTTATGACGAATTTTATCTATCACCTTAAGATACCATGGAGGAATTTTCAGGGCAATAGCAAAATAGATAAGGGCCTGGTTCATCAACTCAGATTTCCAACCTGGCAAACGATCAGCAACCTTCCCAATCAAAGGTTGAAGTTGTGCCTTGGACAACTTCTTGATGGAGAGAGGTAGACCAAGGTATTTGCAGGGGAACTCCTCGCCTACACATGGAAAAATGAGTGTGAACTACAGCCAAATCCTCATCTGAACACTGAATAGGTGAGACACTACATTTCTAAATATTTGTTTTGATTCCTGAAGAAGTGCCAAATAACTGTAGCAAAGAATCCACCATTTGTAGATCCGAGGCGACTAGACGAATGAACAGGACCACATCATCACCATAGAGAGAAACCCGATGATGAAGATTTCTAGAAGAGATAGCATGCAACAACCCTTCCGTACTTGCCTTCTGAATCAAACTGTTTAGGACATCCATGATAAGGATAAAAAACATCGGCGAGAGTGGATCACCTTTCCAAAGTCCACGCCGGTGATAGAGGACCTCACCAAGGATCCCATTGAGTAGCAGCCTTGTTGATGCCGAGCTAAGTAAGCCACTGATCATATCTCTACACTTACGCCCGAAGCCCCTCCTCTGAAATCGAGTCAAAGGCTTTGGAAATGTCCAGTTTCAACAGAATACGGGGCTGCTTCTATTGATGTAAGAATCTGGCCATTTGCTGAACCAGGATGAAATTGTCATGGATGCAACGCCCTTTCACGAAAGCACTTTGATTAGAAGACACAAGCTCGTTGAGTCTTCCTGCTACACGATTTGCTAGCAATTTTGTGACCAACTTAGCAAAACTGTGGATGAGACTAATTGGTCAAAAATCTTTAACTGATGTTGCATCATCTTTTTTGGGCAATAATGTCAGTAGAGCTGAGTTAAGAAGATGCATGTTTCGAAAATTCCCCTGCTGCAATGATGATATAGCTGCAGTTAAATTAGATTTGATAATTGGCCAGCACAACTTGTAGAAATGCCCTGTGTACTCATCCAGGCTTGGGGCCTTGTATGGAGGCAAAAACTTAATGGTGTTCCACACCTCCTCTTCAGTAAACGGCAGCTTCAAGTCAGACAGATCAATTTGATTTAAATTTAGCTCCTCCAGGTTAATAGTCCTTTCACGATGGACACTAGTACCCAACAACTACTCATAAAAATCAAAAATTGTTGCAACTTTGTCTTGATGACTAGTCAGGACCTGCCCTTCATCTATTATCTGTGAGACGAAATTTTTTCGCTTCCTATGGCAGACATGAGCATGGAACAACGCAGTATTAGCGTCTCCATATTTCAACCAATTTATCCTTTACCTGACCCAAGCCATTTTTCTTTGCATGGAGCTCGAGGCTAGAGAATGTTTTTTAAAGCATGTAGCAACCAAAGCTCCTCTTTGGATAGTTGACGGCCGTCCTGAGCGATTTCAAGATGATGGATAATTTCTTTAGCAATACCAAGTTGAGCACCAATGTTCCCAATACATTTCTAGCTCTAGCTCTGTAAAGCGCAGGTGAGTGTTTTAAACTTCAAAGACAAGGTCTCCAAAGGACATGCTCTTGACTCTACTGAACCCCAGGTTTGAACAACCAATTCCTGAAATCCCTCCAATTTGGGCCAAAATGATGCAAAGTGGAATCTACCCTTCCCAGGCAGCAAGTCATGCAACCCAATAATCAGGGGGCAATGATCCAAATCAAAAGAGGCTGCACTCTGCAAAAGACAACTTGGAAATAAATTTTCCCATTCCACGGTACAGAACACCCGGTCCAGCCTGCTTATCTTATAGATGAGGTTGAAATCACCAGCTACCACCCATGGACCAAGACAGTGGGTGAGGATTGAGCTGATTTCTTGTAAAAAAGCAATCTTCTCCTCATTTCCTTGCGGCCCATATACACAAGTAAGCCACCATGATTCGCTATCAGAAGGCCGAAATTGGATAGAAGCACAATGCGTGTCCACCCGAAAGTTCCCGCCGGGCCAAGAGCTTCCTTCCATGCGACCAGTATTCCACCACTAGCACCCATCGATGGGACAAACACAAAATGACAGAAATCCGGCCCTAGCATAGACAGTACAAACCAACAAGATACAGTTTCCATCTTAGGATCCGTTTGGTAGGGCTCCGGATTCTCGTAAGAAACGTTCGATTCGAGATTCTCCGAAACGTTTCTCCGAAGAATCGAATCACTTATGGAACCGTTTGGCAGATTTGCTGGATTCAGATTCTGAAAAGTAGGTGAGAAGCTGGAATGGACTAATTTGCCCCTTGTATTGTGGTAGTTGCTCTGTTAATTTTGGGAAAACTCATTGTGATCAAAATTTAAAAAACATGGTCCACATATATTGTGATACAATAATTCAAAAAATTACAACCAACAAATAAAGTTAGGCTTTAGATTGCATTATAGATCTTGCTAGATCATCACGAAATCTATCCATGTTGATGTCACTAGGTTCTGATGTGGTATCAGTAGTTGAATTTTGAGATGGTTGATGTCTTGCATATCTTCGAGGTATTGTTGGGATATAATCTAGATCCCGATCACATCTATCAAAAAGCTTGTCGGGTGCATTCTCACGAATAAAGTTGTGCAGGCACATAGTAGCCGCCACAATCATTTTTTGTTTAGCCATTGGATAACTAGGCATCCTAAGAAGAATCCTCCACTTTATCTTCCATACTCCAAAGGTGCGCTCAACAACGTTACGCAAGCTTGAATGAAGAAAGTTGAAGACCTCTTGTTGACCATTAGGAGCATCGCCCGTTCTAAAGTCAGGAACATGGTACCTTTGTCCCTTATAAGGTGATAAGTAGCCCGGCCTATTTGGGTATCCCGCATCAACAACATAATATTTTCCTACATAGAGAAAAGAAATAAGTATAATTTTTTCAATAAGTCAATAAAAATAAAAGAAAGTAAATACATTATTTACCTACTGGAGGATGTGGGAAGCTCTCCATGTCATGTTCTATAGGATGGTATAGGACACTTGTATCATGCATAGAACCCGGCTGTCCAATAGAAGCATAGGTGAAACACATATAAAAATCTACAGCTGCCATGACATTTTGGGTCGGAACCCCTGACCGACCAATGTATGTAACATAATCTGATGGATTTGGTGTTGCTAAGATGTGTGTTCCATCTATGGCTCCAATGCAATTATTGAAATGTGGACACATTCTCCGATCACCACTGATCCTATTATGGACATTGGAGAAGTTACGATCCAAAGGTCTAATATAATCCTTCCACATTCTAACTAGGCACTGCAAGACATCATCAAATTTCCTACTGATTGTCTCCCCTGAATGCTTAAAAGTATTTTGCACTGAACTATTAGATCTATTTTGACCACAATGCACAAAAAGATGTCAAGTGACTCCTTTGAGCTAATATGGATGGATGATTGGAGTCCATAGTTACTAACCAACATGTCATGCAATGTCATAAAAAGACCTTCATTCATCCGAAACATTCTATGACTTTTTCCAGGTGTGTTTAATGTTTCCATAACCTATCCATATCTACTTAGTACTAAGGTCCTTGGTGCATTCTTATCATGATAGTTCATATAGTACCGGTTCAAAAGCATAACTTCGGAGGCCATGTTCCCTTGCATCTCTTGATGAGCAGCAATAAGTTGCAATCTATCATCACTGTCGGAGTCAGTTTCACTCTTGTCACTATCATTTGACAACATCTGTAACACGACAATACCATTATAAGTACATACTCATACAAAATACTCGAACATATCGCAAAATCTATCACACACTTGTTAAAATCAGCACACAAACAAGTCTCAAATCACACACAAATATCATAAATAAAGTCTCAAACATGTCACAAACAACACACAACTAACACATGCCTCACACATGTCTCAAGTTTATTACATCACAAACAAGCCTAGAACATAACAAAGTAGTAAAAGACAAGTCTAGAACATAACATGTTTAAACTACAAATTCATGCATGAAGAAACAATCACACAAATATCAAAAACAAGCTTACACATCACCATATTTGACAAAGTGCTTCATGGTCAGCCAAGCAAACTGATCTTCTGGAGTATCCATAGTCATAAACATCTCTCTTTCCACTCTCTTGGTGAACAGCTCGGTAGCAATGAAGTGTTGTTTAGTACCAGGGGTAGCACCACACTCCTTCACAATTGTCATTACTTCCTTGATGGAGCATCCTGAATTGTCCTCCCTTTTTGCTATTGACTCGATCGAAGCTGTGGACCTCTCGCTACAAGTGACGATTTTGTTAAGTTGATCTTGTATCCACAATCCTCCACTTGTCTTTGGCCTTTTTCCTTTCTCTTTGTAGTCAAAACGAGCTTTCTTGGATGGTGGCGTTACTTTGTCAATCTCAATAGCACCATCTGAGTCCCCCACGTCCTCAACAATATTTGCATCAACTTGGGGACTTTGCGGGATGACACCCGATGATGCACAAAAATGATCATCACCCGTGTTACGAAGGTCCTCAAATATTACCTTCAAATCGTCCTCATTTTGAAGGTCCTTTGCTTTGAACTTACCGCAACCTGGAATTTTCTGTAAAAGGCACACCAAACTTGGTAAGGATACAATAACTTCGTGATATCTGTAAAAAAACAAAAAAAAGTTCAACATAACCATTCTAACCTTTCTAGCAAGTTTCCACCATGATTCAGGCATGTCCACAGTCCCTTTGCTCTCATTCCAACCTAAACCTGTTTTTTTCAACAATTGTTTCCAACAAAGATAATCTGTTTTCAACTTGGCCCATTTGTTCTTGAACTGTACTCTACCATATTGAATTTCCATTTTTTTCATGACATTTCTTTATCAAATTTTCATATCCTACATTGTTCAAATGTGCGTTCAAATGATTTTCACACCTCACTTGTTTAGCAAACAACTTGCACACAGTTCTAGTATGCTCGTCGTTTCAATCAGTAGTGTCAGCCATCTACCGCAACAACAACAAAAATTCAAGTAGTTTGCCACCATAGTCAAAATCCAGATCACATAGATACTGCTCAAGCATATATGGTACTGCTACTGCTAAAGGTGTTACACCTAAAGGTGTTAAGACCTAACAAGTTGGTTGCATATGCTTTGCAAAAGTTACACAACTTGAGACATAATTTTGAGACAAACTATATATCTCAGGACAAAGTGCCTTTTAATATTCAATTGATTCCATGAGGCATCTTCTTTTAAAAAAACATCCCTAAAGATTTAGAGCATTCATTGACCAAGATGAATATTAAGAACCACAACTACAACATTCCAGAGCAGCATATATGCAACATTGGCCAATCACAGTATCATGCAAGAAGTAATGAAGGAACAGAGGAACTGCATTTTATCTAGATTTTATCTAGCATCCTGTTTATACACAGTATCACACTCAAAAATCACCCACTGACCTGCTATACAGAGCAAAGCTATAAGAATCACACTCAAAAATCACCAACACATCATCACATGTTCATAAATACTGGTATACCTTCACTTGTTCAGTTGATGGAGGTGTTTGGGCGATGGCGGAGCTCTGGATCTGTGCTTGGCGGCAAGCACACTTCTTCGGCTGTCGACGACGGAGTCAGGAAGGCAGGAGCGACACGTCGAGCGTCTTCCAGGCGGGTGCGGCGACGCCAAACGGCTGAGGGGGTGGGGGCGCTCTAGATCTGAGTAGGGCTGGCGCCGTTCGGGCTGGAGGCGACGGTGTCCTGCGGCTGGGAAGGCAACACGCGAGTGAGGGAAGGCGGCGCGCGTGGCTGGGGAAGGCGGCGCGCGCCTTGCGATGGCAGCGCGCTGCTTGGGGAGACGGCGCCGAGCGGCTTAGAGGCCGGGGTCGATGGCGGCGACCAGCTTGGATGGCGGGGGCGGCGGCGCCGAGCAGAGCCGAGAGACTGGGGGCAGTGCCGTAAGCTCTTCCTCTCTCATGCCTGTGAACACTGGGAGGGGTGGAGTGGAAAAACGGGAGGAGAATCTGGAGAAACTGGTCCAGGGCAGTTTCACCCTCTCACATGTAACTTTTAAAACGATTATGTCCTAAAACACTTTACAGAAATGTCGTTTGGCTTGGATTCTTCAGTTTCTGCCCAGAAACGAAACTGTTTCTTGCTTTTAAACGGGCCCTTAGTTTCCTGAAGACACACTATGTTAGCTCACTGGACCAAAAATCGAACAGAGTCTTGGCGAGCCGATGAATTCAGATCGCACATTCCAAACGAGAATTTTTGAAGGATCCATAAAAACCCTGCTCATGAGGCTGTTAACAGCTCTCCTAAATATTTCTAGCCCTCAGGAGGTGTCCAACCAAAGAGCGCGGCAAGAGCCTGAATATGAGAAGCCGAGAGGAGGCCGCTAAAAAGCTTTGGCGTAGTCGTCCATTATCTTCTGGTTGATATGCTCCCGTTCCATCTTAATGCCCAGTGAGCCGCATGACAGTCTTGTGAGAGCCGACTTCCGGAATACCACAAGTTGGGCTTCCAACCCAGCCGTTCTCCTGCTCCTACGAGGAACACCTTGGGACGTTTCTTCGGCAATGCAGGCACAGATCTTCTGTGTTCTTGGAGAGCTTGGTAATAAAGGCCTTCTGTGCTAAAGTCGCCGGGGATTCAGGGCGCGGCCGCCGACGGGAGTAACCATGATTAGTGCATACGCAAAACACACGTACGTATGTATCCATGAGTACGTACGGAATTACGTAAGTGCGTCCTGACAGAGCCAGCTAGAAATGCATCATCCGCTAACAAGAACTTTTAAGTTATAATTGATAGAACTAGTTGAAAACCTAAGATTTGTAATTGATCACTCTGACGTTTAATTGCTATTTGTACTTGTCATATCACCCTGCAGTTTTCTTTGGAGTGGGTATAAACTTATTATTGTACTTGGACGATATCGACAAAAGTTAATATTCATGCGTAACACAGCTCAGCTGGTAGAAGCAGCCACTAGTACATATCCTTTCATCTATAACGGGCTCTCACATGTCTAGATTATACGGACCGCCACAACAAAATCATCTCAAACATGCCTAAAAAGAGACCGACAAAAAAATACTCGCACAGATATATTAGATTAAAAAAATCAAGCTTGTCATGGATGATACCTATTAGTGACGGACTTAAATCATGGCCCGACAAAGATAACTTACGATATATTTTTGTCGGGCCCCGACAGAAGCTATCACCGATGGCTCTTATCGGTGACGGGCACCAACCTGAGGCCCAATTGAGATAACAGTTAGGCCCGTCACTGATGAGTGGCATCGGTGACGTGTTCCAACCTGAGAGCTGATTGAGATAACAATTAGGCCCGTCACCAATGAGTGTCATCGGTGACGGGTTCCAACATATGATATGCTTCGAAATCATTTAACCTAGCTCGAGAGCCGATTCAGATCTACACATGAGCTCAAAAATTTTCTAGGTCTTCACATTGTAAACCCTAGCGTCGCCGTCGTCTCTTGGAGCCGGTCACCGCTGTCTCTCGCGCCCTCCCGAGCCTGACGCTGTCGTTCTCCCTCACCGCCCCTGAGCGCCGCCGTCCTCGAGCCCAGCCACCGAGCGCCACCACGCTCTAGGTAAGTCCCTCATGTAGACATTTGAGATGAATGCCATGTATCCGCCGTTTTCCTCTTTTATTTCCATCAAACCCTAGCCGTCATGTCTAATCTGTGCACGTATAACAAGTTTTTGTGCGCATTGTTCCCGTTTTGTCTTCTAATTCGGAATCGGTTTTTAAAACGGTCATAACTTTCGCATACAGACTCCGATTGAGACGTTCCATATATAAAAATTGATCAGAACAAAATTTCGGATGCGTTCGTCCGCTGCTTTGCTGCGTTCGGAAGGTTGCTTTTTTGAGTCTGAAAGCTTTTTCGATTCCGAGCATATCTTCGAATTTTTCACCAGCCACGTCTTTCACTTGTTTAGGCTCAAATTTTCTGTGGTTACCTCTCATGTGCTCCTAAGTCAAGAAAAAATATTAAAAAATAAAAGGAAAAAGTCAAAATTTTTCTGTCTTGATCAACAACAGATGAAAAGGAAAAATAGAGAAGGGTAAAAGAGGAACAATATCTAGAGGAACAACTTGCGAGGTTATGATTACTTAATTATCGTTTTTGTAAAGACACTTACCCGAATTTGTAACAATTTAATGTATTTTTTCGGGGAGATATTTGATGCATTTAACTTGGAGGTTTTTTTTATTTTATGCATGTAGAGAAGCACAACTCATTGGTGAGTGCAATAACTAGAATGGTGCAAAACACAAGATGAAGAATGATAAATTTGGTATTTGGTCAATCAAGATTTCACATGTATAGATTTTAGATAAATTCAAATATTCATTCTTCTCAATTTCAAAAATAAATTGTATATGAATGGATGTGTGAAATATATGAATGTCATATGCGAGTTCTGAATTGAGTTTGCTGTGAATAATTGTATATATGAATGAGGATGTTAGGAATAAGAATATATATATATATATATATATGTATGAATAATTATATATGTGAATAATTGGCTAGCAAAGGCCTGAGGCTAGCCAAAAAAATATTTTTTATTTAGAAAATAGTTATCAATGACGGACTTAAACTAAAACCCATCACGAATGACAGTCATCTGTGACGGGCTTTAGGTTAGGCCTGACAAAGATAAGTGCATCAGTGATGGGTTTTTACTTGACACAGATGACTTCTCATATCACTGACCTTTGCACTATAACGAACACTATATTGGACACAGATAAGGATTGTCGTTCGACACAGATGATCTCGTTGTAGTGAGCTTTAGCTATCACACGCTTACTAATCTTGTGGACCAATTTACCATTAACATGTGAGACCAGTTCTTGTACCCACATGCTTCCACAAAATCCACAAAAGTAGATGTATACACGCATATGCGTCCTATAAGTAACACATAGTCAAATCTCACTCACTGTGCACATAAAGACAGCTTTTCTTGGCCAGTTCACAAATTAATTACATATCACAACTGCTGCTCCTAATTATTCTTGCTACTTTTGATGCGAGTGTAGACGGGCTTTTGGACTATTTGTCATCCTTCTCGATAGCGCATTCTCAAATTAATACCATCCTCACAATTTTAATTATTTATCACTCTGAATTGTTGCTATTTTGCCCATTTTTCTTACCAACTCAGCAAACCGAGCAACAAAACACTTGCTTGCCCCTTATCTCGTTTCTCCCATCTGGAGCTCCACGATTCAGAACGAAAGAAAAAGCCAAGCTCAAGCTCAGGCATCAACAGAGGAAAAAAAAAGCAAGGAAAGGCATTAACTATCTACGTGCAAAGACCAGGGTTCAAAATTCCGGAGTGAAGTTTTCGAAATTTTGGCCCCCATGATAGGGAACTATTTCGCTTGAAAATTCCGGTTTTTTTTCAAATTATCTGAATTTAGCAAAACTTATTCAAATTTAACCAAATTTGGTTCAAATTTCAAACTATTTCGGACCAAAATAATCTGAAATATCCTAAATTTCGGTTCTATTGATGATACCCCTGATAGAAATAGCCTAACCGATAAACCCGGCAAATACTGATCTGGCACACAGATCAGCCTCTAACATGGCACTCTTTTCGATCATAATTTTGATGTTTGATTGTCATAATTTTAAATCTGACCGACTCTTATCTAAAATACTTAAATATTTATGATAGAATAAAATAATAATTAGGATAATAACCTATCTACGTACACTACTGAAGAAACCATCATTGGTTGAAGTGGCAAAAATCACAGTAGTCCCGGTTTGAGTTGCACCCAGGACTTGAGATGATCTCTAATCCCGTTTTAAAAAGTCTACGGATTTCTAGGAACATTAGTCCCGGTTCGTGTCACGAACAGGGACTAAAGATCACCTCTAGTCCCGGTTCAAATGTTGTCGAGCTGTCGGAGCGCCGGACACCTTTAGTCCGGTTGGTAACACCAACCGGGACTAGAGATGCTATCTTTAGTCCCGGTTGGTGCTACAAATTGGGTCTAAAGATGTCTTGTACTCCGACAGTTCCGACTGCCTCCGACACCATCTTTAATCCCGGTTGGTAAGGAATAGAGGCCCGATTGGTAACACCAACCGGGACAAAAGTGAATGTGCTTATTTTTTAACGAACCTAATAAAAATATATAAATTTTGCTACATGATTCAAATGACCAAAAATTAATTTAAAAATATCTGTAATTTTAAAGCGTGTGGTGTTGTGTGGAGGTGGGTGATTGAAGATAGAAGGAAGCTTTAATTTTGTTATTACATATCATTATATTGTTATTAACTAATGATTCTCAATATACAAAATCTTTTGTAAAATTATTTTGGTGATAATATATGAATCGGAGGGATGTACAATATTGATAAAGACATTGTTCATGCGCGTTTAACAAGTTTTATGTGCATTGTTCCCGTTTCGTCCTCTAACTCGGAGTCGGTTTTTAAAACGACCATAACTTTCGCATACAGACTCCGATCGAGACGTTCCATATATGAAAATCGATCAGAAAAAAATTTTGGATGCGTTTGTTTGCAGCTTTGCCACGTTCGGCGATTTTATTTTTCCTAAAAAAGCCTCAGAAGATTGCCTTTTCGAGCCGGAAGTTTTTTCCGATTTTGAGCGTGTGTGTCTTCCGAATTTTCCACAAGCCACGTCTTTTGCTTGTTTATGCTCAAATTTTATGAGGTTACCTCTTGTGTGCTCCTAAGTCCATAAAAAATATTAAAAAATAAAACAAAAAGTCAAATTTTTCCTCTCTTGCTCAACAAAGATGAAAATGAAGAAAAGCGAGGGGCAAAAGAGGAATAATATCTAGAGGATTATCTATGTTTAATTAAATTTTAATATTATTGTTTTAAACATATATTTAATGAATTTAATTTGATCCTATTTAATGAATTATTTAATTGTTAACCCTAGCCGGACCAAATAAATTAGAAAAATAGCGGAAAATTATCTTTTGTTCGGTTGGTGGCACCAACCGGACTAAGGGTGAATTAGAAATAGTGGGAAATTATCTTTAGTCCCGGTTGACGACACCAACCGGGACTAAAGATGAATTAGAAATAGCGGAAATTATCTTTAGTCCCAGTTGATGCCACCAACCGGACTAAAGATGAATTGAAAATAGCGAAAAATTATCTTTAGTCCTGGTTGGTGCCACCAACCGGGACTAAAGATGAATTGGCTATATATATCCCCAGCTCGCATCGTCTTCTCCACAGATCCAACACTTAGCACATTTTCAGATCTCTTTCCCTCTCTCTAGCTCTCTTCCTCTCCCTCTCCCTCTCCCTCTCTCTCTCCCTCTCCCCTCGGCAAGCAAGGGGAGGGGAGAAAATGACGACAGCGGGGCGTCATCTTCTCACCAACGGCGAGCGGAAGCCAACCACGTGGCTCTGCCATCTTTAGTCTCGGTTGGTGGCTTTAACCGGGACTAAAGATGCATTTCTAGTCCCGGTTATTTAACCGGGACTAGAGATTGCCCATCTCTAGTCTCGGATTCGTAGTCCCAATTTGACAACCGGGACTACCGAGGGTTACGAACCGGAGACAATTGTGGCTTCCTCCACTAGTGATATTTTTTATTATGTTTCTACTACTTAAAAAAGTGGATTCATCTATCCGCCCCTTTCAACCTCATGCAAAATGCAAAGCACATGACAACCACCTCTAAAACAATATCCTTTTCTTTTTCGAAATCAGTTGATTAAACAAACTAATGAGATCCCATACATATATACTCGATGTATACTCCCAACCCATCCTCATTCCTATGAGGTTGGCCCGTTATAAATGCATATATAGGTATATTATTAAGCACTTTTAAAAAGTCAAACGATCTAAAAGCAAGTACATATAAGCTACTAGCTGTCCTAACTGACGGGTAATTCTACCTTAATTAGCCTGTGGCTAATAGCCGGGGCATCAAAATATTACACTATGAAACAGTTACTGTTTTTTCCGATGCGTGCGAACCCATATTGTTCTGACGAGATCAAGGATTGTGGAAGGTAAAACACATATATACCTAAATGGTCATAATGACCATCATGTTAATTTATTTGTTAATTGGTTCCAATGTTCCTTTTCAATTCATTTCCAATCGTTTGGATCTAGTATATATATCAGTAATAATTATCTCTACGCATTATATTTGGACAAGCACTATGCATGGACAAGAGTTAGGTCGACAGATCATCTAAACGCCATACCAATTAATTACTACTATTAAGAATTAATTATTTCTCGATATATAATTTACGTGTGAATATCTCATGCATACGCACAACCGATGACAATGATTTCTCTTTTTGTCACGAAGAACACTGTATCCTATTAATTAAACAGGAAAACCATACACATATATTGATATTACATCACAGCATATAGTAGTGATACACAAAATACATGCTATTTTATTGTAGTATATAAAGTTAAAATGCAGGATCTCCGTAAGTGCACATCACTTTTTCTTACGTGCAGTCAATAGGATAATCAATAATGGTTGTTCTTCTATAACTGGGCTTGAAGCCAATCTATGGTCCCCTTCTCAACCTGAAATGCCTTCGCCAGAACATCATCAGAGATTGGTGGCTTTGACCCAAACACCACATTTGCGATGGTGATGGCATCGGGGTTTTGGCTGCTAAGTGCAGCAATTGCAACCGCAGGCTTGTAAGGGTTAGGGTTAAATTGGAAGTGGATGAGCCCCACACGGAGCACGAACACATCACCCTTGTTGAGCACCTTAGAGAAGAGCTTGTTGTCCGAGTTAGATGTGATGAAGCCGACATAGAGTGTTCCCTCAAGCACCGTAAGGATCTCAGTGGCACGAGGGTGCGTATGAGGAGGGTTCTGACCCAATGGGGCATAGTCGATACGCGCAATCGAGATGCCGAGTGTGTTGAGGCCAGGGATCTACATGACGTTGATCAGTGTGATGTTGGATCCAACCTTGTTTGTTTTCCTAGGAGTGTCCAACATTGCTGCCTTGAAGAAGTGATCCGTGTTCACATCCATCGGGTTCAGGCAAGCAAATCCATTGACTCGCACTGCTGGCATGCAAAGTAAACGGACAGTCAAGGCTCAAAATTTTGCACTATATTTATATCCCCTCAAGTACTGTGAGGATCTCACTGGCACGAGGGTGTGTATGCGGTGGGTTTTGACCCAAAGGCGTATAGTCGATGTGTGCCATTGAGATGCCGAGCATATCGAGGTCAGAGATCTGCATGACGTTGATCAGTGTGACATTGGACCCAACCTTGTTTGTTTTTCTAGGAGTATCAAGCATGGCTGCCTCGAAGAAGTGGTCTGCATTCACGTCCTTCAGGTCTAAGCAAGTGGTCTGCATTCACGTCCTTCAGGTCTAAGCAAGCAAATCCATTGACAAGCACTGTATCATATAAAAGTTAATAACTTTAAACTCAAGACTTATGTGCTATTTTAACATATCTATACGGGTGTTTCAATTACTTTAATCTCACGAGTGTTTGTGTGAAAAACAGAGTATTTCATATCATAAGCATGAAGCTAGAAAATGTCTAAAATTAAGAGCATATATGGTATACCAGGTGAGTGCATGTCGGCAATGCAGAAATCCTGCAGAGGGCTAGGATCAGAGGCCATGGCCTGCCATGAGACCAACGCAAGAAGAGCAGCGAGGAGACACAAGGAAGAGGACGAAGTCATTTGGCTTTGGAGACACAAGCATTAATTGATGCTGACAGTGATGGTTTTTTTAATGAATTGACACTGATCAGATGTCATATGTGCCTATTCTAAATTTGAGTTTTGCGTGGGTGCCTAGTGACCGGGTAAGAAATGTCTCGTAGGTATCAGTTTTAGATGAACTGACACATATAAAACATCACATATTTGATGTTATTTACTGGTGTATATCCACTAGACCACCCCTTAGAAAGGTCTTGCAACCATCTTCATGTTATATTAATGTTTCCTTATGTTCTTAGATTTTTTTGACAGTTAGAAGAGTGGATTTTTTTCAATTTTATTATTGGTACCCTGGTCAGGAGATCGGAGACATTTATACTTCTAAGACCACATCCCTCTTCCTCAATATTATGTCTTTTAAAAAGTTAGCTAGGAGCTTCAGCATTATGTAATTAAGTAGATACACAACTAATTAAATAATATTCTAGCTGGCATTTGAACCTTGGTGATTGTGATTGCGAGGTGAGGTCGAATTAACAGTTAGTCAGCGATGCCTACGACTAAAGTTCTGTCAAAAAAACTCGTGCGAGAACTCACCAAGCCAACAACTTATATTTGCAGCACCTCCTTATATGTTACTACTACATATGTTGCATTCCATTAATAATTTACTTGGGAACTATATTGCATATGTCATGCATGCCACTTTAAGTGTTCTTGCACAAACTTTGTGACATTTAGTTTTTTAAGGAACACAAACTGTATTTCATTTATTAAACGGGAAAACCATATATGTATATCGGTAGTAGTACATTAAAAAAACTCACAGCTCGCAAGCATTTATAAGAAGTACAAAATACATACCACTTATTTATGTTGTATATAAAATTAAAACATAGTCCATAAGCCAATAATTTTTTAGGACAATTAGTAGTGGTTGTTCTCCCAGAACTGAGCCTGGAGCCAATCTATGGTTCCCTTTCCAACTTGGAACGCCTTTGCCAAAACTTCATCTGAGATTGGTGGCTTTGATCCAAAAACTGCATTCGCAATGGTGATGGCACCAGGGTTTTGACTGCTAAGAGCAGCAATTGCAACTGCAGGCTGGTGGGGGTTAGGGTTGAATTGAAAGTGGATGAGCCCCACGGGAAACACGAAGACATCACCCTTGTTAAGCACCTTGGAGAATAGCGTGTTGTTTGGGTTAGATGTGACGAAGCCGACATATAGTGTCCCCTCAAGAACTGTAAGTATCTCAGTGGCACGAGGATGCGTATGTGGTGGGTTCTGACCCAAGGGCGCATAATCAATACGTGCAATTGAGATTCCAAGCGTGTTGAGGCCAGGTATCTGCATCACATTGATCAGGGTGACGTTGGATCCAACCTTGTTAGTTTTCCTAGGAGTGTCGAGCATGGCTGCCTTGAAGAAGTGGTCCGCATTCACGTCCTTTGGGTTCAAGCAAGCAAATCCATTGACAAGCACTGTATCATAGAAAAGTTAACTTTTAAACACAATACATATATTATATTTTAACACAAATATACGTGTTTGAATTGTAAGTCGAATAATCTGGCAAGTGTCTATGTGTGTAAAACAACGTATTTCACATCAGAAATATAAAGCTAGAAATGTCTAAAATTAGGAGCATATATATTATACCAGGCGAGTGTTCATCGGCAACGCAAAAGTCCTGCAAAGGGCTAGGATCAGAGGCGATGGCCTGCCATGAGACCAACGCAAGAAGAGCAGCGAGGAGACACAAGGAAGAGGGTGAAGCCATTTGGCTTTGGGTTTCTGCTCTTTCTCTACTGAATTATCTGTTGTTTCTCTTTGTGGCTGAGAAGCTAGGTAGCTAACTGGTTGTGTTTATCGTTGGGTTGCTTTGGCTGTGGAGGCCGATTGATGTGTTTATATAGCCGCAGGGGCGTGGCAGCCTGAAATTGTGAACAACTGAACAAGTCAATTAAGCTGAACTGATGTCAGCTAGTAGAATGAAATGGTCTGCAATTTGCTGCCTGCAGGTTGAACTTTTCAGCTTAAAAATTATGTATTGGCCCTACTAACTAATCTGACGTGGTCGATTGTGTTTACACACATTTTGACGATCGACCACGTACTAGTAGTTATTTTTCACTCTCTTTTTGGAAGAAGGCATGGCAGTAGTTATGAATCATCAATAAATCGACGTTTCCAACCTTTCCAATTACTTGGTCACCATTGTCTTTGGATCAAATCAAATTGTAACTCCTCACGAAACTTCGTAAAGAAAAGTGTTTCCTGTGAGATATATATTACTAGCTAGTTTGTTTCATAGACTTTTTCAGAACATAACCATGACATGTAAATAAATACAGCAATATATTGTTGTGCCACGCTTGGTAGCATTTTTTTTCTAAAATCTGCACATATATGGAATAGACATTGTTGATTTCATTCAAAATATAAGAACCATGTTTTCTATGTAATAGTTATCCATTCATGCAGGTTAATTGACAATTTTTTCAGGACTAGAATTTATGTGCAAATTTTAATTAGCTATATATGCATTAGGGATTTGACAGTCTTTTACTACGGAGGCAACTGGTATGAATAAAAAAAATGCTACTAGTTTGGATCGGCTTGTATTCATAGTCATAATGCGTTGAGCCGAGTTAGCTTTTTAGCTCGTGAGCTTAACGAGCTAGCTCACAAGCTGCTGATTTAGCTCGTTAGTAAAACAAATCACCATGTATTTATATACTTAGTGTTTCTTACCTGGCGCTTAGCCTTTAGTTTATGTACATAACTAGTTATTATTTGTATTCAGTGAGTTCTTTATTTGTTAAGAGTTTATTATTATTTTAATATACAATAAAATAGTAAATATAAAATTATAAAGATGATATAAATGTGTTAACGAGCCTAATGAGCTTATATAGCCGCAGGGCACGGCAGCGTGAACTTGTGAACAACTGAATAAGTCGAATAAGCTGGACTGATCGATGTCAGCTAGTAAACGGAAATGGTCTGCAATTTGCTGCCTGCAGGTTGATCTTTTCAGCTTAAAATTATGTATTAGCACTACTAAGTAATCTAAAGTGGTCGATTGTGTTCAACACATTTTGACGATGACATAGGGTAGTTATTTGCTGTTTCTCTTTGTGGCTGAGAAGCTAGGTAGCTGTGTTTATCGTTGGGTGATGCTTTGGCTGTGGACGATTGTGTGCTTATATAGCCGCGGAGCGCGGCAGCCTGAAATTGTGAACAACTGAACAAGTAAATTAAGCTGGACTGATGTCAGCTAGTAGACTGAAATGGTCTGCACTGTAGGTTGAAATTTTCAGCTTGAAAATATGTATCGGCACTACTAACTAAAATGTGACGTACGTGGTCCATTGTATTTACACACATTTTGACGATGACATAGAGTAGTTATTTTTTCTCTCTTAAATTTTGAAGGAAGGGATAACAGTAGTTATGATCGGATCTGCACAGAAGGGGTGAACCAGCGTGCATCATCAATCAATGACCTGCACGCTAAGTCATCGAATAACTATTCTTTCCAACCTTTTTCATTTACTTGGTCGCCATCAAAATCAAATTGTCATCCCTGACGAAACATCGGATGCAATCTGAGAGCAATGTAATGTATGATAGGTAGGTGTCGACCGACTAGTACAGAAACGGCAATCCTTGCCAGCTTATCACTACAGGTTTGGCTTGAACTGAATGGGATTATTGTCGGTTCATAGTGGTTGGATGGTTTTACGAGCTGAACTCGCCATGAAACGATAGGGATATTAAACACTGCCGGTTGACATTAAAATCATACAGTGTTAGTATCGTCGCGGATTTTTAACATGAACAATCAGTGAATCGAGTTGACCCAAAAAAAATCCCAAGCTAGTCATCCCTACACAGATCCTCCTTCCCCACACATCCTCACTCCTCTTTCTTCTCTCTTCTATTATATGGCATACACCACTCCCTTTCACGCACCAAGTAGTAAACTTACTGTCCCTCAGATCTGACAAGAGAAAAACAATGAACTTTCATATAACACCTTTTATCTCATACGAGAAGAGCAAAGGGGGAGGAGGATGTACAGTAGATATGACGATGCAGGGGCCAATTGGCTAGATCCAACGGGCCCGAGCTTGAGGGCCGCCAGATATGTCCACCGTTAGCATCGAACCCATTGGAGAGGCAAGGGATGAGAAGAGAGGGAAGATCGTGGCAGACTTGGCAACAGTTCGATGACGTTGGCCAGATCTAACGACGAGGGCCTTCGTCGATGGCCATGGGCAACAACAGTGGAGGTGGCAACAATTCACGGAAGTTAGTGAACAGCTCAAGAAGACAACAATGGTGATGGTTCCACGGGAAAGATGATGGTGGTGACCCTCTCTCCACTGAGCGATGACAGTTCCCTCCTCTACACTACGTGATGGCGATGGCCATCTCTCCATTGGGTATGGTGAACTAAGGTTGTATTTGAGAAGAGGAGAGAAAAGGAGAAACTAGAAAGATATGCAAAACGAGATGAGTTATTAGTGCATGATTAATTGAGTATTAATTATTTTAAATTTTAAAAAAATTAATATAATTATTTAAAATAACTTTTTATAAAAATTTTGCGAGAAAATATTGTTTAACAGTTTGAAAAGCGTGCGTGTGAATGCAGCCAAGTCTAGATCTTGTCTTCCTCCTTTCTCTGTGATGTTGCTGTGATGTTGATGTTGCCGAATCTAGTTTGATGTTGATGTGATTGTTGGTGATTTAAGTTGTTGATTTGTACGAGCTCTTGATAACCGACTGATTAATTCGTTGTCGATGACAACAAAATGTATTCGAAATTTTTTTTCTGTAAATAGGTATCACTGTCAGCTTGTCCCATGGATCGGCAGTGATGTCAAGTTATGAGACTCCTGATTTATAACCGCCAGTGCTCGGGGACCATCACTGCAACATGCGGCCCGTCGGTTCGAAATCTGGCATTTGAATCAGCAATGATGCCAGTTTTGAACCGGTAATTAAGGATTAACTTTTTTTATTAAGCGCAAGATCGGTCAATGCGAGGACATTACGAGGAGCTTTTACTATATCCTTTAGCATCATTAACTTTGTCACTGTTCACTGCAGACTTGTCAAAGATTTACTTGGTCATGCCATGCATTTTTCTTGGGAGTGGTTACTTTCACCAGCAATATTACATAACAAAGACTACGTACCATTTTTTTTCTGGGGAATAAATACAGCTTAACAGTACTGGTTTTCCCATATGTCACTCTGGACAGTACTGGTACGGGCACATATGCAGGCTTTCACGAACGCTAATCCTGTCGATCGATTAGCTTAATAGTTATTAATTATTAATAAGACCAATTCTATTTAGCTGTCTTTTTTGCCGGGCCGGTGGAAGCCGTCAAAACTTTTATTGAGATTAATGGCATGCAGCATAGGACATTTTTCACCAACAATGTTGAAGGGCAAGAGGTCTGCAACTGCACCAACTAGGGATGTAGCACCCTAAGCCAAGTTTCTATAAAAAAGCGCTACTGGATAAATCATTTTCGATTGAAATACCAAAATCCATAATAGTCCTGGTTAGAGTTATACTCCACAATATTTTTAGTCCCAGTTTAAAAAGACAACGGCTCTCTATAACCTTTAGTCCCGGTTCGTGTCACGAACCGAGACTAAAGCTCATCTTTAGTCCGCTTCAAATCTTGTCAGAACCTGTCAGAGCGCTGGGATCTTTAGTCCTGGTTGATAACACCAATCGAGACTAAAGATTATCCCGGTTGTTGTTACCAACCGGGACTAAAGATGGGGTTCCTTTTTAAACTCCTTCTTCCTCCTCCAGCCCGAGCCAGCTCCACTTGTCTTTAAAATTTTGCTCTAGCTAGAGAGGAGGTGCTGCCAAAATTTTTTGTGATTTTGTTTTGGTGATAATACACAAATCTTTGCTATCTACAAGGTTAGCAACTTCTTCCTCTTATGATCTGTGCTTAGCACTTCGCTTTTAGGTTGTTTTCAAGATATTTTCATCTCTAGATTTTTATGCAAACATGAAGAGAGAGAAAATTTGTTTGGACTACTTATTTTACTAAGCACATTACTTTGTGTTGAGAAAAATATTTGGAAAAATAAAGAGAAAGAAAAATATGCTTAGCACGTTACATTAGAAGGAATTTATTACGTACAATTTTATCTCAAAAAATATTTATGGAAAATGACGAGAGACAATCTTTTGGACAGAAAAGTTATAAAATAGATGATAAAGGAAAAAATATAGAAAATTTGATAGTAGATTAGAAAAGTAAGGTAATTTTAAGATCGTTAAAATAGTTAGAAATATATACACTACGTACATTGTCTGATTACATATATATATATAAAATTATTGTAATAATATTTAAATGACTTGAATTTCGTGGATTTTTCTTACGATTTTTCTGCATTCCATGTAGATGGATCGACAATGGATGTACAACGCGGATCGACGGTCAATAGAGTTTATTAAAGGCGTGCATTGTTTTTTGAGTGTGGCCGATGCCAACAAGCGGAAGGGTTTCATACGTTGTCCATGCAAAAAATGTAAAAATGAGAAGGAGTATTCTACATCAAGAATTATTTATGCCCACTTGTTTCAGTCGGGATTCATGCCTCACTACAATTGCTGGACATCACACGGAGAGGTGGGGGTTGCAATGGAAGAAGATGAAGAAGACGACGACAACATTCCGGACTATGGTCAATACGGTGGGTTTGAAGAGAATACAACGGGCGAGGCGGGCGAGGATGCTAAAGAAAACGACGGTGCCGATGACCTTGGTCAGATGTTGCGCGACTTACAGGGGGACTGCGAAGGTGTAAAGGAGGTGCAGAAATTGGAGCGTATGTTGGCGGACCACAAAAGGTCCTTGTACCCAGGCTGTGAACAGGGGCACAAAAAGTTGGGTACTGTCACGCCCAGAAATTCGCACCAGAATTTCCGAAGCTGAATGTGTATTAAAATACCCTGTCCAGGACCAACCAGGGGTACACAAACGACAAATTGTATATACAGATCCACATCTTAAAACATTTTAAAGTCTTACATATGCAGCGAAAAAGGTAAAATAAACTTAAGAACTAGGCTTCGACTCTTGTGGGGCAGCGATTCCACTCCACAGGCAACCCTTGATGGCAGCGACGAGCCTACTCAGCATCGAACCCAACTGCAGCTTCATCCTCCAGCTCTGAGGTGGGGGAAAAGGAAGCAAGACTGAGTACAACCACTGTACCCAGCAAGTCATACCAAGAGAAGGTATGATGTAGGGTTAATTCCAAGGATAGGCTAGGGTTAACTTTTGCATAAAGCAGGCATTTTAGGTACAAGTCATACCGAGAGAAGGTATGATGTAGGGTTAATTCCAAGGATAGGCTAGGGTTAACTTTTGCATAAAGCAGGCATTTTACAGAATTAAGTTGAAAGCACTAAAAACAATAATTAAATGTAATTAAATAATATTTTAACACTCTGCTCAACGCTACACCACGTTGAGTCAGGCCCAATCCATCCAACTATTCTATCCCATTATCACTGAATCATGTTATTATTATTCTGTACCCACAAGACACAGCCCCACAACACATGCCCGTGTGTCGACATGCCACCATGGCATATCGAAAAGGGGTCTGTGACAGGACCATTCGCATAACCCTTCCTGACCAAGCGACACCACACCTCAGGATTTGCCCCTACCCAGAATCCAGGGTAGGCAGCCCCCTCTCGTGCCTAGGTGAATCCGGCAGCCACATAGACCTTTCTCGGTCCATCCGCACTCCATCACACTCACCCTCGCCTGGATGCGTCGGCCAGAAAAAGCTACACTACAAGCCCAGCCGTTGCCCATGCTGGCTTGTGGTACGCACTAATAATTCTTCCAGGGTTTCCCGTGAACCGGTCCTTAACTGCCATGGGTGCGACCTGCAAAACCGTTCACCCACAGCCCACCATAACAGACATGTTTTATCTTACCGATTAGCAGTACCAATAGTACATCCGGTCAAAGACCGACGTTTCATGTGAAGTAATTCTAGTAAATAAATTTTCCCTTTCATGATCTAGTTAAACTAAGCATACTAAGCATGTCCTAGCTCTGATTCTAGTCAAATTAATTCCCAGGTGATCAAATACACAGGGTAAACGGCCTATGCTTAATACTATAGGTCCCATCCCGATTGCATTATAAAATAATGTAATGCAATAGATAAAACAATAGTGAGTTGCAAAATAGGTACAATATGTTCAAAGGAAAATGACTTGCCTTGATCTTGATCCAACGGAACCTCAGCGACAACCTCAAAGTAAACCGGAGCGTCCTCGGAACCAGAATCTACCGACAAACAAAGCATGGCAAAAACAAGCTTTTAGACAGCTAAAACAGATAATTAAACCAATTTTAATATATTCTTGACATTTTTACGAATCCGCTACAACTTGAACGAACTCAAACGGAGTTCGGATGAATTTTCTATGAATTTTACAAGTTTCAACCTTTTTACTAGTTAAGAAAAAAGAAAAACAATTTATGACGCAAGCGTCATAGGGCTGACGTCACCGCAGGACCCACGGAACAGTGACGCAAGAGAGAGAAATTCAATGGTGCACGGTGGACCGAGTCCACCGGCTTGGGAGAGGGGTGCGCCACATGGCGACACACCACTGGCCGGGCTTGGATTGGCTACACAAGGAAGGGGAGGACGCACGGCTCGGCCGGGCTTGGCCGGCCGGCGGCGGCGGCGGCGCAAGGTGGCGACGGGCGGCTGCGTCGGTTACGCCGGCAGCTGCGGCACTGGGCGGGCGCATGCGTGAGGCGGCTCGGCAAGGGGGAAAAAGGAGAGAGATGGCGCTTCTCACCGACGGCCGGACTCAGAGAAGAAGACGGCGACGGTGCGATTCGGTGATCAAAAATTGGGGAAAAAGTAACGGGAGTGTGTTCCCGAGGATTTTGAAGGTGGAGGTGGTGGTAGTTCGGTGATAGGGGCAACGGTTTAGTGGGAACGGACGGAAACAGTGAGCTCGGCGGCGGAGTTTGGGCGGCGCACGGTGCGGGAACACGGGAGTGAGCAAACGCGAGCGAGTGCTAGTGGGGAATGTGTTCCGGGGTGTCGGGGAGCTTTATAGCCGGCAAAGGAGCTCGGGCATGGCCGGGAGGAGCGGGGAACGGACGAAAACCGTCGCGTCATGACATTAATGGCGGTTGCAAATGATGGTCTTCAATCGGCCGTTCCGGCGCACATAATGAGCGGAGAAGTGGGAGAAGTGGGGGAAATGAAGGAGTAACGTCGGGAACACATGATGACATGGATAAATGAGGTGGAACGTGGCCAGGAGACACGGGAACGTGGCCGGAGGTGCGGCGGCTCGCACGGCATGCGCGACTGCTGCTTGGGGCTGCTAGAGCTTGGGGATGACAAGCGAGCCCCGCTTGTCATCTCCCCAGGCCGGAAGGGGGCAAAACCAGACTTGCGTGCGCGGGAGGAACAGTGCTGGGCCGGCCCAAAAAGAAGAGGAAGGAGAGAGAGAAAGAAAAGGGGGCGTGGGCCGCCGCTTGGGCCCGAGGAGGGGAAAACTTTGGCCGGCGGGAGGAGAAGGGGGAAAAACCACGAAAAAAAAAAAAGGAAAAGGAAAAAGAAAAAGAAAAGCCATTTTCCAAAAGGAAATTAATTCCAGTTAGCCTAATTTAATTTTTAAAATTGCTTTCGATGCTCTAAAATTCCGATAAAAATCCGTTAGTGTATTTTGACACGAGGAATTTAAGAAAAATTCCACCAAGCCATTTCCAATTATTAAACAGATTTTTAATTTAGGATTTTGATTTTCTTTAGCTTTTCCAGCAATTTCTTCTTTACGATTTTTCACCGGTGATTTTTAATCTAGGGAGAAAAGCGGAGCGTGACAAACATACCCTCCTTAAACGGAATCTCGACCCCGAGATTCGGAGGTGCTGGCGAAGAGGTGCGGATGGGCGGCTTTCAGCTCATCTTCTCTTTCCCAAGTTGCCTCTTCTTCTGAGTGATGACTCCACTGCACAAGACAGAACTTGGTAACTCGGTTCTTGGTTCTTCTTTCACTGGTGTCGAGGATACGAACTGGTTTCTCAACATAGGTCAAGTCCTCTTGAATGTTAAGGTGATCAGGACTTGCTTGCTCCTCAGGCACTCTTAAGCATTTCTTCAACTGAGACACATGAAACACTTTATGAATGCTTGCCATGGAAGGAGGAAGTTCCAACCGATAGGCAACCTCTTCGCGACGTTTCAGAATTCGGTATGGTCCCACGAAACGTGGTGCCAACTTCCCTTTTGTCTGGAAACAATGCACTCCCCGAAGCGGAGTGACACGAAGGTACACATGGTCCTCAACCTCGAAGCTTAACTCCCTTCGACGGTTGTCAGCGTAACTTTTCTGACGAGACTGAGCAGTTTTCAATCTTTCATGGATCAGCTTGACTTTTTCTTCGGCTTCATTCAAGACATCAGTCCCAAACAACTGGCGTTCTCCAGTCTGATCCCAGAAAAGTGGTGTGCGACACTTTCTGCCATACAATGCTTCGAACGGAGCCATTTGAAGACTCACCTGATAACTATTGTTGTACGAGAACTCGGCATAAGGTAGACTCTTATCCCAAGCTCCACTGAAATCAAGTGTGCAAGCTCTCAATATATCTTCCAAGATCTGATTAACCCTTTCTGTCTGACCATCAGTCTGGGGATGGTAAGCGGTGCTGAAGTTCAAACGAGTTCCCAATTCTTCTTGCAACTTCTGCCAGAATTTTGAGGTAAACTAACTCCCTCGATCTGATACAATCTTTGCCATGTAAACACATGATCCTTGCCAAGTAGAGCTCTGCCAGTTTCTTCCCTGAGTAAGTTGTATGCACGGGTATGAAGTGAGCAACTTTTGTGAGTCGGTCCACAATTACCCAAACAGAATCTTGACCAGTGGAGGTTCTGGGCAGACCCGTGATGAAGTCCATTCCAATTTCTTCCCATTTCCACTCCGGAATCTTGAGGGGTAACAATCCTGCGGGTCGCTGATGTTCTGCCTTGACTCGCTGACAGACATCGCACAAAGCAACAAACTCGGCAATTTCTCTCCTCATGCTAACCCACCAGAATTTTTCCTTGAGATCTTGATACATTTTCGTGCTTCCGGGGTGAATTGAGTACTGGGATTGATGAGCTTTGCTAAGAATCAGATCTTTCAACTCCTTGTTCTCAGGTACACACAATCTTTCTCCCATCCAGATGGTTCCATGTTCGTCTTCAGAGAAATCCTTGGCTTTGCCAGTCCTCATGTTTTTCTTTAACTCTGCTATGTCGGGGTCATTAGCTTGAGCCAGACGGACTTGCTCCACGAGTGTCGGCTGTGTCTCAAGAGCAGCCACATAACCATGATTGACAATTCCCAAGTTCATACATTCAAACTCTCGTCGTAGTTCACTGCATAGTTCTTTCGTATGAGTGGCGTTGCAATTGTTCTTTCGACTCAAAGCATCTGCTACCACATTGGCTTTGCCGGGATGATAGTGTATCCCTATGTCATAGTCTTTGATCAACTCCAACCATCTTCGCCGACGGAGGTTTAGATCCGCGGGTGAAGATATACTTCGACTCTTGTGATCGGTGTAGACTTCACAACGGTTACCGATGAGATAATGCCGCCAAATCTTCAGGGCGTGAACCACTGCTACTAGCTCTAAGTCATGAGTAGGATAGTTAGTCTCATGAGGTCGCAACGGCGTGAAGCGTATGCAACCACTTTTCTGTCTTGCATCGCACACATCCTAACCTCGTGACGAGATGCATCACAAGAAACTTGGAAATCCTTGGTCCGATCCGGCAAGATTAAGACCGGTGCAATTACCAACTTCGCTTGAGCTCTTCAAAGCTTCGTTGCACTCGATGCACCACTAAAACTTTTCCTCCTTTTTTAACAACTGTGTCATTGGCCTTGCAATTCTGGAGAAATTCTCGATGAACCGGCGGTAGTAACCCGCGAGTCCAAGGAAACTTCGTATCTGAGAAACAGTCTTCAGTGGGGTCCACTTAGTAACTGACTCCACATTTGACGGATCAACAGCTACTCCTTGAGCGGTTATAATATGACCAAGAAACTGAACTTTCTTGAGCCAGAAATCACATTTACTGAACTTGGCGTACAACTGATGTTCCTTCAACCTCTCAAGTACTTGACGAAGGTGTTGTTCATGCTCTTCTTCAGACTTTGAATAGATAAGAATGTCATCTATGAAGACCACAACAAACTTATCCAAAAAATCCATGAACACCTTGTTCATCAGGTTCATGAAGAAAGCCGGTGCATTAGTAAGTCCGAAGGACATGACGGTGCACTCGAACAATCCATATCGAGTAGTGAATGCTGTCTTTGGAATATCTTCTTCTCTAATTCTCAACTGATGATAACCTGACCGCAGGTCTATCTTGGAGAACACCTTGGCTCCTTTAAGTTGATCGAACAGGTCGTCAATTCGAAGTAACAGGTACTTATTCTTGATAGTGACCTCGTTGAGTGCACGGTAATCCACACACATCCTTTTTGTTTTATCTTTCTTCTCCACAAATATCACCGGAGCACCCCAAGGCGACGTGCTCGGACAAACGTATCCCTTCTGTAATTGCTCATCAACCTACTTCTTGACCTCAGCCATCTCATTAGCATCCATTCTGTAAGGTCTCTTGCAGATCGGGGCGGTTCCTGGTACCAAGTTGATCCGGAACTCAATCTCCCTCTTGGGTGGCATGGTTGTGAGATCATCTGGAAAAACTTCCGGGTGCTCCTGAACTATAGGTATATCCTCAAGTTTCTTGGATTCTAGTTTCTCTGACGTTGATTCATCCTGACCGGTAATTTGATTCAGACTAACCCCTTGATTTACAGACAACGGAGACTGGAAAGTAACCACTTCTCCTTCCGGACTGGTTAGAGTGATGGTGCGTGCTGTGCAGTTTATCACTCCTTTGTGTCTTGTCAACCAATCCATCCCTAGGATGACATCTAGATCTTTGGATTCAAGAAGGATGAGATTGGCTAGAAATCGTGATCTTTGAATTTCTATTGTCACCGAGGGACTATAGCTGACTGACATCAGGCTATTTCCCGGAGTGTGAACCCGCATCGGTGTGACAAGTTTCTCTTTTCTTAACCCATGTTCCCCAACAAATCTTTTTGATATGAACGAATGAGTTGCACCAGAATCAAACAAAACTGTAGCAGGAACTGAGTTTACGAGGAACGTACCCAGAATGACGTCCGGTGCATCCTGAGCCTCTTCAGCTGAAGCATGGTTGACCCTGGCCTGAACAAACCTGGGTGCATTGCGCTTGGGCTTCTGACACTTATCAGCGAAGTGACCAGGCTCGTAGCAATTGAAACAAACCAACGACTTCCCTATAGCGTCTTTCCTGGGTTGGACAGACTGAGTTGGTGCCATCGGCGGGCGCGGAGCAGGATTGCGGTGAGACTTACCACCGTTGTTGCTGCTGTTGCCATGGTTAAAGTTGGGGTTGGGATGCGAGTTGGAACTTCCAAGGTGAAAGGGACGGTGCTGACGGACAACCATAGTGGAGGGTCCACCTTGTTGTCCAGACATGAAGCGAGGTCTTTGGACATTCCCCTGATTCATCCGGAACTGGGCCGCCTTTCTCTTACGGACCATCTTGTTTCTCTGATCCTCCTGGCGAATGGCTTTATCCACCAGCTTCTCGAAGTCAACATAATCACCTGAGATCAGCTGATTGGTGAGTTCATCATCAAGGCCGGCCAAGAACTTGTCCTGCCTCTCGGAGTCAGTGCGCACATCCTCTGGTGCGTAGCACGCAAGGCGGTTGAACTCGTGGAGGTATTCAATAACGGTCCTGTTGCCCTGTTCCAGAGCTCGGAACTACCTCTTCTTCTGGAGCTGATGAGTGGCGAACGCCACCTTTTCCTGGTCATTGCACTGCAGAAGGTTGAGCTTCTTTTCAATTGCATGGAGCCATTCATTTGCCTCCATGGGATTGGTTGTGCTCAAGAAGGTGGGAGGGCAAACGCGGAGGAATTCCGGCAGCTTGGACTGAACTGGTGGGAATGGACCAGCTGCGGCATGAGGCTGTGCCTGTTGCAACTGCTGAAGCATTTGTTGTTGCATCTGTTGGTGCTGCTGCTGCATCTGCTGCATTATTGCAGCCATCATCTGAGTTTGACTCGTCAAGACTTGGGCGAGCGTCTGATTCTCTAGCGGCGGAGGGGGACCATGGCTTGCAGCGGTGTTGGGAATGGTTCCCTGGTTCTGATTGGCTGTGTTATTGCCATCACCATTGACCTGACTGGATGGCCTGGTGTTCATCATCTTGAGAAAGCGAATAGAAAGAAACAAAGACAAGAAGAAAAACAGGCTGCTCAGAAACCTAGAATTTATTATTGATTAACTGATCTGAAAGTTGATATTACAGAAAGTAAACAGTTCAACTCCTAATTAAGGACAACCATACCACAACCAGCTGGTACGGTCTGCCAACTACCCCAAGCAACACACATAAACACACAACTACCAGACAAAGACTAGACAACGAGGAACTAGGGGAACGACCTAGTGCTCGGAACGGCTCCTACGGTCGGTGGAGTCGAAGTCGGACTCAGCCTCATCTCCAACCTCCTCTGATCGGCTGCGGGAGTCCAGCAGGTAAGTCTCACCATTGCCAGGCTCACTGCCACTGCTCAAACTACTGCCGGAGCTGCTGCTGCTCGAGCTGCTGCTGGAGAGGTCGAGGATCTCGTCGGAGGAGCTGGACGTCGCGGACAGCCACCCTTCACTACTGCTACCAACGGCTGCTGAAGCTGGGGCAAAGGTCAGCAGCGGAAACTGAACGGGAGACGGCGGAGGCGCAGGCGGCACGAACACTGGTAGCGGCTCTGGAGCTGGAGGAGGGTTTCGGTGCGCAAGCTGGATACGCACAGGAGCGGTGGTGGTCTTCCTCGGAGTGGTGCGGATCCTGGCACCCTTGGGAGGCGAGTGGCCCTGGAGAATGGCATTCTCCCTCTTGAGGCGGGCCACCTCACCCTTCAGCCTGTTGATCTCCACCAATTTCTAGTCGTTCAGGGCCTTGGCTGCCCTGTGCAGATTAGCATGCAAGGTGTCCAACCCCTGCATGACTGCGGTCATTCGCCCGAAGGTCGTGTCATTCTCCGACACGGCTGAGCAGAAGGAGCTGGTGTTGTCGTAGTCGCCATGGCTGGGGTGGTAGCGGTAGGCGGTGCGACGGAAGTCGACATCGTGACGCTCCCGGAGTCTGGTGAGCATCAGGTAGGCTGCCTCCTGACAAGCGTGCTCAAAAGGTGCCTCCAGAGGACTCCACCAACATGTTGGGCAACACGGTGGGAATGCCGTGCACCTCCAATCTGACACAGTGCGGGAACTCGCCGTTGAGGTGGCGGATCTTGGTGTACTCCGAAAGACTGGGGTATCCGACCAAGAACGCCATCTTGCTCAGCTCTACCACAAAGTCACCCAGATTCTGGCCGTAGTGCGTCGGGGGAAGGCCTGCCATCTATAGAAGACAAAGGAGGGGAAACAATGCATGCTCAGATCCAGATTAAATAAATCAATAAGGACTCAAGGGAATAACCACGTAAGAAGCATATTTTTATGCACTAAATAATTTTACATGAGAGCAAATAAAATACTACAGACTCTATTGAGCAATAAATTAATGAGCGAAATAATTACATATTACTAATAAGACACATGAAATATTACAACCCGCAAATTCTAGACGCGACTTAATGCATAATCCCGACTATTCCCACACGACGGTCGAATAAAAGTCAATTCGACTCCAACTCTGACTGCAAAAATTTCTGAAACCCTAGTCCGACCACACTCGGAAAATCCAATTCAGGAGAACGGTCGAAATTTTTTTTTTTGAAAACGAGAATTCCCAAATTTTCCCGAAACAACTCCAAATGCAAGAGGGACATGCAGATGAAAGGGTTTCAGAGGGCTCTTAGGGTTATCCAGTGGGCTCATCCTACAGTCAAGGTTGGCTCTGATACCAACTTGTCACGCCCGGAAATTCGCACCAGAATTTCCGAAGCTGAATGTGTATTAAAATATCCTATGCAGGACAAGCCAGGGATACACAAATGACAAATTGTATATACAGATCCATGTCTTAAAACATTTAAAAGTCTTACATATGCATCTGAAAGGTAAAATAAACTTAAGAACTAGGCTTCGACTCTTGCGGGGCAGCGATTCCACTCCATAGGCAACCCTTGACGGCAGCGACGAACCTACTCAGCATCGAACCCAACTACAGCTTCATCCTCCAGCTCTGAGGTGGGGAAAAAGGAAGCAAGACTGAGTACAACCACTGTACCCAGCAAGTCATACCGAGAGAAGGTATGATACAGGGTTAATTCCAAGGATAGGCTAGGGTTAACTTTTGCATAAAGCAGACATTTTACAGAATTAAGTTGAAAGCAGTAAAAACAGTAATTAAATGTAATTAAATAATATTTTAACACTCTGCTCAACGCTACGCCATGTTGAGTCAGGCCCAATCCATCCAACTATTCTATCCCATTACCACTGAATCATGTTATTATTTTAGTGGGACTAATCACGGTGAATCTGGATGATCGCCCATAACCGCGGGCACGGCTATTCGAATAGTTTTTTCACTCTGGCCAGAGGTGTACGTCTGTACCCACAAGACACAGCCCCACAACACGTGCCCGTGCGTCGACATGCCACCATGGCATATCAAAAAGGGGTCTGTGACAGGACCATTCGCATAACCCTTCCTTTCCAAGCGACACCACACCTCAGGATTCGCCCCTACCCAGAATCCAGGGTAGGTAGCCCCCTCTCGTGCCTAGGTGAATCCGGCAGCCGCATAGACCTTTCCCGGTCCATCCGCACTCCATCACGCTCACCCTCGCCTGGATGCGTCGGCCAGGAAAAGCTACATTACAAGCCCAGCTGTTGCCCATGCTGGCTTGTGGTACGCACTAATAATTCTTCCACGGTTTCCCACGAACCGGTCCTTAACTGCCATGGGTGCGACCTGCAAAACTGTTCACCCACAGCCCACCATAACAGACAAGTTTTATCTTACCGATTAGCAGTACCAACGGTACATCCGGTCGGAGACCAACATTTCATGTGAAGTAATTCTAGTAAATAAATTTTCCCTTTCATGATCTAGTTAAACTAATCATACTAAGCATGTCCTAGCCCTGATTCTAGTCAAATTAATTCCCAGGTGATCAAATACACAGGGTAAACGACCTGGGCTTAATACTATAGGTCCCATCCCGATTGCATTATAAAATAATGCAATGCAATAGATAAAACAATAGTGATTTGCAAAATAGGTACAATATGTTCAAAGGAAAATGACTTGCCTTGATCTTGATCCAACGGAACCTCAACGACAACCTCAAAGTAAACCGGAGCGTCCTCGGAACCAGAATCTACCGACAAACAAAGCATGGCAAAAACATGCTATTAGACAGCTAAAACAAACAATTAAACCATTTTTAATATATTTTTTATATTTTTACAAATCCGCTGCAACTTGAACGGACTCAGACAGAGTTCGGATGAATTTTCTATGAATTTTACAAGTTTCAGCCTTTTTACTAGTTAAGAAAAAAGAAAAACGATTTATGACGCAAGCGTCTAAGGGCTGACGTCACCACGGGACCCATGGAACAGTGACGCAAGGGAAAGAAATTCAATGGTGCACGGTGGACCGAGTCCACCGGCTTGGGAGAGGGTGCGCCACGTGGCGACACACCACCGACCGGGCTTGGATTGGCTACACAGGGAAGGGGAGGGCGCACGGCTCGGCCGGGCTTGGCTGGTCGGCGGCGGCAGCGGCGGCCTAGCTGGCGGCGCAAGGTGGCAACGGGCGGCAGCGTCGGTTACGCCGGCAGCTGCGGCCGGGCGGCGCACGCGTGAGGCGGCTCGGCAAGGGGGAAAAAGGAGAGAGATGGTGCTTCTCACCGACGGCCGGACTCGGAGAAGAAGACGGCGACGGTGCGATTCGGTGATCAAAAATTGGGGAAAAAGTAAGCGGAGTGTGTTCCCGAGGATTGCGAAGGTGGAGGTGGTGGTAGTTCGGTGAGAGGGGTAACAGTTTAGTGGGAACGGACGGAAACAGTGAGCTCGGCGGCGGAGTTTGGGCTGCGCACCGTGCGGGAACACGGGAGTGAGCGAACGCGAGCGAGTGCGAGTGGGGAATGTGTTCCGGGGTGTGGGGGAGCTTTATAGCCGGCAAAGGAGCTCGGGCATGGCCGGGAGGAGCGGAGAACGGACGAAAACCGTCGCGTCGCGACATTAATGGCGGCTGCAAATGATGGTCTTCAATCGGCCGTTTCGGCGCACATAATGAGCGAAGAAGGGGGATAAGTGGGTGAAATGAAGGAGTAACGTCGGGAACACATGATGACACGGATAAATGAGGTGGAACGTGGCCGGGAGACGCGGAACGTGGCCGGAGGTGCGGCGGCTCGCACGGCATGTGCGGCTGCTGCTTGGGGCGGCTAGAGCTTGGGGATGACAAGCGGGCCCCGCTTGTCATCGCCCCAGGCCAGAAGGGGGCAAAACCAGACTTGCGTGCGCGGGAGGAACAGTGCTGGGCCGGCCCAAAAGGAAGAGGAAGGAGAGAGAAAAAGAAAAGGGGGGCGGCGGGCCGGCTTGGGCCCAGGAGGCGAAAACTTGGGCCGGCGGGAGGAGAAGGGGGAAAAGAGGGAAGTGGGCCGGAGGCCCACCAAAAAAAGGAAAAGGAAAATGAAAAAGAAAAGCCCTTTTCCGAAAGGAAATTAATTCCAGCTTAGCCTAATTTAATTTTTAAAATTGCTTTCGATGCTTTGAAAGTTCCGATAAAAATCCTGTTAGCGTATTTTGACACGGGGAATTTAAGAAAAATTCCACCAAGACATTTCCAATTATTAAATGGATTTTTAATTTAGGATTTTGATTTTCTTTAGCTTTTTTGGCAATTTCTTCTTTACGATTTTTCATCGGTGATTTTTAATCTAGGGAGAAAAGCGGAGCGTGACAGGTACCACGCTGGAATTCTTACAATGAAAGGCCAAAAATAGTGTCGGTGACATGGCATTTGGCGAGTTACTAAAACTCGTGAAGAACATTCTTTCGTAGGGAAACGAATTGCCAAAATCAACGTACGAGGCTAAGAAGTTAGTCTACCCTCTAGGACTGGAGGTACAGAAGATACACACATGTCCTAACGATTATATCCTCTACCGCGGTGAGGAGTACGAGAATCTAGAAGCATGTCCGATTTGTAAAGCATTTCGATACAAGATCAGACAAGATGATGCAGACGAAGTTGATGAACGACCTTCGAAGAAAAAGGTTCCTGCTATGGTGATGTGGTATTTTCCTATAATACCACGGCTGAAGCATTGTTCAGGAACATGGAGCATGAAAGAATGATGCGCTGGCATGCGGAAGAACGCCTATAAGACGGCATGCTGAGACATTCCGTCGATGGGTCACAGTGGAGAAACATCGACAGAACTTTTAAAGACTTCGGCGAGGATGCAAGAAACCTAAGGTTCGGCTTAAGAACGAACGACATGAATCCTTTTGGAGAGATGAGCAGCGGGCATAGCACTTGGCCTGTAATGATGTGTATCTACAACCTCCCGGCTTGGCTATGCATGAAGCGGAAGTACATTCAGATGCCGGTTATTATTCAAGGCCTGAAGCAACCTGGTAAACGACATCGATGTGTACCTGAGACCACTGATCGAAGATCTAAAATAGCTGTGGAAGAAAAAAGGTATTCCCGTGTGGGATTAGGATAAACAGGAGCAGTTTAACCTACGAGGGTTGCTGTTTGTTACCATCAACGATTGGCCTGCACTTGGCAACCTATCCGGACAGTCAAACAATGGGTACAACGCTTGCACCCACTGTATGGATTAGACCGAGTGTACGTACCTGAAACACTGTAAGAAGGTAGTGTACATAGGCCATCATCGCTTTCTTGTTGCAAGCCACCCTGTCCGGAGAAGGGGCAACCATTTTAATCAAAAGGCAGACCATCGTACTAAGCCAAAGCATCGCAACGGAAAGGCCGTGTTTGCCCTGGTGAAAGACCTCAAAGTAGTATTTGAAAAGGGACCCGACAACCAACCTATAGCAAGTGAAGGTGGTCACGCGGCGATGTGGAAGAAGAAGTCAATTTTTTGGGAGTTGCCCTACTGGAAAGTCTTGGACACCCGCCACACAATCGACGTGATGCACCTCACCAAGAACCTTTGCACTTCCATTGCACTAGGGGAGGGGGAAGGACTTGCCACCACACTAGGAAGGGTGCCACTGTTGACTAGGCTGCACCGGTCGGATCCATGGCCCCCGAGCACATGGTGACTGGATTTGATGGCCCTTGAGTTGCAGTCAGCCAGATCTAGCGGTCCCCGGGCTCGATCTCCCTCTCCAGCATTCCAATTCACTTCATTCGATCTATACTAAAAAAGGAAGAGGGTGGGAGTGGGAGTGGGAGTGTGTGGAGTGGGGGGGAGGGGGAGGGGTGGGTAGTGAGGGAGAGAGCTGAGAGAGGAAGAGGGAGATAGTGAGGATGAGGACTGGCGACGACGATACCAAGGAGGAGGCTTGCGAAGGTAGACAGAAGGAGGGAGTGAGAGAGAAGAAAACTAAACTTTCATAGAGATGCGTTTAAACACATTTTAAATCGCTTTAGTTATTAGAGTACCAAAATCTACCCAAACGTGTCGTATAGCTTTGAAAATCGGTATTGTGGATCATTTTTCTCCACGGCACATCCCCATACATGAGGCCCTATCAACAACAACAGCTCTAAATCCTCCTAGCAACACATATGTGCTTTCCTTTACTCCGAGAAGTCGTACCTTACCGAAGGTATTTCTTCTCTCACTTGCTAAAAAAGCAAACACTTTCCCTTCGCACAAAATCAACTATCCTTTCCCTTCCATAAAAGCAACTACCTTTTCTTTACTCCGAGGAACCCTACCTTCCTGTTGATGAGAAATCTCTCTCAGCGCTGGCCTGGGAGATCTGCTTGACTCCAGTGCAGGTCCTTCTCGGCTGCCTACGATGTGCAGGGCGTGCCAGTTGATTTGATCTGTCAATCAACAAGAAAAACGAGAGAATATGCGTTAAGTGTTAGGTTAGATCCCCACGGGATCGGCTAAGGAAATCCATGAACATATATATGCTATTCTAAACTATATTTAAGCCAAGTGACTGGAATGGATCGACTATACCGAGACAGCATCAGCCGCTTGACCCAAATACAGTAAAGAATAATAAATATACGGATCGATAACCTAGCCGATACTGGAAAGCTAACAATGAATCGGCCAGTACTCCGATGAATCTTATGGAAAGATAATATTCCTGAATCATACGCACGGAAATCGGCCATCGACTGTCAATGACATGCCGATTTCGGCTGGCTGCGTCCGACAGTAACACGATCTTAACATAAGAGACAGTCCTAATACAGATCTAATAATGAATATATCAAAAGAAATATACCAGGGCAGATAAAGCCGGCTGAAACCCCGGCACTGTCTCTAAACAATATAAATCTATCCAAATAGATCATTGATAGTTCTAAAAACGACTTAATAGTTCGAACCCGATGTAGCATTAAGTATCAAAAGAAAAACCTGATCTGTCACAGCCGATTTATACCTCTCAAGACGGTGGATATTGCATATAAACCAGCCAACCTTTAGATCTAGCCCTATCGGTTGCAAGTCCTTGACAGAACTAGCCAATGGCAAGATAGATCTAAACATTGATCAAATTTATATGCGCTGTATGATAAATAGCATAGTACAAACTCCTGATTCTAATGTATCATTGCGATGGAAGCACTAGAAACAGTAAATCATACCACAAATGACAAACATCTACCTGGATCTGGGGATCGAAACGATGCAGCCCATAGCCAAACAAAGTGCTTGTCTGAAGAAAAGGTTGGCGATGCGCCGAAGGTTTGATTGATTGAATCTGTGTATCTTTACAGGGGGTCTCGGGTCCTATTTATACCCAAGATACAATTATCTGTACAAACCCTGGACTCTATCTAAACTACCATTTTGAAACACAACATTATCCCTAACAGGACCCACGCCATGTCACAACTAACAGTCTAACAAATCTCTAGATTACAGATACAATTGCCGTTACAAGACTCTATCCATAAGTGGCAATATCATTTAACGCGCAATTAGCAACCGAATCTTCTATTTATCTTCAAGTTTCTACATTAGAAATGGTTTCATCTCTTCCAGACCTAGAATCGGCTATCGGCTGTCCCTGTTCGATCCATCCTCAGTCGATTGGCCTCGCAGCCGATCACTCGTTTGGCCGATGCGATTCTTGTCTTCGCCGATCCGATTCCGCTTCGCCTTTGCGGACTTAGGAACTCAATTACCAAATTTCAGTGTTAACACATGCCCCGAAGTCCGGCAATACGAAGTGTTGCGGATTTGCTTGCGTATCCAAACTCCTGCTTCCTTCTTGACCTAAACCGCCTCGGCTTCTCCCCAAGTGCTCTTTAAAAACCCACTCCTTTCGGCCGAGCCACCTACGCCTTCAAAGCACACTCAGCTTCCTTCACAAACAAGCCTCTTGCCCGTTCTCTCTCTCTTCCGGCGATTTCACCGTGCTCGTCGAACTCCCTCACGTTCTTCGACCCATCTTCATCTCCGAGCATCCCGATGGCCTCCACCGCCACTGCATCGAGCACCTCCGTTTTGCCGGCCACCGCCGCCACATCAGTCGCAGCCGCCGCACCGTCCGCCGCCGTTTCAGCCGCCGCCACAACCGAGTTCCCTGAGGTACTCTCTTCCGATCTATAATTTTACTTTTAAATCTGCCTCTTCAAACACTTTGCATCAACATTACATTCGGCCATCTTTCAAGTAGCATTTTACTTCACATTCTTATCAATTAGTACTTTCCTTTCCCCGAATCGTAATACGCAACCGTTCTTGATTAGCGCCTCTCTTCTCTTTTCTGAACTGTAGCACCTGTCACATCAAGTACTTATCCCAAATTTGACACAAGCAGAGAGGTACTTCCTCGGACCTATCGGCAATACAGATCCAGCCGATACCATCATAGCCGAAACTAACCGCATCCCTTTCAACACCGCCAAGCCATCTCTCTCCCACTGGAACGGAACTTTCAAAGCTTGGCCGTCCACCGATGCAGCCTGGGTTGAATGGTACAAGAGGGTGCAATCGGCTAAATATGCTCAATGGGATGAAAAAGGGCTTGCCCAATGCCTGGAACTGTCCCTCGCTGGCATGGAAAAAGACGAGCCGCTCTTATCGGCTGCAACCTACTTTTGGAATGACAGTTTCAATGCCTTCATCTTCCGGCAAGGGCCGATGACTATCACCTTGGCCGACATATTCATGACAACTGGGCTGGATATCGAATCGTCGACCGATCCCAATGCCTTGAACCGCAAAGGTCAACATCAATTCAAAACCAAGGCCATCGGCGGATGGAGCGGCTTCATTGCCCAAAACATGAAGGAAGGGACAGTCGGCCACAGGGAGCATACCGCATTCCTAATGATGTGGCTTGAAAAGTTTGTGTTCTGCGGATCAAGCTGTGGGCCAACCGCCAATTGGCAAATTGTGGCCGAAGCCTTGGCCGATGGGAGGAAACTTGCGCTGGGGAAATACCTCCTTGGCTACTTGTATCAAATGCTGCATCAGGTCGCCGCGAAGATAGCCGCCAACTCTCCAATCAACACCGGCGACCCCTGGTGGTTTCTTAAAATCTGGCTAGTGCTGGTGACCCAGAAGATAGTCAGTCGGCTCCCTCTGACAGAAGCCGGATACCCAAGGCTGGAGCCGATTGAAGATGATGAAGGCAACCAGATCACCACAAGGAGATGCATGAACTACAGAGAAGCGGCCGTCGCCCACGAAGGCTCAAAGCAATCAGCCGAGCTGATGGCCGAATGGTTCATAGCCCTCTATGACGGGCTGTCTCGTGACAACCACACCTGGTACTTTTACCAAGACCGGGGAATGTTCGAGTTGCCGGCTGATTTTAATTGGGACGATCTCAACTCAGCCAACAACCCAAGGTGCAGGGAACTGTTTATCGTCACTCTGTCCCCCTGCATCTTGCCGACTGGGATTCACCAAGGCCGATCGGTGGCCAAGAGCTACGAATTCTACTACCCAATGTCGGCAGCGAGGCAGCTTGGTCTCGGGCAGCTGCCCATCGGCTTTTTCTACGCCGATAAGATTGAAACGAGGGGGGCGGTCGGCCAGGACAATAATGGATCGGCTGCTGAACATAGCCGGCCCTCCCCTCGGCGACGTTGGCGTGATAACATTGTCGATGAGGAGAAGCGCCGCTTACGACCGATGGTGGTCCGAAATTAAGCGCCATATCTTCCACCAACGGTCGTCTTGCTACATCGACTTGCTTCCGCCCAACGAGATCCCCTCGGTAAATTTCTGCTTCAGGCTCAAACAATTTTCTTCCTCCGATCATCGGCTGACACAGCCGATTAACGTTCGTCTTTTGATTCGTAGGAGACAAAGACAGAGAGGCCGACGATGAGCAACTCCGGGCGCCCTATCGAATACAACTCAGGCATCCTGGATGAGGGCGGTCTTGCTCCGTCGGCCATCGGTTGGGGGGCGTCGAAACTGGCGTCGCTGCTGCGAGGGTAGGTGCGTCAGCCGATCGCGCAGAAGAGAAAGGCTGCACCACCACCACGGTCATCGACCGCGCCTGCCCCCAAGAGGCTGAAGAAGACAAAGCCAGCAGCGCCAGCCGATAGCCTCCCTCCCTTGGATCCGGCCGTCGCGCAGTTCCTCGACACCGTCGCCAGTGAGGAAATGCCAGCGGCTGTCGGGACAGCGGCCGAACCCAAGATTTCGAGTCCTGAGTCGGTCAATGCTCCAGCCGACGTCCCGCCACCCCAAGTCCCCTAGCAAAACGTCGGCGGTAAGCCTTTACTCCACCAGATTTGGCTTCATGATGATCACTTGCATCTGATCGAACCATTGCTTGCAGGTCAAGAAATTGGCCAGTCGCACTCCTCGGCCCGCGCCATCGGTAATCATCCTCTGCCACCTCACTTGTAGTAATCGATCGCTTGTCTGTTAACTCTTTCTTCTGCAGCCCCCAGTCTCCATCGGCTACCCCCCAGGCGTCCGGCGAGCATACTACGCCTGTTGGGGGCAGTGGCGACAACGTCGGCGAAGAGGCTCCGACGGTTGCGGGCAACGATCCGGCCGAACCGACAGCTCCGACCCTGGTGCCGATGGTAAGCCAACTAACTTTGATGATCGGCTTTGTCGGCTTAATATGTCCTTGATCATCTTCTTCTTTGCTGCAGAACATAGCCGACCTCCTCAACTTTGATTTGTCAGAGTTCGAGGAGCCCGGTGACACCGGCGAGGAGGCGCTTGCGATGCCGGCTGAGGACCTGAGGGCCACTTTAGCCGACATCAGCAATCGGCTGGAAACATCGCTGGACGTGCTGGTGGTCGACAGCGGCTCGATACGCGCGATTCAGAGATATCCAAGACCGGCTACCGAAAGCCGTAGCCGAAGCCATCGTGCCGACGACCTTCATGGAAGCTCATCAGTTCAAGTATGAGCGGCACGACAGCGGATAATCGATCGCCGCGAGAGTCAAGCGTGATCGGCCACCATCCAGTCGACCAAGGGCGCCATTGAGAGCCGGAAGGCCGCCTTCGATGGCCTGAAGACCGAGCCGGCGGCCAAGCTTGAGCAACTCCGCACTCGTCGAGACCAGCTGATAGCCGATCTCGTTCAAGTTACGAATGAGATCGCTGTTCACGAGGAGTACATGGCTAGCTTGCCGGCCAAGATTGAAGCTGAACGCCAGGGCATCAAGGCGGCCGTGGCATACCTGCGCAACTTGGTGAGGAGCATTCGACCGGTGGCGGGGTCCGAGGCCGACGATGTTAGGGCCATCGAAGAAATCGACCAAATTAGGTGGACGGCGTTGTCAGCCATAGCCGATTTTTTGAAACAATGAGATTGTAATGTCCTGGCCTTTTGAAATCGGCTAACGCTTCTATATCATATTTACCATGTTTCTGTGATGTGATTGGACGACCATCTTACTCGTGCTTGTCTTTGGCTTCGAATCGTGTGTCATAATTTATTGATCTTCTGCCACTGCATTCGTAGATAAAACCGGCTGTATTTGTAGATAAGATTGGCCTTCAGTCGTGCGTGACGTCTTGACTTGCTCACGTCAAAATTGGCTCCCGCCGCTCGCATCGTTCCATGTTTCCGACTTCGAGACCACACCACAACCGTTAGTGTTATCGTTCGAACATCGGTCTTATCGGCTATCGGCCGATGTTTCCAGGTGCACTGCCAATTTGGTTTCATGGTCCGATTCATCCGAATCTGTATTTCAAGAACCCGTGAGTTTTGGACGATAGGTATCCAGCCCTGAGCAGTCGCCACCCATTCAACGATTCCCAACGCCTTTAATGATGGCCTCTTCGACCTTCGCATCGGCAGTGACCGTTCACATCTGAAACCACATCTTTTCTTTCTATAAATGGACTCCTTCGGGCCTTCCTGAATAACTCACAGCCAAAGAAGAACCCACTCCCCAGACGTGCAACATCCGGATCTCCAAGCTTTCGGCAAGGTCTCTTATGGCTTCCTCAAGCTCGTCTGTGAACCAGGTGATTTCCCAACTCATCCATTCTCACCATTTCTTCTCCTTAAGTACTCAGGAGTGAACTTTCTCGCAGCCGCTTCATCCCCTTCAGGTGATCTTAGCGATCATGGACACGCCATACGAACTGACGCCTAGCCAAGAACGGCAAGTGAGGACCAACCTGAAGCACTTCAGGGAGTTGGAGGCTCTTCACTCGGCGGCCAGGCCTCCCATCAACCTCGGTAGCATCCCGGCCGCTTCCCCTATGGCGTCTTTGACACTCAAGCGCCTTGACCGGCTGGAAGCAAGGCAAACACGACTCGCCAACAAACTGCTGACCACCACCACCGACGTCAGGGTCACTCGGCTAGAGTATCTGATCTTGGACGCTTTAGAGATAGAGTCTCCGGAGACCACCGACCGAGCTCTGGCGGCCATCAGAGATTACTTGGGGGACATGTAATAAAACACGGCTGTGCGCCGATTATGAATAAAGATCGTCGCCTGATTTTGCGTTGCAATCGGCCCGATTTTCGATCGGCTTGTGTATGTATCTGCCCCCTAATTTTGTTGATAGCTTCAGTGTCAACAAAATTGTGAGTTCGAGCCGTTCGCTTATCCTGGCCGTCCTTATCGGTCAATCATGTGCCGATCGTAGGGCGCTTGGCAAGAAATGTTGTAGAAAAAATGCCTAAAGGCGATGCCTCGTAGATGTGAGACATCGGCTGTTGTAAATCGGCTGAAGTAACCATAGCCGAGTCACAAGTTGATCCACACACTTGGGTAGTATTTCTTCAAATACTTTCCATTGAGAGCCCTTCTGAATACCTCTCCGTCCAATCCTTTTAGCATGTAAGCTCCCTTAGAGATGCATTTGTGGATTTTGAAAGGTCCCTCCCAATTTGGTGACCACTTGCTGAACTTGTTGTCTCTAGATCCGATCGGCAGTATAAGTTTCCAAACGAGCTCGCCTTCCTCAAAACACTTGGGCACCACTTTTTTATTATAATGCATGGCTACTCATTCTTTATCTTTTGTGACTTTTCTAAGGCCCTCATCCTGGATAAAACCAGATCTTTCGACTCGTCCACCATCAGATGATGATAATCGTCGGCCGTGAGTTGATCTTGTAGCTGAATGCGCCTTGAGCCGATGACACTTTCCCATGGCAGTACGACCTCATGTCCATAAACCAGTTTGTACGAAAGGACTTGGATTGACCCGTGGCATGCCATCCGATACGCCCACAGTGACTCGGCTAATCGGCTGTGCCATTGTCTGGGATACTCAGAGATCTTTCTTTTAATCAGCTTGATCAAACTTTTGTTTGAGGCCTCGGCTTGCCCGTTGGCTTGCGCGTAATACGGTGAAGAATTAAGTAGCTTGATCCCCATGCCGTCGGCAAACTGAACAAATTCATCCGATACAAAGATAGACCCCTGGTCCTTTGTTATTGTTTGTGGAACGCCAAATCGGTAAATGATGTGTTCTTTGACAAACTCGATTGCGTCCTTGGAATCCACTTTTCTGAGGGGGATCGCTTCCACCCATTTTGTTAAATAATCCGTGGCCACCAGGATAAACTTATGCCCTTTGCTTGAGGGTGGATTGATCTTGCCGATCATATCAATGCCCCATCCTCTGAACGGCCATGGCTTGATGATTGGGTTCATAGCCGATGCTAGTGCTCGTTGTATGGCGCCAAATTTCTGGCAATCCTGGCACCCCTTGTAATATCTGAAGCAATCCTCCAGCATCGTCGGCCAGAAATACCCCGCTCGGCGGAGTAGCCACTTCATTTTGTGGGCCGATTGGTGCGTGCCACAGATTCCTTCATGTACTTTCCCAATGGCCACTGCAGCCTGATCGGCTCCCAAACACTTGGGTAGCACGCCATCAATCATCCGATAGTATAGGTCTTCATCGAGCAACACGTACCGTAACGCCTTGTATCGTAGTTTCCTTGTGGCCGACTGAGAGGGGTTTTTGAGATAGTTGTAAACGTCAAACCTCCAATCATCGGCCGTGATGGCAGCCACGTCTATGTCCACTTCTTTCAGCATCGGTCGATAGCCTGATGCCCCTTGAGCCAAGTCATCGACCTTTGTGTTCTGCTCTCTGGGGATATGCTTCAAAGTGACTAGCCGAAAACCCTCCATTAACTCCCGACATGAAACTGATGATTTTGTGGCCTGAGGCAGCATTGACAAGCAGATCGGCTATTGGCATTGGGTATTCATCTTTAGGGGTTGCCTTGTTTAGATCCCTGAAATCGATGCACACCCTAAGTTTACCGTTTTTCTTTAACACTGGGACGATGTTTGAGACCCACTCGGCGTACCGGCAAGGCCGAATGAATCCCGCGTCGTACAGCCGAGTGATTTCGGCTTTAATTGCGTCGTACATATCGGCCTTAAACCTCCTGGGAGGTTGTTTGAATGGCCGATAGTCTGCCTTAATCAGCAGTTGATGGACCACTATCGATCGACTGAGACCGGGCATCTCAAAGTACTCCCAAGCAAAACAATCGTTATATTCTTTTAATAATTCAATAAGCTGGGATCTACAATGAGGAGACAAATTTCTGCTAATGTATGTCGGCCTCGGTTTATCACCAGAGCCGATGTCGATTTCCTCCAATTCGTCGGCCGATGTGAAGCCCTGCCCTAACTTGCCATCGTCTTCGTCCGTGGTGGCTACGCCGAGAACGCTTGAGCTCTCCACCATATCTTGTTCAAAGCAGCAGCTGCAGCTCGTCGTTTCCGATGGGTTGTATCGTTGAATTGGATACGTTTAGAAAATCGGCTTGCCAGATTTTCTCAGATAAACAATCGATGCCTTCGATTTCCCAAAGTGGCAAATCGGCACTCACGACACTAACTGACCTGTCGGCTGGCACGATCTTGACCTTGTCGCCTTCCCATTGGATCAGGCTTTGATGCATTGTAGAAGGGATGCAGCAGTTGGCGTGTATCCAGTCCCTCCGAGCAGCAGGCTGTAAGACCCCTTCCCGTCGATGACAAAGAATGTTGTGGGCACGGTCTTGTTGTCGACGGTCAGCGGCCTTTGGTCTCCGATGGGTTGCCACCGAAGTCCTTGAGCACCATGTTGGTTTTTATCAGATCTTCGGCCCCCTTGCCTAACTTTCTGAACGTTGCGTAAGGCATGAGATTGACTGCAGCTCCCCTGTCAACCAGCATTTTGGAAATTGGCTTGCCATTGGTGAATCCCTTAACGTACAACGGCTTTAAGTGCCGATTTTCGGTTCCTTCTGGTTTGTCGAAGATAGCCTGATCTGGTGAGATTGCTAGCTTTGCCATGTCATCTTCGACGGTGTCTGCATCGGCTTCGGGAGCACCGAACTCGGCTGGCAACATGAAGATCATGTTAACCGATGCAGAAATTTTTCCTTTCCCTTTGGCCGCCCTCCTGGCTTGATCGGCTGGGCTTTCCTTGGCTTGTTCCTCGTTGGCTATGGCATCTTTATTTTTGGGTACCCACCGCCTTTTGATTTTGCCCAGCCGACGACGCTGTTCGTGGATCATTTGCTGCACTTCGTCTTCTCTCCCTTCACGCTTTAGTCATTGAACCCTTCTTTTCTGTGTCTTTGTGAAGAGATCGGATGGGCACCATTGGAGGTTGGCCGATTCCTCGTCATCGGCCTCTTCATCATCGTGGTTGTTCTCATCGTGGTTCTTGTCGGCGAAGAAGTCCTGATGGATCGGGCCGAGCCGATCATGGACAGACCGCCGCCTTTGGTTTAGCTGGATGGATTTGGGGACGAACCGAGTTGGACTTGCAGGTGACAAGCTTCTGTGTTCATCGTCGCGGCGATCGTTACATGCTGGGCAATCATCCACGGTTGGCAGCCTCATGCCGGACTACCAGCAGTACCTGAAAAAATTGCAATGCCAATGTGGATCGGCCTTGTCATGGTTTACTTCGTATCGTCGGCTCTGAATATCCGGCTCGCGTCGACGAGGTGCTTCATCGTAAACTTCTTCACAACGAGACCAGTATTGATGACGTTATCGGCTTCGTTCATGGATCGGCTGTCGGTCGGTAGTCACGGCCAAATGGGCCGTGCTCCCACGGGCCGGCCCGGGCATGCCTTGTACTATAGCGGCACGGCCCGGCACGGCCCGATAGGCAAACGGGCCGTGCCGGCACGCCCCGTCCAGCCGTGCCGTGCTTGAGCCAGCCACCGAGCCCGCGGGCCGGCACGGCACGGCACGTGAACTGTGGCGGCACGGCACGGTCTGGCACAGCCCGCGGCACGGCACGGCCCGTTTGCGTGTGCTGTCCAATCAGATTGTGACACGTGGCAGGATGAGAAGCAGGCTGCGCAATGGCTCTTCGGCGGTCCAATGGGAGCACGCCACGTGTCCACAACGGCTCTATGGCTGTTCAAATTTCAAATTAGCCGTTGGACACCAAAAAAATCATAAAAAATTCAAAAAAATTGCAAAAAATCAGAAATTTCACCCTGTAAATAGGGCATGAACCCCAGCCATTTCTCCTCACCCCTCACTTCTCATTTTGTGCTCTCAAGTGCTCTCTTTGCTCTCAAGTGTCCATTTTTTTTGATTTTGACAAAATTTGCTCAATTTTGTTAAAAATCAAAATTAGTTTCGTAGTTCAATAGTTTGATCGCAGAAGTTTGAAGTTCTCACAGTTGGAAAGATGTAAGTAATATTGAAATTTGTGTATTATTTGTATTGTGTTTATGAATTTAATAAATATTTTACAATTTGTTTATGTTGGTTTAAAATTTCAGAATGGATCCGAACTATCCATACCAGTCGCCGTCTTTCACTTTGGGTGATTTCGATCCCAACAACATGCCGGGGTTTGAAGATGCCTTCGGCTCGGCTCCAACTCCACCATCTGTGGAGGAGGTACCGGTTCAGACGGCTGCGGTGGCTTCGGAAGGATTATCTTTTAGATCCGTGAGCGGAAGTGTTTCAACACGCACTGGCCCGAAAAGATCGAGAACCTCCGGTGTATGGCAACACTTCGACGAGATAAAGGAAGCAGCCCCGGACAGAAGGGAGGTATCAAAAGCTCGTTGTAGAATATGTAGGCAAATGTTATCTGCTCGTGGTTCTGCTGGTACAGGTCATCTCAAGCGCCATGCGGAGTCGTGTGCCAAGAAGCAAGGAATACAACTCCGACAACAGCAACTTATGCTAAACCCGGATGGAACGGTACGTAGTTGGGAGTACGATCCCATGGTTGCTCGGGAATCTCTTGTCCGGTTAATCGCCAAGCAAGATTTACCCCTGAACATTGGAGAGACTCCTGATTTTGAACAATACATTCAACAATCTCATAACCCTAGGTTTAAATCGTAAGTAGGCAAACGACAACTAGAGATTTAGAGAATGTTTATCGAAGGATTCAAATGCACTTAAGGAACTGTTTAGTACATGTACTTTCTCTGTTAGTGTAACTTCGATATATGGAGTAGTAGAGCTAGGCAGATTATCTTAGCGTTGTTGTTCACTTTTATTGATGATGATTGGCAATTACAAAAGAGAGTTTTAGGGCTTAGGTTAATAGATGTCTCACATACAGAGAAAACATAGCTGAAAGAATTAGGGAAGTAATTAATGAATTTAATCTTGCTGATAAGATATTTGCTGTCACCCTAGATAATGCATCTGCTAATTCTCGTGCTATGGAAATATTGCAACCTTTATTTTGTGTTTATGCTCAATCGTTTCTACTACATCAGCGTTGTGCATGCCATATAATTAATTTGATTGTTAAGTCTGGCATGAAAAGGGTTCATAACCATATTGATGCTGTTCGTCAAGCAATCGCGTGGTTAACTGCTTCGAACCCGCGGATTGGTGCGTGGAAGAGGTTTTGTCATGCGGCCGGTAAGAGAGCTCGTAGGTTTGCCACCGATGCTGAGCATCGGTGGAATTCAACATATTTAATGTTAAAAGTTGTTTTACCTTATAGTGAATTACTTACGGATTTTGTTCAATCACGTGGTGGCCCACGAAACAGTGACGGGTCGCCAATACTGAATGAGCATGTTTGGGCAATTGTCCAAAAATATAACCAATTTTTAGAAACTTTTTATGATTGTATGCTTACTCTGTCACAAATTTATTATCCAACTTCTAATATAATTTTGCACAATATTCTTAAAATTTCTTCTCTATTTAAAGAATATGAAAATGATGATGTTCTAACCGAACCCGTCTTTCACATGAAACAAAAATATTTTAAATATTGGAAAAATATACCTATGTTGTATGCATTTGCTTTTGCTTTGGATCCTAGGTGTAAATTAAGAGGATTGTCTGCTATTTTATCACTTCTTGGTGATATTGTAGGTATAGATTATAGTTCTTTCTATACTGAGGTTAGAAGTAAATTATATGAAGTTTTTGGAAGATATGAACTAAAGTTTCAGGGAGTTCGACAGCAGAGACCCTCTCCTATCCCCACTACAGGTAAGAAGAAGATACAGTGGGGTCGGATTTGGGGTGGATCTTCTTCAAGCCAAGGTGGTGGCAGTTCATCGGCTACAAGTGGAGACGGCTCTTCGCATGCTGTGGCCGAAGAGTTGTCCGGTTATTTGGACAGCGATGCCATCCACCACGAAGCACAAGACTTCAACGTTCCCGGGTGGTGGAATGACCACAAGTTAGCATATCCCGTGCTTTCAAAACTAGCACGGGATGTGTTGACGTGCCCGTCTCGACGGAGTCCTCCGAATCGGCTTTCAATCTATGCGGCCGTATCATCGAAGACCGAAGGACGAATCTGAGCAGTGACCACATCGAAATGCTACTAAGCGTTAAAGATTGGGAGCTTGCTCGACAACATGCCCAATACACTGCGGACAACCAAGAATTGGCCGCCCAGTTTGAGCAACTCTACCTGCATCTAGACCAACCCCAGTAGAATTTTGTTAGACGTAGTTCTGACCTTTGAGCTGTACTCTTTTCTTTGTCATGGTTTTCTCAGCTTTCCCTACGAGTTTTTACATGACAAAGTTTTTAACGAGGCAAGCATGTATCATTGTATCCTATAATGATATAAATATCAATAAAGGTCATTACTATTTTTAACAAATTTTTATACAATATTTTCGTAAATGTGGATTTAATTTTAACATTACTAAGTCATTATTTTTTTTGAAAACTTTATTTTTTAATTTTTATTTTTTTAAACTTATGTGCGTTTATTAAAAAAATTATAAAAAACGGCCCGTGGGCTCGCCTCGGCGTGTGGGCCATCGGCGTGCCGTGCCGGCACGGCCCGGCCGGCTCCCCACGTGCCGTGCTTGGGCCGAAGCCTAGGCACGTGGGCCAGCATGGCACGACCCGTTTCATGAAGCGGGCCAAACGGCCGTGCCGAACGGGCCGTGCCGGCACGGGCCCGTGCCATGCCGGGCCGGGCCGCCCGTTTGGCCTTCACTATCGGTCGGCCGATCTGATGACAGGGCGCACCATATTAATTCACGCGGCGTGGCATCCAGTCTGGTCGCCTTCTCCCTCTGCCTCGATCGATGGATTGACTAAGCCGTGCACCATTCTGTTCTGTCGATCAGCTTGCCTGGGGCCAACCTGGACCGTGTTAACCGGAAAAGGATTGCCATCTACCTTCATCGGCCGACTTGAATCGGCCATCAGACCATGAAAGGCCAGATCGGCCAGATGGGCGTCCGATAGCACCAAGCTGTAACATTGGTTCCTCATCTCCCTGAAACGTTGGATGTATTCTTGGACCGACTCATTGTGTTTCTGCCTGATGCTGGTTAGGTCCGACAACTTCATCTCATGGTTGCCGGAGTAGAAATAGCTGTGGAACTATTTTTCAAGATCGGCCCAACTCTGAATCGAGTTGTAAGGCAATGAGGAGAACCAGGTAAAGGCCGATCCTAAAAGAGAGGGAGGGAACAGTCGAACTCTCAAAGGGTCCGTAGCCGATGCTTCACCGCATTGCGCCAAGAATCGGCTAACATGCTCGTATGTTGAAATATTGTCCTGCCCTGAGAACTTTGAAAAGTCCGGGATCTTGTATCGGTTGGGTAGCGGGATCCGCTCAAAGTGCTCCGGATAGGGATACCGATACATGTTCCCTGAGTCTTTTGGCTTGAGGCCGAATTGATCGCGCATGACATATGTGATCAGGTCAGCCCATGTACGGTTGTCTTGCTGTATCGGCTTGTATGGGCCGTGCGGCGTGGGTGCTTGCTGATACAGCGGTGGCAGCGTCTGCGGCCTATAATGATGATCTTGACGGCCTCCTTGGTACTGGTAGTGATGTTCAGCAAGAGGTGGCCGAGGCGCCGGTGGTGTTGGTGGTCCTGGGAACAGCTGCCGCCCACCGGTGTTGCGCCGTCTGTCTGGATCAGTCGGCTCCAACTGCCGATTGTCATTGAACATATTATCGATCGATCATGGGGCAGCGGTGTTGTCGATTTAGTATAGTAACCGCCGGCCTTACGATGATTCGCCCGGGTTTGATGACCGAGGCTCCTCCCGGTGGCCCTTGTTGTGCTATCAGTGGGATTGGCCGATCCTGCGCGACCAGCGTCCTGTAACCAGGAAATTGGCCATCCATGAAGTACGTGGGCCCCCGTTGCAGCTGTTTGGCTACCTTGGCGTCGACCACAGTAGCGATCATATTATTGAGGGTATTGACCAAGATGCTACTTTGGTTGACCAGTGCGTGGTGAATGGCCGAGTCAATCCGATCTTGTAGAGAGTATACGGCCGGATCATCTTGCACCTGGGTCGGCTCCTCCACCTTCTGTTTGCCTTTTGTGTCACCCGAGGAAGATGCCTTGGTATCGTTCAGGCTGAACTTGTATTTTTGGTGCACAGCTCCAGATCTTGTTTGGGTGAAAGATTGTAAATAGTTAGCCTGGAGCTCTTTCACCATCTTCTTGTATTCGGCTTGCTGCTCAGCCGACAGTTGTTCCATCTTTACAGGCACGATATTGTCCTGTGTAATGATGGGGCTCTTGGAGTCGACCATCTTGCCGGCTGAGTCTATGCGTCCGAGTCGAGCCGACAAAGAAAGTCCCACTGGGCGTGCCAAGAAGCGTGTTGATGAGAAATCTCTCTCACGCGCTGGCCTGGGAGATCTGCTTGACTCCAGTGCAGGTCCTTCTCGGCTGCCTACGATGTGCAGGGCGTGTCAGTTGATTTGATCTGTCAATCAACAACAAAAACGAGAGAATATGCGTTAAGTGTTAGGTTAGATCCCCACGGGATCGGCTAAGGAAATCCATGAACATATATATGCTATTCTAAACTATATTTAAGCCAAGTGACTGGAATCAATCGGCTATACCGAGACAGTATCAGCCGCTTGACCCAAATACAGTAAAGAATAATAAATATACGGATCGATAACCTAGCCGATACTAGAAAGCTAACAATGAATCGGCTAGTACTCCGATTGATCTTATGGAAAGATAATATTCCTGAAATCGGCCATCGGCCGTCAATGACAGGCCGATTTCGGCTGGCTGCGTCCGACAGGAACACGATCTTAACATAAGAGGCAATCCTAATACAGATCTAATAACGAATATATCAAAAGAAATATACCACGGCAGATAAAGCCGGCTGAAACCCGAACAGATCATTGATAGTTCTAAAAACGACTTAATAGTTCGAACCCGATGTAGCATTAAGTATCAAAAGAAAAACCTGATCTGTCACAGCCGATTTATACCTCTCAAGACGGTGGATATTGCATATAAACCAGCCAACCTTTAGATCTAGCCCTATCGGTTGCAAGTCCTTGACAGAACTAGCCAATGGCAAGATAGATCTAAACATTGATCTAATTTATATGCGCTATATGATAAATAGCGCAATACAAACTCCTGATTCTAATGTATCATTGCGATGGAAGCACTAGAACCAGTAAATCATACCACAAATGACAAACATCTACCTGGATTTAGGGATCGAAACGGTGCAGCCCGTAGCCAAACAAAGTGCTTGTCTGAAGAAAAGGTTGGCGATGCGCCGAAGGTTTGATTGATTGAATGTGTGTATCTTTACAGGGGGTCTCGGGTCCTATTTATACCCAAGATACAATTGTCTGTACAAACCCTGGACTCTATCTAAACTACCATTTAAAACACAACATTATCCCTAACAGGACCCACGCCGTATTACAACTAACAGTCTAACAAATCTCTAGATTACAGATACAATTGCCGTTACAGGACTCTATCCATAAGTGGCAATATCATTTAACGCGCAATTAACAACCGAATCTTCTATTTATCTTTAAGTTTCTGCATTAGAAACGGTTTCATCTCTTCCAGACCTTGAATCGGCTATCGGCTGCCCCTGTTCGATCCATCCTCAGCCGATTGGCCTTGCAGCCAATCACTCCTTTGGCCGATGCAATTCCTGTCTTCAGCCGATCCGATTCCGCTTCGCCTTTGCGGACTTAGGAACTCAATTACCAAATTTTAGTGTGTTCCTAAAGAATAGTCGATTGATTGGCATGCTCGGTTGGCTCGGCTCAATCCCCACCAGTGTCGATTCGTTTGTAAAACCAGTTGGTTTTGAATGAACAAGCATTAATTGATACTCATAGTGTTGGTTTTTTAATGAATTGACACTGATGAGATGCCATATGTGGCTATTCTAAATTTGAGTTTTGCGTGGGTGGCTAGGGAGCGGGTAAGAAATGTCTCATATGTACCGGTTTTGGATGAACCGACACATATAAAACATCACGTATATCATGTTATTTACTAGTATATATCCACGAGACCGCCCCTCAGAAAGGTCTTGCAACCATCTTCATGTTACATTAATGTTTCCTTATGCTTTTAGATTTTCTATGACAGTTAGAAGAGTGGATTTTTTTTCAATTTTATTATTGGTGCCCTGGTCAGGAGATCGGAGACATTTATACTTCTAAGACTACACCCCTCTTCCTCAATATTATGTCTTTTAAAAAGTTAGCTAGGAGCTCCAACATTATGTAAATTAAGTAGATGCACAACTAATTCAATAATATTCTAGCTGGCATTTGAACCTTGGTGATTGCGATTGCGAGGTGAGGTCGAATTAACAGTTAGTCAGCGGTGCCTACGACTAAAGTTCTGTCAAAAAAACTCATGCGAGAACTCACCAAGCCAACAACTTATATTTGCAGCACCTCCTTATACTCCTATGTTACTACTACATATATTGCATTCCATTAATAATTTACTTGGGAACTATATTGCATATGTCATGCATGCCACTTTAAGTGTTCTTGCATAAACTTTGTGACATTCAGTTTTTTAACGAACACAAACTGTATTCCATTTATTAAATGGGAAAACCATATATGTATATTGGTAGTAGTACATTAAAAAAACTCACAGCTCGCAAACATGTATAAGAAGTACAAAATACATATCACTTATTTATGTTGTATATAAAATTAAAACATAGTCCATAAGCCAATAATTTTTTAGGACAACTAGTAGTGGTTGTTCTCCCAAAACTGAGCCTGGAGCCAATCTATGGTTTCCTTTCCAACTTGAAACGCCTTTGCCAAAACTTCATCTGAGATTGGTGGCTTTGATCCAAAAACTGCATTCGCAATGGTGATGGCACCAGGGTTTTGACTGCTAAGAGCAGCAATTGCAACTGCGGGCTGGTGGGGGTTAGGGTTGAATTGAAAGTGGATGAGCCCCACGGGAAACACGAAGACATCACCCTTGTTAAGCACCTTGGAGAATAGCGTGTTGTTTGGGTTAGATGTGACGAAGCCGACATATAGTGTCCCCTCAAGAACTGTGAGTATCTCAGTGGCACGGGGATGCGTATGTGGTGGGTTCTGACCCAAAGGCGCATAATCAATACGTGCAATTGAGATTCCAAGCGTGTTGAGGCCAGGTATCTGCATCACGTTGATCAAGGTGACGTTGGATCCAACCTTGTTTGTTTTCCTTGGAGTGTCGAGCATGGCCGCCTTGAAGAAGTGGTCCGCGTTCACGTCCTTCGGGTTCAAGCAAGCAAATCCATTGACAAGCACTGTATCATAGAAAAGTTAACTTTTAAACACAATGCATATACATATTTTAACACCTCTATACATGTTTGAATTACTAGATGTTAGTAAGGCGAATAATCTGGCAAGTGTCTATGTGTGTAAACAACGTATTTCACATCAGAAATATATAACTCGAAATGTCTAAAGTTAAGAGCATATATAATGTACCAGGCGAGTATTCATCAGCAACGCAGAAGTCCTGCAGAGGGCTAGGATCAGAGGCGATGGCCTGCCATGAGACCAACGCAAGAAGAGCAGCGAGGAGACACAAGGAAGAGGGTGAAGCCATTTGGCAGACAAGGGTTTAGACAGGTTCAGACCCTCTCAATGGGAGGTAATACCCTACTCCTGTTTGGGGATTGTATCCACCGAGTGTTGTATTAATCTGACGATCTGATTGTACTTATGCCTTCGCGAGGCGCCATGCCCTCCTTATATAGGTTATAGAATAGGGTTATAATGAGGAAAACCTTATCACACCCCGCCCTGGCTCCACCGTATAGACAATGCCAAGGAGGGTATGTCGTAGGAGAACGACGAACCATCTCTTGCATAACCGTGATTGTCGGTATCGGTCCTAGGAAAAATAAGTGCCGGTACCTGCGGTAACATGAGGAATCATTGCAATGCTATAATAAATTTATACCTTTATGTTGCAACCTCACGTAATTTCTAAGTAGCAACCTTCATCCAGAAACAGCAGCAGCGGAACTTTAGCGTAGCTAGAACACCAATTCACAAGCAGCAGCTTGGGTCTTGGAACCTTCGAGCTTTAAAGCAGACCAGCATTATTATTGGTGCCTTGGTTAGGAGATCGAAGACATTTATACTTCTAAGGCCACACCCCTCTTCCTCAATATTATTTGTATTTTAAAAAGTTAGCTAGGAGCTCCAGTATTATGTAAATTAAGCAGATGCACAACTAATTCAATAATATTCTAGCTGGCACATTTGAACCTTGGTGATTGCGATTGTGAGGTGAGGTCGAATTGCCTACGACTAAAGTTCTGTCAAAAAAACTCGTGCGAGAACTCACCAAGCCAACTACTTATATTCGCAGCACCTCCTTATATGTTACTACATACGTTGCATTCCATTAATAATTTACTTGGGAACTATATTGCATATGTCATGCATGCCAATGTAAGTGTTCTGGCACAAACTTTATGACATTCAGTTTTTTAATGAACACAAACTGTATTCCATTTATTAAACGAGAAAACCACACATGTATATTGGTAGTAGTACATTAAAAAACTCACAGCTCGCAAGCATGTATAAGAAGTACAAAATCCATATCACTTATTTATGTTGTATATAAAATTACAACATAGTCCATAAGCCGATATTTATTTAGGACAACTAGTAGTGGTTGTTCTCCCAGAACTGAGCCTGGAGCCAATCTATGGTTTCCTTTCCAACTTGGAACGCCTTTGCCAAAACTTCATCTGAGATCGGTGGCTTTGATCCAAAAACTGCATTTGCAATGGTGATGACACCAGGGTTTTGACTGCTAAGAGCAGCAATTGCAACTGCGGGTTGGTGAGGGTTAGGGTTGAATTGAAAGTGGATGAGCCCCATGGGAAACACGAAGACATCACCCTTGTTAAGCACCTTGGAGAATAGCGTGTTGTTTGGGTTAGATGTGACGAAGCCAACATATAGTGTCCCCTAAAGAACTGTGAGTATCTTAGTGGCACGAGGATGCGTATGTGGTGGGTTCTGACCCAAGGGCGCATAGTCAATACGTGCAATTGAGATTCCGAGCGTGTTGAGGCCAGGTATCTGCATCACGTTGATTAGGGTGACGTTGGATCCAACCTTGTTTGTTTTCCTAGGAGTGTCGAGCATGGCTGCCTTGAAAAAGTGGTCCGCGTTCACGTCCTTCGGGTTCAAGCAAGCAAATCCATTGACAAGCACTGTATCATAGAAAAGTTAACTTTTAAACGCAATGCATATATTATATTTTAACACATATATATGTTTCAATTACTAGATGTTAGTAAGTTGAATAATCTGGCAAGTGTCTGTGTGAAAAACAACATATATCACATCAGAAATATGAAGCTAGAAAATGTCTAAAATTAAGAACATATATAATATACCAGGCGAGTGTTCATCAGCAACGCAGAAGTCCTGTAGAGGGCTAGGATCAGAGGCGATGGCCTGCCATGAGACCAACGCAAGAAGAGCAGCGAGGAGACACAAGGAAGAGGGTGAAGCCATTTGGCTTTGGGTTTCTGCTCTCTTGTCTACTCAATTATTTGCTGTTTCTCTTGTGCCTGAGAAAGCTAACTGGTTGTGTTTATCGTTGGGTGATGCTTTGGCTGTGGACGATTGATGTGCTTATGTGGAGATTGTGGCAATCGGGTATCCACATGGCAAGCTTATCCGACTGGAGGTAGGGATAGATTGCGCCTGCCATATCTGTAAGCCGAACTTGACTTAGGTGTTACGGTTGCCGATAGAGATAAGGCAATCGGCCTATAGTCACGGTTTGGTAAGATTGAGGAAACCGTCTTAGAGTAAGATAGGGTTTCCGATTTGTAAACCCTTCCTCCCAAGACTATATAAGGGGGGGTAAGGGCGTCCCTTGAGGGATATCCAACACTAGATCTGAGATACGACTTCATAAGCAAGAGCTTTAGATCACGAGATAAAAAAAGACACTCGGCGGATCGAATCCACCGAAACAGGAGTAGGGTATTACCTCACGAGAGGGCCTGAACCTGTCTAAATCTTCTTTTTCTTCTAACCTATTGTGCTTGGCGATCTTGACTGCGACCCCATAAAATATATTGCCAAAACCAAGTTTCGACAGTTGGCGCGCCAGGTAGGGGACCGCGCGTCAAGACTTCTTCAACAATCTCGCCGACAAGCGTGATGGGATCTCCTTCAAGACTCGGCGACTTCGCCGCCAACTTCGCCGGCGACTCCTCCTTCGACTCGGATTCGAACCAGTCGAAGGGAAAAACCTACTCGGCGCCGTTCGGGCTCTCCAACAACGCCAAGATCTTCGACAACATCTTGAAAACCAAGATGCGATCCACCTTCTCCGACGACGGACTTCACTCAGCGCCATTCGGATTACCGAATGACGCCGAGATCTGCGCCAATCTTCTTGCCTCCCCGACGGAAGCAATCTACTCAGCTGAAGACCTCTCGGTGCCGTTTGGGTTACCAAACGTCGCCAAGATCTACAGTCAACTGCTCTCCCCCGAGTTGGCGACGATCCACTCGGAGGAGCCTAATCCCCCAAGCTCCGACTCGGACTGGAGCGATCCAGATCCGGATTTCCCAGGATCAAGGGAGGTCGCTGTCATCCTCCCGTCCTTTGGCTCCTGCTCATCTTCAGAGCTCAACGGATACCTCAGCTCCGCCGGCTTCGACAATCTCTACGGCATCCCTTCCGACGAAGCCGACAACTCCGACTGTCATATGGACTGCGAGCCGAAGTGCTTCGACGTCCTCATGGCCGAGCCGGATGAGTCCGACTCAGCCATGGCCAGAAGGCTTGCCGAAGAGGAGCGAGCCAGAGTGGAGCTTGAACGCAAGACAGCCGAAGAAGACAAACAACGCAAAGATGAGGCCGACAAAAGGAAGCAGGATCTGCGTGCAGCCGGACGATCTGCCCAGGAGGCCATCCTCCAAACACGGGTTCGCAACACCAACGTCTTCCAGACGCCGCAGCAGAACGCTGTCGCCGCACTCACGCTCTTGGACACCGTCATGGAGACGGCTCCGGCCAACGTGACTCCTATACTTGATAAGATCAAGACCATCGTTGCTGCCACGGCTAACGGCCCTCCCACCACTTCGGCGCGAAGGCCGACTGAATCCGTGGCCGAAACGCCAGACAAGAGCCGGCTCCCACCCCTAAAGTCAGGAGACTACAGGAGGCCCGAGCCGCTCGATCGACAACCGTGCCAAGAGGCCCACCTCGCGAGTCCACGCCAAGGCACCAAGAGCGCACGGTCGACTCTCGCCACAAACGACATGGACGTCCACCCGTCCACCACCGAGTCCGCCGCAAGTTCCGGCTACCCAACCAGCCAACGAAGACCCCGCCGAGTGATCTCGCGGAAGTCCTCGATCGCCGCTACCAAGAGCGCGACCGTCGCACTCAGAAGATCGGAGGGGATCACCCGATAGCGGCGACGATGGAGTACCGGCCTTCACTCGGGAGCTCCGCCGAGTGCATTGGCCGAGTGGCTTTAAGCCAACAGGGATAGAAAGGTACGATGGCAAAACCGACCCCGAATCTTGGTTAACTGTATATACTCTTGCCATCCGAGCTGCAGGTGGCGACAACAAAGCCATGGCCAACTACCTGCCCGTGGCCCTCGCAAACTCAGCCAGAAATTGGCTCACCAGCCTGCCAAGAGGCTCAATCGGCTCATGGAGCGAGCTGAGGGACCACTTCATCGCCAACTTCCAAGGCACCTTCGAGAGGCCCGGCACGCACTTCGACCTTTACAACGTCATCCAGAAGCCGGACGAGCCTCTGAAGGATTACATTCGTCGCTTCTCCGAGAAGCGCAACAAGATCCCGAACATCACCGATGACATCATCATCGCCGCCTTCCAGAAGGGAGTCCGTGATGAGCTGCTTATCGACAAGTTCGGGCGCAAGCCACCGAAGACGGTGAAGCAGATGTTTGAGACGGCGAATTCATACGCCAAATCAAACGACGCCATCAAAGCCGCCCGTCAAGACCGGCCTGACAGAAGAGAGGACAAGCAAGCAGGAGGAAGCCGAAATCCTAAGAAGGATGGCGGCAACAACGGCAACCAGGGCCAGAAAGATCGCAAGCGCCGATCTGAAGACCTGGTGGCCGCAACTTCCAATACTCAACGCCGTCCCCGAGTCGCCGCCTACGACGCCATCATGAACGCCCAGTGCACCCACCATCCGAATCATAAGCACGCGGCGAAGGACTGCTTTATCTATAAGCAGTTCGCCGAGCAGTACGCGGCGCAGCTCAACAAGAAGCCGGCTGACGAGGCTGGCCCGTCTGGCGCCAAAAAGAACAATGCGGCTGAAAACGCCGAACCTTTTCAAGACCCAGTGGGGGAGCTCAACCATATCTTCGGAGGGCCTCTAGCCTATGAGTCCAAGAGGAAACAAAAGCTAACTGACCGGGAGGTCAATGCGGCTCAACCCGAAGTCCCTCAGTATCTGCGATGGTCGGAAGTGGCCATCACGTTCGACCGCTCGGATCATCCTGACCGAGTGGTCCACCCGGGGCGCTACCCACTCGTGCTGGACCCCGTGGTCCGCAACATCAGGCTTAAGCGCGTCCTCATCGATGGGGGCAGCGCCCTCAACATCCTGTTTGCCAAGACCATGGATGAGATGCAGATCCCAAGGGCCGAACTGAAAGCAAGCTCAGCTCCCTTCCACGGAGTTATCCCTGGGCTATCTTCAACACCACTCGGGCACATCTCCCTCCCCGTCACCTTCGGAGCCCGAGAGAACTTCCGAACGGAGAACGTCACCTTCGAGGTGGCCGACTTCGAAACAGCATATCATGCAATCATCGGAAGGCCTGCGCTTGCCAAGTTCATGGCGATCCCTCACTACACCTACCTCTGCATGAAGATGCCGGGCCCCAACGGCGTCATCACTCTTCGCAGCGACGTGAAGCAAGCCTTCACCTGCGACAAGGAGAGCTGCGACATGGCCCAATCTCCGAGAGATTACGTGGCCAACAAGAAGTCCGATTGGCTGCGTCGACTTCGGCAGAGGGCGAAGTCCCCGCGAAGAAGATAGCCAAATCGGGATCCGGCGACGCCAAGACCAAAAAGATCTCCCTTGATTCGTCCGATCCCTCCAAAGCTAATCGGCGCCGACCTAGATCCTAAATAGGAAAGCGCGCTCGTCACCTTCCTCCAAAATAATAAAGATGTTTTTGCTTGGAAACCATCTGATATGCCTGGAATTCCTAGGGAGGTGATCGAGCACTCTTTGAACGTCAAAGATGACGCCAAACCAATAAAACAACGATTACGCAGGTTCGCACAGGATCGAAAAGACGCGATCAAAGAAGAACTCGCAAACCTCTTGGCTGCCGGCTTCATTAAAGAAGTCCTTCATCCCGACTGGTTAGCCAACCCAGTCCTGGTCCGCAAGAAAACGGGGCAATGGCGCATGTGCGTCGATTACACCGACCTCAACAAAGCCTGCCCCAAAGATCCATTCGGGCTACCTTGTATCGACCAAGTTGTCGACTCAACAGCCGGCTGCGAACTCCTGAGCTTCTTGGATTGTTACTCGGGCTATCATCAGATCAGCTTGAAAGAATCCGACTGCTTGAAGACATCTTTCATCACGCCGTTCGGGGCCTACTGCTACATCACCATGCCTTTCGGCCTAAAGAACGCTGGAGCTACATACCAACGCATGATCCAAAGATGCTTCCAGACGCAGATCGGCAAAAACGTTGAAGCTTATGTCGACGATGTTGTCATCAAGACCAAGCAGAAAGAAGACCTGATCGCCGACTTAGAGGAAACCTTTGCAAACATCCGGGCCTTCAGAATGAAGTTGAACCCGGAGAAGTGCACTTTCGGCGTCCCATCAGGCAAACTGCTCGGCTTCATGGTATCACATCGCGGCATTGAAGCAAACCCAGAGAAGATCAACGCCATCTTAAACATGAAACCCCCGAGTAATCAGAAAGACGTCCAAAAGCTCACTGGCTGCATGGCGGCACTGAGCCGTTTCATATCCCGACTCGGCGAACGAGGCATGCCCTTCTTCAGGCTGCTGAAGAAGACAGACGACTTCCAGTGGACCACAGAAGCTGACAAGGCCTTTGAAGATTTCAAAGAGTTCCTTACCACGCCACCCGTCCTGGCTTCACCTCAGCCCAGAACCCCTCTTGCGTACGTCTCACCCACTCACCAAGTGGTCGGCACGGTCCTTGTGGTTGAACGAGAAGAAGAAGGACGGGCCGGAAGATTCAAAGACCAATTTACTTTGTCACCGAAGTATTGGCGGAGCCAAAATCCGATACCCCGTGTACAAAAATTGCTTTATGGTGTTCTAATAACCACGAGGAAATTGGCACACTACTTTCGGGTCACTCGGTCACCGTCATCACCTCTTTTCCACTCGGCGACGTCGTCCACAACCACGAGGCAACCGGGCGCATCGCCAAGTGGGCCCTGAACCGATGCCGCTGGACTTAACTTTTAAGCCCGGGACGTCCATTAAGTCACAAGCCTTAGCGGACTTCCGGCCGAGTGGACTGAACAAAGAAGAGCATATTCCCGAGAAGACCTCCAACACTGGACCATGCACTTCGACGGATCCAAGAGGATCACCGGCTTGGGAGCAGGAGTTGTGCTGATCTCCCGACGGGAAAGGTTAAGATATGCCCTTCACCTCCACTTCTCCGCCTCACACAACGTCGCCGAATACGAAGCTCTTTTACATGGACTGCGCCTTGCAGTCTCACTCGGGATTCGTCGGCTTATTGTGAAAGGCGACTCCCAGCTGGTCGTCAATCAAGTGATGAAAGACTGGTCCTGCTTAAACGACACTATGGAGGCCTACCGACAAGAGGTCCGCAAGCTTGAGGACAAGTTTGATGGGCTAGAACTCTCACATGTCCTGAGACATAACAACGAAGCTGCCGACGAACTAGCGCAGTTCGGATCCAAGCGCGAAGCCGCCCCAACAGATGTCTTTGTCGAACATCTCTACGAGCCAACTGTCACGGCAAAGACAGCTCCCAACGAGCAAACCACGAACGAAGTCACCATGATCGATACCGACTGGAGGACGTCGCTCATCAAATTCTTAACTCAGCAAGATCTGCCGGATGACCGGGATGAAGCAGAGCGCGTCCGGCGTCGTTGCCAAGCGTACGTCATGGTCGACTCCGATCTATACAAGAGAAGCCCCTCTGGAATTCTAATGAGATGCATCACACCCGAAGAAGGGAAACAATTGCTCCAAGATATCCACTCGGGCATATGCGGAAGCCACGCGGCCGCACGCACTCTAGTCGGCAAAGCTTACAGGCAAGGATTCTTCTGGCTCACCGCGGTCTCCGACGCGGATAAAGTCGTAAGAACCTGTGAAGGATGCCAGTTCTTTGCCCGACAAAGCCATGTCCCGGCCCAAGAGCTTCAAACAATCCCACTTTCCTGGCCGTTTGCAGTATGGGGGCTAGACATGGTTGGCCCTTTCAAGAAAGCTCCAGGAGGTTTCACACACCTCTTCGTCGCAATCGACAAGTTTTCCAAGTGGATTGAAGCCAAGCCGGTTGCCACAATCACCGCCGACAAAGCGCGAGACTTTTTCCTCAACATCGTGCACCGCTTCGGCGTCCCAAACAGAATCATAACTGATAACGGAACTCAATTCACGGGAGGCATCTTCAAGGAATTCTGCGAAGACTTTGGAATCAAAATCTGCTACGCATCAGTAGCTCACCCCAAAAGCAATGGGCAAGTCGAGCGAGCAAACGGCATGGTCCTTCAAGGCATCAAGGCTCGCGTCTTCGACCGGCTAAGCCCTTACGCTGGCAAGTGGGTCCAAGAACTTCCCTTGGTTCTTTGGTCGCTGCGAACTACACCCAGTCGGGCCACCGGCCAAACTCCTTTCTTTTTGGTCTATGGCGCAGAAGCCATGTTGCCAAACGAGATGGAGTTTGAGTCCCTCCGGTCCGCAGCTTCAACGATGAACGCTACGACATCGACCGAGTGGATGACCTCACCCGATTGGAAGAGGCCCGCGAGGCGCCCCTCATCCAATCGGCCAAATACCTTCAAGGGCTCGGAAGATACCACGGTCGCAACGTGCGAGCACGAGCTTTCATTTTTGGCGACCTGGTCCTACGCAAGATCCAGACCACCAAAGACCGACACAAGTTATCTCCCTTATGGGAAGGACCGTATATAATCGCCGAAGTGACTCGGCCCGGCGCTTACCGGCTAAAGCGCGAAGACGGATCCATGGTGGAGAACTCCTGGAACATCGAGCATCTTCGACGGTTTTACGCCTAATTTGGCTAAGGCCTCATGTTCTCCTTGACTGCCAACCTCAAGCAAGATGACTTCTTGAGCTAGCAGTCGGGGGCTGATACACATATCAATAAAGCTCAAATTTTCCTCGTCAAATTTACAATTACATGATATCTACAAAGCAAAGTCAGAATACAGATTAGAGCTTAAAATTGTTCACTACATCCAACGAGATCTTTTTCGCCGCCTCTTGCGTCTCGCTGAGCATATCTAAAGCCTGCTCGTCTGTTGTTCCCTCAGCGAAGCCCTCCCCGACTGAGTGGATATCCACTCGGGGGTAGAGGGACTTGGCCTGTGCAAGAGCCAGACCAGCCCCCATGTTGGCCGCTTCGGTAATGTTCTTCAGATACTGTTCGGGAGCCAGCCGAAGCTTGTCGAAGATCTCGATTGGCTCCAGCGAGCTGGCCCCAACTCCTTGATCAAACAAGGATGCCAAGATCGGCGCGGCGGCGTTAGCAACTTCTTCCCGTATTTCGTCGCTGGACTTGATCCGCCCAAGTAAGACGTCGTATTGGGCTCGGGTCTTCATCTTATAGGCTGCAAGGAGTTCCAGATCATTCAAGGCACTCGGGAATGAAACAGCACATGAAATTCAACTTCAAAGAAGGTTACCTTCAAATTCGGCCTCCATCTCGGCCTTGTCGAGGCTGACCGCTTCCAGCTGGACTTGAAGCGAGTGGACCTCCGAAGAATTTTCTACAACGAAAGAGGATTATCAATTGACAAGATCAACAAAAGAATCATGATGAAGCTGGGAGGCAGGCTTACTTCCGATTGATCCGCGGAGGTCGAGGTTCGCTTCCCGAAGCTCCGAGATCTCCCTCCTTAAAGCGGCCTCCCTTGAAGCGGCCTCCTCCCGGGTGACCTTCAGCTGTCGCTGAACGTCCTCCAAGGAGTTTAAGTGAGGCACCAGCTTTTCCAGCACCTCGGATTTTGCCATTGAGCGGCAATATTCTTTCGCATGCGAAAGCGAAGAATGATCGATCGAAGGATAACGAAGATATAATCAAAAAGAAAGACGAAGGCTTACGTTGAGCGGTCGGGTCGCCTCATTCAGGCTCTCGACGAGGGCATCCCTTTCGTCCTTTTCAGCTTGCCGATCGAGGATGATGCCCTGTCTCTCGCCTTCCGAGTCCCGCCACTCGATTCTGATCGGAGGGACCCAGGTCTCAGAAGACTGTAACCTGGGGATCTCTTCTACCGTGGCTGGCAAACAAGAAAGACCAATGAAGACATGAAGGATTCAAAAAATGAAAGAACAAAGGAACGCTTCGAAGCAAGTCTCACCGGTTTCGGTGGCTGCCTGCCTAGGTGGGGCAGCCGGATTCTTCTTCTTCTTCGGACTCTGCGCCGAGTGACCCCCAGTCGGGGGTGCTTGGGCCGCAGCCGTGGGTTCCCCGGCAGCCGACTGGTTTCCAGTCGGGACAGCCCGACTGGCAGTCGGGGCCTCCTCCCTAGGGGCGTCCTCCTTCAGAGGCGACGGTTGTCTCTCCGGAACGCTCGCACTCGGTTGCGGGCTCCGGGATTTTGACTCTACCGGCCTTGGCATTTCGGGAGCAGCGGCCGGAGTCGGTCCCTCACCCCCTCCGGCAGGATCTATGTCCTGGGGCCTCCTGCACAAGTGAATACAGCGAAGATAAAGAAAAGTTTTCTGCGAAAGAGCTCAGGACTTTGGTTTCAGAGCGTACCTGGAGGATCGACGAATCTTCGGCGCCGTCCGTGGTGATCGCCTTAAGGGCGGAGTCTCGACCGGAGGAGCCGGGACGTCGTCATCCGAGTCCTCGATGATCAGCCGCCTTTTGCTTGCGCGCTTGTTCGAGTCCTCACTCGGTGCTGCCCGCTTCCCGACTGGATCAGCTTGGATTTTGATCCCGCCAGTCGGCTTCTTGGCGGGGCGACGCGGCGCGTCATCATGAGCCACCTTATATGGTTTGGAGGAGATAGAGGCGTTTTCCTGCAGAAGAGGGAAAGTGCAACATTAAACGACAAGACGTCAAGATCGAAAGATACTATGAAGCATCCAATCGGCTTACCGGAGGAGGAGGTCGGTGGATGCTGAATGGAAGGACTGGCAGTATGAGGGCCCGCTCGACTGAAATCCCGGATGAGAAGAGTTTGTACATACGAATCTTCAGGATCTCGTATGTGAGCGGATCTGGGTCTTCCCGATTGGGGTCCGTACCGCCTTCATACTCGTAGGCCGGCTTCGACCGCTCCTTGATCGGCGCCAGTCGGCACCTGATGAAGTGCCGAGTGATTTGTTCCCCGCGAAGATTCCTCTTCTTCATCGCCAGGATCTTCGCGAGCAGATCGTTGGCTTCATCCCATTCTTGGGCTACCGGGACGGTGCTCCAAGATGGCTTGGGGACAGGAGGAAGACCAACAAAGGCAGGAAGGCTGGGTTCAAGATTGCTGATGTAGAACCAGTTCGCATGCCAGCCTTTGTTCGAGGATTTCAAGGGGAGAGAGAAGTAGTCTTTGCGGAGAGATCCGCGAAGCTGAAAGCCTGCCCCACCAACGACGCAAGGTTGATCCTTGTTCGGATGGGGTTTCAGGTAGAACATACGACGGAACAGATTGAAGTGAGGAAGAATGCCAAGGAAGGCTTCACACACATGAATGAAGAGTGCTATGTGAAGCATCGAGTTGGGGTTCAGATGGTAGATGTGAAGACCATAGTAGTCCAAGAGCCCCCGAAAGAATTCGGAGGTGGGAAGACTGAATCCGCAATAGAAAAAGGAAGTAAAGACGACCAGCTCACCGGTGTTTGGGGGGAAGTCCTCCCCCGCCGCCGGGCGCCATCCCACAAGTTCCTTGGGCGGAAGCACGCCGTGCTTCACCATCTCCTTGAGGGTGTATTCCCTCACGTCCGAGGTGGCCCATTGGTCGAACGGAATCCTCTTCTCCTCCGCCATGAGAGCGAGGTTGTTGGGGAGCAGATCTGGCTGAGAAAGGTTAGATCTTGGGCGACGGATGTGGGAGTTTTGGCTGTGGAAGCTAGTTGTCGCGGCAAGCGAGCTTCTTGGCGGATAGATTGAGAAGCGCGCAAGCCTAGGGTTCTCTGCAATGAACTGATGAGCAGTATTGCAAGAAGGGGAATTTTTGGAAGGTGAAGAGGCGGGGACGACCTCGTGTCTTTATAAGAAAGATTTGAGGGTTGCGCTAGGTTTCCTGGTGAGTGGGCCGAGCCCATAAGAAAATCTACGGCCCAGCTAAGGTGTGGTCCGATACGTGTCCTTAGGGACTTAAGCGGATGAGCTTAAGCAGATTTGCCCTGGCAATATGCGCGTGTCCGAGTGCCCAATACCTTTAAAGATCCTTTCATACCGCGGTTTGTCTGACTTCATGAGAAGCTGACACGATGCAATTTGGAAGGTGACCAACAGCTGAGTTTTTATAGATACCTTGGCGAACAAGGGCTGTTTGGTTTTTTGGCATTTGGTCGGATAATCTTACCGATGCTGTTTGTTTTCCACCTTGGTGAAGATCTTTATAAGATTGAGACCAGTATTATGGCAAAAGCTATTTAATAACTTGGTCATATTTTTCATATGATTGAAAGAACTTGTTTTCCCATGAGGGATGAATGAAATATTTATTCTGGGATTACTCGGGCGAATTCACTCGGTTGAGCAAGAGTCTACCGAGTGCTTTTTACCCATGAGGGATGATTGAATTATTTGTTCTGAGATGACTCGGGCAAATTCACTCGGTTGAGTATGAACTTGTTGAGTAATGAGATTTCTATGATTGCTTTAGCATGAGCTAGGCATCTACATGAGAATAATTTTTTATAGTTCTTGACTATATGCTTAGTCTATTTTTGACTAGCCACATAGTCGGGGGCTACACCTATAATTAGGTGCATCAGGAGATGCACCTAGATATTTATTTTTTGAGAAATTTTTATGTATATTTTTTCCAGCCCTTCACAGTCTTTGGAGCCATTCAGGAAGATTCAGGCAGAAATGATGGAATCACTCGGCGCCAAAAGCACTCGGTCAAAGAGATTTTTTGGTTGAGTGTTGTTTTGGTCTGAAGCCGAGTTGTCTCGTCGACTGAAAAGGACTCGGGGGCTACTGTGGAGATTGTGGCAATCGGGTATCCACATGGCAAGCTTATCCGACTTGAGGTAGGGATAGATTGCGCCTGCCATATCTGTAAGCCGAACTTGACTTAGGTGTTACGGTTGCCGATAGAGATAAGGCAATCGGTCTATAGTCACGGTTTGGTAAGATTGAGGAAACCGTCTTAGAGTAAGATAGGGTTTCCGATTTGTAAACCCTTCCTCCCAAGACTATATAAGGGGGGTAAGGGGCGTCCCTTGAGGGATATCCAACACTAGATCTGAGATACGACTTCATAAGCAAGAGCTTTAGATCACGAGATCAAAAAAGACTCGGCGGATCGAATCCACCGAAACAGGAGTAGGGTATTACCTCACGAGAGGGCCTGAACCTGTCTAAATCTTCTTCTTCTTCTAACCTATTGTGCTTGGCGATCTTGACTGCGACCCCATAAAATATATTGCCGAAACCAAGTTTCGACAGCTTATATATAGCCGCGGGGCGCGGCAGCCTGAAATTGTGGACAACTGAACAAGTCAATTAAGCTGAACTGATGTCAGCTAGTAGACTGAAATGGTCTGCAATTTGCTGCCTGCAGGTTGAACTTTTCAGCTTAAAAATATGTATTGGCACTACTAACTAATCTGACGTGGTCGATTCTGTTTACACATATTTTGACGATCGACGACGTACTAGTAGTTATTTTCTCTCTTTTTGGAAGAAGGCGTGGCAATAGTTATGAATCATCAATAAATTAATCGACGTTTCCAACCTTTCCAATTACTTTGTCACCATTGTCTTTGGATCAAATCAAATTGTCACTCCTCACGAAACATCGGATGCAATGCATGACGAACAATATTAGGAAACTGTCACAATCTGGGTTTTATAGAAAAGGGTTTCCTGTGAGATATATATTGCTAGCTAGTTTGTTTCATAGACTTGTTGAGAAATACAGCAATATATTGTTGTGCCACACTAGGTAGCATTTTTTTCTAAAATCTACACATATATGGAATAAACATTGTTGATTTCATTCAAAACATAAGAACCATGTTTTCTATGTAATAGTATCCTTCATGCAGGTTAAGTGACAATTTTTTTCAGGACTAGAATTTATCTGCAAATTTTAATTTAGCTATATATGCATTAGGGATTTGACAGAGTTTTTTACTACTTTATCTAGGAGGCAACTGTTATGAATAAAAAAAATGCAGCTTGTACTCATACTCATAATGCATTGAGCCAAGTTAGATTTTAGCTCGTGAGCTTAACGACTGCTACTTTAGCTCGTTAGTACAACAAATCACCATGTTTTTATATACTTAGTGTTTCTTACCTAGCGCTTAGTCTTTACTTTATGTCCATAACTAGTTATTTGTATTCAGTGAGTTCTTTATTTATTAAGAGTTTATTATTATTTTAATATATAATAAAATAGTAAATATGAAATTATAGCCTAGTGAGCTTTTATAGCCGCAGGGCACGGCAGCGTGAACTTGTGAACAACTGAATAAGTCAAATAAGCTGGACTGATGTCAGCTAGTAAACGGAAATGGTCTGCAATTTGCTGCCTGCAGGTTGATCTTTTCAGCTTAAAATTATGTATTAGCACTACTAAGTAATCTAAAGTGGTCGATTGTGTTTAACACATTTTGACGATGACATAGGGTAGTTATTTTGACGATGGCATTAGTTATGATCGGATTTGTACAGAAGAGCCAACCAGCGTGCATTATCATCAATCAATTATCTGCATGCCAAGTCATGGAATTCTCGTTTCCGACCTTCCTAATTACTATCTTGGGATCAAATCAAATTGTCATCCCTCACGAAACATCGGATGCAATCTGAGATCAAATCAAATTTGCATGAGAGATGGAGTACATATGGTATAGGTAGGTGTTGACACACTTTTACAGAAAGGGCAATCCTAGTCAGCTCATCACTATCGGTTCTGCTCGACCCGGCTGAGATTAAGCATCGCTGCTGGTTAATGGTGGTTGGATGGGTGTCTCTGCTTAATCCATCCACTGAGTAATAACAGTAGAGCTACGGCGATGAGCTAAGTCGATCTAGATCTCCTCTTCCTCATCTCTCTGTGATGTTTCTGCGATGTCGATGTTATATCTAGGTTGATGTTGCTGTGTTGTTCGTGATTTAAGTTGATGTTGATTTGATTGTTGGTGATTTTGTACGAATTCTTGATGACTGGATGATTAATTTGTTCTTGATGACAACAAAACATATTGCAACAATTATCTTATGTGCTATAAATAGGCATGCCTAGTTATCACTTCCTGTTTAAAAACCGACAGTGATCACTTCTACAAAATACATATTGGGCGTTGGTTGGAAACCCCTTGTAAGTGCCGAATTTCCCAACTAACACGCCATTAGTGGTACTAATGTGGAAAATAAAAGGTACCGGTTACCTTTGAGGTTTCTATGAATAAAAAAAGAAAAAAAAAGGACAATTCGATGTATTGGTTCAAATCGAGCCAATACTTTGAGCAAACAATTGAATCCCAATCCAATCAAAATTATCACAAATCTTAATTCCAAATCAATTAGAATCATCACAAATCATTGTTGTCACCAGTTGCTCACTGGAGGCCAAGCCCGTCATCACCAACACTCTTCGTCGGTCCTCCTCCTCATCGTCGTGGCAGTCCCGAGCTCAGGGGCCGCCGGATCTAGCCCCAGCGCCTCCTCCGCCTCATTGTATAGGATAGGAGATGAAAGGAGAGGAGAGGAAGGAGCGAGCGGGAGAGCCAGGTCGAGCTCCCTCTGGCCGGATCAGGTGGCCACAACACTGGGGAGATGAAGAGAAGGCCGTTGCTGGTCCAAGGCGGTGTGGAGGTCCCGAGCTTGGTGACCACCAGATCTTGTCCTCGCGCCTCCTCCTCCACCCCACGGGATAGGAGAGGAGATGAGAGGAAAGGAAAGGGAGGGGGCGAGTAGGACGGTGAAGGAAAATGCGGCCGCCTCCGCATTGCTGCATTAGGGAAACGCAGAGAGGTGACCACCGCTGTGCTGTTGTGCTGGTGGCCGCCGTGCCCATGACAGGCGTCCGGTCACCACTCGCTGACCGAGTAGAGGGACAGGAGAGACGGAGACAGGAGAGAGAGTGTAGAGGGAACGAGAGAGACAAAGAGGGTAAGGATAAGGACGAGACTTATTCCACGCTCTACACTCCATGCGCTTGGCTCAGCTCAGCTCCATTGAAGTGTCGTTTTTCTATAAAACCAACATGTTTATCCCACATATAGGTGTCAGTTTATTAAAAACCTGGTACTTTTATTATTATTAGTGCCTTTTAAAATAAACCGCCATCTATAAAGTGTTATAGATTCCGATTTTAATTTCACACCCACTTTGAGGGGTAGGTACGACCAAAAAATCCTCATATATGTCAGTTTTAGATGAACCGGCACATATAAAGACATCATCTATGAAGTTTTTCGTAGTATGAGGTTTTTCGTAGTAGTGGATGCTCTGATATCATCACTGTCAATATCTATGTTATTTGTAAACCGTATTTCTATATATACTCTAAACTCTTCTTTTAATATTTTTTATTTTTTAATTCTGAATTTTTGTTATTTCCAAATTATATTTCTATATTGACTCTAGAATTTTATTTTAATATTTCTTATTTTTTAAATCTAAAATATTGTTATTTTTAAAATGTATTATTATATGGACTCTATACTCTTCTCCCAATATTTATTATTTTTTAAAATTTTGAATTTTAGTTTTTCTAAATTATTTTTCTATTGTAAACTCTACTTTTAATTTTTTAATCTCTTAGTTCAGACTTTCAATTAGTTCTAAATTCCTATATATAGACTTTAGACTTTTCTTCTAATATTTATTATTTTTAAATTCTGAATTTTCATTATTTCTAATTATATTTCTACATGAACTCTAAACTCATCTTTTAGTATTTTTTATTTTTAAATTCCAAAATTCAATTGTTTCTAAATTATATTTTTATATGGATTCTAAACTCAATTTTTAGTTTATTATTTTTATTCTAAATTTCAATCAGTTCTAAATTCTCTAGACTCTTTTTCTAATATCATTTATTTTTAATTTTTAATTTTTATTATTTTCAAATTATATTTTTATATAAACTCTAAACTCTTCTTTCAATATTTCTTATTTTCTAATTCCAAATGTCAGTTATAAATTATATTTCTATATATGACTCTCACCTTTACTTTTAATTTTCTTATTTTAAATTTTGAATTTCAATTAGTTCTATATTTTGTACGGTATGGACTCTAATATCCTCCTCTAATATTTCTTATTTTTAATTCTGATTTTTAGCTATTTTAAATTGCATTTATATATAGACTCTTTTTTTCTTTGATTAATATGGTAATTTTTGACCACGAGAGGGAACAAGGCTTTTTTCTATTATTTTCATAAGTTAATAGATATCATAATCATACCTCTGCTCCGCTAAAGGCGGATCATAATTTTTCAAAGTCTATAGAGCTCAACTAAGAAATAAAAATTTAACAATAAATAAGATCTAAACATCATTAGAGAGGCAAGTTAGGCTCAGGCTCTAGCTGCTCTAGGCTTTGCTTTGTTGCTATGTACTCTCATCGCCAAGAGCTAGCCATGTCGAGTTGCCAATTGAGCTAAGATGGCGAGGGAAAGTTGATATTTGGCGCCCCGTATGTTTAGAGTGATTTTACAGTACTCTAACAGTACTGGTTTTCCTAAGTCACTCTAGGCCGCACAGTCTAACAGTAGATGTTTCAACAAACATGGTTGTTGATGGTTGTTGAGGGATAACCACATCCTGACAAGCACTAGGGGTGTAGCATAGAAATGGTCACACAGGTGACAAATTAAGTTTCAAATGGTTTCTACAATGCCTAGTAGGCTAGGTTTGCCACCTGTCCTGGATGGCTGCTGCAGTCTCCACTGCAGAGCTAGGCCAAACACACATGGAAGACGCACGTGAGCATTCTGTTCTTTCTATACCATCCATGAAATGATGAAACTAGGATCACATATGCTCGCGTCAAAAACTTTCTTCTACCTCTTACACATGCCCTTGGGCACATCATATCACTAGTACAAAAGAGCACATTAGTGCCAGTTCCAAAGGGTCCAACAGTGCTGGATTTAGAACCGGCACTGCTGATCTGGCACTGATGAGGGAGGACCGATGGCTTTCACCGAGTGAAAAATAAGCACTGAACTGACTCTTCTAGCTAGAGGATTGTAGAAACTAAATCCTAGAATTACAAAATCATCCACATACCAGAATCCGTACATGCTTCAAGTCAAAAGAAAAGGATATGAGTCACAAATCCAAAAGGAAAAAACTGGACATCATCAGAGATCCAACATGCTGAACTTCTTGTACTTCTTCTCGTTGCTGACAGGATGGGCAGCAATGACTGGGAAAGGAGAGGGGAACACGGGGAGGTACCTAGGGCCTTGGCGGTAGGGTGGAGGCTGTGGCGCTAGTCCATTCTCCAAGGAGATGACCGCCATCCGCCATCATCGCTAAGGGGAAAATGGTGGAAACTCCATTCTCCAAGGAGATAGCTCTGCGATCCCTCCTGATGGCACCATTCTCGAGGGCACTTTCCATGGATCTGTAGTCGTCATTGCCACTTCTCCTACTCATGGTCACCATGGTGGAGCAGCCCAACAGTTGTCGTCGCATCGAGATCGAGGCAGCTGGGGGAGGAGATCGAGCTGCCACTGCACCGAGGGAGGGAGAGGGTCAACTTGCCCCGTGCCGGGGACTAGGGGAGGGTTCTGCTCTTGAGCAGGCTGCACCAGTTGGATCAGATGGCTCCCGAGCTCGTGGCGGTCAGATTTAGTGGCCCTCAAACTCCTGTCGACCATATCTAGCGATCCTCGAGACCACTAATCAGCTAAGGATTTTTCATGACAGTTAGAAGAGCGGATTTTTCTATTTCTTTATCGTGTGTGCGTGCATTATATATATATATATAATCAGTTTTTACGTGCGAGCCAAAAGACATCTTTCCGTGCGGAAGGCCTGTCCGCACGCGCAAGATGGTCTGAAAAAAATCAAATTTTCACGTGCGGGCGGCCTAACCGCACGGAAAGATCTATTATCCCGTCCAGACGGCTTAAGAGGCTTGCACGGGAAGATCTATTATCCCGTGTAGGCCACTTAAGGTGCCCACACGGGATAATAGATCTTCCTGTGCGGACGAATTAAGTGGCCTGCATGGGAATATACATCCGTCCTATATTACAGATTAAATTATTAAATTATATAATTAAATCGACAACTAATATCACATCACAAATTGCAGAAAAATAATTTCATCGTAATTTTACCACAAATTTTACATGTATAATTTAGAACAAAATTTACAACAAATTTAACAATGGATGCGACGGCGATGTGACGGCGGTGGTGTTGTCGACGGTGGAGGCAGTCATGTCGGTGAGGAAGGCAGCCGCAGTGGCGGAGGCGGCCTTGGTCAGAGGAGGCGGCGGTGGAGGAGGTGGCCGCGGTCGATGGTGGCGACGGTGGAGGCCGGCGGTGGAGAAGGTGGCCGCAGTCGGTGGAGGCGGTGGTGGAGGCTGGCGGCGGCGGAGGCTGGCGTAGTAGAAGGTCGATGCAGGAGGAGGCGACGATGGAGGCCCTCGGCGGTGGAGGCGGTAGATCAGTGAGGAACCGCGGCGCTAGAAAATTTCGTCGGGAGTTACAAAATTTTGAAGCCTGCGCGCACCTATATAGGCGATGGTGATCATCGCGTGCGGACAGCTTAAGTGCCCGCACGTAAAGATTATCTTTCTGTGCGGGTGGCTTAAGGGCCCGCACAGAAAGATAATCATTCCATGTGGGCGGCTTAAGCGGCCTGCACGGAAAAACTATCTTTCCATGCGGGATCTTAAGCCGCCCGCATGCGATAATCATTAAACCTTATATCTCTAAATTGGACTACAAAAATTGTAATAATATCTAAATTTGGTCGAAAATTTTATAAATCGACATGACAACTTAATTTTGCTCCATAACACTGTATAATTAACATTGCACCTCTCTATATGTTTCTCTAGATATTGTTACTTTTTTGCCTCTCTCTCTTTTTTTCCTTATGATCTGTTGTTGACCAAGAAAAAGTTGACCTTGTCTTTTTTTTAATTTTTTTACTTAGGAGCACACGAGAGGTAACCACAGAAAATTTGAGCCTAAACAAGTGAAAGACGTGGCCGGTGGAAAATTTAGAAGACATGCTCAAAAAATGAAAAAAAAACTTTTGGGCTCGAAAAGGCAATCTTCTGAGCCATTTTTGGAGAAAATAAAATCATCAAACATGGCAAATCAGTAGACGAATGCATCCAAAAAAATTTTCTGATCGATTTTCATATATGGAACGTCTCTATCGGAGTCTGTATGCGAAAGTTATGGCCGTTTTAAAAATAGACTCCGAGTTAGAGGACAAAACATGAACAATGCGCACAAAAACTTAGAACACGTGCACAAACTACATTATATGTGTAGTGGAGACACTCTGTTATAGTTTCATCTAAATAAACTCTAAGTTTCAAGTTTATATACCTTTATAAGAAGTTGTGAACTTGTATGCATCTCAAATTTGTACATAACCTTAATATTAACTCAATATCACAACATATGAAGTTATATTGCCACTTGTGTTGTAAAAAAGTATTTTTTTATTTGATTCTATCCTTATATCCAAGAATTAGATGGATAATTCAATAGGTCTATAGATAATACCTTACATCTCTAAATTAGTTTACAAAAATATATGGGCAACATCCCGTGCGGCCCACTTAAGCGACCACACTGGAAAATGGATTATCCCGTGCAGTCGCTTAAGTGGACCGCACGGGATATTATCATGTGCGGTTGTTTAAGTAGACCGCACGGGATAATGCACATTATCGCGTGCGGTCCACTTGAGTGGACCGCATGCGATAATATCTCGTGCGGTCGCTTAAGTGGATCGCATGGGATAATGCAACCGCCCCTAGGGACCGATTTTTCTAGGCGCGGTCACTTATGACCCGTCTGAAACCTACCGGGGCCTCGTCCAGAAAAACAGTTTCTGTAGTAGTGTATAATGCACGCCAAATAATTGGTAGTACCCATTCTTGCATAGCTTTGGGGCACTAAATTTTTGTAACCAACACCATATATTGTATTCAATTTATATTGAACGTGAAAATAATACATGTATTCTGATGGTGTTACATTAGTACTTCATTTTTTTGAAAAAAAACTAACACCTTGCAGGCATGTATAGGAAGTACAGAATATAAATAACTAATTTGTTTGTATATAAAATTAAAGCATAGAGTCCGTAAACGGACATTTTTTAGACAATTAATAGTGGTTGTTCACCCAAAACTGAGCCTGGAGCCAATCAATGGTGCCCTTCTCAACTTGGAACGCCTTTGCCAACACATCATCTAAGATAGGTAGCTTAGGTCAAAACACTGCAATTGCAATGGTGATGGCACCAAGGTTTTGGCTGCTAAGGGCAGCAATTGCAACCGTGGGTTGATACGGGTTAGGATTGAATTGAAAGTGGATGAACCCCTTAGGGAACACGAATACATCACCCTTGTTGAGCACCTTGGAGAATAGTGTGTTGTTTGCGTTAGACATGATAAAGCCCACGTAGAGGGTTCCCTCAAGGACACTGAGGATCTCAGTGGCACGGGAGTGCGTGTGCGGTGGGTTCTCACCCAATGGTGCGTAGTCGATGCATGCAATTGAGATGCCAAGCGTGTTGAGGCCAGGGATCTGCATGATGTTGATCAGGGTGACGTTGGATCCAACCTTGTTTGTCTTTCTAGAGTTGGTGTGAGTGACTGATGGATAACCTAGGTGGTTTGGAACGGGTCTATGCGACCCGAGATGTCGAACTGGCATCATAGAGTAGGCTTCTCGAGTGGAAGAAAGATGATATAGGATATGGATGGCTTAGGGGTGCCAAGGTATAAGATGAACGAGCGGTTGGTTGAGATGATATGAAACAAGGATAAACTGGTAAGAGATGTTTGAAACTAATAGAGGAAAAGAGAATAAAATGAATACAACTAAAATCTTACATACCCGTTTGAGTTGTTGCAAAGCATCTCGCGAACAGATCCAGACGATAAGTCTCCTTCCAAATGGTTTATAAAACCCCACACTTAGGTTCTGTGACGCTAAGGTTCCGCTGTGCTGTTTTGGGATGAAGGTTGTGTTAACGACCAAATTTGCTAACCAAATCCCTGGGTTTAGAGCCGAGATTGAAGCGAAAATTGGAGGAGAAGCGATTGGTGGGGAAACAGAGGCTTCATCGGCTAAGTCCGAATCGGCTGTGGAGCCAGTCGGCTGAGTCCGAATCGGACCAGGATAGCCGATAGCCGATTTCGTGTGAAGATAGAAGTGGAGCCGGTTCCGAAGAGGAAACTTGAAGATAAAGCGTTGGATTCGGTCTCCAAATTGCGCGTTAAAGATATTGCCTCTATGGATAAGGTCTTGTAACGGCAATTGTATCTGTAAATTAGGAAGTTATATAGATATTCCTTTTATAATGCGGCATGGGACTGCGTTCCGAGATATTGTCGTACTATAAATAGTGTGTCCTACACGGATGTCGGTGTATTTGGGTATAAATAAGACCTGAGGGCTCTTTGTAAAAAAAACAGCACAATCAATACACCGTCGGTGCATCGCCAACCTTTTATTTTATTTTTCTCGACAAGTTCTTGCTTTTGCTCGGGCTGCATTGATCTTGATCTCCGAACAAGGTAATTCCTTGTTACAAGTGGTTTGTATCATCGGGGTTAGAGCTTCCATCATCATGATACTTTAGTTTCGATGTTATAAGCTGCTTGATTTATCATACGCGACATATAATTTAAAACAATGTCTAGATCTATCTTGCAATCGGCTGATTTCTCTCTGAAGACAGCAGCCGATAGAGCTAGATCTAGGGGTTGGTTTAGATTATATGGCGGGTTTACCATCTTGAGGGATTCTCATTGGCTTATACAGATCTAATGTTTTTTTATACTTAATGCTGCATCAAATCGACCTATTAAGTCACTCTTAGAACCATCAAGATCTGTTCGGCTTAATGTTTATCATTAGAGACAGTGTCGGGGTTTCAGCTCGCCTTACTTGTTTTAATTGTCTTTTAGTATTAATTACTATTAGATGTATTAAAACTGCCTTTTGTATTAAGATCTCACTCTATTAAAATGCCTTAAGCCGGTATCAACCTGTTGAGTCACATCAATAACCGATTGATCTAGGGTTGCCGCATTCAACTCTGATTGATATCTTTTTTATAAAATATATCAGAGTACTAGCCGATGTATATTACATCTACGGTATCGGCTAGGTTATAAATGCATATAATTATTATCCTAATGTGTTTTTAGGCTTAAGTGATTTATACTGTCTCGGTATACTACCGATCTATCCCAATCACTTAGTCTAAACGTGCTTTGGGATAACAATTGTATGTTTATTTATTCCCTTAGCCGATCCAGTAGGATCTTATATTAACTTAACACCTATTCTATGTTTTCTTGTTGGTTATAGGATCAAACCAACTGGCACGCCCAAGCTTCACCAAAGGCGACCAACTTGGACTTGCACTAGAGTAAAGCAAATCTCTTAGGCCAGTGCGTGGGAATCGAATTTCTCATCAACACGCTTTTGGCACACCCGATGGGACCACCTAAAGACTTCCAAGTTTGACACGATGTCCGACACCAAGACTCCAGAGATCGACCAAGAAAACGTCATCCCAGTGATAATGGAGCAACTATCGGTTGAACAACTAGCCGACTACAAGCAGATGGTTGAGCGGCTACAGGCACATTACCTGCAATCTTTCACCCAGACCAGATCTGGGGCGGTCCTCCAGAAGTTCAAGTTCTCCATCGAAGATTTTGACATGCCTAATGAGGACAAGAAAGGAAAAAGGAAGATGGAGGACTTCAAGCAGGAACAAGACGGTTCGGGCCCTTACATTCTACAGGACCGAATTGACTCGGCTGTCCATCATGCGCTCGTCAACCAAAGTGGCATATTGGTTAACACCCTCAACAACATGATAAACACTGTGGTTGACTCGAAGATAGCCGAGCAGCTGCCGAGAGGGCCGACATACTTCGCTGAGGGCCAGTTCCCGGGCTATAGGACGCTGGCAACCCAGGGTCTGCCAATCCTGCCACTAGGACAACCGACTCCTCAAGGAGGGGCTCTGATCCAGCCAAATGCACATGCGTCGACTTAAGAGCTGCACCCCAAGATCCTGGTCCGACAGCCTCAACATCAGGGCCGTGGGGCCCCGACAGTGACGCAGGAACAGGTGGAGAACATGTTCAACACCGATCGGCGGCCAATCATGTCCAATAAGTTGATTGTCAACATCGCCCTGGTGCCACATCATAGTCTCGCTGGCAATCGGCTACTTCCTAAACAATCACCGCCGATCGTGTCTCGGCCACCTCCCGCTGCAAATCAGTTCTAGTACCAATATCCGGGAGGCCACCTTGAGCAACAGCATCAGCTGCAGACGCCACCACTCCAGTATCGGCAAGGACCCATTCACTACGAGCACTACGAGCCGATGCATCAAGTTCAAGGTCAGGACAACAGACCTTGGGCCGATCTGATTACCGACGTCATGCGCGATCAGTTCGGCCTCAAACCCAAGGATTCCGGCAACATGTACCGGTACGCATATCCATAATATTTTGAGAGGGTGCCACTGCCAAACCGGTACAAGGTGCCAGATTTCTCAAAATTCTCCGAGCAAGACAATGTGTCCACTTATGAACACGTCAGTCGATTCCTAGCTCAATGCGGGGAGGCATCGGCTACGGACGCGCTCAGGGTGCGCTTGTTCCCGCTATCACTTTCGGGATTGGCTTTTACCTGGTTTTCTTCCTTGCCGTACAACTCGGTTCAAAGCTGGGCTGATCTCGAGAAACAATTTCACAACTACTTCTACTCCGGCACCCACGAGATGAAGCTATGTCACCGGCATCAGGCAAAAACACGAAGAATCGGTTCAAGACTACATTCAACGCTTCATACATATGAGAAACCGATGCTACAGCTTGGTATTATTGGACTCATAGCTAGCCGATTTAGCTTTTCACGGCCTCTTGGCCCCGATCCGCGAAAGGTTTTCGGCTCAAGACTTTGAAAGCCTGGCCCACTTGGCCCAGAAGGTGATGGCTCACGAGCAAAGATTTCAGGAATCCAAGAAGGCCTTCAAGAAGGTCACCCACGTCGCCTACGCAACAGACACAGATTCAAGCGATAGCGACGCAGAGGTGGCAGCAGCCGAGTCGACCAAAAACATGAAGGCGATAACCTGCCAGTGGCTGAAAAAGTGGGCTAAGGAGGAGAAATATGACTTTGATATCACTAAAGCCGACAGGATCTTCGATCTGCTGCTGAAGGAGAAGCAAATTCGGCTGCCGGACAACCACATTATCCCATCAGCCGATGAACTCAAAAAGAAAAGGTACTGCAAGTGGCACAACACCACCTCCCACAGCACCAACGATTGCAAGGTTTTCCGCCAACAAATCTAGTCAGCCATCGAAGCTGGGAAAATAAAATTCGAAGAATCAGCGAAGTCGATGAAGGTCGATGGTAACCCTTTCCCGGTCAACATGGTCCAAGCCGGCCCCAGGTGAGCTGATCGGCGGTACAGAATGACGTATAGCTTAGCCGAAACACTAAAATCAGTTAACGCCGACTCAGGAGCATCCTACAAAAAGCCGACTGGAGATGCAGCCGCACCAATCAACATGGTGCACGCCACCGGCCGATCGGCCGATCATCGGCCCAAGCAGACGGACAACCGACTACGATTCTAGCACAGAGTGCAAGAAGAAGAAGAGAGTCGGCGCGGTAAGCCATACCACAGGACACCCGATCGGCTTGGCGTGGCATATTACCGCCGCCATGATGGCTGTGACCCACATTGGTGCTGCGAGTTCTTCAAGTTCTACTGGGAGCAAGGGATGCGTCTGCCCACCCTCGAAAATTGCCCAGCATGTAGCTAGTACAGGGAGAACGAATTCAGGGGACAACCAATGGAAAGTCCTAGCCGATTCATCCCCTGAGCCGTTCGACTTATCCAACGGAAACCTTCCGTCTATGATCGGCTCAGCCCAATCCACCATGACTTCTTCCAAGAAGAGGGTGAAGAAGAAACTGATGAAGAGCAACCGACCAATCCCCAATGGTGCCCCTCGGACCTGTTCACTAAAACACAGAGAAGAAAAATTCAGAGGCTCAAGAGCAAAGGGCAGGAAAAGAAGTCTAGCGGATGATCCAACAGCAACAACGTCGATAGGTCACAAAACAATGGTGCACCAAGAAACAAGCGGCCCTAGCCGACGAAAGCCCAGCCGACAAAGCCAAAAGGGCGGCAAAAGGCAAAGGAGTGGTCTCTGCATCGGTCAACATGGTTTTCATTCTACCATCCGAATTTGAGGTTGCCGAAGCAAATGCAGACACAGTGGAAGAAACCTTGGCTAAGCTAGTACTGTCCCCGGAACAAGCCATCTTCGAGAAATCGGAGGGGACCGAGAATCGACACTTGAAGCCCTTATACGTCAAAGGATATGTCAATGGGAAGCCGATGTCCAAGATGCTAGTTGATGGAGGGGCTGCCGTCAACCTAATGCCTTACGCAACCTTCAGGAAGCTGGGCAAAGGGGCCGAAGGACATTGGCAGAAACCCTTCAGAAGCCAAGGGAGTTTTAAACATCGAGTTGACCGTCGGCAGCAAGACCATGCCCACAACGTTTTTCGTCATCGACGGGAAGGGGTCGTATAGCCTACTGCTTGGAAGGGACTGGATCCATGCCAATTTTTGCATCCCTTCCACATTGCACCAAAGCTTAGTCCAGTGGCAAGGCGACAAGATAGAAATTCGTGCCAGCCGACTGGTCAGTCAACGTCGCTAACGCCGATTTGCCTTTATGGGAAATCGATGGTATTGATTTTTTGTCCGGCAAAGTTTGGCAAGCCGATTTCTTAAAGGTGTCCAATTTTGATATACAACCCATTAGAGACGAAGAGCCTCAATTACTACTTTGAAGGCGTCGTGGAGCGCTTGAGCATCTACAACAAGGACACCGTGGATGACAATGACAGAAAACTCGGGCAAGGTTTTATGTCGGCCGACGGACACCGCGGACGACAACGATGGCAAGCTTGGGCAAGGTTTCATGACGGCCAACGAGCTAGAAGAAGTTGATATAGGTCCAGGAGATAGGCCTAGGCCGACATATATTAGTAAAAATTTGTCTTCTCATTTTAGAACCAAGCTCATTGATTTGTTAAAGAAATACAAAGACTGCTTTGCTTGGGAATACTTTGAGATGTCTGGTATTAGCCGATCCATTGTTGAACATCGGCTCCCTATCAAGCCTGGATATTGGCAATACAAACAGCCTCCCAGGAGGTTTAGAGCCGATATGTATGAAGCAATTAAAGCCGAAATCACTCGGCTATATGATGTTGGATTTATTCGGCACTACCGATATGCGGAATGGGTCTCAAATATAGTTCCAGTAATGAAGAAAAATGGCAAACTTAGGGTGTGTATCAACTTTAGTTATTTAAACAAGGCCACCCCTAAGGACGAATACCCAATGCCCATAGCCAATTTGCTAGTAGATGCCGCCTCCGGCCACAAAATTATAAGTTTCATGGATGATAATGCAGATTACAATCAAATCTTTATGGCCGAGGAGGACATCCATAAGACGACTTTTAGGTGCCCAGGAGCAATCGGCCTATGTGAATGGGTTGTCATGACGTTCGGCTTGAAGAATGCTGGGGCCACATATCAGAGGGCCATGAATTACATCTTTCATGATTTGATCGGCTTTTTAGTGGAGATCTACATCGATGATGTCGTCGTCAAATCCAAGGAAGTAGAAGACCACATAGCTGATCTCAGGAAGGTTTTGGAGTGAACAAGGAAGTATGGCCTGAAGATGAACCTGACAAAGTGCGCGTTCGGCGTATCGGCTGGACAGTTTCTGGGTTTTCTTGTTCACGAGAGGGGAATCAAAGTCACGCAGAGAAGTATCAATGCCATCAAGACGATTCAGACTCCAAAAGATAAGAAAGAATTGCAATCTTTGATCGGCAAAATCAACTTCATTAGACGGTTCATTGCAAATCTGTCGGAAAAAATGGAGCCGTTCACACCATTGCTTCGGCTGAAGGCCGATCAAGCGTTCACTTGGGGGGCAGAACAACAGAAAGCTTTGAACAACATCAAAAGTTATCTAAGCTCCCCTCCAGTCCTAATTTCTCCATAGAAAGGAGTGTCATTCAAGTTATATCTGTTAGTTGACGAGAAATCAATCGGCTCAGTTTTGATTCAGGAGGTCGAAGGAAAGGAGAAGGCAATCTTTTATCTCAGCCAACGGCTTCTGGATGCAGAAACAACATATTCACCAGTGGAGAAGTTATGTTTATGCCTGTATTTTTCATGCACGAAGTTAAGGCATTATTTATTATCCAACGAGTGTACTGTGGTATGCAAAGCCGACGTAGTCAACTACATGCTATCGGCTCCAGTTCTAAAGGGACGAGTTGGAAAGTGGATTTTTGCCCTAACAGAATTTGATCTGAGATATCAGGCACCCAAGGCAGTAAAGGGACAAGCTATAGCCGATTTTATAGTAGAACACATAGATAATTCAATCGGCTCAGTAGACATCATGCCTTGGACCCTAACTTTTGATGACTCGGTTTGTACAAATGGGTGCGACATCGGCTTGGTAATTTCCCTAAGGGGGGCAAGCTTTGAGTTCACTTTTTCAATCACACCCCATGCAACAAACAATCAAGCCGAATATGAAGCCGTGCTAAAGGGACTACAATTGCTCAAGGAAGTCGAAGCCAACGCCATCAAGATAATGGGAGATTCACTATTGGTCCTCGGCCAATTATCAGGAGAATATGAGTGCAAGAACGACATGCTGATGGTCTACTATCACAAATGCCGAGAATTGATGGACAACTTTCGGCTAGTAACCCTAAAGCATATCCCTAGGGAGCAAAACGCAGAAACCAATGATCTAGCTCAGGGGGCATCAGGCTATAAGCCGATGACGAGAGAAGTCAAAATAGAAATTGCAAATATGTCTGCCGACGACTGGAGATATGAAGTTTACAACTATCTACAAAATCCATCCCAGTCGGCTTCAAGGAAATTGCGTTACAAGGCTCTACGATATGTTCTGCTCGATGAAGATTTGTATTATCGGACGATTGATGGTGTGTTGCTCAAGTGTCTTAGTGCCGATCAAGCCAAGGTTGCTATCGGAGAAGTACATGAAGGAATTTGTGGCACACATCAATCGGCTCATAAGATGAAGTGGTTACTTCGGAGAGCAGGAAATTTTATGCCGACGATGCTGGAGGATTGTTTCAAGTACTACAAAGGCTGTCAAGACTGCCAAAAGTTTGGAACCATGCAGAGAGCGCCAGCATCAGCTATGAACCCCATCATCAAGCCTTGGCCATTCAGAGGTTGGGGAATTGACATGATCGGCCAAATCAATCCACCTTCAAGTAAAGGACATAAATTTATATTGGTGGCAACTGATTATTTTACCAAGTGGGTGGAAGCAATTCCCTTGAAGAAGGTTGACTCCGGGGATGCAATCGAGTTCGTCAAGGAACACATCATATACAGATTTGGTGTCCCTTAAACTATCACCACGGATCATGGATCTATCTTTGTCTCTGACGAGTTTGTTTAGTTTGCCGATAGCATGGGGATTAAGCTATTAAATTCTTCGCCATAGTATGCTCAAGCCAATGGGCAAGCAGAAGCTTCCAATAAAAGTTTGATCAAGCTGATAAAGAGGAAGATCGCTGAGTACCCGAGGCAATAGCACAGCCGACTGGTCGAATCACTATGAGCTTATCGGATGGCTTGTCACGGTTCAATACAAGTGCCTCCATATAAATTGGTCTATGGACATGAAGCAGTTCTGCCATAGGAAAGTGTCGTCGGCTAAGGAAGGATTCAACTACAAGACCAGCTAACAGTCGATGACTATTATAATCTAATGGTAGATGAATCAGAAGACCTAGTTCTATCAAGGATGCGCGCGTTGGAAAAAGTAACCAGAGACAAGGAGCGAGTAGCCCGTCATTATAACAAGAAGGTTGTGCCTAAGTCTTTTGAAAAGGGCGAGCTCGTTTGAAAATTGATACTGCCGATCGGATCAAGGGAAAGCAAATTCGGCAAGTGATCACCAAACTGGGAAGGTGTTGACACCTAAATTTGGTAATTGAATCCCTAAGTCCTAGCAAGGATGAAGCAGAATCGGATCGGCTGGTTTGGCGGAGAAATAGAGGCCGCATCGGTTGAGAAGCGATTGGCTGTGAGGCTGATCAGCTAAGGTTGAATCGGACAAGAGCGGCCGATAGCCGATTCTAGGTTCGGAGAAGATAAAGCTGTTTCTGGTGCAGATGTTTGAAGATGAATAGAAGATTCGGTTATCAGAGTGCGCATTAAAAGATATTGCCATCTATGTATAGAGTCCTGTAACGGCAATTGTATCTGTAATTTAGGAGTTTGTTTAAGCTGGTTATTGTAATGCGGCGTGGGTCCTTTCCGGGATATCATCGTGTTTTAAATAGTAGTTTAGATAGAGTCCAGGGTTTGTACAGATAATTTATCTTGGGTATAAATAGGACCCGAGAACCCCTGTAATCAACGATCATAATCAATCAAACCTTCGGCGCATCGCCAACCTTTTTTCTTCAGACGAGCAATTCGCTTTGGCTACGAGCTGCGTCGTTTCGATCCCCAAATCCAGGTAAATGCTTGTCATTAGGGGTATGTTCTGCTGATTCTAGTGCTTCCATCGTAATGACACATTAGATTCAGGAGTTTATATTGCGCTATTTATCATATAGCGCATATAAATTAGATCAATGTTTAGATCTATCCTGCCATTGGCCAGTTCTATCAAGAACCTGCAGCCAATAAGGCTAGATCTAAAAGTTGGCTGATTTATATGCGGTATCCACCGTCTCGAGAGATATAAATCGGCTACAACAGATCAGGTTTTTCTTTTTATACTTGTGGAGATTATGGCAATCGGGTATCTACATGGCAAGCTTATCCGACTGGAGATAGGGATAGGTTGTGCCTACCAAATATGTAAATCAACTACGCCTTGGGTATTACGTTGCCGATTAGATAAGGCAACGGCTCATAGTCATAGTTTGGTAAGATTGAGGAAACCGACTTAGAGTAAGATAGGGTTTCCGGTTTGTAAGCCTTCTTCCCAAGACTATATAAGGGGGGTAAGGGGCGTCCCTTGAGGGATATCAGATTCTAGATCAGAGATTCCGATAGGAGATCAGCTTTTAGCTCTCAGCTTTAGATCACGAGATCAATAAAGACACTCGGCGGATCGAATCCACCGAAACAGGAGTAGGGTATTACCTCTCGAGAGGGCCTGAACTCGTCTAAATCTTCTTCTTCTCCTAACCCATCGTGCTTGGCGATCTCGATTGCGACCCCGAAATATATTGCGAAACCAAGTTTCGACGGTTGGCGCGCCAAGTAGGGGCCGCGCGTCAAGATTTCTTCAACAATCTCGCCGACAAGCGTGATGGGATCTCCTTCAGGATTCGGCGACTTCGCCGCCAACTTCTTCAACGATTCCTCCTTCGACTCGGATTCGAACTAGTCGGTGGGAGAAATCCACTCGACATCGTTCGAACTTCCGAACAGCGCCACAATCTACTTTCTCCGACGACGGACTTCACTCGGCACCACTCGGATTACCGAATACCGCCGAAATCTGCACCGATCTTCTCGTCTCCCCAACGGAGACGATTTACACGGAAGAAGACCTCTCGGTACCGTTTGGGTTACCAAACGCCGTCGAGATCTACGGCAAACTCCTCTCCCGAGTCGAGGTCGACCCACTCGGAGTAGCCCACTCCCCCATGCTCGACTCGGACCGGAACGATCCGGACACGGGTTACCCAGGGCTAAGGGAGGTCGTCGTCATCCTCCCGTCATTCGGCTCATGCTCATCTTCGGAGCTCAACGAATATCTCAGCTCCGCCGGCCTTGACGACCTCTATGGCATCCCCTCGGACGAAGTCGACGACTCCGACCGCAACAAGGACTACGAGCCAAAGTGCTTTGACGTCCTCATGGCGAGGTGGCCGAGTCCGACTCAGCCATGGCCCGCGAGGCTTGGAAGAAGAGCGAGCCAGGATCGAGCAAGAGCGCAAGCCGGCGGAAGAGGAGAAGAAACGCAAAGAAGAAGCCGACGAAGAAAGCGGGATCTAAGGGCAGCCGGACGATCCGCTCAAGAGACTATTCTTCAAACCCGAGTCCGCAACACCAATATCTTTCGGACGCCACAACAGAACGCTGTTGCTGTCCTCACACTCCTGGACACCGTCATCGAGACGGCGCCCCGACGTGACTCCAATACTAGACAAGATCAAGACCATTGTTGCAGCTACGGCCAACGGTCATCCCTCCACCTCAACACGAAGGCCGACTGAGTCTGTGGCTGAAACGCCCGACAGAAGCCGGCTCCCGCCGCTAAGGTCAAGGGATTACAAAAGGCCCGAGCCAGACCGGTCGACTACCAGGCCGAGAGGCCCACGCCACGAGTCCATACAGAAGTACCAGGAGCAAACGGCCAACTCCCGCGACAAACGACATGGACGTCCACCCGTCCACCACCGCGTCCGCCGCAACAACGGCTCCAGCTACCCAACCGCCAACCGAAGACCCGCCGAGCGATCTCGCGGGAAGTCCTCGATCGCCGCTACCGGGAGCGAGACCGACGCACTCGGGAAGATCGGAGGGGATCACCCGATAGCGACGACGACGGAGTGCCGCTTTCACTCGGGAGCTTCGCCGAGTGCACCGGCGAATAGTTTTAAGCCAACAGGAATAGAGAAATATGACGGCAAGATCGGCCCCGAGGCATGGCTTGCCGTCTACACCCTCGCCATCCACGCAGCAGGTGGCGACACCAAAGCTATGGCCAATTATCTTCCAGTGGCCCTCGCCAACTCAGACAGAAACTGGCTCACGAGCCTGCCAAGAGGCTCAATCGGCTCGTGGAGCGAGCTGAGGGACCACTTCATCGCCAACTTCCAAGGAACCTTCGAGAGGCCCGGCACACACTTCGATCTATACAACGTCATCCGAAGCCGGACGAGCCTTTGAAGGATTACATCCGGCGCTTCTCCGAAAAGCGCAACAAGATCCCCAACGCCACCGATGACATCATCATCGCCGCCTTCCGGAGGGAGTCCGTGATGAGCCGTTAATTGGAAAGTTTGGGCGCAAGCCACCGAAGACGGTGAAGCAAATGTTCGAGACGGCGAACTCCTACGCCAAGTCCAACGATGCAATCAAAGCGGCATGCCAAGCCCGGCCTGACAAAAGGGATGACAAGCACTCGGAAGGAAGCCGACATCCGAGGAAGGATAACGGCAGCAATCGGGCCCGAAAGATCGCAAGCGTCGGCACGAAGACTGGTTGCCACAACGTCCGATTCTCAACACCGTCGCCGAGTTGCGGCTTACGACACGATCATGAACGATTGTGAACGCTCAATGCACGCATCATCTACAAGCAATTCGCGAGCAATATGCGACACGGTTAAACAAGAAGCCGACTAATGAAACCGGTCCATCGGGAACCAAGAAGAACAACCCGACGAAAAATTAGAGCCTTTTCAAGTCCCACAATATCTACAATGGTCGAAGGTGGCCATCACGTTTAATCGCTCGGATCATCCGACCGAGTGGTTCACCAGGCGCATCCCTTGGTACTTGATCCGGTGGTTCGAACATCAAGCCGAAGCGCGTCCTCATCGATGGGGGCAGCGTCCTCAATCTCCCGTTCGTCAAGACCACGGATGAGATACAAATCCCGAGAACGAGTTGAAGGCAAGCTCAGCCCCCTTCCACGGAGTGATCCCGGGCCGTCGTCCACACCACTCGGGCACATCGCCTTTCCAGTCACCTCCGGAGTTCGCGAGAATTTCGAACGGAGAATACCACCTTCGGGGTGGTCGACTTCAAGACGGCCTACCACGCGATCATCGGAAGCGACGTCAAGTAAGCCTTCACTGCGACAAAGAAAGCTGCGATATGGCCCAATCTTGTGAGAGATCATGTGGCCAGAAGAAATCCGACCGGCTACATCAACATCCGAAGAGGGTGAAATTCCTACAAAGAAGATAGCCAAGACGGGACAAGGCGAGCCAAAACGAAGAAAATCTTCCTTGATCCAATCGGCAAGACATCTTCAAAGGATTAGAAGATATCATAGTCGCAATGTTCGGGCGCGAGCTTTCATTGTCGATGATTTGGTTCTACACAAGATCCAGGACCATCAAGGACCATCACAAATTATCTCCACTATGGGAAGGACCATACATAATCGCCGAGGTGACTCGGCCGGGAGCATTTCGACTAAAGCGCGAAGATGGATCTATGGTGGAGAACTCTGGAATATTGAACATCTTCGACGATACTATGCTTAAATTACCGTAAGTTTTATGTTGTTCTTGGATCAACCTCAAGCAAGATGACTTCTTGAGTTGACGTGGGGCTCATACGTGTCAATAAAGCATGGTTTTCTTTGATAACTTGTTTATATTTAGTTTATCATTGTTTATTATTTTGATTCGAGTTCAATAGATAAGGACTGAGAATTTTTGATGATCTAATTAAGTTTTAGGCTTGGTGACGTCGGATGAAAATTACTTAAGAAATTTTCTATGAAGACTCGGGTCAAGGCATTAACATAAATAAGCTAGATACCTACAAGTTTACATCGGAGGCATAAAGAGACCAAGATGATTAGATGAAGTGTCGAGGATGACCTCGAGGCTTCAAAAGACTTGAGAATTTTTGCCAAGTTATCTCGCGATTGGGCCGAGCCCATGAGAGACTTGCGGCCCAGCTAAGGTGTGGCTTGACACGTGTCCTTAGGGACTTAAGTGGATGAACTTAAGCAGATTTGCCTGGCAATATGCATGTGTCATATAGCCCAATACCTTTAAAATCCTTTCATACCGCGGTTTGCTTAACTTCATGAGAAGTTGGCACGATGCAATTTGAAAGGTGACAAATAGTTAAGCTTTTCATGGCTGTCCCGATGACAGAACTATTTGGTTTTAAAGCATTTTGATTAAATGATTATATCAATGCTATTTATTCCACCTTGGTGAAGATCTTTTTAGATTAAGACCAATATTATGGCAGGAGCTATTTAATATTTGGTCGTATTTTTCGATGACTGAAAATTTGTTTACCCATGAGGGTTGACTAAATTATTTGTCCCGAGATGACTCGGACAAGTTAACTCGGATGAGCATGAGTTTGCCGAGTGTTTTTACCCATGAGGGTTGATTAAATTATTTGTCCCGAGATGACTCGGACAAGTTAACTCGGATGAGCATGAGCTTGCCGAGTGTTTTTACCCATGAGGGTTGATTAAATTATTTGTCCCGAGATGACTCGAGACAAGTTAACTCGGACGAGCATGAGCTTGCCGAGTGATTTTTACTCATGAGGGTTGATTAAATTATTTGTTCCGAGATGACTCGGGCAAGTTAACTCGGATGAGCATGAGCTTGCTGAATGTTTTTACCCATGAGGGTTGATTAGATTATTTGTCCCGAGATGACTCGGACAAGTTTACTTGGATAAGCGTAAGCTTGCCGAGTGTTTTTTGCCCACGAGGTCAATTAAGCTATTTGTTCCGAGATGACTCGGGCAAATCAACTCGGATAAGCATGAGTTTGCCGAGTGAATTGACTTCTTACCTATAAGGGTTGATTAAATTGTTTGTTCCGAGACGACTCGGGCGAACTTACTCGGATAAGCATGAGCTTGCCGAGTGATGTGATTTTTATAACTCGCTTTAGCTTGATATAAGCATTTATAAGAGAATTATTTGTTCCGAGATGACTCGGGCAAATTTCCGGGATGTCTCGGGAGGATCAGCTCGGATAAGCATGAGCTTACCGAGCGAATTGATTTCTTACCCATGAGGGATGATTGAAATATTTGTTCCGAGATGACTCGGGCAGATCCACTTGGATAAGCATGAGCTTACCGAGTGCTTTTCACCCACGAGGGTTGATTGAGTTATTTGTTCCGAGATGACTCGGGCAAATTCACTCGGATAAGCACGAGTTTGCCGAGTGATGAGGTTGCTTTAGCATGAGCTAAGCACCTATATAAGAATGATTTTTATAGTTCTTGACTATATGCTTAGTCTGTTTTTGACTAACCACATAGTCGGGGGCTACACCTAATTAGGTGTATCGGAGATGCACCTAGATATTTATTTTTGAGAATTTTTTAGATATTTTCCAGCCCTTCACGCTTTGGAGCCACTCGGAAGATTCAGGCGAGATGATGGAATCACTCGGCGCAGAGCACTCGGCCAAAGAGGTTTTTGGCGCATACTATTTTGGTTTGAAGCCGAGTTGTCTCGTTGACTCGAAAAGGACTCGGGCTACTCTGTGGAGATTATGGCACCGGGTATCTACATGGCAAGCTTATCCGATTGGAGATAGGGATAGGTTGTGCCTACCAAATATGTAAATCAACTACGCCTTGGGTATTACGTTGCCGATTAGATATGGCAACGGCTCATAGTCATAGTTTGGTAAGATTGAGGAAACCGACTTAGAGTAAGATAGGGTTTCCGGTTTGTAAGCCTTCTTCCCAAGACTATATAAGGGGGTAAGGGGCGTCCCTTGAGGGATATCGATTCTAGATCGAGATTCCGATAGGAGATCGCTTTTAGCTCTCGCTTTAGATCACGAGATCAATAAAGACACTCGGCGGATCGAATCCACCGAAACAGGAGTAGGGTATTACCTCTCGAGAGGGCCGAACCCGTCTAAATCTTCTTCTTCTCCTAACCCATTGTG